>HG993124.1:80230016-81430016 GCA_905231855.2 Eristalis tenax | reverse complement strand
TTCAAAAATTGTTCAACTTCTACAGCAACACTATCTTCAACACCAAGTAAAAAGTAGGGATAGTGTAGGATAGTGTACCCCACCCCAGAATAAGAAAATTTTAATACAAAGGTGGAAAAAATAAGAAACGATTGTTTCTATAATGCCCAATGGTTTGAAATACCATAAAATATAAGTAAAATTCCCTTCTGTAGGTAAATTCTACACAACTGCATTTTAGGAGTATGCAGATTTGGTCTTAACTTTAAATTTTCTCGAATGATTAAAACGGCGAGTAGAAAGTTATTTAAGCTGGGAAAAATAATACAAACACAACATTTTCAGCGTGCTTTTGTTCATTACATTTTTAGAAAATACTTGCAATACTGTTTTGAGTACCCGAATATGTATCCGAAATTATGAAAAGATTTAATTGTAAAGGGTGATTTTTTAGCTATTATCTTTTTGGCAACACTGGTTTAAACAGCTGACGCACGTTTCGTGTTTTGTTTCACTGTCAAACATCTTCAGTTTGGTCTATAATTTAAACATGAATCGTCTTACAAACGAACAACGCTTGCAAATTATTGAATTTCATTATCAAAATGCGTGCTCTGTTAAGAAAGTTCATAGCGCGCGCGTTGTGTTCAGCGACGAAGCTCATTTTTGGCTCAATGGGTACGTAAATAAGTAGAATTGTCGATTTTGGAGTGAATATCAGCCAGAAACATTTCAAGAGCTACCAATGCATCCAGAAAAAGTCACAGTTTGGTGCGGTTTATGGGCTGGTGGCATCATTGGACCGTACTTCTTCAAAGATGATGCGAATCGTAACGTAACTGTGAATGGTGAGCGCTACCGTGAGATGATATCCAACTTTTTTTTTGCCCAAAATGCAAGAGCTTGACTTGCATGACATGTGGTTTCAACAAGACGGTGCCACATGCCACACAGCACGCGCAACAATGGACTTATTGAGAGGCGATTTCTGTGAACATTTTATTTCACGTTCGGGAACGGTAATTGGCCGCCTAGATCGTGCGACTTAACGCCTTTAGACTATTTTTTGTGGGGCTATGTTAAAGCTCAAGTCTATACAGACAAGCCCGCTTCTATTGACGCATTGGAAGACAGCATTGAAACATTTATTCGTGAAATACCGGCCGAAATGTTGGAAAGACTATGTCAAAATTGGACTAAGCGGATGGACCATTTGAGGCGCAGTCAAGGTCAACATTTGCATGAAATAATCACAATCAATTTAAACATTAAATTATATGGACCGTACTGTCGATTCAAATAAAGATTTCATGTATTTTTCTGAATTTTATGTGTTTTTTTTTTTGAAAAACTTTCCTATAGCTTTTAAAAAATCAATGAGTCAGTTGAGCACGCAATGACCACCATCCTTGAGTGGGCTAGTTGATTTTGAATTATGAAGTGTTAAAAAAGATTTAATTGTAAAGGGTGATTTTTTAGCTATTAGATAGATAGATAGATAGATAGAGATAGATTTATTGTACTTATTCATCATTACAAGTTGTGGTTTTTCTTACATAAATTGTACGAGCATGGCTTTTGCCGTCTGCCTGATTGACATTAATATAATAATCAAAAAAGAAATAAGTTTGTTATCGAATAATTATAAGGTACATATAACAAGTTAATATACATGTATACACATGTAGCTTTCGTTTATGAATTTCAAAACTCTTCGTTTATAATATTTTTTCTATATTTGATTGACTTTTTATAATAGTTTAAAAGTAGTTTTATATCACAATCGCAATTTAAAAGGTCTCTGACCTCAGATACCGATTTAATATCACTGCCTAGATAAAATCTGCGCAATTCCTTAAGGATTGGACATCTACCAATAAAATGCACAATATCTTCTCTCTCTCTGATAGGTTGCAAAGACTGCAGTATATCGGCAAGTCGGGACGATGTGGGATATAATTTAAATTAACGAGTACTCCTCTCATCTTGAAAATGGTAGATATGAGTTCTTGACTGTTGCTGTTATTGAAATAATTTCGTTCACATAAATCATGGTTGAGGCAACTGTATGTTGATCGATGTACGGAGGATGTAGCCATATTAATACAATCTCAAATCAAATCTCTCTGTTCTATATTGTTCGTCTACTTTGGAGATAAGTTCGTAGAGCATAACTTTTAATAACCTGGGGTTAGTCGTCGTGAAATGGAATTGCATCCCACAGTAACCTGCAAGCTCTTCCAGTTTCCTAAACCAAAGATTTCTTTTATGTATGGTTTTCATAGCGACAATTTTTGGCAGTCTTTCATCAGGCATCTCAAGAACTTTCAATATATAATCAATATGCAGCTTCAGTGTCTTGATGAATAATGGCGATATTCCTGTTTCTATTATTACCATATAGTTAGGCGTCGTTCTTGGTAAACCAAAGGTTCGTTTGATGTAATAACTTAGAAGTTGTTCTACAGTCTCATATTGCGTATGTTCCCAAGATTGAGCTGCGTACATCAATACCGATTCTGCAACACCAACGAAGACTTTATATTTAACGCTATGATCAACCAGATTATTTGAGAAACACCTTTTCCAGGTAGCACATATAGCACTTTTCGCCTTAATCAGTTTGTCCTTCAAGTGAAAATCCATGTTAAGGTTATTAGTGATTGTCATTCCAAGGTATTTGTACTTTTTCACCACTTCAATTGGTTCCCCGTTGTAGTGCCAGCTTTCATTTCGACACAGTCTACCACCTCCCTGTTTGAAAATCATCACTTTTGATTTTAATAGGTTAACCGTTAAGTTCCACCTTAGACAATACATATAGAGACGGTTTATCATCAGTTGCAGCATTTCGGCTGAATTCGCTAGTAAAATCACATCATCAGCAAACAGAAGCGTTTTTATTGTCACCCCAGCAAACTCAATTCCGCCTGGTAGAAAGTCCGTTAAGTCATTGATATACAATGAAAACAGTTGAGGGCTTAAAGGGCATAATTGTCTTACTCCCATATTGGTCTCAAACCATTCTGAAACATCTGACCCACACCAAACTGCTGCGCGGTTACCCTCATACATATTTTCAAGCACTCTTCCCAATTTCAAACTCATTCCGATGGTGTAAAGTTTGTAGAATAGAGCTCTCCGATCGACCGTATCAAAAGCTGCCTTAAAATCCACGAAGAAAGCGAATAATTTCTTTTTTTGTTCTAAGAATGAGCCCGCAATGTTCTGCAACACAAAAATATTGTCTACGGTTGAATATCCTGAACGAAAACCAGCTTGATTTTCACGGATAAGTTTTTGACTTTCAATCCATCGAGCTATTCGGTTGCTTAAAAGCTTGGCGAACACTTTGTAAGATGTGTTGAGCAGAGATATCCCTCGGTAATTGGCCAGGTCGGTTATATTTCCCTTTTTATGTATGGGGAATATTATTGTTTCTTTAAGTTGTGGTGGTATAATTCCTGCGTTCAATATTTCATTAAATGTTGATGTCAATTTGTCCTTGAGGTCATCTGTAGCGTATTTAAATAGTTCTATAGGAATCCCATCAGGACCTGACGATTTATGATCACTTAGATTACTCAGGACAGAATGTACTTCAACACTGGAGAATGGTGTGTCAAGTAATTCGTTTTGATTTAAAGGAACCGAATAGTAAGTCGGCAACGAGCTGCTCATCGGATTAAGTAAGCTTTGAAAATGGTTCCTGAAAGAGTGTGCATTTAACTCAACACTTATTCGTGGAACTTTACCATTGAATTTGTTAATCGCCGCCCAAAATTCTTTTGTATTCCTACAACATGTAAGTGAAAGAGCCTCTTTTTCATAGAATTGTTTCTTTTTTACTTTACACAACCTTTTAAATGCCATGTTGGTTTTATTATAAAGATCTTTAAAAATACTATTACCATATATACGAAACACCTTAAGCCATCCAAATGATTTTTGTCTAGCTATTTCACACTCTTTATCGAACGTTTCTCTTTATACATCAATATCTTTTTAAGGATAGGATAGGATTTTTTTACTACATTTTTAATCTCACTCATGTTCAGCTGTTCATTGTTCAAATTGCGATCCAAATTGCTTCTGTACTCGGTTGCATTAGAATGTTTCCACTTCAATTTTGGTGGAGGCAGGATACTGATTGTTTCCACATCAGCGAGTGGCGAAATTGCGAACTCTGCTAAGATAGGTAAGTGATCCGAGTATTGTTTACATAGAATTTCCAATTTTGTAACTATGGAGATCCATTCACCCCTTATTAAGCAGTAGTCGATGACTGAGCACCCTTACTGACCTACGTATGTAAGTTCACCAAATTTATCCCCGCCACTTACGACATTCATAATGTGAAATCCAAAAGAATCGCATAATTCCAACAGTTTTGACCCTCTAGAATTTGTAGTAGAATCCTTCGAGTTCCTTACTTTTCCTGCAAGTCGATTTTCTCTTCCTTCTTCTTTTCCTATTCGAGCATTTAGATCTCCAATAATCATTATGTTGTCGTAGCTGCTGTGTTCTAAAATATCATATAATTTTCTAAAATCTCTTTCCCAATTGTTATAATTAATATATGTTGGCAATATTATAAATTTGATTGAATTTAAAATGATTTTTAAGATTTTTACTTCATCAACGGTTTCGAACTCGCATTTAATGTTTTTTAAACTCTTTTTGAACCCAAGAAAGCATCCTCAACTTGCTCTGCCTCTTGTGCTTTGTTTTACGGCTGGTATCCAAACAAATTCAAAATTCTTAAATTGGTGAACATATAACTTCAAGTCATCCTCTACTAAAAAAGTTTCATATAGAAACACTATATCATAACTATTTAAGAACTCATAGAAATTTACAAAAATGGACTTGTTTTTAAGACCTAATATATTATAACTCAATATTTTTATTTTAGGATTTGATTTACTTAAATTAACTAATTTTAATTTATTACGGCAGACGGCAGGCTTACCCTATTCTGAATTACATGATTTGGTTGATGTCACTGCTAAATGCTTTCCGAAGTGAATTGAAGATGTCGCTCCTTGATTGACAGTTCCAGCTTCGGGCACGAGTGTCTTTACGTCAAAACACAGCTGTTTGCTTAGATCAACATTGTAAATAGAACCTAGTTTTTGAATGCCATTAGAATTGTTGTGTATGATACCCAAGGATGAGCTCCAAAGAAAAACATTGTTTTCTATAAACATTTTATCATCTCGAACGAAAACTTTTATGTTAGGATTGACAGCAATTAGATTTTTGCGAATCCTCAGCAGTGCATTGCGTTTGTGCCGGACTGTTGTTGGCAGATCTTTTGAGATGTTAACTCCAGTGTTTCGCAGTTTCGTTGACGACTTCAGTGCTGCAATCTTCCAGTTTCACGATGAAATGTTTAGATTTGTTGTTAAAAGATTTGATTTCTCTAATTTGATGCTCATCGATGCATGGTGCTGGTTGAATCAATGTTGAACAAATGTCTTTTACAATGTCTTTTTCCGTTCTGCCTTCCTGTGACGATACTCGTATCATGAGATTATTTTCAGTGTTTCTTTTTTGCAATTCTTCCATTTGATACTCCAACATTTCGTATTTTTTTCCCAAACTGCATACCTTCGTAGCTAACTCCAAATTCTTCTCCATGAGTTGTTTGTTTACATTTGTGATGACTTCAAGATCCGATTTAATTGCAATGTTTTTAATCTTTATGCCGATAAGATTATTAAACAATTCACATAAGTCTGATTTTGTCATAGTGGCAACAAGGTCTTCGGACATTTTTTGCTGCAATTGACGTTTTTTATGGATACTAAATGACTCGGGCGATATTTGTCTGAGTTTTCTTTTATTGTCCGCGGACATACAGATTGCGGTAAAGAATGTATATATATATATGGCAGTAGCACTCAGGCAATTTATAATTAAGAATTTACACTGATAGAAGTTGAACTCACACATCAATTAAGGTCTTTTCAATTCGAAAGTATTTCAGATAACTTTTGTGACTAATTAAGTTCAAATAAACAACTTTAAAATAACAATTTCCCACTTTTAATTGGAGCAACTATAAAACTGACTTTTTCAAATAATGACAGAAATGTCAACGTTTTTTTTTAGCTATTATCTTTTTGGCAACACTCGTTTACACAGCTGACGCACGTTTCGTGTTTTGTTTCACTGTCAAACATCTTCAGTTTGGTCTATAATTTAACCATGAATCGTCTTACAAACGAACAACGCTTGCAAATTATTGAATTTCATTATCAAAATGCGTGCTCTGTTAAGAAAGTTCATAGCGCGCGTGTTGTGTTCAGCGACGAAGCTCATTTTTGGCTCAATGGGTACGTAAATAAGTAGAATTGTCGATTTTGGAGTGAATATCAGCCAGAAGCATTTCAAGAGCTACTAATGCATCCAGAAAAAGTCACAGTTTGGTGCGGTTTATGGGCTGGTGGCATCATTGGACCGTACTTCTTCAAAGATGATGCGAATCGTAACGTAACTGTGAATGGTGAGCGCTACCGTGAGATGATATCCAACTTTTTTGTTTGCCCAAAATGCAAGAGCTTGACTTGCATGACATGTGGTTTCAACAAGACGGTGCCACATGCCACACAGCACGCGCAACAATGGACTTATTGAGAGGCGATTTCTGTGAACATTTTATTTCACGTTCGGGAACGGTAATTGGCCGCCTAGATCGTGCGACTTAACGCCTTTAGACTATTTTTTGTGGGGCTATGTTAAAGCTCAAGTCTATACAGACAAGCCCGCTTCTATTGACGCATTGGAAGACAGCATTGAAACATTTATTCGTGAAATACCGGCCGAAATGTTGGAAAGACTATGTCAAAATTGGACTAAGCGGATGGACCATTTGAGGCGCAGTCAAGGTCAACATTTGCATGAAATAATCACAATCAATTCAAACATTAAATTATATGGACCGTACTGTCGATTCAAATAAAGATTTCATGTATTTTTCTGAATTTTATGTGTTTTTTTTTTGAAAAACTTTCCTATAGCTTTTAAAAAATCACCCTTTATTTGCCCGCAGCAAATTTCTCCCAACCCTCAATGAGTCAGTCGAGCACGCAATGACCACCCTCCTTGAGTGGGCTAGTTGATTTTGAATTATGAAGTGTTAAAAAAGATTTAATTGTAAAGGGTGATTTTTTTGCTATTAGATAGATAGATAGATAGATAGAGATAGATTTATTGTACCTATTCATCATTACAAGTTGTGGTTTTTCTTACATAAATTGTACGAGCATGGCTTTTGCCGTCTGCCTGATTGACATTAATATAATAATCAAAAAAGAAATAAGTTTGTTATCGAATAATTATAAGGTACATATAACAAGTTAATATACATGTATACACATGTAGCTTTCGTTTATGAATTTCAAAACTCTTCGTTTATAATATTTTTTCTATATTTGATTGACTTTTTATAATAGTTTAAACGTAGTTTTATATCACAATCGCAATTTAAAAGGTCTCTGACCTCAGATACCGATTTAATATCACTGCCTAGATAAAATCTGCGCAATTCCTTAAGGATTGGACATCTACCAATAAAATGCACAATATCTTCTCTCTCTGATAGGTTGCAAAGACTGCAGTATATCGGCAAGTCGGGACGATGTGGGATATAATTTAAATTAACGAGTTCTCCTCTCATCTTGAAAATGGTAGATATGAGTTCTTGACTGTTGCTGTTATTGAAATAATTTCGTTCACATAAATCATGGTTGAGGCAACTGTATGTTGATCGATGTACGGAGGATGTAGCCATATTAATACAATCTCAAATCAAATCTCTTTCTATATTGTTCGTCTACTTTGGAGATAAGTTCGTAGAGCATAACTTTTAATAACCTGGGGTTAGTCGTCGTGAAATGGAATTGCATCCCACAGTAACCTGCAAGCTCTTCCAGTTTCCTAAACCAAAGATTTCTTTTATGTATGGTTTTCATAGCGACAATTTTTGGCAGTCTTTCATCAGGCATCTCAAGAACTTTCAATATATAATCAATATGCAGCTTCAGTGTCTTGACGAATAATGGCGATATTCCTGTTTCTATTATTACCATATAGTTAGGCGTCGTTCTTGGTAAACCAAAGGTTCGTTTGATGTAATATCTTAGAAGTTGTTCTACAGTCTCATATTGCGTATGTCCCCAAGATTGAGCTGCGTACATCAATACCGATTCTGCAACACCAACGAAGACTTTATATTTAACACTATGATCAACCAGATTATTTGAGAAACACCTTTTCCAGGTAGCACATATAGCACTTTTCGCCTTAATAAGTTTGTCCTTCAAGTGAAAATCCATGTTAAGGTTATTAGTGATTGTCACTCCAAGGTATTTGTACTTTTTCACCACTTCAATTGGTTCCCCGTTGTAGTGCCAGCTTTCATTTCGACACAGTCTACCACCTCCCTGTTTGAAAATCATCACTTTTGATTTTAATAGGTTAACCGTTAAGTTCCACCTTAGACAATACATATAGAGACGGTTTATCATCAGTTGCAGCATTTCGGCTGAATTCGCTAGTAAAATCACATCATCAGCAAACAGAAGCATTTTTATTGTCACCCCAGCAAACTCAATTCCGCCTGGTAGAAAGTCCGTTAACTCATTGATATACAATGAAAACAGTTGAGGGCTTAAAGGGCATCCTTGTCTTACTCCCATATTGGTCTCAAACCATTCTGAAACATCTGACCCACACCAAACTGCTGCGCGGTTACCCTCATACATATTTTCAAGCACTCTTCCCAATTTCAAACTCATTCCGATGGTGTAAAGTTTGTAGAATAGAGCTCTCCGATCGACCGTATCAAAAGCTGCCTTAAAATCCACGAAGAAAGCGAATAATTTCTTTTTTTGTTCTAAGAATGAGCCCGCAATGTTCTGCAACACAAAAATATTGTCTACGGTTGAATATCCTGAACGAAAACCAGCTTGATTTTCACGGATAAGTTTTTGACTTTCAATCCATCGAGCTATTCGATTGCTTAAAAGCTTGGCGAACACTTTGTAAGATGTGTTGAGCAGAGATATCCCTCGGTAATTGGCCGGGTCGGTTATATTTCCCTTTTTATGTATGGGGAATATTATTGTTTCTTTAAGTTGTGGTGGTATAATTCCTGCGTTCAATATTTCATTAAATGTTGATGTCAATTTGTCCTTGAGTTCATCTGTAGCGTATTTAAATAGTTCTATAGGAATCCCATCAGGACCTGACGATTTATGATCACTTAGATTACTCAAGACAGAATGAACTTCAACACTGGAGAATGGTGTGTCAAGTAATTCGTTTTGATTTAAAGGAACCGAATAGTAAGTCGGCAACGAGCTGCTCATCGGATTAAGTAAGCTTTGAGAATGGTTCCTGAAAGAGTGTGCATTTAACTCAACACTTATTCGTGGAACTTTACCATTGAATTTGTTAATCGCCGCCCAAAATTCTTTTGTATTCCTACAACATGTAAGTGAAAGAGCCTCTTTTTCATAGAATTGTTTCTTTGTTACTTTACACAACCTTTTAAATGCCATGTTGGTTTTATTATAAAGATCTTTAAAAATATTATTACCATATATACGAAACACCTTAAGCCATCCAAATGATTTTTGTCTAGCTATTTCACACTCTTTATCGAACGTTTCTCTTTATACATCAATATCTTTTTAAAACTTTGCCTGTTTGTAGGATAGGATTTTTTTACTACATTTTTAATCTCACTCATGTTCAGCTGTTCATTGTTCAAATTGCGATCCAAATTGCTTCTGTACTCGGTTGCATTAGAATGTTTCCACTTCAATTTTGGTGGAGGCAGGATACTGATTGTTTCCACATCAGCGAGTGGCGAAATTGCGAACTCTGCTAAGATAGGTAAGTGATCCGAGTATTGTTTACATAGAATTTCCAATTTTGTAACTATGGAGATCCATTCACCCCTTATTAAGCAGTAGTCGATGACTGAGCACCCTTACTGACCTACGTATGTAAGTTCACCAAATTTATCCCCGCCACTTACGACATTCATAATGTGAAATCCAAAAGAATCGCATAATTCCAACAGTTTTGACCCTCTAGAATTTGTAGTAGAATCCTTCGAGTTCCTTACTTTTCCTGCAAGTCGATTTTCTCTTCCTTCTTCTTTTCCTATTCGAGCATTTAGATCTCCAATAATCATTATGTTGTCGTAGCTGCTGTGTTCTAAAATATCATATAATTTTCTAAAATCTCTTTCCCAATTGTTATAATTAATATATGTTGGCAATATTATAAATTTGATTGAATTTAAAATGATTTTTAAGATTTTTACTTCATCAACGGTTTCGAACTCGCATTTAATGTTTTTTAAACTCTTTTTGAACCCAAGAAAGCATCCTCCACTTGCTCTGCCTCTTGTGCTTTGTTTTACGGCTGGTATCCAAACAAATTCAAAATTCTTAAATTGGTGAACATATAACTTCAAGTCATCCTCTACTAAAAACGTTTCATATAGAAACACTATATCATAACTATTTAAGAACTCATAGAAATTTACAAAAATGGACTTGTTTTTAAGACCTAATATATTATAACTCAATATTTTTATTTTAGGATTTGATTTACTTAAATTAACTAATTTTAATTTATTACGGCAGACGGCAGGCTTACCCTATTCTGAATTACATGATTTGGTTGATGTCACTGCTAAATGCTTTCCGAGGTGAATTGAAGATGTCGCTCCTTGATTGACATTTCGGGCACGAGTGTCTTTACGTCAAAACACAGCTGTTTGCTTAGATCAACATTGTAAATAGAACCTAGTTTTTGAATGCCATTAGAATTGTTGTGTATGATACCCAAGGATGAGCTCCAAAGAAAACCATTGTTTTCTATAAACATTTTATCATCTCGAACGAAAACTTTTATGTTAGGATTGACAGCAATTAGATTTTTGCGAATCCTCAGCAGTGCATTGCGTTTGTGCCGGACTGTTGTTGGCAGATCTTTTGAGATGTTAACTCCCGTGTTTCGCAGTTTCGTTGAGGACTTCAGTGCTGCAATCACTTGTTGCTTGGATTCCAGTTTCACGATGAAATGTTTAGATTTGTTGTTAAAAGATTTGATTTCTCTAATTTGATGCTCATCGATGCATGGTGCTTTTTGAATCAATGTTGAACAAATGTCTTTTACAATGTCTGTTTCCGTTCTGCCTTCCTGTGACGATACTCGTATCATGAGATTATTTTCAGTGTTTCTTTTTTGCAATTCTTCCATTTGATACTCCAACATTTCGTATTTTTTTGCCAAACTGCATACCTTCGTAGCTAACTCTAAATTCTTCTCCATGAGTTGTTTGTTTACATTTGTGATGACTTCAAGATCCGATTTAATTGCAATGTTTTTAATCTTTATGTCGATAAGATTATTAAACAATTCACATAAGTCTGATTTTGTCATAGTGGCAACAAGGTCTTCGGACACTTTTTGCTGCAATTGACGTTTTTTATGGATACTAAATGACTCGGGCGATATTTGTCTGAGTTTTCTTTTATTGTCCGCGGACATACAGATTGCGGTAAAGAATGTATATATATATATGGCAGTAGCACTCAGGCAATTTATAATTAAGAATTTACACTGATAGAAGTTGAACTCACACAACAATTAAGGTCTTTTCAATTCGAAAGTATTTCAGATAACTTTTGTGACTAATTAAGTTCAAATAAACAACTTTAAAATAACAATTTCCCACTTTTAATTGGAGCAACTATAAAACTGACTTTTTCAAATAATGACAGAAATGTCAACGTTTTTTTTTAGCTATTATCTTTTTGGCAACACTGGTTTAAACAGCTGACGCACGTTTCGTGTTTTGTTTCACTGTCAAACATCTTCAGTTTGGTCTATAATTTAACCATGAATCGTCTTACAAACGAACAACGCTTGCAAATTATTGAATTTCATTATCAAAATGCGTGCTCTGTTAAGAAAGTTCATAGCGCGCGTGTTGTGTTCAGCGACGAAGCTCATTTTTGGCTCAATGGGTACGTAAATAAGTAGAATTGTCGATTTTGGAGTGAATATCAGCCAGAAGCATTTCAAGAGCTACTAATGCATCCAGAAAAAGTCACAGTTTGGTGCGGTTTATGGGCTGGTGGCATCATTGGACCGTACTTCTTCAAAGATGATGCGAATCGTAACGTAACTGTGAATGGTGAGCGCTACCGTGAGATGATATCCAACTTTTTTGTTTGCCCAAAATGCAAGAGCTTGACTTGCATGACATGTGGTTTCAACAAGACGGTGCCACATGCCACACAGCACGCGCAACAATGGACTTATTGAGAGGCGATTTCTGTGAACATTTTATTTCACGTTCGGGAACGGTAATTGGCCGCCTAGATCGTGCGACTTAACGCCTTTAGACTATTTTTTGTGGGGCTATGTTAAAGCTCAAGTCTATACAGACAAGCCCGCTTCTATTGACGCATTGGAAGACAGCATTGAAACATTTATTCGTGAAATACCGGCCGAAATGTTGGAAAGACTATGTCAAAATTGGACTAAGCGGATGGACCATTTGAGGCGCAGTCAAGGTCAACATTTGCATGAAATAATCACAATCAATTCAAACATTAAATTATATGGACCGTACTGTCGATTCAAATAAAGATTTCATGTATTTTTCTGAATTTTATGTGTTTTTTTTTTGAAAAACTTTCCTATAGCTTTTAAAAAATCACCCTTTATTTGCCCGCAGCAAATTTCTCCCAACCCTCAATGAGGCAGTCGAGCACGCAATGACCACCCTCCTTGAGTGGGCTAGTTGATTTTGAATTATGAAGTGTTAAAAAAGATTTAATTGTAAAGGGTGATTTTTTTGCTATTAGATAGATAGATAGATAGATAGAGATAGATTTATTGTACCTATTCATCATTACAAGTTGTGGTTTTTCTTACATAAATTGTACGAGCATGGCTTTTGCCGTCTGCCTGATTGACATTAATATAATAATCAAAAAAGAAATAAGTTTGTTATCGAATAATTATAAGGTACATATAACAAGTTAATATACATGTATACACATGTAGCTTTCGTTTATGAATTTCAAAACTCTTCGTTTATAATATTTTTTCTATATTTGATTGACTTTTTATAATAGTTTAAAAGTAGTTTTATATCACAATCGCAATTTAAAAGGTCTCTGACCTCAGATACCGATTTAATATCACTGCCTAGATAAAATCTGCGCAATTCCTTAAGGATTGGACATCTACCAATAAAATGCACAATATCTTCTCTCTCTGATAGGTTGCAAAGACTGCAGTATATCGGCAAGTCGGGACGATGTGGGATATAATTTAAATTAACGAGTTCTCCTCTCATCTTGAAAATGGTAGATATGAGTTCTTGACTGTTGCTGTTATTGAAATAATTTCGTTCACATAAATCATGGTTGAGGCAACTGTATGTTGATCGATGTACGGAGGATGTAGCCATATTAATACAATCTCAAATCAAATCTCTTTCTATATTGTTCGTCTACTTTGGAGATAAGTTCGTAGAGCATAACTTTTAATAACCTGGGGTTAGTCGTCGTGAAATGGAATTGCATCCCACAGTAACCTGCAAGCTCTTCCAGTTTCCTAAACCAAAGATTTCTTTTATGTATGGTTTTCATAGCGACAATTTTTGGCAGTCTTTCATCAGGCATCTCAAGAACTTTCAATATATAATCAATATGCAGCTTCAGTGTCTTGATTTCATGTATTTTTCTGAATTTTATGTGTTTTTTTTTTTTGAAAAACTTTCCTATAGCTTTTAAAAAATCACCCTTTATTTGCCCGCAGCAAATTTCTCCCAACCCTCAGTGAGTCAGTTGAGCACGCAATGACCACCCTCCTTGAGTGGGCTAGTTGATTTTGAATTATGAAGTGTTAAAAAAGATTTAATTGTAAAGGGTGATTTTTTAGCTATTAGATAGATAGATAGATAGATAGAGATAGATTTATTGTACCTATTCATCATTACAAGTTGTGGTTTTTCTTACATAAATTGTACGAGCATGGCTTTTGCCGTCTGCCTGATTGACATTAATATAATAATCAAAAAAGAAATAAGTTTGTTATCGAATAATTATAAGGTACATATAACAAGTTAATATACATGTATACACATGTAGCTTTCGTTTATGAATTTCAAAACTCTTCGTTTATAATATTTTTTCTATATTTGATTGACTTTTTATAATAGTTTAAAAGTAGTTTTATATCACAATCGCAATTTAAAAGGTCTCTGACCTCAGATACCGATTTAATATCACTGCCTAGATAAAATCTGCGCAATTCCTTAAGGATTGGACATCTACCAATAAAATGCACAATATCTTCTCTCTCTGATAGGTTGCAAAGACTGCAGTATATCGGCAAGTCGGGACGATGTGGGATATAATTTAAATTAACGAGTACTCCTCTCATCTTGAAAATGGTAGATATGAGTTCTTGACTGTTGCTGTTATTGAAATAATTTCGTTCACATAAATCATGGTTGAGGCAACTGTATGTTGATCGATGTACGGAGGATGTAGCCATATTAATACAATCTCAAATCAAATCTCTTTCTATATTGTTCGTCTACTTTGGAGATAAGTTCGTAGAGCATAACTTTTAAGGGGGTGGGGTTAGTCGTCGTGAAATGGAATTGCATCCCACAGTAACCTGCAAGCTCTTCCAGTTTCCTAAACCAAAGATTTCTTTTATGTATTATTTTCATAGCGACAATTTTTGGCAGTCTTTCATCAGGCATCTCAAGAACTTTCAATATATAATCAATATGCAGCTTCAGTGTCTTGACGAATAATGGCGATATTCCTGTTTCTATTATTACCATATAGTTAGGCGTCGTTCTTGGTAAACCAAAGGTTCGTTTGATGTAATATCTTAGAAGTTGTTCTACAGTCTCATATTGCGTATGTCCCCAAGATTGAGCTGCGTACATCAATACCGATTCTGCAACACCAACGAAGACTTTATATTTAACACTATGATCAACCAGATTATTTGAGAAACACCTTTTCCAGGTAGCACATATAGCACTTTTCGCCTTAATAAGTTTGTCCTTCAAGTGAAAATCCATGTTAAGGTTATTAGTGATTGTCATTCCAAGGTATTTGTACTTTTTCACCACTTCAATTGGTTCCCCGTTGTAGTGCCAGCTTTCATTTCGACACAGTCTACCACCTGCCTGTTTGAAAATCATCACTTTTGATTTTAATAGGTTAACCGTTAGGTTCCACCTTAGACAATACATATAGAGACGGTTTATCATCAGTTGCAGCATTTCGGCTGAATTCGCTAGTAAAATCACATCATCAGCAAACAGAAGCGTTTTTATTGTCACCCCAGCAAACTCAATTCCGCCTGGTAGAAAGTCCGTTAAGTCATTGATATACAATGAAAACAGTTGAGGGCTTAAAGGACATCCTTGTCTTACTCCCATATTGGTCTCAAACCATTCTGAAACATCTGACCCACACCAAACTGCTGCGCGGTTACCCTCATACATATTTTCAAGCACTCTTCCCAATTTCAAACTCATTCCGATGGTGTAAAGTTTGTAGAATAGAGCTCTCCGATCGACCGTATCAAAAGCTGCCTTAAAATCCACGAAGAAAGCGAATAATTTCTTTTTTTGTTCTAAGAATGAGCCCGCAATGTTCTGCAACACAAAAATATTGTCTACGGTTGAATATCCTGAACGAAAACCAGCTTGATTTTCACGGATAAGTTTTTGACTTTCAATCCATCGAGCTATTCGATTGCTTAAAAGCTTGGCGAACACTTTGTAAGATGTGTTGAGCAGAGATATCCCTCGGTAATTGGCCGGGTCGGTTATATTTCCCTTTTTATGTATGGGGAATATTATTGTTTCTTTAAGTTGTGGTGGTATAATTCCTGCGTTCAATATTTCATTAAATGTCTGATGTCCTTGAGTTCATCTGTAGCGTATTTAAATAGTTCTATAGGAATCCCATCAGGACCTGACGATTTATGATCACTTAGATTACTCAGGACAGAATGAACTTCAACACTGGAGAATGGTGTGTCAAGTAATTCGTTTTGATTTAAAGGAACCGAATAGTAAGTCGGCAACGAGCTGCTCATCGGATTAAGTAAGCTTTGAAAATGGTTCCTGAAAGAGTGTGCATTTAACTCAACACTTATTCGTGGAACTTTACCATTGAATTTGTTAATCGCCGCCCAAAATTCTTTTGTATTCCTACAACATGTAAGTGAAAGAGCCTCTTTTTCATAGAATTGTTTCTTTTTTACTTTACACAACCTTTTAAATGCCATGTTGGTTTTATTATAAAGATCTTTAACAATACTATTACCATATATACGAAACACCTTAAGCCATCCAAATGATTTTTGTCTAGCTATTTCACACTCTTTATCGAACGTTTCTCTTTATACATCAATATCTTTTTAAAACTTTGCCTGTTTGTAGGATAGGATTTTTTTACTACATTTTTAATCTCACTCAGTTGCATTAGAATGTTTCCACTTCAATTTTGGTGGAGGCAGGATACTGATTGTTTCCACATCAGCGAGTGGCGAAATTGCGAACTCTGCTAAGATAAGTAAGTGATCCGAGTATTGTTTACATAGAATTTCCAATTTTGTAACTATGGAGATCAATTCACCCCTTATTAAGCAGTAGTCGATGACTGAGCACCCTAACTGACCTACGTATGTAAGTTCACCAAATTTATCCCCGCCACTTACGACATTCATAATGTGAAATCCAAAAGAATCGCATAATTCCAACAGTTTTGACCCTCTAGAATTTGTAGTAGAATCCTTCGAGTTCCTTACTTTTCCTGCAAGTCGATTTTCTCTTCATTCTTCTTTTCCTATTCGAGCATTTAGATCTCCAATAATCATTATGTTGTCGTAGCTGCTGTGTTCTAAAATATCATATAATTTTCTAAAATCTCTTTCCAGTTTCACGATGAAATGTTTAGATTTGTTGATAAAAGATTTGATTTCTCTAATTTGATGCTCATCGATGCATGGTGCTGGTTGAATCAATGTTGAACAAATGTCTTTTACAATGTCTTTTTCCGTTCTGCCTTCCTGTGACGATACTCGTATCATGAGATTATTTTCAGTGTGTCTTTTTTGCAATTCTTCCATTTGATACTCCAACATTTCGTATTTTTTTGCCAAACTGCATACCTTCGTAGCTAACTCCAAATTCTTCTCCATGAGTTGTTTGTTTACATTTGTGATGACTTCAAGATCCGATTTAATTGCAATGTTTTTAATCTTTATGTCGATAAGATTATTAAACAATTCACATAAGTCTGATTTTGTCATAGTGGCAACAAGTTCTTCGGACATTTTTTGCTGCAATTGACGTTTTTTATGGATACTAAATGACTCGGGCGATATTTGTCTGAGTTTTCTTTTATTGTCCGCGGACATACAGATTGCGGTAAAGAATGTATATATATATATGGCAGTAGCACTCAGGCAATTTATAATAAAGAATTTACACTGATAGAAGTTGAACTCACACAACAATTAAGGTCTTTTCAATTCGAAAGTATTTCAGATAACTTTTGTGACTAATTAAGTTCAAATAAACAACTTTAAAATAACAATTTCCCACTTTTAATTGGAGCAACTATAAAACTGACTTTTTCAAATAATGACAGAAATGTCAACGTTTTTTTTTAGCTATTATCTTTTTGGCAACACTGGTTTAAACAGCTGACGCACGTTTCGTGTTTTGTTTCACTGTCAAACATCTTCAGTTTGGTCTACAATTTAACCATGAATCGTCTTACAAACGAACAACGCTTGCAAATTATTGAATTTCAATAATTTTTTTTTATCAAAATGCGTGCTCTGTTAAGAAAGTTCAGTTTCAAATTTTTACCGAAAAGTTGTGTTCAGCGACGAAGCTCATTTTTGGCTCAATGGGTACGTAAATAAGTAGAATTGTCGATTTTGGAGTGAATATCAGCCAGAAGCATTTCAAGAGCTACTAATGCATCCAGAAAAAGTCACAGTTTGGTGCGGTTTATGGGCTGGTGGCATCATTGGACCGTACTTCTTCAAAGATGATGCGAATCGTAACGTAACTGTGAATGGTGAGCGCTACCGTGAGATGATATCCAACTTTTTTTTTGCCCAAAATGCAAGAGCTTGACTTGCATGACATGTGGTTTCAACAAGACGGTGCCACATGCCACACAGCACGCGCAGCAATGGACTTATTGAGAGGCGAGTTCGGTGAACATTTTATTTCACGTTCGCGAACGGTCAAATGGCCGCCTACATCGTGCAATTTAACTCTGTATACGATTTTAACTTCATCATGGGTTTGTTGTTGGGACTTATTGAGAGGCGAGTTCGGTGAACATTTTATTTCACGTTCGCGAACGGTCAAATGGCCGCCTACATCGTGCAATTTAACTCTGTATACGATTTTAACTTCATCATGGGTTTGTTGTTGGGGTTTACAGAAGTGCGAAATTATGCTAAAGTTTGAAAGAAAATGTTCTTGTTGAGATCTTTCGCCTTAACGGAGTGACGTTTTTTGAATTTGGTTCATTTATATTTTATTATCACCTTTGAAACTAGTAAAAATTCCTGCAAAAGATGAAACGTTTGTAGGACAGTCTTATACTGTGAGCACGTTTTGTAGCCGATATCCATAGGCGATCATTGTAGACAATTAAAGGAGCGAGCTTTACACAAATCACATAAGTACTTATTACTAATTTTGTAAGCAAATTCGTTTATTTTTGAAATAATGAGTGATAAATTGAATTAATTCTGAAAAAGCAGACCTTTCCGCAGTGAAGTATTATAACAATTAATCCAGCATCCTTAGCAAAGTATGACCTAGCATTTGCATTTCGTGGATTTGGGCGGCTTGCAAAAGTTTCGTTAACCTTTTCTTAATGTCATCTTTTTTTAAAAGCGCTTCATACTTTCCGCCACAGCAGCAAATATTGTTGAAATTGTCCTTCTTAAGTCCATGGCAGCGAGAACATTGCATATCTTGTAAAATATATGAAGATATCTTAGTACTAACATCTAGAATGATCGAAGATTCTATGTCTGTATTGTCATATGACACATAACACCTATTACATATCCAAACTTCCCTGTGGAAAAAAAAATAAACACTGCACTATTTATAACAAGTTTGAATTCAATTTAAAACTTACTTCCCATGGCGAACATTTCGATATTCATCAACAAACAAGTTTATATCTCTGAATTCGTTACAAGCTTTGCATGTTGCAGAGATATACATAAAGTCTTCCATTCCTATGAAAGGGTCCTCTTTACAGTATTCGTTTGCAGCCACAATTTTTAGCAAATTTCTTCTCAAGGCAATAATGCTTTCTTCATTGTCATTGGTAATATTTAATATTTTCATAACGGCGTGGATGTATCGCAATATTGCAGCAGAATCTTCCGCTCCATATTTTCTATGTAAGTCAACAGTTAGTCCTAATATCTTTTGGGATATGGAGTGAATGGATTCATTGAGACATCCTTCTAACATCGATTGTATTAATATCGTTGCGAATTCTTGAAACTTAATCTCGAAATCATTTTTATTTGATATCTGGGATCCTATTGAAAAATGTATGTCGATAATATTTTCTGTTTGATTCAGAAGTATGCGATCTAGATTAGGAATAACATTTTCTGAAGATGGTACAACCACTTTTATACCACCATAGTTAGTAGGATCAAGCCATACCAAATTATTCCAACCTTGTTCAAAACATAATTGAACACTATGATACAATTCATTCTTGCGAATGCTTTGCACGATGTATTCCACATAACTTATTGCCTCAATTATGTTTTTCTTTTTTGTATTTATTATTAAACGATTGACATCTGCAAAAATTATAATTACACTCAGACGTTTTAATTCTATTAAAATTCCTACTAAAATTTTTTCCATCAAAATCGTAAGTGCTTTACATATAGCTGGATCATACATAAATGCTTTATTTGTTCTTATCCATCTATAAAAATTAGCAATGTGGTAATCAGAAAATACATTTTTATTAAGTGACAATTCACGTAACCATCCATTGACCATACTACGTAGAATACGAAATGTTCCGTTATATAACCCCATCCCATTACTATGAATTTCCATGTTAACGCCGGAAACCAATAAATCCTCGAACGTAGTTTGGACGTTTTTGCCGAATATAGTGGAAGTGGAATCCCCCATTATATCATAGATTTTATCCGAATGTAACAAAGCACTGATGGCTAAGTTCTGTACTGTCAGTGCAATGCAAATACCCATATAAAAGGCTGGTTTATTATGGGAAAGACGAACATTCGTATTCATTCCTGTCAATAATTTGTAGTCTTCTGTCTCTTTGCCACTTAGGTCCGGTCGGTTATTTGGTGACCACCACAGAATACAATTATTTTTTTGAAGCAAACGTGCATAAAATATGTCTGTTCCTGTGAGCACCGGGTCGGGAGGCAAATTACCAATAGGAATATTCAAATACTGGCTTTGTTTGAGCATTAAATTAACAACATTATTAAAATTAAGAAAATGTCGAATCATACAACGGCTTGTTTGAATTTGCCAACTAAGATTTTGAATTTTGTACACATCATCAGAAATATGTATAGTAATGTTAGGGAATTCTATTATTATCGGTATAACTGTCCTTAATTTACTGTACTCTATAGATGTTTGTGAACATAACACTGTTGGTCCCCTTTTATTATCTTTATATTTTGATAAACACCTTTGAATATGACCATAAGCTTGTTGAATATCAATTTCCATAAAAATATCAAAAGAAATATATTCTGGTTGCAAGCTGTCTTCCGCACCAATCTTTTTTAAATAAGCAACTCGCTCGGTAGCGTAAAGTGTATTCAAGTTCTGCATTTTATCCTTTCGTACTGTATCTAAAATCACAATCGTTGCACAATGACTTGAAGGGAGGAAAAGTCCCCATATTTGCCTTTTTCCTAGAGAATGTTGATATAAGAATAATTTCTTAAGATTCTCCCATGAACCATTTAAATAATGGTTTGTATCTGTACACTTCTTAAGCTGATCAAATGTATAAAAATTTGATCTCGGCTCCTCTGCTATCGATAAGGGGGTTGATTGGTTCTTCTTTATCCTACATAAACAACCGATTTCTATTAAAACCCTTGACTCCAAGGAAATTTTTGTTTCGTACATTCCTTCAATATCTGTCATTGCTACCCCACTGACTAAGCTTACACCACTACATTTGAAGTTTTGCTCGTCTAACTTGTATTGATAAATATTATAAGGCTGAGTACCACGTGGCAAATAATACCAAACTCTGTGCCTGTGTAAATGTTCTTCCGAAGCATTTCGTGACCTTTGGTTTATGTAAAATATTCTAGGTATTTTCAATTTTATTTTGTGTAAATCTTTTTCTACAATTGCCCAAACAACGAAATGTCCAGTATCATTCAAAGGAGTTAGTTGGATCACCTGCCAAACATGTGTATGAAGTAAATATCTTGATCTATTTAGAAATTCACTAACGGTATTTCGATTGTGTTGTAAAAGATTGTTACTAGGACACATCCTTTTGACATTACTTCTCCCTCCTCGTCTTTTATCCAATTGAAAAGCCCACTTTTTTTTCTGATACTGTAGCCAATTTAAAATTTCTGCCTTGTTGTGCCCAATTTTAGGTGGTTTACCTATATATTCTGTTAAGTCATCTCTTAGTTCACCTTGTTTTCGTTTCATCCCACAATCTCTCTTCATTTGATTGTATTCGGGAAATTGATTGACGGGAACTTCTCTTTTATTAAGCTTTTCAGATCGCTTTGAGACTGTAAAAATATCTGTGATTTGCTTTTGTCTCAATTTATCATTCGTATTCAATATTTTTTTGAGCAGCCAATCAGGATGCAATACTCTTGGAACAGGGTTATTTAGGCCTTGCATTGCAACCGGAATTGTAATAATCTTTTGTATTGCTCCACTTAAGCGTTCAATATAATAATTCCAATCAATCACATCACGGATGTCAGCATCACCCATAGTCGTGTCGTGCAACCAACGACTTAAATAACATTTTCTTATAGTTGCTTCGCATTGGAAAATAGCAAGCGGAATAACTCTTTCAGTTACTGGACAGCCTATTGGTTTTTTTGATATAACAAATTTGCAAGCTAGGCCCGCGTCCTTTACCATTTGATCCCCTAAAAATTCAGCTAATCTTTTAGCTGTTGATATCGACGTACTTTTTTGAGCCCCGTAGTCCTCAAGTTTTTTTGACATTGATCTATTCTCTGAAATCAGATCAAATAATTCACTATCGGGGAGATTATGACCGTGACTATACAAAACATCCAACCAATAGTTTGCAATCTTTGCTACATTTGAATAGCATTCTTCAAGAGTACTACCAGAAAGAAAAGATTCAAATACGGAACTTTGAAAGTTTTTAATAAGTTGAAGCTCTCCACGGCGCTTGACCTCGAATCCTTTCAATTCGGCCAGAGAAAAATCAAAATTGAAAACAGCATAGCGTTTTTTCAACTTTTTTACTTCTTCTTTAGCAGCAGGTAGTACCATAGCCAAATATGGACCGTCGACTTCAAAAAATATAGAATTTTCCGAACGTATTTGATAGACAGGTTTATCCACATTGTCCATCCTTACCAATTCATGATATTGATTATTAGTGAACGACTCTTTTACCATAGTATTTAAGATAGCATTTGGATACGATATATTAAATATGCTTTTTCCTTCGTAAGATGATTTGCCTGTAACAACTTGGGGAAACGAAGCTGGTAATATACACCATATACCATCCGTATCTAATTCTAGTGGACGACCTATACGTTCAATGATATTTCGTGCTTCTGTTATGATATTTGAGCCGGTTAGACAAACTATTCCTGCCATAGGCATTGAATGCCAACGGGCACCTTTTCGCATGACATAACCATAAAATGAATTCAAAATACATTTGTGTGCTAACTGCAATGAATCATACAAAATTTCTTTATTTTTAGCTGCTTTAATTTCACTAGCGTCGCCCTTTTTCATTGCTTCCGATACAGACTTCTTTGATAATTTTGTTAGGCCCTTATATTCATACCGACGGTCTCGAAATGCTCTTACGGTATCTACGTAAAAGCTATTTTCCTTTTGACAAATTGTTGAAATACGTTCCTCCGACTTCACAACTTTGGTCTTTTTATAGACTTTACGGCAATAGTCCAAAAGACGTTTTTTTTTCATATTCTACCTGGTCTTCCTGGGAAAGTTCATGAAACGCTCGTTGTTTGCCTCCTACTTGTAATGGTGGAAATTTTTCCATTTTCAACTGCTGTCTGATTCTCTCAAGTTCATTTTTTGTTGCTGGCAAGGTTTCACCTCTCCACTGCCATTTCATGACACGTTTACTTTTTGCATTGGAAGAGTTGAAATCACATACAGCACAGTCAGCGTCATATACAACGGCCGATGGCTGTAAACGGTTTGTAAGAATAATGTTCGGGTACATTGCTCCCACATCAAGATGATAAATTACGGGCTGTTCTACTCGACTAGGAATGTCATACAATCCTTGAAGACCCTGCTTAATTTCGTCCACTATCTCTGAAAAGTTATTTACTTTTTCTAATGGAACTCCTTCTTCAACAACTATGGCATGCTCTAAAACTTTGTCGACATTATTTATCAACTCGGTTAATGTGTTTCTGTCTAACCGAAATCGGCAGGGAATATCTGCCCTATAAACACCACATTCCACAGCTTCTACGTGTCCACCCACATAAGTCTCTGTGTCTATGAGATGACCATCATACGTAAGTTTTGATATTTCATTTTCTTGTTTGTTTGGTATACTATATTTGCTTTGTATGCTTCAACCATCAATAAGGTTTCACAGAGTGTACCAGAACCTTTTCGCAGGATCTCATCTGGTTGCATAGGAACAACAGTACTTAACGCAAATATAAAAGGATGTACATATTTCGTATATAAATAAAAGGTAGCAATGGCATCAGAAACTGAATAATTAGATAGGGTTTGTGGTTGCTCTTTTGCCATTCTGCACATTTCTTCAGGATCCAATTCTATTGGATCATATCGTAATTTAGCCTTTGCCACGGCCTTTAATCCTTGCGATCCCACTGGGAGATAGGAATCTCTTTTTACCCAACAAAGACAATCCATATGAACTGCAGGTCTGCAAAAGTATACCCCATCTTTTGATTTGGAAAAACCGATTTCATTGAACATGTTTATGCCATGAATGTGGGCTCTGGTTTCAATGAATGGCCAATCAAAAAAATCGCCATTATAAGTTACAAATATATTAGGTTTTATCTGCATTATGTGATTGAAGAATCTTTGAATCGTGTTTTTTTTCATTTCTTTCATTAAAAACTATAAAATTGCCTTCAAACTCTGGTTTTGGTGTGTATTCAAAGTTTTGAACATCTTTAGAAATTATTTCACGATTCGTAATTAAGTAACCTTGTCCATCAATAATATAAGATATCATCATTATTTCATCTATATTTGAGTCAGGAAATTTTAACGGTGGCTTTGTAGTTTCAATGTCGAATGCTAGAACAACTGGATCCGGTCGCTCTAAAACATCAGGAAGTAATTTAATAACCGGAGATGTTTTGTTTTTGCCTTGTATTTCGATACTATACCACATACCACAAAATATTTTCAAGTCAATTGATACACGCACATGATATGGAACGTCGTATTCTCGAATATCAGTTATTTTGTATAATGGATCGATTTCATGAAGTGGTACGTTTGCTAAAGCTGACTGTTCATATGTTAACAATTGATCAGTTTTATAATTTCTTCTTGCACGGTCTGTATTTTTCTTAATTATGATTAGCATTTGTTTCGGTATTTTTACCAAGGAGGTATGATTAAAAAATATCAATTTCAGATATAATTTTTTAATGCCTGCAAGGTGATTAGGTAAATCAAGGTTTTCTTTAAACACATTTGCAATGTCCGCAATATCTCCTCCAAAATGTGTTTTCAAAAATTGTTCAACTTCTACAGCATCACTATCTTCAACACCAAGTAAAAAGTAGGGATAGTGTAGGATAGTGTACTTGAACCTTGTTCCATTCATTTTAATAAAGAATAAGTCTAAGGCGGACGTAAGGCGACGATCTTCATTTCGAAATTCCGTCTGAAAAAGAACAAGATTAAAATAAATACATTTTTTAAATATTGTGGATACGATAGGGGCTCCCCCCAGAATAAGAAAATTTTAATACAAAGGTGGAAAAAATAAGAAACGATTGTTTCTATAATGCCCAATGCTTTGAAATACCATAAAATATAAGTAAAATTCCCTTCTGTAGGTAAATTCTACACAACTGCATTTTAGGAGTATGCAGATTTGGTCTTAGCTTTAAATTTTCTCGAATGATTAAAACGGCGAGTAGAAAGTTATTTAAGCTGGGAAAAATAATACAAACACAACATTTTCAGCGTGCTTTTGTTCATTAGATTTTTAGAAAATACTTGCAATACTGTTTTGAGTACCCGAATATGTATCCGAAATTATGAAAAGATTTAATTGTAAAGGGTGATTTTTTAGCTATTATCTTTTTGGCAACACTGGTTTAAACAGCTGACGCACGTTTCGTGTTTTGTTTCACTGTCAAACATCTTCAGTTTGGTCTATAATTTAACCATGAATCGTCTTACAAACGAACAACGCTTGCAAATTATTGAATTTCATTATCAAAATGCGTGCTCTGTTAAGAAAGTTCATAGCGCGCGGGTTGTGTTCAGCGACGAAGCTCATTTTTGGCTCAATGGGTACGTAAATAAGTAGAATTGTCGATTTTGGAGTGAATATCAGCCAGAAGCATTTCAAGAGCTACTAATGCATCCAGAAAAAGTCACAGTTTGGTGCGGTTTATGGGCTGGTGGCATCATTGGACCGTACTTCTTCAAAGATGATGCGAATCGTAACGTAACTGTGAATGGTGAGCGCTACCGTGAGATGATATCCAACTTTTTTGTTTGCCCAAAATGCAAGAGCTTGACTTGCATGACATGTGGTTTCAACAAGACGGTGCCACATGCCACACAGCACGCGCAGCAATGGACTTATTGAGAGGCGAGTTCGGTGAACATTTTATTTCACGTTCGCGAACGGTCAAATGGCCGCCTACATCGTGCAATTTAACTCTGTATACGATTTTAACTTCATCATGGGTTTGTTGTTGGGACTTATTGAGAGGCGAGTTCGGTGAACATTTTATTTCACGTTCGCGAACGGTCAAATGGCCGCCTACATCGTGCGAGTTAACGCCTTTAGACTATTTTTTGTGGGGCTATGTTAAAGCTCAAGTCTATACAGACAAGCCCGCTTCTATTGACGCATTGGAAGACAGCATTGAAACATTTATTCGTGAAATACCGGCCGAAATGTTGGAAAGACTATGTCAAAATTGGACTAAGCGGATGGACCATTTGAGGCGCAGTCAAGGTCAACATTTGCATGAAATAATCACAATCAATTCAAACATTAAATTATATGGACCGTACTGTCGATTCAAATAAAGATTTCATGTATTTTTCTGAATTTTATGTGTTTTTTTTTTTGAAAAACTTTCCTATAGCTTTTAAAAAATCACCCTTTATTTGCCCGCAGCAAATTTCTCCCAACCCTCAATGAGTCAGTTGAGCACGCAATGACCACCCTCCTTGAGTGGGCTAGTTGATTTTGAATTATGAAGTGTTAAAAAAGATTTAATTGTAAAGGGTGATTTTTTGGCTATTAGATAGATAGATAGATAGATAGAGATAGATTTATTGTACCTATTCATCATTACAAGTTGTGGTTTTTCTTACATAAATTGTACGAGCATGGCTTTTGCCGTCTGCCTGATTGACATTAATATAATAATCAAAAAAGAAATAAGTTTGTTATCGAATAATTATAAGGTACATATAACAAGTTAATATACATGTATACACATGTAGCTTTCGTTTATGAATTTCAAAACTCTTCGTTTATAATATTTTTTCTATATTTGATTGACTTTTTATAATAGTTTAAAAGTAGTTTTATATCACAATCGCAATTTAAAAGGTCTCTGACCTCAGATACCGATTTAATATCACTGCCTAGATAAAATCTGCGCAATTCCTTAAGGATTGGACATCTACCAATAAAATGCACAATATCTTCTCTCTCTGATAGGTTGCAAAGACTGCAGTATATCGGCAAGTCGGGACGATGTGGGATATAATTTAAATTAACGAGTTCTCCTCTCATCTTGAAAATGGTAGATATGAGTTCTTGACTGTTGCTGTTATTGAAATAATTTCGTTCACATAAATCATGGTTGAGGCAACTGTATGTTGATCGATGTACGGAGGATGTAGCCATATTAATACAATCTCAAATCAAATCTCTTTCTATATTGTTCGTCTACTTTGGAGATAAGTTCGTAGAGCATAACTTTTAATAACCTGGGGTTAGTCGTCGTGAAATGGAATTGCATCCCACAGTAACCTGCAAACTCTTCCAGTTTCCTAAACCAAAGATTTCTTTTATGTATGGTTTTCATAGCGACAATTTTTGGCAGTCTTTCATCAGGCATCTCAAGAACTTTCAATATATAATCAATATGCAGCTTCAGTGTCTTGACGAATAATGGCGATATTCCTGTTTCTATTATTACCATATAGTTAGGCGTCGTTCTTGGTAAACCAAAGGTTCGTTTGATGTAATATCTTAGAAGTTGTTCTACAGTCTCATATTGCGTATGTCCCCAAGATTGAGCTGCGTACATCAATACCGATTCTGCAACACCAATGAAGACTTTATATTTAACACTATGATCAACCAGATTATTTGAGAAACACCATTTCCAGGTAGCACATATAGCACTTTTCGCCTTAATAAGTTTGTCCTTCAAGTGAAAATCCATGTTAAGGTTATTAGTGATTGTCATTCCAAGGTATTTGTACTTTTTCACCACTTCAATTGGTTCCCCGTTGTAGTGCCAGCTTTCATTTCGACACAGTCTACCACCTCCCTGTTTGAAAATCATCACTTTTGATTTTAATAGGTTAACCGTTAAGTTCCACCTTAGACAATACATATAGAGACGGTTTATCATCAGTTGCAGCATTTCGGCTGAATTCGCTAGTAAAATCACATCATCAGCAAACAGAAGCATTTTTATTGTCACCCCAGCAAACTCAATTCCGCCTGGTAGAAAGTCCGTTAAGTCATTGATATACAATGAAAACAGTTGAGGGCTTAAAGGGCATCCTTGTCTTACTCCCATATTGGTCTCAAACCATTCTGAAACATCTGACCCACACCAAACTGCTGCGCGATTACCCTCATACATATTTTCAAGCACTCTTCCCAATTTCAAACTCATTCCGATGGTGTAAAGTTTGTAGAATAGAGCTCTCCGATCGACCGTATCAAAAGCTGCCTTAAAATCCACGAAGAAAGCGAATAATTTCTTTTTTTGTTCTAAGAATGAGCCCGCAATGTTCTGCAACACAAAAATATTGTCTACGGTTGAATATCCTGAACGAAAACCAGCTTGATTTTCACGGATAAGTTTGTGACTTTCAATCCATCGAGCTATTCGATTGCTTAAAAGCTTGGCGAACACTTTGTAAGATGTGTTGAGCAGAGATATCCCTCGGTAATTGGCCGGGTCGGTTATATTTCCCTTTTTATGTATGGGGAATATTATTGTTTCTTTAAGTTGTGGTGGTATAATTCCTGCGTTCAATATTTCATTAAATGTCTGATGTCCTTGAGTTCATCTGTAGCGTATTTAAATAGTTCTATAGGAATCCCATCAGGACCTGACGATTTATGATCACTTAGATTACTCAGGACAGAATGAACTTCAACACTGGAGAATGGTGTGTCAAGTAATTCGTTTTGATTTAAAGGAACCGAATAGTAAGTCGGCAACGAGCTGCTCATCGGATTAAGTAAGCTTTGAAAATGGTTCCTGAAAGAGTGTGCATTTAACTCAACACTTATTCGTGGAACTTTACCATTGAATTTGTTAATCGCCGCCCAAAATTCTTTTGTATTCCTACAACATGTAAGTGAAAGAGCCTCTTTTTCATAGAATTGTTTCTTTTTTACTTTACACAACCTTTTAAATGCCATGTTGGTTTTATTATAAAGATCTTTAACAATACTATTACCATATATACGAAACACCTTAAGCCATCCAAATGATTTTTGTCTAGCTATTTCACACTCTTTATCGAACGTTTCTCTTTATACATCAATATCTTTTTAAAACTTTGCCTGTTTGTAGGATAGGATTTTTTTACTACATTTTTAATCTCACTCAGTTGCATTAGAATGTTTCCACTTCAATTTTGGTGGAGGCAGGATACTGATTGTTTCCACATCAGCGAGTGGCGAAATTGCGAACTCTGCTAAGATAAGTAAGTGATCCGAGTATTGTTTACATAGAATTTCCAATTTTGTAACTATGGAGATCAATTCACCCCTTATTAAGCAGTAGTCGATGACTGAGCACCCTTACTGACCTACGTATGTAAGTTCACCAAATTTATCCCCGCCACTTACGACATTCATAATGTGAAATCCAAAAGAATCGCATAATTCCAACAGTTTTGACCCTCTAGAATTTGTAGTAGAATCCTTCGAGTTCCTTACTTTTCCTGCAAGTCGATTTTCTCTTCCTTCTTCTTTTCCTATTCGAGCATTTAGATCTCCAATAATCATTATGTTGTCGTAGCTGCTGTGTTCTAAAATATCATATAATTTTCTAAAATCTCTTTCCAGTTTCACGATGAAATGTTTAGATTTGTTGTTAAAAGATTTGATTTCTCTAATTTGATGCTCATCGATGCATGGTGCTGGTTGAATCAATGTTGAACAAATGTCTTTTACAATGTCTTTTTCCGTTCTGCCTTCCTGTGACGATACTCGTATCATGAGATTATTTTCAGTGTTTCTTTTTTGCAATTCTTCCATTTGATACTCCAACATTTCGTATTTTTTTGCCAAACTGCATACCTTCGTAGCTAACTCCAAATTCTTCTCCATGAGTTGTTTGTTTACATTTGTGATGACTTCAAGATCCGATTTAATTGCAATGTTTTTAATCTTTATGTCGATAAGATTATTAAACAATTCACATAAGTCTGATTTTGTCATAGTGGCAACAAGGTCTTCGGACATTTTTTGCTGCAATTGACGTTTTTTATGGATACTAAATGACTCGGGCGATATTTGTCTGAGTTTTCTTTTATTGTCCGCGGACATACAGATTGCGGTAAAGAATGTATATATATATATGGCAGTAGCACTCAGGCAATTTATAATAAAGAATTTACACTGATAGAAGTTGAACTCACACAACAATTAAGGTCTTTTCAATTCGAAAGTATTTCAGATAACTTTTGTGACTAATTAAGTTCAAATAAACAACTTTAAAATAACAATTTCCCACTTTTAATTGGAGCAACTATAGAACTGACTTTTTCAAATAATGACAGAAATGTCAACGTTTTTTTTTAGCTATTATCTTTTTGGCAACACTGGTTTAAACAGCTGACGCACGTTTCGTGTTTTGTTTCACTGTCAAACATCTTCAGTTTGGTCTATAATTTAACCATGAATCATCTTACAAACGAACAACGCTTGCAAATTATTGAATTTCAATAATTTTTTTTTATCAAAATGCGTGCTCTGTTAAGAAAGTTCAGTTTCAAATTTTTACCGAAAAGTTGTGTTCAGCGACGAAGCTCATTTTTGGCTCAATGGGTACGTAAATAAGTAGAATTGTCGATTTTGGAGTGAATATCAGCCAGAAGCATTTCAAGAGCTACTAATGCATCCAGAAAAAGTCACAGTTTGGTGCGGTTTATGGGCTGGTGGCATCATTGGACCGTACTTCTTCAAAGATGATGCGAATCGTAACGTAACTGTGAATGGTGAGCGCTACCGTGAGATGATATCCAACTTTTTTTTTGCCCAAAATGCAAGAGCTTGACTTGCATGACATGTGGTTTCAACAAGACGGTGCCACATGCCACACAGCACGCGCAGCAATGGACTTATTGAGAGGCGAGTTCGGTGAACATTTTATTTCACGTTCGCGAACGGTCAAATGGCCGCCTACATCGTGCAATTTAACTCTGTATACGATTTTAACTTCATCATGGGTTTGTTGTTGGGACTTATTGAGAGGCGAGTTCGGTGAACATTTTATTTCACGTTCGCGAACGGTCAAATGGCCGCCTACATCGTGCGAGTTAACGCCTTTAGACTATTTTTTGTGGGGCTATGTTAAAGCTCAAGTCTATACAGACAAGCCCGCTTCTATTGACGCATTGGAAGACAGCATTGAAACATTTATTCGTGAAATACCGGCCGAAATGTTGGAAAGACTATGTCAAAATTGGACTAAGCGGATGGACCATTTGAGGCGCAGTCAAGGTCAACATTTGCATGAAATAATCACAATCAATTCAAACATTAAATTATATGGACCGTACTGTCGATTCAAATAAAGATTTCATGTATTTTTCTGAATTTTATGTGTTTTTTTTTTTGAAAAACTTTCCTATAGCTTTTAAAAAATCACCCTTTATTTGCCCGCAGCAAATTTCTCCCAACCCTCAATGAGTCAGTTGAGCACGCAATGACCACCCTCCTTGAGTGGGCTAGTTGATTTTGAATTATGAAGTGTTAAAAAAGATTTAATTGTAAAGGGTGATTTTTTGGCTATTAGATAGATAGATAGATAGATAGAGATAGATTTATTGTACCTATTCATCATTACAAGTTGTGGTTTTTCTTACATAAATTGTACGAGCATGGCTTTTGCCGTCTGCCTGATTGACATTAATATAATAATCAAAAAAGAAATAAGTTTGTTATCGAATAATTATAAGGTACATATAACAAGTTAATATACATGTATACACATGTAGCTTTCGTTTATGAATTTCAAAACTCTTCGTTTATAATATTTTTTCTATATTTGATTGACTTTTTATAATAGTTTAAAAGTAGTTTTATATCACAATCGCAATTTAAAAGGTCTCTGACCTCAGATACCGATTTAATATCACTGCCTAGATAAAATCTGCGCAATTCCTTAAGGATTGGACATCTACCAATAAAATGCACAATATCTTCTCTCTCTGATAGGTTGCAAAGACTGCAGTATATCGGCAAGTCGGGACGATGTGGGATATAATTTAAATTAACGAGTTCTCCTCTCATCTTGAAAATGGTAGATATGAGTTCTTGACTGTTGCTGTTATTGAAATAATTTCGTTCACATAAATCATGGTTGAGGCAACTGTATGTTGATCGATGTACGGAGGATGTAGCCATATTAATACAATCTCAAATCAAATCTCTTTCTATATTGTTCGTCTACTTTGGAGATAAGTTCGTAGAGCATAACTTTTAATAACCTGGGGTTAGTCGTCGTGAAATGGAATTGCATCCCACAGTAACCTGCAAACTCTTCCAGTTTCCTAAACCAAAGATTTCTTTTATGTATGGTTTTCATAGCGACAATTTTTGGCAGTCTTTCATCAGGCATCTCAAGAACTTTCAATATATAATCAATATGCAGCTTCAGTGTCTTGACGAATAATGGCGATATTCCTGTTTCTATTATTACCATATAGTTAGGCGTCGTTCTTGGTAAACCAAAGGTTCGTTTGATGTAATATCTTAGAAGTTGTTCTACAGTCTCATATTGCGTATGTCCCCAAGATTGAGCTGCGTACATCAATACCGATTCTGCAACACCAATGAAGACTTTATATTTAACACTATGATCAACCAGATTATTTGAGAAACACCATTTCCAGGTAGCACATATAGCACTTTTCGCCTTAATAAGTTTGTCCTTCAAGTGAAAATCCATGTTAAGGTTATTAGTGATTGTCATTCCAAGGTATTTGTACTTTTTCACCACTTCAATTGGTTCCCCGTTGTAGTGCCAGCTTTCATTTCGACACAGTCTACCACCTCCCTGTTTGAAAATCATCACTTTTGATTTTAATAGGTTAACCGTTAAGTTCCACCTTAGACAATACATATAGAGACGGTTTATCATCAGTTGCAGCATTTCGGCTGAATTCGCTAGTAAAATCACATCATCAGCAAACAGAAGCATTTTTATTGTCACCCCAGCAAACTCAATTCCGCCTGGTAGAAAGTCCGTTAAGTCATTGATATACAATGAAAACAGTTGAGGGCTTAAAGGGCATCCTTGTCTTACTCCCATATTGGTCTCAAACCATTCTGAAACATCTGACCCACACCAAACTGCTGCGCGATTACCCTCATACATATTTTCAAGCACTCTTCCCAATTTCAAACTCATTCCGATGGTGTAAAGTTTGTAGAATAGAGCTCTCCGATCGACCGTATCAAAAGCTGCCTTAAAATCCACGAAGAAAGCGAATAATTTCTTTTTTTGTTCTAAGAATGAGCCCGCAATGTTCTGCAACACAAAAATATTGTCTACGGTTGAATATCCTGAACGAAAACCAGCTTGATTTTCACGGATAAGTTTGTGACTTTCAATCCATCGAGCTATTCGATTGCTTAAAAGCTTGGCGAACACTTTGTAAGATGTGTTGAGCAGAGATATCCCTCGGTAATTGGCCGGGTCGGTTATATTTCCCTTTTTATGTATGGGGAATATTATTGTTTCTTTAAGTTGTGGTGGTATAATTCCTGCGTTCAATATTTCATTAAATGTCTGATGTCCTTGAGTTCATCTGTAGCGTATTTAAATAGTTCTATAGGAATCCCATCAGGACCTGACGATTTATGATCACTTAGATTACTCAGGACAGAATGAACTTCAACACTGGAGAATGGTGTGTCAAGTAATTCGTTTTGATTTAAAGGAACCGAATAGTAAGTCGGCAACGAGCTGCTCATCGGATTAAGTAAGCTTTGAAAATGGTTCCTGAAAGAGTGTGCATTTAACTCAACACTTATTCGTGGAACTTTACCATTGAATTTGTTAATCGCCGCCCAAAATTCTTTTGTATTCCTACAACATGTAAGTGAAAGAGCCTCTTTTTCATAGAATTGTTTCTTTTTTACTTTACACAACCTTTTAAATGCCATGTTGGTTTTATTATAAAGATCTTTAACAATACTATTACCATATATACGAAACACCTTAAGCCATCCAAATGATTTTTGTCTAGCTATTTCACACTCTTTATCGAACGTTTCTCTTTATACATCAATATCTTTTTAAAACTTTGCCTGTTTGTAGGATAGGATTTTTTTACTACATTTTTAATCTCACTCAGTTGCATTAGAATGTTTCCACTTCAATTTTGGTGGAGGCAGGATACTGATTGTTTCCACATCAGCGAGTGGCGAAATTGCGAACTCTGCTAAGATAAGTAAGTGATCCGAGTATTGTTTACATAGAATTTCCAATTTTGTAACTATGGAGATCAATTCACCCCTTATTAAGCAGTAGTCGATGACTGAGCACCCTTACTGACCTACGTATGTAAGTTCACCAAATTTATCCCCGCCACTTACGACATTCATAATGTGAAATCCAAAAGAATCGCATAATTCCAACAGTTTTGACCCTCTAGAATTTGTAGTAGAATCCTTCGAGTTCCTTACTTTTCCTGCAAGTCGATTTTCTCTTCCTTCTTCTTTTCCTATTCGAGCATTTAGATCTCCAATAATCATTATGTTGTCGTAGCTGCTGTGTTCTAAAATATCATATAATTTTCTAAAATCTCTTTCCAGTTTCACGATGAAATGTTTAGATTTGTTGTTAAAAGATTTGATTTCTCTAATTTGATGCTCATCGATGCATGGTGCTGGTTGAATCAATGTTGAACAAATGTCTTTTACAATGTCTTTTTCCGTTCTGCCTTCCTGTGACGATACTCGTATCATGAGATTATTTTCAGTGTTTCTTTTTTGCAATTCTTCCATTTGATACTCCAACATTTCGTATTTTTTTGCCAAACTGCATACCTTCGTAGCTAACTCCAAATTCTTCTCCATGAGTTGTTTGTTTACATTTGTGATGACTTCAAGATCCGATTTAATTGCAATGTTTTTAATCTTTATGTCGATAAGATTATTAAACAATTCACATAAGTCTGATTTTGTCATAGTGGCAACAAGGTCTTCGGACATTTTTTGCTGCAATTGACGTTTTTTATGGATACTAAATGACTCGGGCGATATTTGTCTGAGTTTTCTTTTATTGTCCGCGGACATACAGATTGCGGTAAAGAATGTATATATATATATGGCAGTAGCACTCAGGCAATTTATAATAAAGAATTTACACTGATAGAAGTTGAACTCACACAACAATTAAGGTCTTTTCAATTCGAAAGTATTTCAGATAACTTTTGTGACTAATTAAGTTCAAATAAACAACTTTAAAATAACAATTTCCCACTTTTAATTGGAGCAACTATAGAACTGACTTTTTCAAATAATGACAGAAATGTCAACGTTTTTTTTTAGCTATTATCTTTTTGGCAACACTGGTTTAAACAGCTGACGCACGTTTCGTGTTTTGTTTCACTGTCAAACATCTTCAGTTTGGTCTATAATTTAACCATGAATCATCTTACAAACGAACAACGCTTGCAAATTATTGAATTTCAATAATTTTTTTTTATCAAAATGCGTGCTCTGTTAAGAAAGTTCAGTTTCAAATTTTTACCGAAAAGTTGTGTTCAGCGACGAAGCTCATTTTTGGCTCAATGGGTACGTAAATAAGTAGAATTGTCGATTTTGGAGTGAATATCAGCCAGAAGCATTTCAAGAGCTACTAATGCATCCAGAAAAAGTCACAGTTTGGTGCGGTTTATGGGCTGGTGGCATCATTGGACCGTACTTCTTCAAAGATGATGCGAATCGTAACGTAACTGTGAATGGTGAGCGCTACCGTGAGATGATATCCAACTTTTTTTTTGCCCAAAATGCAAGAGCTTGACTTGCATGACATGTGGTTTCAACAAGACGGTGCCACATGCCACACAGCACGCGCAGCAATGGACTTATTGAGAGGCGAGTTCGGTGAACATTTTATTTCACGTTCGCGAACGGTCAAATGGCCGCCTACATCGTGCAATTTAACTCTGTATACGATTTTAACTTCATCATGGGTTTGTTGTTGGGACTTATTGAGAGGCGAGTTCGGTGAACATTTTATTTCACGTTCGCGAACGGTCAAATGGCCGCCTACATCGTGCAATTTAACTCTGTATACGATTTTAACTTCATCATGGGTTTGTTGTTGGGGTTTACAGAAGTGCGAAATTATGCTAAAGTTTGAAAGAAAATGTTCTTGTTGAGATCTTTCGCCTTAACGGAGTGACGTTTTTTGAATTTGGTTTATTTATATTTTATTATCACCTTTGAAACTAGTAAAAATTCCTGCAAAAGATGAAACGTTTGTAGGACAGTCTTATACTGTGAGCACGTTTTGTAGCCGATATCCATAGGCGATCATTGTAGACAATTAAAGGAGCGAGCTTTACACAAATCACATAAGTACTTATTACTAATTTTGTAAGCAAATTCGTTTATTTTTGAAATAATGAGTGATAAATTGAATTAATTCTGAAAAAGCAGACCTTTCCGCAGTGAAGTATTATAACAATTAATCCAGCATCCTTAGCAAAGTATGACCTAGCATTTGCATTTCGTGGATTTGGGCGGCTTGCAAAAGTTTCGTTAACCTTTTCTTAATGTCATCTTTTTTTAAAAGCGCTTCATACTTTCCGCCACAGCAGCAAATATTGTTGAAATTGTCCTTCTTAAGTCCATGGCAGCGAGAACATTGCATATCTTGTAAAATATATGAAGATATCTTAGTACTAACATCTAGAATGATCGAAGATTCTATGTCTGTATTGTCATATGACACATAACACCTATTACATATCCAAACTTCCCTGTGGAAAAAAAAATAAACACTGCACTATTTATAACAAGTTTGAATTCAATTTAAAACTTACTTCCCATGGCGAACATTTCGATATTCATCAACAAACAAGTTTATATCTCTGAATTCGTTACAAGCTTTGCATGTTGCAGAGATATACATAAAGTCTTCCATTCCTATGAAAGGGTCCTCTTTACAGTATTCGTTTGCAGCCACAATTTTTAGCAAATTTCTTCTCAAGGCAATAATGCTTTCTTCATTGTCATTGGTAATATTTAATATTTTCATAACGGCGTGGATGTATCGCAATATTGCAGCAGAATCTTCCGCTCCATATTTTCTATGTAAGTCAACAGTTAGTCCTAATATCTTTTGGGATATGGAGTGAATGGATTCATTGAGACATCCTTCTAACATCGATTGTATTAATATCGTTGCGAATTCTTGAAACTTAATCTCGAAATCATTTTTATTTGATATCTGGGATCCTATTGAAAAATGTATGTCGATAATATTTTCTGTTTGATTCAGAAGTATGCGATCTAGATTAGGAATAACATTTTCTGAAGATGGTACAACCACTTTTATACCACCATAGTTAGTAGGATCAAGCCATACCAAATTATTCCAACCTTGTTCAAAACATAATTGAACACTATGATACAATTCATTCTTGCGAATGCTTTGCACGATGTATTCCACATAACTTATTGCCTCAATTATGTTTTTCTTTTTTGTATTTATTATTAAACGATTGACATCTGCAAAAATTATAATTACACTCAGACGTTTTAATTCTATTAAAATTCCTACTAAAATTTTTTCCATCAAAATCGTAAGTGCTTTACATATAGCTGGATCATACATAAATGCTTTATTTGTTCTTATCCATCTATAAAAATTAGCAATGTGGTAATCAGAAAATACATTTTTATTAAGTGACAATTCACGTAACCATCCATTGACCATACTACGTAGAATACGAAATGTTCCGTTATATAACCCCATCCCATTACTATGAATTTCCATGTTAACGCCGGAAACCAATAAATCCTCGAACGTAGTTTGGACGTTTTTGCCGAATATAGTGGAAGTGGAATCCCCCATTATATCATAGATTTTATCCGAATGTAACAAAGCACTGATGGCTAAGTTCTGTACTGTCAGTGCAATGCAAATACCCATATAAAAGGCTGGTTTATTATGGGAAAGACGAACATTCGTATTCATTCCTGTCAATAATTTGTAGTCTTCTGTCTCTTTGCCACTTAGGTCCGGTCGGTTATTTGGTGACCACCACAGAATACAATTATTTTTTTGAAGCAAACGTGCATAAAATATGTCTGTTCCTGTGAGCACCGGGTCGGGAGGCAAATTACCAATAGGAATATTCAAATACTGGCTTTGTTTGAGCATTAAATTAACAACATTATTAAAATTAAGAAAATGTCGAATCATACAACGGCTTGTTTGAATTTGCCAACTAAGATTTTGAATTTTGTACACATCATCAGAAATATGTATAGTAATGTTAGGGAATTCTATTATTATCGGTATAACTGTCCTTAATTTACTGTACTCTATAGATGTTTGTGAACATAACACTGTTGGTCCCCTTTTATTATCTTTATATTTTGATAAACACCTTTGAATATGACCATAAGCTTGTTGAATATCAATTTCCATAAAAATATCAAAAGAAATATATTCTGGTTGCAAGCTGTCTTCCGCACCAATCTTTTTTAAATAAGCAACTCGCTCGGTAGCGTAAAGTGTATTCAAGTTCTGCATTTTATTATTTCGTACTGTATCTAAAATCACAATCATTGCACAATGACTTGAAGGGAGGAAAAGTCCCCATATTTGCCTTTTTCCTAGAGAATGTTGATATAAGAATAATTTCTTAAGATTCTCCCATGAACCATTTAAATAATGGTTTGTATCTGTACACTTCTTAAGCTGATCAAATGTATAAAAATTTGATCTCGGCTCCTCTGCTATCGATAAGGGGGTTGATTGGTTCTTCTTTATCCTACATAAACAACCGATTTCTATTAAAAACCTTGACTCCAAGGAAATTTTTGTTTCGTACATTCCTTCAATATCTGTCATTGCTACCCCACTGACTAAGCTTACACCACTACATTTGAAGTTTTGCTCGTCTAACTTGTATTGATAAATATTATAAGGCTGAGTACCACGTGGCAAATAATACCAAACTCTGTGCCTGTGTAAATGTTCTTCCGAAGCATTTCGTGACCTTTGGTTTATGTAAAATATTCTAGGTATTTTCAATTTTATTTTGTGTAAATCATTTTCTACAATTGCCCAAACAACGAAATGTCCAGTATCATTCAAAGGAGTTAGTTGGATCACCTGCCAAACATGTGTATGAAGTAAATATCTTGATCTATTTAGGAATTCACTAACGGTATTTCGATTGTGTTGTAACAGATTGTTACTAGGACACATCCTTTTGACATTACTTCTCCCTCCTCGTCTTTTATCCAATTGAAAAGCCCACTTTTTTTTCTGATACTGTAGCCAATTTAAAATTTCTGCCTTGTTGTGCCCAATTTTAGGTGGTTGACCTATATATTCTGTTAAGTCATCTCTTAGTTCACCTTGTTTTCGTTTCATCCCACAATCTCTCTTCATTTGATTGTATTCGGGAAATTGATTGACGGGAACTTCTCTTTTATTAAGCTTTTCAGATCGCTTTGAGACTGTAAAAATATCTGTGATTTGCTTTTGTCTCAATTTATCATTCGTATTCAATATTTTTTTGAGCAGCCAATCAGGATGCAATACTCTTGGAACAGGGTTATTTAGGCCTTGCATTGCAGCCGGAATTGTAATAATCTTTTGTATTGCTCCACTTAAGCGTTCAATATAATAATTCCAATCAATCACATCACGGATGTCAGCATCACCCATAGTCGTGTCGTGCAACCAACGACTTAAATAACATTTTCTTATAGTTGCTTCGCATTGGAAAATAGCAAGCGGAATAACTCTTTCAGTTACTGGACAGCCTATTGGTTTTTTTGATATAACAAATTTGCAAGCTAGGCCCGCGTCCTTTACCATTTGATCCCCTAAAAATTCAGCTAATCTTTTAGCTGTTGATATCGACGTACTTTTTTGAGCCCCGTAGTCCTCAAGTTTTTTTGACATTGATCTATTCTCTGAAATCAGATCAAATAATTCACTATCGGGGAGATTATGACCGTGACTATACAAAACATCCAACCAATAGTTTGCAATCTTTGCTACATTTGAATAGCATTCTTCAAGAGTACTACCAGAAAGAAAAGATTCAAATACGGAACTTTGAAAGTTTTTAATAAGTTGAAGCTCTCCACGGCGCTTGACCTCGAATCCTTTCAATTCGGCCAGAGAACCATCAAAATTGAAAACAGCATAGCGTTTTTTCAACTTTTTTCCTTCTTCTTTAGCAGCAGGTAGTACCATAGCCAAATATGGACCGTCGACTTCAAAAAATATAGAATTTTCCGAACGTATTTGATAGACAGGTTTATCCACATTGTCGCCCATCCTTACCAATTCATGATATTGATTATTAGTGAACGACTCTTTTACCATAGTATTTAAGATAGCATTTGGATACGATATATTAAATATGCTTTTTCCTTCGTAAGATGATTTGCCTGTAACAACTTGGGGAAACGAAGCTGGTAATATACACCATATACCATCCGTATCTAATTCTAGTGGACGACCTATACGTTCAATGATATTTCGTGCTTCTGTTATGATATTTGAGCCGGTTAGACAAACTATTCCTGCCATAGGCATTGAATGCCAACGGGCACCTTTTCGCATGACATAACCATAAAATGAATTCAAAATACATTTGTGTGCTAACTGCAATGAATCATACAAAATTTCTTTATTTTTAGCTGCTTTAATTTCACTAGCGTCGCCCTTTTTCATTGCTTCCGATACAGACTTCTTTGATAATTTTGTTAGGCCCTTATATTCATACCGACGGTCTCGAAATGCTCTTACGGTATCTACGTAAAAGCTATTTTCCTTTTGACAAATTGTTGAAATACGTTCCTCCGACTTCACAACTTTGGTCTTTTTATAGACTTTACGGCAATAGTCCAAAAGACGTTTTTTTTCATATTCTACCTGGTCTTCCTGGGAAAGTTCATGAAACGCTCGTTGTTTGCCTCCTACTTGTAATGGTGGAAATTTTTCCATTTTCAACTGCTGTCTGATTCTCTCAAGTTCATTTTTTGTTGCTGGCAAGGTTTCACCTCTCCACTGCCATTTCATGACACGTTTACATTTTGCATTGGAAGAGTTGAAATCACATACAGCACAGTCAGCGTCATATACAACGGCCGATGGCTGTAAACGGTTTGTAAGAATAATGTTCGGGTACATTGCTCCCACATCAAGATGATAAATTACGGGCTGTTCTACTCGATTAGGAATGTCATACAATCCTTGAAGACCCTGCTTAATTTCGTCCACTATCTCTGAAAAGTTATTTACTTTTTCTAATGGAACTCCTTCTTCAACAACTATGGCATGCTCTAAAACTTTGTCGACATTATTTATCAACTCGGTTAATGTGTTTCTGTCTAACCGAAATCGGCAGGGAATATCTGCCCTATAAACACCACATTCCACAGCTTCTACGTGTCCACCCACATAAGTCTCTGTGTCTATGAGATGACCATCATACGTAAGTTTTGATATTTCATTTTCTTGTTTGTTTGGATATACTATATTTGCTTTGTATGCTTCAACCATCAATAAGGTTTCACAGAGTGTACCAGAACCTTTTCGCAGGATCTCATCTGGTTGCATAGGAACAACAGTACTTAACGCAAATATAAAAGGATGTACATATTTCGTATATAAATAAAAGGTAGCAATGGCATCAGAAACTGAATAATTAGATAGGGTTTGTGGTTGCTCTTTTGCCATTCTGCACATTTCTTCAGGATCCAATTCTATTGGATCATATCGTAATTTAGCCTTTGCCACGGCCTTTAATCCTTGCGATCCCACTGGGAGATAGGAATCTCTTTTTACCCAACAAAGACAATCCATATGAACTGCAGGTCTGCAAAAGTATACCCCATCTTTTGATTTGGAAAAACCGATTTCATTGAACATGTTTATGCCATGAATGTGGGCTCTGGTTTCAATGAATGGCCAATCAAAAAAATCGCCATTATAAGTTACAAATATATTAGGTTTTATCTGCATTATGTGATTGAAGAATCTTTGAATCGTGTTTTTTTTTCATTTCTTTCATTAAAAACTATAAAATTGCCTTCAAACTCTGGTTTTGGTGTGTATTCAAAGTTTTGAACATCTTTAGAAATTATTTCACGATTCGTAATTAAGTAACCTTGTCCATCAATAATATAAGATATCATCATTATTTCATCTATATTTGAGTCAGGAAATTTTAACGGTAGCTTTGTAGTTTCAATGTCGAATGCTAGAACAACTGGATCCGGTCGCTCTAAAACATCAGGAAGTAATTTAATAACCGGAGATGTTTTGTTTTTGCCTTGTATTTCGATACTATACCACATACCACAAAATATTTTCAAGTCAATTGATACACGCACATGATATGGAACGTCGTATTCTCGAATATCAGTTATTTTGTATAATGGATCGATTTCATGAAGTGGTACGTTTGCTAAAGCTGACTGTTCATATGTTAACAATTGATCAGTTTTATAATTTCTTCTTGCACGGTCTGTATTTTTCTTAATTATGATTAGCATTTGTTTCCGTATTTTTACCAAGGAGGTATGATTAAAAAATATCAATTTCAGATATAATTTTTTAATGCCTGCAAGGTGATTAGGTAAATCAAGGTTTTCTTTAAACACATTTGCAATGTCCGCAATATCTCCTCCAAAATGTGTTTTCAAAAATTGTTCAACTTCTACAGCATCACTATCTTCAACACCAAGTAAAAAGTAGGGATAGTGTAGGATAGTGTACTTGAACCTTGTTCCATTCATTTGAATAAAGAATAAGTCTAAGGCGGACGTAAGGCGACGATCTTCATTTCGAAATTCCGTCTGAAAAAGAACAAGATTAAAATAAATACATTTTTTAAATATTGTGGATACGATAGGGGCTCCCCCCAGAATAAGAAAATTTTAATACAAAGGTGGAAAAAATAAGAAACGATTGTTTCTATAATGCCCAATGCTTTGAAATACCATAAAATATAAGTAAAATTCCCTTCTGTAGGTAAATTCTACACAACTGCATTTTAGGAGTATGCAGATTTGGTCTTAGCTTTAAATTTTCTCGAATGATTAAAACGGCGAGTAGAAAGTTATTTAAGCTGGGAAAAATAATACAAACACAACATTTTCAGCGTGCTTTTGTTCATTAGATTTTTAAAAAATACTTGCAATACTGTTTTGAGTACCCGAATATGTATCCGAAATTATGAAAAGATTTAATTGTAAAGGGTGATTTTTTAGCTATTATCTTTTTGGCAACACTGGTTTAAACAGCTGACGCACGTTTCGTGTTTTGTTTCACTGTCAAACATCTTCAGTTTGGTCTATAATTTAACCATGAATCGTCTTACAAACGAACAACGCTTGCAAATTATTGAATTTCATTATCAAAATGCGTGCTCTGTTAAGAAAGTTCATAGCGCGCGGGTTGTGTTCAGCGACGAAGCTCATTTTTGGCTCAATGGGTACGTAAATAAGTAGAATTGTCGATTTTGGAGTGAATATCAGCCAGAAGCATTTCAAGAGCTACTAATGCATCCAGAAAAAGTCACAGTTTGGTGCGGTTTATGGGCTGGTGGCATCATTGGACCGTACTTCTTCAAAGATGATGCGAATCGTAACGTAACTGTGAATGGTGAGCGCTACCGTGAGATGATATCCAACTTTTTTGTTTGCCCAAAATGCAAGAGCTTGACTTGCATGACATGTGGTTTCAACAAGACGGTGCCACATGCCACACAGCACGCGCAACAATGGACTTATTGAGAGGCGATTTCTGTGAACATTTTATTTCACGTTCGGGAACGGTAATTGGTCGCCTAGATCGTGCGACTTAACGCCTTTAGACTATTTTTTGTGGGGCTATGTTAAAGCTCAAGTCTATACAGACAAGCCCGCTTCTATTGACGCATTGGAAGACAGCATTGAAACATTTATTCGTGAAATACCGGCCGAAATGTTGGAAAGACTATGTCAAAATTGGAATAAGCGGATGGACCATTTGAGGCGCAGTCAAGGTCAACATTTGCATGAAATAATCACAATCAATTCAAACATTAAATTATATGGACCGTACTGTCGATTCAAATAAAGATTTCATGTATTTTTCTGAATTTTATGTGTTTTTTTTTTTTTGAAAAACTTTCCTATAGCTTTTAAAAAATCACCCTTTATTTGCCCGCAGCAAATTTCTCCCAACCCTCAATGAGTCAGTTGAGCACGCAATGACCACCCTCCTTGAGTGGGCTAGTTGATTTTGAATTATGAAGTGTTAAAAAAGATTTAATTGTAAAGGGTGATTTTTTAGCTATTAGATAGATAGATAGATAGATAGAGATAGATTTATTGTACCTATTCATCATTACAAGTTGTGGTTTTTCTTACATAAATTGTACGAGCATGGCTTTTGCCGTCTGCTTGATTGACATTAATATAATAATCAAAAAAGAAATAAGTTTGTTATCGAATAAGTATAAGGTACATATAACAAGTTAATATACATGTATACACATGTAGCTTTCGTTTATGAATTTCAAAACTCTTCGTTTATAATATTTTTTCTATATTTGATTGACTTTTTATAATAGTTTAAAAGTAGTTTTATATCACAATCGCAATTTAAAAGGTCTCTGACCTCAGATACCGATTTAATATCACTGCCTAGATAAAATCTGCGCAATTCCTTAAGGATTGGACATCTACCAATAAAATGCACAATATCTTCTCTCTCTGATAGGTTGCAAAGACTGCAGTATATCGGCAAGTCGGGACGATGTGGGATATAATTTAAATTAACGAGTTCTCCTCTCATCTTGAAAATGGTAGATATGAGTTCTTGACTGTTGCTGTTATTGAAATAATTTCGTTCACATAAATCATGGTTGAGGCAACTGTATGTTGATCGATGTACGGAGGATGTAGCCATATTAATACAATCTCAAATCAAATATCTTTCTATATTGTTCGTCTACTTTGGAGATAAGTTCGTAGAGCATAACTTTTAATAACCTGGGGTTAGTCGTCGTGAAATGGAATTGCATCCCACAGTAACCTGCAAGCTCTTCCAGTTTCCTAAACCAAAGATTTCTTTTATGTATGGTTTTCATAGCGACAATTTTTGGCAGTCTTTCATCAGGCATCTCAAGAACTTTCAATATATAATCAATATGCAGCTTCAGTGTCTTGATTTCATGTATTTTTCTGAATTTTATGTGTTTTTTTTTTTTTGAAAAACTTTCCTATAGCTTTTAAAAAATCACCCTTTATTTGCCCGCAGCAAATTTCTCCCAACCCTCAATGAGTCAGTTGAGCACGCAATGACCACCCTCCTTGACTGGGCTAGTTGATTTTGAATTATGAAGTGTTAAAAAAGATTTAATTGTAAAGGGTGATTTTTTAGCTATTAGATAGATAGATAGATAGATAGAGATAGATTTATTGTACCTATTCATCATTACAAGTTGTGGTTTTTCTTACATAAATTGTACGAGCATGGCTTTTGCCGTCTGCCTGATTGACATTAATATAATAATCAAAAAAGAAATAAGTTTGTTATCGAATAATTATAAGGTACATATAACAAGTTAATATACATGTATACACATGTAGCTTTCGTTTATGAATTTCAAAACTCTTCGTTTATAATATTTTTTCTATATTTGATTGACTTTTTATAATAGTTTAAAAGTAGTTTTATATCACAATCGCAATTTAAAAGGTCTCTGACCTCAGATACCGATTTAATATCACTGCCTAGATAAAATCTGCGCAATTCCTTAAGGATTGGACATCTACCAATAAAATGCACAATATCTTCTCTCTCTGATAGGTTGCAAAGACTGCAGTATATCGGCAAGTCGGGACGATGTGGGATATAATTTAAATTAACGAGTTCTCCTCTCATCTTGAAAATGGTAGATATGAGTTCTTGACTGTTGCTGTTATTGAAATAATTTCGTTCACATAAATCATGGTTGAGGCAACTGTATGTTGATCGATGTACGGAGGATGTAGCCATATTAATACAATCTCAAATCAAATCTCTTTCTATATTGTTCGTCTACTTTGGAGATAAGTTCGTAGAGCATAACTTTTAATAACCTGGGGTTAGTCGTCGTGAAATGGAATTGCATCCCACAGTAACCTGCAAGCTCTTCCAGTTTCCTAAACCAAAGATTTCTTTTATGTATGGTTTTCATAGCGACAATTTTTGGCAGTCTTTCATCAGGCATCTCAAGAACTTTCAATATATAATCAATCTGCAGCTTCAGTGTCTTGATTTCATGTATTTTTCTGAATTTTATGTGTTTTTTTTTTGAAAAACTTTCCTATAGCTTTTAAAAAATCACCCTTTATTTGCCCGCAGCAAATTTCTCCCAACCCTCAGTGAGTCAGTTGAGCACGCAATGACCACCCTCCTTGAGTGGGCTAGTTGATTTTGAATTATGAAGTGTTAAAAAAGATTTAATTGTAAAGGGTGATTTTTTAGCTATTAGATAGATAGATAGATAGATAGAGATAGATTTATTGTACCTATTCATCATTACAAGTTGTGGTTTTTCTTACATAAATTGTACGAGCATGGCTTTTGCCGTCTGCCTGATTGACATTAATATAATAATCAAAAAAGAAATAAGTTTGTTATCGAATAATTATAAGGTACATATAACAAGTTAATATACATGTATACACATGTAGCTTTCGTTTATGAATTTCAAAACTCTTCGTTTATAATATTTTTTCTATATTTGATTGACTTTTTATAATAGTTTAAAAGTAGTTTTATATAACAATCGCAATTTAAAAGGTCTCTGACCTCAGATACCGATTTAATATCACTGCCTAGATAAAATCTGCGCAATTCCTTAAGGATTGGACATCTACCAATAAAATGCACAATATCTTCTCTCTCTGATAGGTTGCAAAGACTGCAGTATATCGGCAAGTCGGGACGATGTGGGATATAATTTAAATTAACGAGTTCTCCTCTCATCTTGAAAATGGTAGATATGAGTTCTTGACTGTTGCTGTTATTGAAATAATTTCGTTCACATAAATCATGGTTGAGGCAACTGTATGTTGATCGATGTACGGAGGATGTAGCCATATTAATACAATCTCAAATCAAATCTCTTTCTATATTGTTCGTCTACTTTGGAGATAAGTTCGTAGAGCATAACTTTTAATAACCTGGGGTTAGTCGTCGTGAAATGGAATTGCATCCCACAGTAACCTGCAAGCTCTTCCAGTTTCCTAAACCAAAGATTTCTTTTATGTATGGTTTTCATAGCGACAATTTTTGGCAGTCTTTCATCAGGCATCTCAAGAACTTTCAATATATAATCAATATGCAGCTTCAGTGTCTTGATTTCATGTATTTTTCTGAATTTTATGTGTTTTTTTTTTTGAAAAACTTTCCTATAGCTTTTAAAAAATCACCCTTTATTTGCCCGCAGCAAATTTCTCCCAACCCTCAGTGAGTCAGTTGAGCACGCAATGACCACCCTCCTTGAGTGGGCTAGTTGATTTTGAATTATGAAGTGTTAAAAAAGATTTAATTGTAAAGGGTGATTTTTTAGCTATTAGATAGATAGATAGATAGATAGATAGAGATAGATTTATTGTACCTATTCATCATTACAAGTTGTGGTTTTTCTTACATAAATTGTACGAGCATGGCTTTTGCCGTCTGCCTGATTGACATTAATATAATAATCAAAAAAGAAGTAAGTTTGTTATCGAATAATTATAAGGTACATATAACAAGTTAATATACATGTATACACATGTAGCTTTCGTTTATGAATTTCAAAACTCTTCGTTTATAATATTTTTTCTATATTTGATTGACTTTTTATAATAGTTTAAAAGTAGTTTTATATCACAATCGCAATTTAAAAGGTCTCTGAAATCAGATACCGATTTAATATCACTGCCTAGATAAAATCTGCGCAATTCCTTAAGGATTGGACATCTACCAATAAAATGCACAATATCTTCTCTCTCTGATAGGTTGCAAAGACTGCAGTATATCGGCAAGTCGGAACGATGTGGGATATAATTTAAATTAACGAGTTCTCCTCTCATCTTGAAAATGGTAGATATGAGTTCTTGACTGTTGCTGTTATTGAAATAATTTCGTTCACATAAATCATGGTTGAGGCAACTGTATGTTGATCGATGTACGGAGGATGTAGCCATATTAATACAATCTCAAATCAAATCTCTTTCTATATTGTTCGTCTACTTTGGAGATAAGTTCGTAGAGCATAACTTTTAATAACCTGGGGTTAGTCGTCGTGAAATGGAATTGCATCCCACAGTAACCTGCAAGCTCTTCCAGTTTCCTAAACCAAAGATTTCTTTTATGTATGGTTTTCATAGCGACAATTTTTGGCAGTCTTTCATCAGGCATCTCAAGAACTTTCAATATATAATCAATATGCAGCTTCAGTGTCTTGATTTCATGTATTTTTCTGAATTTTATGTGTTTTTTTTTTTGAAAAACTTTCCTATAGCTTTTAAAAAATCACCCTTTATTTGCCCGCAGCAAATTTCTCCCAACCCTCAGTGAGTCAGTTGAGCACGCAATGACCACCCTCCTTGAGTGGGCTAGTTGATTTTGAATTATGAAGTGTTAAAAAAGATTTAATTGTAAAGGGTGATTTTTTAGCTATTAGATAGATAGATAGATAGATAGATAGAGATAGATTTATTGTACCTATTCATCATTACAAGTTGTGGTTTTTCTTACATAAATTGTACGAGCATGGCTTTTGCCGTCTGCCTGATTGACATTAATATAATAATCAAAAAAGAAGTAAGTTTGTTATCGAATAATTATAAGGTACATATAACAAGTTAATATACATGTATACACATGTAGCTTTCGTTTATGAATTTCAAAACTCTTCGTTTATAATATTTTTTCTATATTTGATTGACTTTTTATAATAGTTTAAAAGTAGTTTTATATCACAATCGCAATTTAAAAGGTCTCTGAAATCAGATACCGATTTAATATCACTGCCTAGATAAAATCTGCGCAATTCCTTAAGGATTGGACATCTACCAATAAAATGCACAATATCTTCTCTCTCTGATAGGTTGCAAAGACTGCAGTATATCGGCAAGTCGGAACGATGTGGGATATAATTTAAATTAACGAGTTCTCCTCTCATCTTGAAAATGGTAGATATGAGTTCTTGACTGTTGCTGTTATTGAAATAATTTCGTTCACATAAATCATGGTTGAGGCAACTGTATGTTGATCGATGTACGGAGGATGTAGCCATATTAATACAATCTCAAATCAAATCTCTTTCTATATTGTTCGTCTACTTTGGAGATAAGTTCGTAGAGCATAACTTTTAATAACCTGGGGTTAGTCGTCGTGAAATGGAATTGCATCCCACAGTAACCTGCAAGCTCTTCCAGTTTCCTAAACCAAAGATTTCTTTTATGTATGGTTTTCATAGCGACAATTTTTGGCAGTCTTTCATCAGGCATCTCAAGAACTTTTAATATATAATCAATATGCAGCTTCAGTGTCTTGATTTCATGTATTTTTCTGAATTTTATGTGTTTTTTTTTTTGAAAAACTTTCCTATAGCTTTTAAAAAATCACCCTTTATTTGCCCGCAGCAAATTTCTCCCAACCCTCAGTGAGTCAGTTGAGCACGCAATGACCACCCTCCTTGAGTGGGCTAGTTGATTTTGAATTATGAAGTGTTAAAAAAGATTTAATTGTAAAGGGTGATTTTTTAGCTATTAGATAGATAGATAGATAGATAGAGATAGATTTATTGTACCTATTCATCATTACAAGTTGTGGTTTTTCTTACATAAATTGTACGAGCATGGCTTTTGCCGTCTGCCTGATTGACATTAATATAATAATCAAAAAAGAAATAAGTTTGTTATCGAATAATTATAAGGTACATATAACAAGTTAATATACATGTATACACATGTAGCTTTCGTTTATGAATTTCAAAACTCTTCGTTTATAATATTTTTTCTATATTTGATTGACTTTTTATAATAGTTTAAACGTAGTTTTATATCACAATCGCAATTTAAAAGGTCTCTGACCTCAGATACCGATTTAATATCACTGCCTAGATAAAATCTGCGCAATTCCTTAAGGATTGGACATCTACCAATAAAATGCACAATATCTTCTCTCTCTGATAGGTTGCAAAGACTGCAGTATATCGGCAAGTCGGGACGATGTGGGATATAATTTAAATTAACGAGTTCTCCTCTCATCTTGAAAATGGTAGATATGAGTTCTTGACTGTTGCTGTTATTGAAATAATTTCGTTCACATAAATCATGGTTGAGGCAACTGTATGTTGATCGATGTACGGAGGATGTAGCCATATTAATACAATCTCAAATCAAATCTCTTTCTATATTGTTCGTCTACTTTGGAGATAAGTTCGTAGAGCATAACTTTTAATAACCTGGGGTTAGTCGTCGTGAAATGGAATTGCATCCCACAGTAACCTGCAAGCTCTTCCAGTTTCCTAAACCAAAGATTTCTTTTATGTATGGTTTTCATAGCGACAATTTTTGGCAGTCTTTCATCAGGCATTTATAATATTTTTTCTATATTTGATTGACTTTTTATAATAGTTTAAACGTAGTTTTATATCACAATCGCAATTTAAAAGGTCTCTGACCTCAGATACCGATTTAATATCACTGCCTAGATAAAATCTGCGCAATTCCTTAAGGATTGGACATCTACCAATAAAATGCACAATATCTTCTCTCTCTGATAGGTTGCAAAGACTGCAGTATATCGGCAAGTCGGGACGATGTGGGATATAATTTAAATTAACGAGTTCTCCTCTCATCTTGAAAATGGTAGATATGAGTTCTTGACTGTTGCTGTTATTGAAATAATTTCGTTCACATAAATCATGGTTGAGGCAACTGTATGTTGATCGATGTACGGAGGATGTAGCCATATTAATACAATCTCAAATCAAATCTCTTTCTATATTGTTCGTCTACTTTGGAGATAAGTTCGTAGAGCATAACTTTTAATAACCTGGGGTTAGTCGTCGTGAAATGGAATTGCATCCCACAGTAACCTGCAAGCTCTTCCAGTTTCCTAAACCAAAGATTTCTTTTATGTATGGTTTTCATAGCGACAATTTTTGGCAGTCTTTCATCAGGCATTTATAATATTTTTTCTATATTTGATTGACTTTTTATAATAGTTTAAACGTAGTTTTATATCACAATCGCAATTTAAAAGGTCTCTGACCTCAGATACCGATTTAATATCACTGCCTAGATAAAATCTGCGCAATTCCTTAAGGATTGGACATCTACCAATAAAATGCACAATATCTTCTCTCTCTGATAGGTTGCAAAGACTGCAGTATATCGGCAAGTCGGGACGATGTGGGATATAATTTAAATTAACGAGTTCTCCTCTCATCTTGAAAATGGTAGATATGAGTTCTTGACTGTTGCTGTTATTGAAATAATTTCGTTCACATAAATCATGGTTGAGGCAACTGTATGTTGATCGATGTACGGAGGATGTAGCCATATTAATACAATCTCAAATCAAATCTCTTTCTATATTGTTCGTCTACTTTGGAGATAAGTTCGTAGAGCATAACTTTTAATAACCTGGGGTTAGTCGTCGTGAAATGGAATTGCATCCCACAGTAACCTGCAAGCTCTTCCAGTTTCCTAAACCAAAGATTTCTTTTATGTATGGTTTTCATAGCGACAATTTTTGGCAGTCTTTCATCAGGCATCTCAAGAACTTTCAATATATAATCAATCTGCAGCTTCAGTGTCTTGATTTCATGTATTTTTCTGAATTTTATGTGTTTTTTTTTTTGAAAAACTTTCCTATAGCTTTTAAAAAATCACCCTTTATTTGCCCGCAGCAAATTTCTCCCAACCCTCAGTGAGTCAGTTGAGCACGCAATGACCACCCTCCTTGAGTGGGCTAGTTGATTTTGAATTATGAAGTGTTAAAAAAGATTTAATTGTAAAGGGTGATTTTTTAGCTATTAGATAGATAGATAGATAGATAGAGATAGATTTATTGTACCTATTCATCATTACAAGTTGTGGTTTTTCTTACATAAATTGTACGAGCATGGCTTTTGCCGTCTGCCTGATTGACATTAATATAATAATCAAAAAAGAAATAAGTTTGTTATCGAATAATTATAAGGTACATATAACAAGTTAATATACATGTATACACATGTAGCTTTCGTTTATGAATTTCAAAACTCTTCGTTTATAATATTTTTTCTATATTTGATTGACTTTTTATAATAGTTTAAACGTAGTTTTATATCACAATCGCAATTTAAAAGGTCTCTGACCTCAGATACCGATTTAATATCACTGCCTAGATAAAATCTGCGCAATTCCTTAAGGATTGGACATCTACCAATAAAATGCACAATATCTTCTCTCTCTGATAGGTTGCAAAGACTGCAGTATATCGGCAAGTCGGAACGATGTGGGATATAATTTAAATTAACGAGTTCTCCTCTCATCTTGAAAATGGTAGATATGAGTTCTTGACTGTTGCTGTTATTGAAATAATTTCGTTCACATAAATCATGGTTGAGGCAACTGTATGTTGATCGATGTACGGAGGATGTAGCCATATTAATACAATCTCAAATCAAATCTCTTTCTATATTGTTCGTCTACTTTGGAGATAAGTTCGTAGAGCATAACTTTTAATAACCTGGGGTTAGTCGTCGTGAAATGGAATTGCATCCCACAGTAACCTGCAAGCTCTTCCAGTTTCCTAAACCAAAGATTTCTTTTATGTATGGTTTTCATAGCGACAATTTTTGGCAGTCTTTCATCAGGCATCTCAAGAACTTTCAATATTTAATCAATATGCAGCTTCAGTGTCTTGATTTCATGTATTTTTCTGAATTTTATGTGTTTTTTTTTTTGAAAAACTTTCCTATAGCTTTTAAAAAATCACCCTTTATTTGCCCGCAGCTAATTTCTCCCAACCCTCAGTGAGTCAGTTGAGCACGCAATGACCACCCTCCTTGAGTGGGCTAGTTGATTTTGAATTATGAAGTGTTAAAAAAGATTTAATTGTAAAGGGTGATTTTTTAGCTATTAGATAGATAGATAGATAGATAGATAGAGATAGATTTATTGTACCTATTCATCATTACAAGTTGTGGTTTTTCTTACATAAATTGTACGAGCATGGCTTTTGCCGTCTGCCTGATTGACATTAATATAATAATCAAAAAAGAAGTAAGTTTGTTATCGAATAATTATAAGGTACATATAACAAGTTAATATACATGTATACACATGTAGCTTTCGTTTATGAATTTCAAAACTCTTCGTTTATAATATTTTTTCTATATTTGATTGACTTTTTATAATAGTTTAAAAGTAGTTTTATATCACAATCGCAATTTAAAAGGTCTCTGAAATCAGATACCGATTTAATATCACTGCCTAGATAAAATCTGCGCAATTCCTTAAGGATTGGACATCTACCAATAAAATGCACAATATCTTCTCTCTCTGATAGGTTGCAAAGACTGCAGTATATCGGCAAGTCGGAACGATGTGGGATATAATTTAAATTAACGAGTTCTCCTCTCATCTTGAAAATGGTAGATATGAGTTCTTGACTGTTGCTGTTATTGAAATAATTTCGTTCACATAAATCATGGTTGAGGCAACTGTATGTTGATCGATGTACGGAGGATGTAGCCATATTAATACAATCTCAAATCAAATCTCTTTCTATATTGTTCGTCTACTTTGGAGATAAGTTCGTAGAGCATAACTTTTAATAACCTGGGGTTAGTCGTCGTGAAATGGAATTGCATCCCACAGTAACCTGCAAGCTCTTCCAGTTTCCTAAACCAAAGATTTCTTTTATGTATGGTTTTCATAGCGACAATTTTTGGCAGTCTTTCATCAGGCATCTCAAGAACTTTTAATATATAATCAATATGCAGCTTCAGTGTCTTGATTTCATGTATTTTTCTGAATTTTATGTGTTTTTTTTTTGAAAAACTTTCCTATAGCTTTTAAAAAATCACCCTTTATTTGCCCGCAGCAAATTTCTCCCAACCCTCAGTGAGTCAGTTGAGCACGCAATGACCACCCTCCTTGAGTGGGCTAGTTGATTTTGAATTATGAAGTGTTAAAAAAGATTTAATTGTAAAGGGTGATTTTTTAGCTATTAGATAGATAGATAGATAGATAGAGATAGATTTATTGTACCTATTCATCATTACAAGTTGTGGTTTTTCTTACATAAATTGTACGAGCATGGCTTTTGCCGTCTGCCTGATTGACATTAATATAATAATCAAAAAAGAAATAAGTTTGTTATCGAATAATTATAAGGTACATATAACAAGTTAATATACATGTATACACATGTAGCTTTCGTTTATGAATTTCAAAACTCTTCGTTTATAATATTTTTTCTATATTTGATTGACTTATTATAATAGTTTAAAAGTAGTTTTATATAACAATCGCAATTTAAAAGGTCTCTGACCTCAGATACCGATTTAATATCACTGCCTAGATAAAATCTGCGCAATTCCTTAAGGATTGGACATCTACCAATAAAATGCACAATATCTTCTCTCTCTGATAGGTTGCAAAGACTGCAGTATATCGGCAAGTCGGGACGATGTGGGATATAATTTAAATTAACGAGTTCTCCTCTCATCTTGAAAATGGTAGATATGAGTTCTTGACTGTTGCTGTTATTGAAATAATTTCGTTCACATAAATCATGGTTGAGGCAACTGTATGTTGATCGATGTACGGAGGATGTAGCCATATTAATACAATCTCAAATCAAATCTCTTTCTATATTGTTCGTCTACTTTGGAGATAAGTTCGTAGAGCATAACTTTTAATAACCTGGGGTTAGTCGTCGTGAAATGGAATTGCATCCCACAGTAACCTGCAAGCTCTTCTAGTTTCCTAAACCAAAGATTTCTTTTATGTATGGTTTTCATAGCGACAATTTTTGGCAGTCTTTCATCAGGCATCTCAAGAATTTTCAATATATAATCAATATGCAGCGTCAGTGTCTTGATTTCATGTATTTTTCTGAATTTTATGTGTTTTTTTTTTTGAAAAACTTTCCTATAGCTTTTAAAAAATCACCCTTTATTTGCCCGCAGCAAATTTCTCCCAACCCTCAGTGAGTCAGTTGAGCACGCAATGACCACCCTCCTTGAGTGGGCTAGTTGATTTTGAATTATGAAGTGTTAAAAAAGATTTAACTGTAAAGGGTGATTTTTTAGCTATTAGATAGATAGATAGATAGATAGAGATAGATTTATTGTACCTATTCATCATTACAAGTTGTGGTTTTTCTTACATAAATTGTACGAGCATGGCTTTTGCCGTCTGCCTGATTGACATTAATATAATAATCAAAAAAGAAATAAGTTTGTTATCGAATAATTATAAGGTACATATAACAAGTTAATATACATGTATACACATGTAGCTTTCGTTTATGAATTTCAAAACTCTTCGTTTATAATATTTTTTCTATATTTGATTGACTTTTTATAATAGTTTAAACGTAGTTTTATATCACAATCGCAATTTAAAAGGTCTCTGACCTCAGATACCGATTTAATATCACTGCCTAGATAAAATCTGCGCAATTCCTTAAGGATTGGACATCTACCAATAAAATGCACAATATCTTCTCTCTCTGATAGGTTGCAAAGACTGCAGTATATCGGCAAGTCGGGACGATGTGGGATATAATTTAAATTAACGAGTTCTCCTCTCATCTTGAAAATGGTAGATATGAGTTCTTGACTGTTGCTGTTATTGAAATAATTTCGTTCACATAAATCATGGTTGAGGCAACTGTATGTTGATCGATGTACGGAGGATGTAGCCATATTAATACAATCTCAAATCAAATATCTTTCTATATTGTTCGTCTACTTTGGAGATAAGTTCGTAGAGCATAACTTTTAATAACCTGGGGTTAGTCGTCGTGAAATGGAATTGCATCCCACAGTAACCTGCAAGCTCTTCCAGTTTCCTAAACCAAAGATTTCTTTTATGTATGGTTTTCATAGCGACAATTTTTGGCAGTCTTTCATCAGGCATCTCAAGAACTTTCAATATATAATCAATATGCAGCTTCAGTGTCTTGATTTCATGTATTTTTCTGAATTTTATGTGTTTTTTTTTTTTGAAAAACTTTCCTATAGCTTTTAAAAAATCACCCTTTATTTGCCCGCAGCAAATTTCTCCCAACCCTCAGTGAGTCAGTTGAGCACGCAATGACCACCCTCCTTGAGTGGGCTAGTTGATTTTGAATTATGAAGTGTTAAAAAAGATTTAATTGTAAAGGGTGATTTTTTAGCTATTAGATAGATAGATAGATAGATAGAGATAGATTTATTGTACCTATTCATCATTACAAGTTGTGGTTTTTCTTACATAAATTGTACGAGCATGGCTTTTGCCGTCTGCCTGATTGACATTAATATAATAATCAAAAAAGAAATAAGTTTGTTATCGAATAATTATAAGGTACATATAACAAGTTAATATACATGTATACACATGTAGCTTTCGTTTATGAATTTCAAAACTCTTCGTTTATAATATTTTTTCTATATTTGATTGACTTTTTATAATAGTTTAAAAGTAGTTTTATATCACAATCGCAATTTAAAAGGTCTCTGACCTCAGATACCGATTTAATATCACTGCCTAGATAAAATCTGCGCAATTCCTTAAGGATTGGACATCTACCAATAAAATGCACAATATCTTCTCTCTCTGATAGGTTGCAAAGACTGCAGTATATCGGCAAGTCGGGACGATGTGGGATATAATTTAAATTAACGAGTTCTCCTCTCATCTTGAAAATGGTAGATATGAGTTCTTGACTGTTGCTGTTATTGAAATAATTTCGTTCACATAAATCATGGTTGAGGCAACTGTATGTTGATCGATGTACGGAGGATGTAGCCATATTAATACAATCTCAAATCAAATATCTTTCTATATTGTTCGTCTACTTTGGAGATAAGTTCGTAGAGCATAACTTTTAATAACCTGGGGTTAGTCGTCGTGAAATGGAATTGCATCCCACAGTAACCTGCAAGCTCTTCCAGTTTCCTAAACCAAAGATTTCTTTTATGTATGGTTTTCATAGCGACAATTTTTGGCAGTCTTTCATCAGGCATCTCAAGAACTTTCAATATATAATCAATATGCAGCTTCAGTGTCTTGATTTCATGTATTTTTCTGAATTTTATGTGTTTTTTTTTTTTGAAAAACTTTCCTATAGCTTTTAAAAAATCACCCTTTATTTGCCCGCAGCAAATTTCTCCCAACCCTCAGTGAGTCAGTTGAGCACGCAATGACCACCCTCCTTGAGTGGGCTAGTTGATTTTGAATTATGAAGTGTTAAAAAAGATTTAATTGTAAAGGGTGATTTTTTAGCTATTAGATAGATAGATAGATAGATAGAGATAGATTTATTGTACCTATTCATCATTACAAGTTGTGGTTTTTCTTACATAAATTGTACGAGCATGGCTTTTGCCGTCTGCCTGATTGACATTAATATAATAATCAAAAAAGAAATAAGTTTGTTATCGAATAATTATAAGGTACATATAACAAGTTAATATACATGTATACACATGTAGCTTTCGTTTATGAATTTCAAAACTCTTCGTTTATAATATTTTTTCTATATTTGATTGACTTTTTATAATAGTTTAAAAGTAGTTTTATATCACAATCGCAATTTAAAAGGTCTCTGACCTCAGATACCGATTTAATATCACTGCCTAGATAAAATCTGCGCAATTCCTTAAGGATTGGACATCTACCAATAAAATGCACAATATCTTCTCTCTCTGATAGGTTGCAAAGACTGCAGTATATCGGCAAGTCGGGACGATGTGGGATATAATTTAAATTAACGAGTTCTCCTCTCATCTTGAAAATGGTAGATATGAGTTCTTGACTGTTGCTGTTATTGAAATAATTTCGTTCACATAAATCATGGTTGAGGCAACTGTATGTTGATCGATGTACGGAGGATGTAGCCATATTAATACACTCTAATCAAATATCTTTCTATATTGTTCGTCTACTTTGGAGATAAGTTCGTAGAGCATAACTTTTAATAACCTGGGGTTAGTCGTCGTGAAATGGAATTGCATCCCACAGTAACCTGCAAGCTCTTCCAGTTTCCTAAACCAAAGATTTCTTTTATGTATGGTTTTCATAGCGACAATTTTTGGCAGTCTTTCATCAGGCATCTCAAGAACTTTCAATATATAATCAATATGCAGCTTCAGTGTCTTGATTTCATGTATTTTTCTGAATTTTATGTGTTTTTTTTTTTTGAAAAACTTTCCTATAGCTTTTAAAAAATCACCCTTTATTTGCCCGCAGCAAATTTCTCCCAACCCTCAGTGAGTCAGTTGAGCACGCAATGACCACCCTCCTTGAGTGGGCTAGTTGATTTTGAATTATGAAGTGTTAAAAAAGATTTAATTGTAAAGGGTGATTTTTTAGCTATTAGATAGATAGATAGATAGATAGAGATAGATTTATTGTACCTATTCATCATTACAAGTTGTGGTTTTTCTTACATAAATTGTACGAGCATGGCTTTTGCCGTCTGCCTGATTGACATTAATATAATAATCAAAAAAGAAATAAGTTTGTTATCGAATAATTATAAGGTACATATAACAAGTTAATATACATGTATACACATGTAGCTTTCGTTTATGAATTTCAAAACTCTTCGTTTATAATATTTTTTCTATATTTGATTGACTTTTTATAATAGTTTAAAAGTAGTTTTATATCACAATCGCAATTTAAAAGGTCTCTGACCTCAGATACCGATTTAATATCACTGCCTAGATAAAATCTGCGCAATTCCTTAAGGATTGGACATCTACCAATAAAATGCACAATATCTTCTCTCTCTGATAGGTTGCAAAGACTGCAGTATATCGGCAAGTCGGGACGATGTGGGATATAATTTAAATTAACGAGTTCTCCTCTCATCTTGAAAATGGTAGATATGAGTTCTTGACTGTTGCTGTTATTGAAATAATTTCGTTCACATAAATCATGGTTGAGGCAACTGTATGTTGATCGATGTACGGAGGATGTAGCCATATTAATACAATCTCAAATCAAATCTCTTTCTATATTGTTCGTCTACTTTGGAGATAAGTTCGTAGAGCATAACTTTTAATAACCTGGGGTTAGTCGTCGTGAAATGGAATTGCATCCCACAGTAACCTGCAAGCTCTTCTAGTTTCCTAAACCAAAGATTTCTTTTATGTATGGTTTTCATAGCGACAATTTTTGGCAGTCTTTCATCAGGCATCTCAAGAATTTTCAATATATAATCAATATGCAGCGTCAGTGTCTTGATTTCATGTATTTTTCTGAATTTTATGTGTTTTTTTTTTTGAAAAACTTTCCTATAGCTTTTAAAAAATCACCCTTTATTTGCCCGCAGCAAATTTCTCCCAACCCTCAGTGAGTCAGTTGAGCACGCAATGACCACCCTCCTTGAGTGGGCTAGTTGATTTTGAATTATGAAGTGTTAAAAAAGATTTAATTGTAAAGGGTGATTTTTTAGCTATTAGATAGATAGATAGATAGATAGAGATAGATTTATTGTACCTATTCATCATTACAAGTTGTGGTTTTTCTTACATAAATTGTACGAGCATGGCTTTTGCCGTCTGCCTGATTGACATTAATATAATAATCAAAAAAGAAATAAGTTTGTTATCGAATAATTATAAGGTACATATAACAAGTTAATATACATGTATACACATGTAGCTTTCGTTTATGAATTTCAAAACTCTTCGTTTATAATATTTTTTCTATATTTGATTGACTTTTTATAATAGTTTAAACGTAGTTTTATATCACAATCGCAATTTAAAAGGTCTCTGACCTCAGATACCGATTTAATATCACTGCCTAGATAAAATCTGCGCAATTCCTTAAGGATTGGACATCTACCAATAAAATGCACAATATCTTCTCTCTCTGATAGGTTGCAAAGACTGCAGTATATCGGCAAGTCGGGACGATGTGGGATATAATTTAAATTAACGAGTTCTCCTCTCATCTTGAAAATGGTAGATATGAGTTCTTGACTGTTGCTGTTATTGAAATAATTTCGTTCACATAAATCATGGTTGAGGCAACTGTATGTTGATCGATGTACGGAGGATGTAGCCATATTAATACAATCTCAAATCAAATATCTTTCTATATTGTTCGTCTACTTTGGAGATAAGTTCGTAGAGCATAACTTTTAATAACCTGGGGTTAGTCGTCGTGAAATGGAATTGCATCCCACAGTAACCTGCAAGCTCTTCCAGTTTCCTAAACCAAAGATTTCTTTTATGTATGGTTTTCATAGCGACAATTTTTGGCAGTCTTTCATCAGGCATCTCAAGAACTTTCAATATATAATCAATATGCAGCTTCAGTGTCTTGATTTCATGTATTTTTCTGAATTTTATGTGTTTTTTTTTTTTGAAAAACTTTCCTATAGCTTTTAAAAAATCACCCTTTATTTGCCCGCAGCAAATTTCTCCCAACCCTCAGTGAGTCAGTTGAGCACGCAATGACCACCCTCCTTGAGTGGGCTAGTTGATTTTGAATTATGAAGTGTTAAAAAAGATTTAATTGTAAAGGGTGATTTTTTAGCTATTAGATAGATAGATAGATAGATAGAGATAGATTTATTGTACCTATTCATCATTACAAGTTGTGGTTTTTCTTACATAAATTGTACGAGCATGGCTTTTGCCGTCTGCCTGATTGACATTAATATAATAATCAAAAAAGAAATAAGTTTGTTATCGAATAATTATAAGGTACATATAACAAGTTAATATACATGTATACACATGTAGCTTTCGTTTATGAATTTCAAAACTCTTCGTTTATAATATTTTTTCTATATTTGATTGACTTTTTATAATAGTTTAAAAGTAGTTTTATATCACAATCGCAATTTAAAAGGTCTCTGACCTCAGATACCGATTTAATATCACTGCCTAGATAAAATCTGCGCAATTCCTTAAGGATTGGACATCTACCAATAAAATGCACAATATCTTCTCTCTCTGATAGGTTGCAAAGACTGCAGTATATCGGCAAGTCGGGACGATGTGGGATATAATTTAAATTAACGAGTTCTCCTCTCATCTTGAAAATGGTAGATATGAGTTCTTGACTGTTGCTGTTATTGAAATAATTTCGTTCACATAAATCATGGTTGAGGCAACTGTATGTTGATCGATGTACGGAGGATGTAGCCATATTAATACAATCTCAAATCAAATCTCTTTCTATATTGTTCGTCTACTTTGGAGATAAGTTCGTAGAGCATAACTTTTAATAACCTGGGGTTAGTCGTCGTGAAATGGAATTGCATCCCACAGTAACCTGCAAGCTCTTCTAGTTTCCTAAACCAAAGATTTCTTTTATGTATGGTTTTCATAGCGACAATTTTTGGCAGTCTTTCATCAGGCATCTCAAGAATTTTCAATATATAATCAATATGCAGCGTCAGTGTCTTGATTTCATGTATTTTTCTGAATTTTATGTGTTTTTTTTTTTGAAAAACTTTCCTATAGCTTTTAAAAAATCACCCTTTATTTGCCCGCAGCAAATTTCTCCCAACCCTCAGTGAGTCAGTTGAGCACGCAATGACCACCCTCCTTGAGTGGGCTAGTTGATTTTGAATTATGAAGTGTTAAAAAAGATTTAATTGTAAAGGGTGATTTTTTAGCTATTAGATAGATAGATAGATAGATAGAGATAGATTTATTGTACCTATTCATCATTACAAGTTGTGGTTTTTCTTACATAAATTGTACGAGCATGGCTTTTGCCGTCTGCCTGATTGACATTAATATAATAATCAAAAAAGAAATAAGTTTGTTATCGAATAATTATAAGGTACATATAACAAGTTAATATACATGTATACACATGTAGCTTTCGTTTATGAATTTCAAAACTCTTCGTTTATAATATTTTTTCTATATTTGATTGACTTTTTATAATAGTTTAAACGTAGTTTTATATCACAATCGCAATTTAAAAGGTCTCTGACCTCAGATACCGATTTAATATCACTGCCTAGATAAAATCTGCGCAATTCCTTAAGGATTGGACATCTACCAATAAAATGCACAATATCTTCTCTCTCTGATAGGTTGCAAAGACTGCAGTATATCGGCAAGTCGGGACGATGTGGGATATAATTTAAATTAACGAGTTCTCCTCTCATCTTGAAAATGGTAGATATGAGTTCTTGACTGTTGCTGTTATTGAAATAATTTCGTTCACATAAATCATGGTTGAGGCAACTGTATGTTGATCGATGTACGGAGGATGTAGCCATATTAATACAATCTCAAATCAAATATCTTTCTATATTGTTCGTCTACTTTGGAGATAAGTTCGTAGAGCATAACTTTTAATAACCTGGGGTTAGTCGTCGTGAAATGGAATTGCATCCCACAGTAACCTGCAAGCTCTTCCAGTTTCCTAAACCAAAGATTTCTTTTATGTATGGTTTTCATAGCGACAATTTTTGGCAGTCTTTCATCAGGCATCTCAAGAACTTTCAATATATAATCAATATGCAGCTTCAGTGTCTTGATTTCATGTATTTTTCTGAATTTTATGTGTTTTTTTTTTTTGAAAAACTTTCCTATAGCTTTTAAAAAATCACCCTTTATTTGCCCGCAGCAAATTTCTCCCAACCCTCAGTGAGTCAGTTGAGCACGCAATGACCACCCTCCTTGAGTGGGCTAGTTGATTTTGAATTATGAAGTGTTAAAAAAGATTTAATTGTAAAGGGTGATTTTTTAGCTATTAGATAGATAGATAGATAGATAGAGATAGATTTATTGTACCTATTCATCATTACAAGTTGTGGTTTTTCTTACATAAATTGTACGAGCATGGCTTTTGCCGTCTGCCTGATTGACATTAATATAATAATCAAAAAAGAAATAAGTTTGTTATCGAATAATTATAAGGTACATATAACAAGTTAATATACATGTATACACATGTAGCTTTCGTTTATGAATTTCAAAACTCTTCGTTTATAATATTTTTTCTATATTTGATTGACTTTTTATAATAGTTTAAAAGTAGTTTTATATCACAATCGCAATTTAAAAGGTCTCTGACCTCAGATACCGATTTAATATCACTGCCTAGATAAAATCTGCGCAATTCCTTAAGGATTGGACATCTACCAATAAAATGCACAATATCTTCTCTCTCTGATAGGTTGCAAAGACTGCAGTATATCGGCAAGTCGGGACGATGTGGGATATAATTTAAATTAACGAGTTCTCCTCTCATCTTGAAAATGGTAGATATGAGTTCTTGACTGTTGCTGTTATTGAAATAATTTCGTTCACATAAATCATGGTTGAGGCAACTGTATGTTGATCGATGTACGGAGGATGTAGCCATATTAATACAATCTCAAATCAAATCTCTTTCTATATTGTTCGTCTACTTTGGAGATAAGTTCGTAGAGCATAACTTTTAATAACCTGGGGTTAGTCGTCGTGAAATGGAATTGCATCCCACAGTAACCTGCAAGCTCTTCTAGTTTCCTAAACCAAAGATTTCTTTTATGTATGGTTTTCATAGCGACAATTTTTGGCAGTCTTTCATCAGGCATCTCAAGAATTTTCAATATATAATCAATATGCAGCGTCAGTGTCTTGATTTCATGTATTTTTCTGAATTTTATGTGTTTTTTTTTTTGAAAAACTTTCCTATAGCTTTTAAAAAATCACCCTTTATTTGCCCGCAGCAAATTTCTCCCAACCCTCAGTGAGTCAGTTGAGCACGCAATGACCACCCTCCTTGAGTGGGCTAGTTGATTTTGAATTATGAAGTGTTAAAAAAGATTTAATTGTAAAGGGTGATTTTTTAGCTATTAGATAGATAGATAGATAGATAGAGATAGATTTATTGTACCTATTCATCATTACAAGTTGTGGTTTTTCTTACATAAATTGTACGAGCATGGCTTTTGCCGTCTGCCTGATTGACATTAATATAATAATCAAAAAAGAAATAAGTTTGTTATCGAATAATTATAAGGTACATATAACAAGTTAATATACATGTATACACATGTAGCTTTCGTTTATGAATTTCAAAACTCTTCGTTTATAATATTTTTTCTATATTTGATTGACTTTTTATAATAGTTTAAACGTAGTTTTATATCACAATCGCAATTTAAAAGGTCTCTGACCTCAGATACCGATTTAATATCACTGCCTAGATAAAATCTGCGCAATTCCTTAAGGATTGGACATCTACCAATAAAATGCACAATATCTTCTCTCTCTGATAGGTTGCAAAGACTGCAGTATATCGGCAAGTCGGGACGATGTGGGATATAATTTAAATTAACGAGTTCTCCTCTCATCTTGAAAATGGTAGATATGAGTTCTTGACTGTTGCTGTTATTGAAATAATTTCGTTCACATAAATCATGGTTGAGGCAACTGTATGTTGATCGATGTACGGAGGATGTAGCCATATTAATACAATCTCAAATCAAATATCTTTCTATATTGTTCGTCTACTTTGGAGATAAGTTCGTAGAGCATAACTTTTAATAACCTGGGGTTAGTCGTCGTGAAATGGAATTGCATCCCACAGTAACCTGCAAGCTCTTCCAGTTTCCTAAACCAAAGATTTCTTTTATGTATGGTTTTCATAGCGACAATTTTTGGCAGTCTTTCATCAGGCATCTCAAGAACTTTCAATATATAATCAATATGCAGCTTCAGTGTCTTGATTTCATGTATTTTTCTGAATTTTATGTGTTTTTTTTTTTTGAAAAACTTTCCTATAGCTTTTAAAAAATCACCCTTTATTTGCCCGCAGCAAATTTCTCCCAACCCTCAGTGAGTCAGTTGAGCACGCAATGACCACCCTCCTTGAGTGGGCTAGTTGATTTTGAATTATGAAGTGTTAAAAAAGATTTAATTGTAAAGGGTGATTTTTTAGCTATTAGATAGATAGATAGATAGATAGAGATAGATTTATTGTACCTATTCATCATTACAAGTTGTGGTTTTTCTTACATAAATTGTACGAGCATGGCTTTTGCCGTCTGCCTGATTGACATTAATATAATAATCAAAAAAGAAATAAGTTTGTTATCGAATAATTATAAGGTACATATAACAAGTTAATATACATGTATACACATGTAGCTTTCGTTTATGAATTTCAAAACTCTTCGTTTATAATATTTTTTCTATATTTGATTGACTTTTTATAATAGTTTAAAAGTAGTTTTATATCACAATCGCAATTTAAAAGGTCTCTGACCTCAGATACCGATTTAATATCACTGCCTAGATAAAATCTGCGCAATTCCTTAAGGATTGGACATCTACCAATAAAATGCACAATATCTTCTCTCTCTGATAGGTTGCAAAGACTGCAGTATATCGGCAAGTCGGGACGATGTGGGATATAATTTAAATTAACGAGTTCTCCTCTCATCTTGAAAATGGTAGATATGAGTTCTTGACTGTTGCTGTTATTGAAATAATTTCGTTCACATAAATCATGGTTGAGGCAACTGTATGTTGATCGATGTACGGAGGATGTAGCCATATTAATACACTCTAATCAAATATCTTTCTATATTGTTCGTCTACTTTGGAGATAAGTTCGTAGAGCATAACTTTTAATAACCTGGGGTTAGTCGTCGTGAAATGGAATTGCATCCCACAGTAACCTGCAAGCTCTTCCAGTTTCCTAAACCAAAGATTTCTTTTATGTATGGTTTTCATAGCGACAATTTTTGGCAGTCTTTCATCAGGCATCTCAAGAACTTTCAATATATAATCAATATGCAGCTTCAGTGTCTTGATTTCATGTATTTTTCTGAATTTTATGTGTTTTTTTTTTTTGAAAAACTTTCCTATAGCTTTTAAAAAATCACCCTTTATTTGCCCGCAGCAAATTTCTCCCAACCCTCAGTGAGTCAGTTGAGCACGCAATGACCACCCTCCTTGAGTGGGCTAGTTGATTTTGAATTATGAAGTGTTAAAAAAGATTTAATTGTAAAGGGTGATTTTTTAGCTATTAGATAGATAGATAGATAGATAGAGATAGATTTATTGTACCTATTCATCATTACAAGTTGTGGTTTTTCTTACATAAATTGTACGAGCATGGCTTTTGCCGTCTGCCTGATTGACATTAATATAATAATCAAAAAAGAAATAAGTTTGTTATCGAATAATTATAAGGTACATATAACAAGTTAATATACATGTATACACATGTAGCTTTCGTTTATGAATTTCAAAACTCTTCGTTTATAATATTTTTTCTATATTTGATTGACTTTTTATAATAGTTTAAAAGTAGTTTTATATCACAATCGCAATTTAAAAGGTCTCTGACCTCAGATACCGATTTAATATCACTGCCTAGATAAAATCTGCGCAATTCCTTAAGGATTGGACATCTACCAATAAAATGCACAATATCTTCTCTCTCTGATAGGTTGCAAAGACTGCAGTATATCGGCAAGTCGGGACGATGTGGGATATAATTTAAATTAACGAGTTCTCCTCTCATCTTGAAAATGGTAGATATGAGTTCTTGACTGTTGCTGTTATTGAAATAATTTCGTTCACATAAATCATGGTTGAGGCAACTGTATGTTGATCGATGTACGGAGGATGTAGCCATATTAATACAATCTCAAATCAAATCTCTTTCTATATTGTTCGTCTACTTTGGAGATAAGTTCGTAGAGCATAACTTTTAATAACCTGGGGTTAGTCGTCGTGAAATGGAATTGCATCCCACAGTAACCTGCAAGCTCTTCCAGTTTCCTAAACCAAAGATTTCTTTTATGTATGGTTTTCATAGCGACAATTTTTGGCAGTCTTTCATCAGGCATCTCAAGAACTTTCAATATATAATCAATATGCAGCTTCAGTGTCTTGATTTCATGTATTTTTCTGAATTTTATGTGTTTTTTTTTTTTGAAAAACTTTCCTATAGCTTTTAAAAAATCACCCTTTATTTGCCCGCAGCAAATTTCTCCCAACCCTCAGTGAGTCAGTTGAGCACGCAATGACCACCCTCCTTGAGTGGGCTAGTTGATTTTGAATTATGAAGTGTTAAAAAAGATTTAATTGTAAAGGGTGATTTTTTAGCTATTAGATAGATAGATAGATAGATAGAGATAGATTTATTGTACCTATTCATCATTACAAGTTGTGGTTTTTCTTACATAAATTGTACGAGCCGAATAATTATAAGGTACATATAACAAGTTAATATACATGTATACACATGTAGCTTTCGTTTATGAATTTCAAAACTCTTCGTTTATAATATTTTTTCTATATTTGATTGACTTTTTATAATAGTTTAAAAGTAGTTTTATATCACAATCGCAATTTAAAAGGTCTCTGACCTCAGATACCGATTTAATATCACTGCCTAGATAAAATCTGCGCAATTCCTTAAGGATTGGACATCTACCAATAAAATGCACAATATCTTCTCTCTCTGATAGGTTGCAAAGACTGCAGTATATCGGCAAGTCGGGACGATGTGGGATATAATTTAAATTAACGAGTTCTCCTCTCATCTTGAAAATGGTAGATATGAGTTCTTGACTGTTGCTGTTATTGAAATAATTTCGTTCACATAAATCATGGTTGAGGCAACTGTATGTTGATCGATGTACGGAGGATGTAGCCATATTAATACAATCTCAAATCAAATATCTTTCTATATTGTTCGTCTACTTTGGAGATAAGTTCGTAGAGCATAACTTTTAATAACCTGGGGTTAGTCGTCGTGAAATGGAATTGCATCCCACAGTAACCTGCAAGCTCTTCCAGTTTCCTAAACCAAAGATTTCTTTTATGTATGGTTTTCATAGCGACAATTTTTGGCAGTCTTTCATCAGGCATCTCAAGAACTTTTAATATATAATCAATATGCAGCTTCAGTGTCTTGATTTCATGTATTTTTCTGAATTTTATGTGTTTTTTTTTTTTGAAAAACTTTCCTATAGCTTTTAAAAAATCACCCTTTATTTGCCCGCAGCAAATTTCTCCCAACCCTCAGTGAGTCAGTTGAGCACGCAATGACCACCCTCCTTGAGTGGGCTAGTTGATTTTGAATTATGAAGTGTTAAAAAAGATTTAATTGTAAAGGGTGATTTTTTAGCTATTAGATAGATAGATAGATAGATAGAGATAGATTTATTGTACCTATTCATCATTACAAGTTGTGGTTTTTCTTACATAAATTGTACGAGCATGGCTTTTGCCGTCTGCCTGATTGACATTAATATAATAATCAAAAAAGAAATAAGTTTGTTATCGAATAATTATAAGGTACATATAACAAGTTAATATACATGTATACACATGTAGCTTTCGTTTATGAATTTCAAAACTCTTCGTTTATAATATTTTTTCTATATTTGATTGACTTTTTATAATAGTTTAAAAGTAGTTTTATATCACAATCGCAATTTAAAAGGTCTCTGACCTCAGATACCGATTTAATATCACTGCCTAGATAAAATCTGCGCAATTCCTTAAGGATTGGACATCTACCAATAAAATGCACAATATCTTCTCTCTCTGATAGGTTGCAAAGACTGCAGTATATCGGCAAGTCGGGACGATGTGGGATATAATTTAAATTAACGAGTTCTCCTCTCATCTTGAAAATGGTAGATATGAGTTCTTGACTGTTGCTGTTATTGAAATAATTTCGTTCACATAAATCATGGTTGAGGCAACTGTATGTTGATCGATGTACGGAGGATGTAGCCATATTAATACAATCTCAAATCAAATCTCTTTCTATATTGTTCGTCTACTTTGGAGATAAGTTCGTAGAGCATAACTTTTAATAACCTGGGGTTAGTCGTCGTGAAATGGAATTGCATCCCACAGTAACCTGCAAGCTCTTCCAGTTTCCTAAACCAAAGATTTCTTTTATGTATGGTTTTCATAGCGACAATTTTTGGCAGTCTTTCATCAGGCATCTCAAGAACTTTCAATATATAATCAATATGCAGCTTCAGTGTCTTGATTTCATGTATTTTTCTGAATTTTATGTGTTTTTTTTTTTTGAAAAACTTTCCTATAGCTTTTAAAAAATCACCCTTTATTTGCCCGCAGCAAATTTCTCCCAACCCTCAGTGAGTCAATTGAGCACGCAATGACCACCCTCCTTGAGTGGGCTAGTTGATTTTGAATTATGAAGTGTTAAAAAAGATTTAATTGTAAAGGGTGATTTTTTAGCTATTAGATAGATAGATAGATAGATAGAGATAGATTTATTGTACCTATTCATCATTACAAGTTGTGGTTTTTCTTACATAAATTGTACGAGCATGGCTTTTGCCGTCTGCCTGATTGACATTAATATAATAATCAAAAAAGAAATAAGTTTGTTATCGAATAATTATAAGGTACATATAACAAGTTAATATACATGTATACACATGTAGCTTTCGTTTATGAATTTCAAAACTCTTCGTTTATAATATTTTTTCTATATTTGATTGACTTTTTATAATAGTTTAAAAGTAGTTTTATATAACAATCGCAATTTAAAAGTTCTCTGACCTCAGATACCGATTTAATATCACTGCCTAGATAAAATCTGCGCAATTCCTTAAGGATTGGACATCTACCAATAAAATGCACAATATCTTCTCTCTCTGATAGGTTGCAAAGACTGCAGTATATCGGCAAGTCGGGACGATGTGGGATATAATTTAAATTAACGAGTTCTCCTCTCATCTTGAAAATGGTAGATATGAGTTCTTGACTGTTGCTGTTATTGAAATAATTTCGTTCACATAAATCATGGTTGAGGCAACTGTATGTTGATCGATGTACGGAGGATGTAGCCATATTAATACAGTCTCAAATCAAATATCTTTCTATATTGTTCGTCTACTTTGGAGATAAGTTCGTAGAGCATAACTTTTAATAACCTGGGGTTAGTCGTCGTGAAATGGAATTGCATCCCACAGTAACCTGCAAGCTCTTCCAGTTTCCTAAACCAAAGATTTCTTTTATGTATGGTTTTCATAGCGACAATTTTTGGCAGTCTTTCATCAGGCATCTCAAGAACTTTCAATATATAATCAATATGCAGCTTCAGTGTCTTGATTTCATGTATTTTTCTGAATTTTATGTGTTTTTTTTTTGAAAAACTTTCCTATAGCTTTTAAAAAATCACCCTTTATTTGCCCGCAGCAAATTTCTCCCAACCCTCAGTGAGTCAGTTGAGCACGCAATGACCACCCTCCTTGAGTGGGCTAGTTGATTTTGAATTATGAAGTGTTAAAAAAGATTTAATTGTAAAGGGTGATTTTTTAGCTATTAGATAGATAGATAGATAGATAGAGATAGATTTATTGTACCTATTCATCATTACAAGTTGTGGTTTTTCTTACATAAATTGTACGAGCCGAATAATTATAAGGTACATATAACAAGTTAATATACATGTATACACATGTAGCTTTCGTTTATGAATTTCAAAACTCTTCGTTTATAATATTTTTTCTATATTTGATTGACTTTTTATAATAGTTTAAAAGTAGTTTTATATCACAATCGCAATTTAAAAGGTCTCTGACCTCAGATACCGATTTAATATCACTGCCTAGATAAAATCTGCGCAATTCCTTAAGGATTGGACATCTACCAATAAAATGCACAATATCTTCTCTCTCTGATAGGTTGCAAAGACTGCAGTATATCGGCAAGTCGGGACGATGTGGGATATTATTTAAATTAACGAGTTCTCCTCTCATCTTGAAAATGGTAGATATGAGTTCTTGACTGTTGCTGTTATTGAAATAATTTCGTTCACATAAATCATGGTTGAGGCAACTGTATGTTGATCGATGTACGGAGGATGTAGCCATATTAATACAATCTCAAATCAAATCTCTTTCTATATTGTTCGTCTACTTTGGAGATAAGTTCGTAGAGCATAACTTTTAATAACCTGGGGTTAGTCGTCGTGAAATGGAATTGCATCCCACAGTAACCTGCAAGCTCTTCCAGTTTCCTAAACCAAAGATTTCTTTTATGTATGGTTTTCATAGCGACAATTTTTGGCAGTCTTTCATCAGGCATCTCAAGAACTTTCAATATATAATCAATATGCAGCTTCAGTGTCTTGATTTCATGTATTTTTCTGAATTTTATGTGTTTTTTTTTTTTGAAAAACTTTCCTATAGCTTTTAAAAAATCACCCTTTATTTGCCCGCAGCAAATTTCTCCCAACCCTCAGTGAGTCAGTTGAGCACGCAATGACCACCCTCCTTGAGTGGGCTAGTTGATTTTGAATTATGAAGTGTTAAAAAAGATTTAATTGTAAAGGGTGATTTTTTAGCTATTAGATAGATAGATAGATAGATAGAGATAGATTTATTGTACCTATTCATCATTACAAGTTGTGGTTTTTCTTACATAAATTGTACGAGCATGGCTTTTGCCGTCTGCCTGATTGACATTAATATAATAATCAAAAAAGAAATAAGTTTGTTATCGAATAATTATAAGGTACATATAACAAGTTAATATACATGTATACACATGTAGCTTTCGTTTATGAATTTCAAAACTCTTCGTTTATAATATTTTTTCTATATTTGATTGACTTTTTATAATAGTTTAAAAGTAGTTTTATATCACAATCGCAATTTAAAAGGTCTCTGACCTCAGATACCGATTTAGTATCACTGCCTAGATAAAATCTGCGCAATTCCTTAAGGATTGGACATCTACCAATAAAATGCACAATATCTTCTCTCTCTGATAGGTTGCAAAGACTGCAGTATATCGGCAAGTCGGGACGATGTGGGATATAATTTAAATTAACGAGTTCTCCTCTCATCTTGAAAATGGTAGATATGAGTTCTTGACTGTTGCTGTTATTGAAATAATTTCGTTCACATAAATCATGGTTGAGGCAACTGTATGTTGATCGATGTACGGAGGATGTAGCCATATTAATACAATCTCAAATCAAATCTCTTTCTATATTGTTCGTCTACTTTGGAGATAAGTTCGTAGAGCATAACTTTTAATAACCTGGGGTTAGTCGTCGTGAAATGGAATTGCATCCCACAGTAACCTGCAAGCTCTTCCAGTTTCCTAAACCAAAGATTTCTTTTATGTATGGTTTTCATAGCGACAATTTTTGGCAGTCTTTCATCAGGCATCTCAAGAACTTTCAATATATAATCAATATGCAGCTTCAGTGTCTTGATTTCATGTATTTTTCTGAATTTTATGTGTTTTTTTTTTTTGAAAAACTTTCCTATAGCTTTTAAAAAATCACCCTTTATTTGCCCGCAGCAAATTTCTCCCAACCCTCAGTGAGTCAGTTGAGTACGCAATGACCACCCTCCTTGAGTGGGCTAGTTGATTTTGAATTATGAAGTGTTAAAAAAGATTTAATTGTAAAGGGTGATTTTTTAGCTATTAGATAGATAGATAGATAGATAGAGATAGATTTATTGTACCTATTCATCATTACAAGTTGTGGTTTTTCTTACATAAATTGTACGAGCATGGCTTTTGCCGTCTGCCTGATTGACATTAATATAATAATCAAAAAAGAAATAAGTTTGTTATCGAATAATTATAAGGTACATATAACAAGTTAATATACATGTATACACATGTAGCTTTCGTTTATGAATTTCAAAACTCTTCGTTTATAATATTTTTTCTATATTTGATTGACTTTTTATAATAGTTTAAAAGTAGTTTTATATCACAATCGCAATTTAAAAGGTCTCTGACCTCAGATACCGATTTAGTATCACTGCCTAGATAAAATCTGCGCAATTCCTTAAGGATTGGACATCTACCAATAAAATGCACAATATCTTCTCTCTCTGATAGGTTGCAAAGACTGCAGTATATCGGCAAGTCGGGACGATGTGGGATATAATTTAAATTAACGAGTTCTCCTCTCATCTTGAAAATGGTAGATATGAGTTCTTGACTGTTGCTGTTATTGAAATAATTTCGTTCACATAAATCATGGTTGAGGCAACTGTATGTTGATCGATGTACGGAGGATGTAGCCATATTAATACAATCTCAAATCAAATCTCTTTCTATATTGTTCGTCTACTTTGGAGATAAGTTCGTAGAGCATAACTTTTAATAACCTGGGGTTAGTCGTCGTGAAATGGAATTGCATCCCACAGTAACCTGCAAGCTCTTCCAGTTTCCTAAACCAAAGATTTCTTTTATGTATGGTTTTCATAGCGACAATTTTTGGCAGTCTTTCATCAGGCATCTCAAGAACTTTCAATATATAATCAATATGCAGCTTCAGTGTCTTGATTTCATGTATTTTTCTGAATTTTATGTGTTTTTTTTTTTGAAAAACTTTCCTATAGCTTTTAAAAAATCACCCTTTATTTGCCCGCAGCAAATTTCTCCCAACCCTCAGTGAGTCAGTTGAGTACGCAATGACCACCCTCCTTGAGTGGGCTAGTTGATTTTGAATTATGAAGTGTTAAAAAAGATTTAATTGTAAAGGGTGATTTTTTAGCTATTAGATAGATAGATAGATAGATAGAGATAGATTTATTGTACCTATTCATCATTACAAGTTGTGGTTTTTCTTACATAAATTGTACGAGCATGGCTTTTGCCGTCTGCCTGATTGACATTAATATAATAATCAAAAAAGAAATAAGTTTGTTATCGAATAATTATAAGGTACATATAACAAGTTAATATACATGTATACACATGTAGCTTTCGTTTATGAATTTCAAAACTCTTCGTTTATAATATTTTTTCTATATTTGATTGACTTTTTATAATAGTTTAAAAGTAGTTTTATATCACAATCGCAATTTAAAAGGTCTCTGACCTCAGATACCGATTTAATATCACTGCCTAGATAAAATCTGCGCAATTCCTTAAGGATTGGACATCTACCAATAAAATGCACAATATCTTCTCTCTCTGATAGGTTGCAAAGACTGCAGTATATCGGCAAGTCGGGACGATGTGGGATATAATTTAAATTAACGAGTTCTCCTCTCATCTTGAAAATGGTAGATATGAGTTCTTGACTGTTGCTGTTATTGAAATAATTTCGTTCACATAAATCATGGTTGAGGCAACTGTATGTTGATCGATGTACGGAGGATGTAGCCATATTAATACAATCTCAAATCAAATCTCTTTCTATATTGTTCGTCTACTTTGGAGATAAGTTCGTAGAGCATAACTTTTAATAACCTGGGGTTAGTCGTCGTGAAATGGAATTGCATCCCACAGTAACCTGCAAGCTCTTCCAGTTTCCTAAACCAAAGATTTCTTTTATGTATGGTTTTCATAGCGACAATTTTTGGCAGTCTTTCATCAGGCATCTCAAGAACTTTCAATATATAATCAATATGCAGCTTCAGTGTCTTGATTTCATGTATTTTTCTGAATTTTATGTGTTTTTTTTTTGAAAAACTTTCCTATAGCTTTTAAAAAATCACCCTTTATTTGCCCGCAGCAAATTTCTCCCAACCCTCAGTGAGTCAGTTGAGCACGCAATGACCACCCTCCTTGAGTGGGCTAGTTGATTTTGAATTATGAAGTGTTAAAAAAGATTTAATTGTAAAGGGTGATTTTTTAGCTATTAGATAGATAGATAGATAGATAGAGATAGATTTATTGTACCTATTCATCATTACAAGTTGTGGTTTTTCTTACATAAATTGTACGAGCATGGCTTTTGCCGTCTGCCTGATTGACATTAATATAATAATCAAAAAAGAAATAAGTTTGTTATCGAATAATTATAAGGTACATATAACAAGTTAATATACATGTATACACATGTAGCTTTCGTTTATGAATTTCAAAACTCTTCGTTTATAATATTTTTTCTATATTTGATTGACTTTTTATAATAGTTTAAAAGTAGTTTTATATCACAATCGCAATTTAAAAGGTCTCTGACCTCAGATACCGATTTAATATCACTGCCTAGATAAAATCTGCGCAATTCCTTAAGGATTGGACATCTACCAATAAAATGCACAATATCTTCTCTCTCTGATAGGTTGCAAAGACTGCAGTATATCGGCAAGTCGGGACGATGTGGGATATAATTTAAATTAACGAGTTCTCCTCTCATCTTGAAAATGGTAGATATGAGTTCTTGACTGTTGCTGTTATTGAAATAATTTCGTTCACATAAATCATGGTTGAGGCAACTGTATGTTGATTGATGTACGGAGGATGTAGCCATATTAATACAATCTCAAATCAAATCTCTTTCTATATTGTTCGGCTACTTTGGAGATAAGTTCGTAGAGCATAACTTTTAATAACCTGGGGTTAGTCGTCGTGAAATGGAATTGCATCCCACAGTAACCTGCAAGCTCTTCCAGTTTCCTAAACCAAAGATTTCTTTTATGTATGGTTTTCATAGCGACAATTTTTGGCAGTCTTTCATCAGGCATCTCAAGAACTTTCAATATATAATCAATATGCAGCTTCAGTGTCTTGACGAATAATGGCGATATTCCTGTTTCTATTATTACCATATAGTTAGGCGTCGTTCTTGGTAAACCAAAGGTTCGTTTGATGTAATATCTTAGAAGTTGTTCTACAGTCTCATATTGCGTATGTCCCCAAGATTGAGCTGCGTACATCAATACCGATTCTGCAACACCAATGAAGACTTTATATTTAACACTATGATCAACCAGATTATTTGAGAAACACCTTTTCCAGGTAGCACATATAGCACTTTTCGCCTTAATAAGTTTGTCCTTCAAGTGAAAATCCATGTTAAGGTTATTAGTGATTGTCATTCCAAGGTATTTGTACTTTTTCACCACTTCAATTGGTTCCCCGTTGTAGTGCCAGCTTTCATTTCGACACAGTCTACCACCTCCCTGTTTGAAAATCATCACTTTTGATTTTAATAGGCTAACCGTTAAGTTCCACCTTAGACAATACATATAGAGACGGTTTATCATCAGTTGCAGCATTTCGGCTGAATTCGCTAGTAAAATCACATCATCAGCAAACAGAAGCATTTTTATTGTCACCCCAGCAAACTCAATTCCGCCTGGTAGAAAGTCCGTTAAGTCATTGATACACAATGAAAACAGTTGAGGGCTTAAAGGGCATCCTTGTCTTACTCCCATATTGGTCTCAAACCATTCTGAAACATCTGACCCACACCAAACTGCTGCGCGGTTACCCTCATACATATTTTCAAGCACTCTTCCCAATTTCAAACTCATTCCGATGGTGTAAAGTTTGTAGAATAGAGCTCTCCGATCGACCGTATCAAAAGCTGCCTTAAGATCCACGAAGAAAGCGAATAATTTCTTTTTTTGTTCTAAGAATGAGCCCGCAATGTTCTGCAACACAAAAATATTGTCTACGGTTGAATATCCTGAACGAAAACCAGCTTGATTTTCACGGATAAGTTTGTGACTTTCAATCCATCGAGCTATTCGATTGCTTAAAAGCTTGGCGAACACTTTGTAAGATGTGTTGAGCAGAGATATCCCTCGGTAATTGGCCGGGTCGGTTATATTTCCCTTTTTATGTATGGGGAATATTATTGTTTCTTTAAGTTGTGGTGGTATAATTCCTGCGTTCAATATTTCATTAAATGTTGATGTCAATTTGTCCTTGAGTTCATCTGTAGCGTATTTAAATAGTTCTATAGGAATCCCATCAGGACCTGACGATTTATGATCACTTAGATTACTCAGGACAGAATGAACTTCAACACTGGAGAATGGTGTGTCAAGTAATTCGTTTTGATTTAAAGGAACCGAATAGTAAGTCGGCAACGAGCTGCTCATCGGATTAAGTAAGCTTTGAAAATGGTTCCTGAAAGAGTGTGCATTTAACTCAACACTTATTCGTGGAACTTTACCATTGAATTTGTTAATCGCCGCCCAAAATTCTTTTGTATTCCTACAACATGTAAGTGAAAGAGCCTCTTTTTCATAGAATTGTTTCTTTTTTACTTTACACAACCTTTTAAATGCCATGTTGGTTTTATTATAAAGATCTTTAAAAATACTATTACCATATATACGAAACACCTTAAGCCATCCAAATGATTTTTGTCTAGCTATTTCACACTCTTTATCGAACGTTTCTCTTTATACATCAATATCTTTTTAAAACTTTGCCTGTTTGTAGGATAGGATTTTTTTACTACATTTTTAATCTCACTCATGTTCAGCTGTTCATTGTTCAAATTGCGATCCAAATTGCTTCTGTACTCGGTTGCATTAGAATGTTTCCACTTCAATTTTGGTGGAGGCAGGATACTGATTGTTTCCACATCAGCGAGTGGCGAAATTGCGAACTCTGCTAAGATAAGTAAGTGATCCGAGTATTGTTTACATAGAATTTCCAATTTTGTAACTATGGAGATCAATTCACCCCTTATTAAGCAGTAGTCGATGACTGAGCACCCTTACTGACCTACGTATGTAAGTTCACCAAATTTATCCCCGCCACTTACGACATTCATAATGTGAAATCCAAAAGAATCGCATAATTCCAACAGTTTTGACCCTCTAGAATTTGTAGTAGAATCCTTCGAGTTCCTTACTTTTCCTGCAAGTCGATTTTCTCTTCCTTCTTCTTTTCCTATTCGAGAATTTAGATCTCCAATAATCATTATGTTGTCGTAGCTGCTGTGTTCTAAAATATCATATAATTTTCTAAAATCTCTTTCCAGTTTCACGATGAAATGTTTAGATTTGTTGTTAAAAGATTTGATTTCTCTAATTTGATGCTCATCGATGCATGGTGCTGGTTGAATCAATGTTGAACAAATGTCTTTTACAATGTCTTTTTCCGTTCTGCCTTCCTGTGACGATACTCGTATCATGAGATTATTTTCAGTGTTTCTTTTTTGCAATTCTTCCATTTGATACTCCAACATTTCGTATTTTTTTGCCAAACTGCATACCTTCGTAGCTAACTCCAAATTCTTCTCCATGAGTTGTTTGTTTACATTTGTGATGACTTCAAGATCCGATTTAATTGCAATGTTTTTAATCTTTATGTCGATAAGATTATTAAACAATTCACATAAGTCTGATTTTGTCATAGTGGCAACAAGGTCTTCGGACATTTTTTGCTGCAATTGGCGTTTTTTATGGATACTAAATGACTCGGGCGATATTTGTCTGAGTTTTCTTTTATTGTCCGCGGACATATAGATTGCGGTAAAGAATGTATATATATATGGCAGTAGCACTCAGGCAATTTATAATTAAGAATTTACACTGATAGAAGTTGAACTCACACATCAATTAAGGTCTTTTCAATTCGAAAGTATTTCAGATAACAATTAAACAACTTTAAAATAACAATTTCCCACTTTTAATTGGAGCAACTATAAAACTGACTTTTTCAAATAATGACAGAAATGTCAACGTTTTTTTTTAGCTATTATCTTTTTGGCAACACTGGTATAAACAGCGGACGCACGTTTCGTGTTTTGTTTCACTGTCAAACATCTTCAGTTTGGTCTATAATTTAACCATGAATCGTCTTACAAACGAACAACGCTTGCAAATTATTGAATTTCATTATCAAAATGCGTGCTCTGTTAAGAAAGTTCATAGCGCGCGTGTTGTGTTCAGCGACGAAGCTCATTTTTGGCTCAATGGGTACGTAAATAAGTAGAATTGTCGATTTTGGAGTGAATATCAGCCAGAAACATTTCAAGAGCTACCAATGCATCCAGAAAAAGTCGCAGTTTGGTGCGGTTTATGGGCTGGTGGCATCATTGGACCGTACTTCTTCAAAGATGATGCGAATCGTAACGTAACTGTGAATGGTGAGCGCTACCGTGAGATGATATCCAACTTTTTTGTTTGCCCAAAATGCAAGAGCTTGACTTGCATGACATGTGGTTTCAACAAGACGGTGCCACATGCCACACAGCACGCAGCAATGGACTTATTGAGAGGCGAGTTCGGTGAACATTTTATTTCACGTTCGCGAACGGTCAAATGGCCGCCTACATCGTGCAATTTAACTCTGTATACGATTTTAACTTCATCATGGGTTTGTTGTTGGGACTTATTGAGAGGCGAGTTCGGTGAACATTTTATTTCACGTTCGCGAACGGTCAAATGGCCGCCTACATCGTGCAATTTAACTCTGTATACGATTTTAACTTCATCATGGGTTTGTTGTTGGGGTTTACAGAAGTGCGAAATTATGCTAAAGTTTGAAAGAAAATGTTCTTGTTGAGATCTTTCGCCTTAACGGAGTGACGTTTTTTGAATTTGGTTTATTTATATTTTATTATCACCTTTGAAACTAGTAAAAATTCCTGCAAAAGATGAAACGTTTGTAGGACAGTCTTATACTGTGAGCACGTTTTGTAGCCGATATCCATAGGCGATCATTGTAGACAATTAAAGGAGCGAGCTTTACACAAATCACATAAGTACTTATTACCAATTTTGTAAGCAAATTCGTTTATTTTTGAAATAATGAGTGATAAATTGAATTAATTCTGAAAAAGCAGACCTTTCCGCAGTGAAGTATTATAACAATTAATCCAGCATCCTTAGCAAAGTATGACCTAGCATTTGCATTTCGTGGATTTGGGCGGCTTGCAAAAGTTTCGTTAACCTTTTCTTAATGTCATCTTTTTTTAAAAGCGCTTCATACTTTCCGCCACAGCAGCAAATATTGTTGAAATTGTCCTTCTTAAGTCCATGGCAGCGAGAACATTGCATATCTTGTAAAATATATGAAGATATCTTAGTACTAACATCTAGAATGATCGAAGATTCTGTCTGTATTGTCATATGACACATAACACCTATTACATATCCAAACTTCCCTGTGGAAAAAAAAATAAACACTGCACTATTTATAACAAGTTTGAATTCAATTTAAAACTTACTTCCCATGGCGAACATTTCGATATTCATCAACAAACAAGTTTATATCTCTGAATTCGTTACAAGCTTTGCATGTTGCAGAGATATACATAAAGTCTTCCATTCCTATGAAAGGGTCCTCTTTACAGTATTCGTTTGCAGCCACAATTTTTAGCAAATTTCTTCTCAAGGCAATAATGCTTTCTTCATTGTCATTGGTAATATTTAATATTTTCATAACGGCGTGGATGTATCGCAATATTGCAGCAGAATCTTCCGCTCCATATTTTCTATGTAAGTCAACAGTTAGTCCTAATATCTTTTGGGATATGGAGTGAATGGATTCATTGAGACATCCTTCTAACATCGATTGTATTAATATCGTTGCGAATTCTTGAAACTTAATCTCGAAATCATTTTTATTTGATATCTGGGATCCTATTGAAAAATGTATGTCGATAATATTTTCTGTTTGATTCAGAAGTATGCGATCTAGATTAGGAATAACATTTTCTGAAGATGGTACAACCACTTTTATACCACCATAGTTAGTAGGATCAAGCCATACCAAATTATTCCAACCTTGTTCAAAACATAATTGAACACTATGATACAATTCATTCTTGCGAATGCTTTGCACGATGTATTCCACATAACTTATTGCCTCAATTATGTTTTTCTTTTTTGTATTTATTATTAAACGATTGACATCTGCAAAAATTATAATTACACTCAGACGTTTTAATTCTATTAAAATTCCTACTAAAATTTTTTCCATCAAAATCGTAAGTGCTTTACATATAGCTGGATCATACATAAATGCTTTATTTGTTCTTATCCATCTATAAAAATTAGCAATGTGGTAATCAGAAAATACATTTTTATTAAGTGACAATTCACGTAACCATCCATTGACCATACTACGTAGAATACGAAATGTTCCGTTATATAACCCCATCCCATTACTATGAATTTCCATGTTATCGCCGGAAACCAATAAATCCTCGAACGTAGTTTGGACGTTTTTGCCGAATATAGTGGAAGTGGAATCCCCCATTATATCATAGATTTTATCCGAATGTAACAAAGCACTGATGGCTAAGTTCTGTACTGTCAGTGCAATGCAAATACCCATATAAAAGGCTGGTTTATTATGGGAAAGACGAACATTCGTATTCATTCCTGTCAATAATTTGTAGTCTTCTGTCTCTTTGCCACTTAGATCCGGTCGGTTATTTGGTGACCATCACAGAATACAATTATTTTTTTGAAGCAAACGTGCATAAAATATGTCTGTTCCTGTGAGCACCGGGTCGGGAGGCAAATTACCAATAGGAATATTCAAATACTGGCTTTGTTTGAGCATTAAATTAACAACATTATTAAAATTAAGAAAATGTCGAATCATACAACGGCTTGTTTGAATTTGCCAACTAAGATTTTGAATTTTGCACACATCATCAGAAATATGTATAGTAATGTTAGGGAATTCTATTATTATCGGTATAACTGTCCTTAATTTACTGTACTCTATAGATGTTTGTGAACATAACACTGTTGGTCCCCTTTTATTATCTTTATATTTTGATAAACACCTTTGAATATGACCATAAGCTTGTTGAATATCAATTTCCATAAAAATATCAAAAGAAATATATTCTGGTTGCAAGCTGTCTTCCGCACCAATCTTTTTTAAATAAGCAACTCGCTCGGTAGCGTAAAGTGTATTCAAGTTCTGCATTTTATCCTTTCGTACTGTATCTAAAATCACAATCGTTGCACAATGACTTGAAGGGAGGAAAAGTCCCCATATTTGCCTTTTTCCTAGAGAATGTTGATATAAGAATAATTTCTTAAGATTCTCCCATGAACCATTTAAATAATGGTTTGTATCTGTACACTTCTTAAGCTGATCAAATGTATACAAATTTGATCTCGGCTCCTCTGCTATCGATAAGGGGGTTGATTGGTTCTTCTTTATCCTACATAAACAACCGATTTCTATTAAAAACCTTGACTCCAAGGAAATTTTTGTTTCGTACATTCCTTCAATATCTGTCATTGCTACCCCACTGACTAAGCTTACACCACTACATTTGAAGTTTTGCTCGTCTAACTTGTATTGATAAATATTATAAGGCTGAGTACCACGTGGCAAATAATACCAAACTCTGTGCCTGTGTAAATGTTCTTCCGAAGCATTTCGTGACCTTTGGTTTATGTAAAATATTCTAGGTATTTTCAATTTTATTTTGTGTAAATCATTTTCTACAATTGCCCAAACAACGAAATGTCCAGTATCATTCAAAGGAGTTAGTTGGATCACCTGCCAAACATGTGTATGAAGTAAATATCTTGATCTATTTAGGAATTCACTAACGGTATTTCGATTGTGTTGTAACAGATTGTTACTAGGACACATCCTTTTGACATTACTTCTCCCTCCTCGTCTTTTATCCAATTGAAAAGCCCACTTTTTTTTCTGATACTGTAGCCAATTTAAAATTTCTGCCTTGTTGTGCCCAATTTTAGGTGGTTGACCTATATATTCTGTTAAGTCATCTCTTAGTTCACCTTGTTTTCGTTTCATCCCACAATCTCTCTTCATTTGATTGTATTCGGGAAATTGATTGACGGGAACTTCTCTTTTATTAAGCTTTTCAGATCGCTTTGAGACTGTAAAAATATCTGTGATTTGCTTTTGTCTCAATTTATCATTCGTATTCAATATTTTTTTGAGCAGCCAATCAGGATGCAATACTCTTGGAACAGGGTTATTTAGGCCTTGCATTGCAGCCGGAATTGTAATAATCTTTTGTATTGCTCCACTTAAGCGTTCAATATAATAATTCCAATCAATCACATCACGGATGTCAGCATCACCCATAGTCGTGTCGTGCAACCAACGACTTAAATAACATTTTCTTATAGTTGCTTCGCATTGGAAAATAGCAAGCGGAATAACTCTTTCAGTTACTGGACAGCCTATTGGTTTTTTTGATATAACAAATTTGCAAGCTAGGCCCGCGTCCTTTACCATTTGATCCCCTAAAAATTCAGCTAATCTTTTAGCTGTTGATATCGACGTACTTTTTTGAGCCCCGTAGTCCTCAAGTTTTTTTGACATTGATCTATTCTCTGAAATCAGATCAAATAATTCACTATCGGGGAGATTATGACCGTGACTATACAAAACATCCAACCAATAGTTTGCAATCTTTGCTACATTTGAATAGCATTCTTCAAGAGTACTACCAGAAAGAAAAGATTCAAATACGGAACTTTGAAAGTTTTTAATAAGTTGAAGCTCTCCACAGCGCTTGACCTCGAATCCTTTCAATTCGGCCAGAGAACCATCAAAATTGAAAACAGCATAGCGTTTTTTCAACTTTTTTCCTTCTTCTTTAGCAGCAGGTAGTACCATAGCCAAATATGGACCGTCGACTTCAAAAAATATAGAATTTTCCGAACGTATTTGATAGACAGGTTTATCCACATTGTCGCCCATCCTTACCAATTCATGATATTGATTATTAGTGAACGACTCTTTTACCATAGTATTTAAGATAGCATTTGGATACGATATATTAAATATGCTTTTTCCTTCGTAAGATGATTTGCCTGTAACAACTTGGGGAAACGAAGCTGGTAATATACACCATATACCATCCGTATCTAATTCTAGTGGACGACCTATACGTTCAATGATATTTCGTGCTTCTGTTATGATATTTGAGCCGGTTAGACAAACTATTCCTGCCATAGGCATTGAATGCCAACGGGCACCTTTTCGCATGACATAACCATAAAATGAATTCAAAATACATTTGTGTGCTAACTGCAATGAATCATACAAAATTTCTTTATTTTTAGCTGCTTTAATTTCACTAGCGTCGCCCTTTTTCATTGCTTCCGATACAGACTTCTTTGATAATTTTGTTAGGCCCTTATATTCATACCGACGGTCTCGAAATGCTCTTACGGTATCTACGTAAAAGCTATTTTCCTTTTGACAAATTGTTGAAATACGTTCCTCCGACTTCACAACTTTGGTCTTTTTATAGACTTTACGGCAATAGTCCAAAAGACGTTTTTTTTCATATTCTACCTGGTCTTCCTGGGAAAGTTCATGAAACGCTCGTTGTTTGCCTCCTACTTGTAATGGTGGAAATTTTTCCATTTTCAACTGCTGTCTGATTCTCTCAAGTTCATTTTTTGTTGCTGGCAAGGTTTCACCTCTCCACTGCCATTTCATGACACGTTTACATTTTGCATTGGGAGAGTTGAAATCACATACAGCACAGTCAGCGTCATATACAACGGCCGATGGCTGTAAACGGTTTGTAAGAATAATGTTCGGGTACATTGCTCCCACATCAAGATGATAAATTACGGGCTGTTCTACTCGATTAGGAATGTCATACAATCCTTGAAGACCCTGCTTAATTTCGTCCACTATCTCTGAAAAGTTATTTACTTTTTCTAATGGAACTCCTTCTTCAACAACTATGGCATGCTCTAAAACTTTGTCGACATTATTTATCAACTCGGTTAATGTGTTTCTGTCTAACCGAAATCGGCAGGGAATATCTGCCCTATAAACACCACATTCCACAGCTTCTACGTGTCCACCCACATAAGTCTCCGTGTCTATGAGATGACCATCATACGTAAGTTTTGATATTTCATTTTCTTGTTTGTTTGGATATACTATATTTGCTTTGTATGCTTCAACCATCAATAAGGTTTCACAGAGTGTACCAGAACCTTTTCGCAGGATCTCATCTGGTTGCATAGGAACAACAGTACTTAACGCAAATATAAAAGGATGTACATATTTCGTATATAGATAAAAGGTAGCAATGGCATCAGAAACTGAATAATTAGATAGGGTTTGTGGTTGCTCTTTTGCCATTCTGCACATTCTTCATTTCTTCAGGATCCAATTCTATTGGATCATATCGTAATTTAGCCTTTGCCACGGCCTTTAATCATTGCGATCCCACTGGGAGATAGGAATCTCTTTTTACCCAACAAAGACAATCCATATGAACTGCAGGTCTGCAAAAGTATACCCCATCTTTTGATTTGGAAAAACCGATTTCATTGAACATGTTTATGCCATGAATGTGGGCTCTGGTTTCAATGAATGGCCAATCAAAAAAATCGCCATTATAAGTTACAAATATATTAGGTTTTATCTGCATTATGTGATTGAAGAATCTTTGAATCGTGTTTTTTTCATTTCTTTCATTAAAAACTATAAAATTGCCTTCAAACTCTGGTTTTGGTGTGTATTCAAAGTTTTGAACATCTTTAGAAATTATTTCACGATTCGTAATTAAGTAACCTTGTCCATCAATAATATAAGATATCATCATTATTTCATCTATATTTGAGTCAGGAAATTTTAACGGTAGCTTTGTAGTTTCAATGTCGAATGCTAGAACAACTGGATCCGGTCGCTCTAAAACATCAGGAAGTAATTTAATAACCGGAGATGTTTTGTTTTTGCCTTGTATTTCGATACTATACCACATACCACAAAATATTTTCAAGTCAATTGATACACGCACATGATATGGAACGTCGTATTCTCGATTATCAGTTATTTTGTATAATGGATCGATTTCATGAAGTGGTACGTTTGCTAAAGCTGACTGTTCATATGTTAACAATTGATCAGTTTTATAATTTCTTCTTGCACGGTCTGTATTTTTCTTAATTATGATTAGCATTTGTTTCCGTATTTTTACAAGGAGGTATGATTAAAAAATATCAATTTCAGATATAATTTTTTAATGCCTGCAAGGTGATTAGGTAAATCAAGGTTTTCTTTAAACACATTTGCAATGTCCGCAATATCTCCTCCAAAATGTGTTTTCAAAAATTGTTCAACTTCTACAGCATGACTATCTTCAACACCAAGTAAAAAGTAGGGATAGTGTAGGATAGTGTACCCCACCCCAGAATAAGAAAATTTTAATACAAAGGTGGAAAAAATAAGAAACGATTGTTTCTATAATGCCCAATGGTTTGAAATACCATAAAATATAAGTAAAATTCCATTCTGTAGGTAAATTCTACACAACTGCATTTTAGGAGTATGCAGATTTGGTCTTAACTTTAAATTTTCTCGAATGATTAAAACGGCGAGTAGAAAGTTATTTAAGCTGGGAAAAATAATACAAACACAACATTTTCAGCGTGCTTTTGTTCATTACATTTTTAGAAAATACTTGCAATACTGTTTTGAGTACCCGAATATGTATCCGAAATTATGAAAAGATTTAATTGTAAAGGGTGATTTTTTAGCTATTATCTTTTTGGCAACACTGGTTTAAACAGCTGACGCACGTTTCGTGTTTTGTTTCACTGTCAAACATCTTCAGTTTGGTCTATAATTTAACCATGAATCGTCTTACAAACGAACAACGCTTGCAAATTATTGAATTTCATTATCAAAATGCGTGCTCTGTTAAGAAAGTTCATAGCGCGCGCGTTGTGTTCAGCGACGAAGCTCATTTTTGGCTCAATGGGTACGTAAATAAGTAGAATTGTCGATTTTGGAGTGAATATCAGCCAGAAACATTTCAAGAGCTACCAATGCATCCAGAAAAAGTCACAGTTTGGTGCGGTTTATGGGCTGGTGGCATCATTGGACCGTACTTCTTCAAAGATGATGCGAATCGTAACGTAACTGTGAATGGTGAGCGCTACCGTGAGATGATATCCAACTTTTTTTTTGCCCAAAATGCAAGAGCTTGACTTGCATGACATGTGGTTTCAACAAGACGGTGCCACATGCCACACAGCACGCGCAGCAATGGACTTATTGAGAGGCGAGTTCGGTGAACATTTTATTTCACGTTCGCGAACGGTCAAATGGCCGCCTACATCGTGCAATTTGACTCTGTATACGATTTTAACTTCATCATGGGTTTGTTGTTGGGACTTATTGAGAGGCGAGTTCGGTGAACATTTTATTTCACGTTCGCGAACGGTCAAATGGCCGCCTACATCGTGCAATTTAACTCTGTATACGATTTTAACTTCATCATGGGTTTGTTGTTGGGGTTTACAGAAGTGCGAAATTATGCTAAAGTTTGAAAGAAAATGTTCTTGTTGAGATCTTTCGCCTTAACGGAGTGACGTTTTTTGAATTTGGTTTATTTATATTTTATTATCACCTTTGAAACTAGTAAAAATTCCTGCAAAAGATGAAACGTTTGTAGGACAGTCTTATACTGTGAGCACGTTTTGTAGCCGATATCCATAGGCGATCATTGTAGACAATTAAAGGAGCGAGCTTTACACAAATCACATAAGTACTTATTACTAATTTTGTAAGCAAATTCGTTTATTTTTGAAATAATGAGTGATAAATTGAATTAATTCTGAAAAAGCAGACCTTTCCGCAGTGAAGTATTATAACAATTAATCCAGCATCCTTAGCAAAGTATGACCTAGCATTTGCATTTCGTGGATTTGGGCGGCTTGCAAAAGTTTCGTTAACCTTTTCTTAATGTCATCTTTTTTTAAAAGCGCTTCATACTTTCCGCCACAGCAGCAAATATTGTTGAAATTGTCCTTCTTAAGTCCATGGCAGCGAGAACATTGCATATCTTGTAAAATATATGAAGATATCTTAGTACTAACATCTAGAATGATCGAAGATTCTATGTCTGTATTGTCATATGACACATAACACCTATTACATATCCAAACTTCCCTGTGGAAAAAATAATAAACACTGCACTATTTATAACAAGTTTGAATTCAATTTAAAACTTACTTCCCATGGCGAACATTTCGATATTCATCAACAAACAAGTTTATATCTCTGAATTCGTTACAAGCTTTGCATGTTGCAGAGATATACATAAAGTCTTCCATTCCTATGAAAGGGTCCTCTTTACAGTATTCGTTTGCAGCCACAATTTTTAGCAAATTTCTTCTCAAGGCAATAATGCTTTCTTCATTGTCATTGGTAATATTTAATATTTTCATAACGGCGTGGATGTATCGCAATATTGCAGCAGAATCTTCCGCTCCATATTTTCTATGTAAGTCAACAGTTAGTCCTAATATCTTTTGGGATATGGAGTGAATGGATTCATTGAGACATCCTTCTAACATCGATTGTATTAATATCGTTGCGAATTCTTGAAACTTAATCTCGAAATCATTTTTATTTGATATCTGGGATCCTATTGAAAAATGTATGTCGATAATATTTTCTGTTTGATTCAGAAGTATGCGATCTAGATTAGGAATAACATTTTCTGAAGATGGTACAACCACTTTTATACCACCATAGTTAGTAGGATCAAGCCATACCAAATTATTCCAACCTTGTTCAAAACATAATTGAACACTATGATACAATTCATTCTTGCGAATGCTTTGCACGATGAATTCCACATAACTTATTGCCTCAATTATGTTTTTCTTTTTTGTATTTATTATTAAACGATTGACATCTGCAAAAATTATAATTACACTCAGACGTTTTAATTCTATTAAAATTCCTACTAAAATTTTTTCCATCAAAATCGTAAGTGCTTTACATATAGCTGGATCATACATAAATGCTTTATTTGTTCTTATCCATCTATAAAAATTAGCAATGTGGTAATCAGAAAATACATTTTTATTAAGTGACAATTCACGTAACCATCCATTGACCATACTACGTAGAATACGAAATGTTCCGTTATATAACCCCATCCCATTACTATGAATTTCCATGTTATCGCCGGAAACCAATAAATCCTCGAACGTAGTTTGGACGTTTTTGCCGAATATAGTGGAAGTGGAATCCCCCATTATATCATAGATTTTATCCGAATGTAACAAAGCACTGATGGCTAAGTTCTGTACTGTCAGTGCAATGCAAATACCCATATAAAAGGCTGGTTTATTATGGGAAAGACGAACATTCGTATTCATTCCTGTCAATAATTTGTAGTCTTCTGTCTCTTTGCCACTTAGGTCCGGTCGGTTATTTGGTGACCACCACAGAATACAATTATTTTTTTGAAGCAAACGTGCATAAAATATGTCTGTTCCTGTGAGCACCGGGTCGGGAGGCAAATTACCAATAGGAATATTCAAATACTGGCTTTGTTTGAGCATTAAATTAACAACATTATTAAAATTAAGAAAATGTCGAATCATACAACGGCTTGTTTGAATTTGCCAACTAAGATTTTGAATTTTGCACACATCATCAGAGATATGTATAGTAATGTTAGGGAATTCTATTATTATCGGTATAACTGTCCTTAATTTACTGTACTCTATAGATGTTTGTGAACATAACACTGTTGGTCCCCTTTTATTATCTTTATATTTTGATAAACACCTTTGAATATGACCATAAGCTTGTTGAATATCAATTTCCATAAAAATATCAAAAGAAATATATTCTGGTTGCAAGCTGTTTTCCGCACCAATCTTTTTTAAATAAGCAACTCGCTCGGTAGCGTAAAGTGTATTCAAGTTCTGCATTTTATCCTTTCGTACTGTATCTAAAATCACAATCGTTGCACAATGACTTGAAGGGAGGAAAAGTCCCCATATTTGCCTTTTTCCTAGAGAATGTTGATATAAGAATAATTTCTTAAGATTCTCCCATGAACCATTTAAATAATGGTTTGTATCTGTACACTTCTTAAGCTGATCAAATGTATAAAAATTTGATCTCGGCTCCTCTGCTATCGATAAGGGGGTTGATTGGTTCTTCTTTATCCTACATAAACAACCGATTTCTATTAAAAACCTTGACTCCAAGGAAATTTTTGTTTCGTACATTCCTTCAATATCTGTCATTGCTACCCCACTGACTAAGCTTACACCACTACATTTGAAGTTTTGCTCGTCTAACTTGTATTGATAAATATTATAAGGCTGAGTACCACGTGGCAAATAATACCAAACTCTGTGCCTGTGTAAATGTTCTTCCGAAGCATTTCGTGACCTTTGGTTTATGTAAAATATTCTAGGTATTTTCAATTTTATTTTGTGTAAATCATTTTCTACAATTGCCCAAACAACGAAATGTCCAGTATCATTCAAAGGAGTTAGTTGGATCACCTGCCAAACATGTGTATGAAGTAAATATCTTGATCTATTTAGGAATTCACTAACGGTATTTCGATTGTGTTGTAACAGATTGTTACTAGGACACATCCTTTTGACATTACTTCTCCCTCCTCGTCTTTTATCCAATTGAAAAGCCCACTTTTTTTTCTGATACTGTAGCCAATTTAAAATTTCTGCCTTGTTGTGCCCAATTTTAGGTGGTTGACCTATATATTCTGTTAAGTCATCTCTTAGTTCACCTTGTTTTCGTTTCATCCCACAATCTCTCTTCATTTGATTGTATTCGGGAAATTGATTGACGGGAACTTCTCTTTTATTAAGCTTTTCAGATCGCTTTGAGACTGTAAAAATATCTGTGATTTGCTTTTGTCTCAATTTATCATTCGTATTCAATATTTTTTTGAGCAGCCAATCAGGATGCAATACTCTTGGAACAGGGTTATTTAGGCCTTGCATTGCAGCCGGAATTGTAATAATCTTTTGTATTGCTCCACTTAAGCGTTCAATATAATAATTCCAATCAATCACATCACGGATGTCAGCATCACCCATAGTCGTGTCGTGCAACCAACGACTTAAATAACATTTTCTTATAGTTGCTTCGCATTGGAAAATAGCAAGCGGAATAACTCTTTCAGTTACTGGACAGCCTATTGGTTTTTTTGATATAACAAATTTGCAAGCTAGGCCCGCGTCCTTTACCATTTGATCCCCTAAAAATTCAGCTAATCTTTTAGCTGTTGATATCGACGTACTTTTTTGAGCCCCGTAGTCCTCAAGTTTTTTTGACATTGATCTATTCTCTGAAATCAGATCAAATAATTCACTATCGGGGAGATTATGACCGTGACTATACAAAACATCCAACCAATAGTTTGCAATCTTTGCTACATTTGAATAGCATTCTTCAAGAGTACTACCAGAAAGAAAAGATTCAAATACGGAACTTTGAAAGTTTTTAATAAGTTGAAGCTCTCCACAGCGCTTGACCTCGAATCCTTTCAATTCGGCCAGAGAACCATCAAAATTGAAAACAGCATAGCGTTTTTTCAACTTTTTTCCTTCTTCTTTAGCAGCAGGTAGTACCATAGCCAAATATGGACCGTCGACTTCAAAAAATATAGAATTTTCCGAACGTATTTGATAGACAGGTTTATCCACATTGTCGCCCATCCTTACCAATTCATGATATTGATTATTAGTGAACGACTCTTTTACCATAGTATTTAAGATAGCATTTGGATACGATATATTAAATATGCTTTTTCCTTCGTAAGATGATTTGCCTGTAACAACTTGGGGAAACGAAGCTGGTAATATACACCATATACCATCCGTATCTAATTCTAGTGGACGACCTATACGTTCAATGATATTTCGTGCTTCTGTTATGATATTTGAGCCGGTTAGACAAACTATTCCTGCCATAGGCATTGAATGCCAACGGGCACCTTTTCGCATGACATAACCATAAAATGAATTCAAAATACATTTGTGTGCTAACTGCAATGAATCATACAAAATTTCTTTATTTTTAGCTGCTTTAATTTCACTAGCGTCGCCCTTTTTCATTGCTTCCGATACAGACTTCTTTGATAATTTTGTTAGGCCCTTATATTCATACCGACGGTCTCGAAATGCTCTTACGGTATCTACGTAAAAGCTATTTTCCTTTTGACAAATTGTTGAAATACGTTCCTCCGACTTCACAACTTTGGTCTTTTTATAGACTTTACGGCAATAGTCCAAAAGACGTTTTTTTTCATATTCTACCTGGTCTTCCTGGGAAAGTTCATGAAACGCTCGTTGTTTGCCTCCTACTTGTAATGGTGGAAATTTTTCCATTTTCAACTGCTGTCTGATTCTCTCAAGTTCATTTTTTGTTGCTGGCAAGGTTTCACCTCTCCACTGCCATTTCATGACACGTTTACATTTTGCATTGGGAGAGTTGAAATCACATACAGCACAGTCAGCGTCATATACAACGGCCGATGGCTGTAAACGGTTTGTAAGAATAATGTTCGGGTACATTGCTCCCACATCAAGATGATAAATTACGGGCTGTTCTACTCGATTAGGAATGTCATACAATCCTTGAAGACCCTGCTTAATTTCGTCCACTATCTCTGAAAAGTTATTTACTTTTTCTAATGGAACTCCTTCTTCAACAACTATGGCATGCTCTAAAACTTTGTCGACATTATTTATCAACTCGGTTAATGTGTTTCTGTCTAACCGAAATCGGCAGGGAATATCTGCCCTATAAACACCACATTCCACAGCTTCTACGTGTCCACCCACATAAGTCTCCGTGTCTATGAGATGACCATCATACGTAAGTTTTGATATTTCATTTTCTTGTTTGTTTGGATATACTATATTTGCTTTGTATGCTTCAACCATCAATAAGGTTTCACAGAGTGTACCAGAACCTTTTCGCAGGATCTCATCTGGTTGCATAGGAACAACAGTACTTAACGCAAATATAAAAGGATGTACATATTTCGTATATAGATAAAAGGTAGCAATGGCATCAGAAACTGAATAATTAGATAGGGTTTGTGGTTGCTCTTTTGCCATTCTGCACATTTCTTCAGGATCCAATTCTATTGGATCATATCGTAATTTAGCCTTTGCCACGGCCTTTAATCATTGCGATCCCACTGGGAGATAGGAATCTCTTTTTACCCAACAAAGACAATCCATATGAACTGCAGGTCTGCAAAAGTATACCCCATCTTTTGATTTGGAAAAACCGATTTCATTGAACATGTTTATGCCATGAATGTGGGCTCTGGTTTCAATGAATGGCCAATCAAAAAAATCGCCATTATAAGTTACAAATATATTAGGTTTTATCTGCATTATGTGATTGAAGAATCTTTGAATCGTGTTTTTTTCATTTCTTTCATTAAAAACTATAAAATTGCCTTCAAACTCTGGTTTTGGTGTGTATTCAAAGTTTTGAACATCTTTAGAAATTATTTCACGATTCGTAATTAAGTAACCTTGTCCATCAATAATATAAGATATCATCATTATTTCATCTATATTTGAGTCAGGAAATTTTAACGGTAGCTTTGTAGTTTCAATGTCGAATGCTAGAACAACTGGATCCGGTCGCTCTAAAACATCAGGAAGTAATTTAATAACCGGAGATGTTTTGTTTTTGCCTTGTATTTCGATACTATACCACATACCACAAAATATTTTCAAGTCAATTGATACACGCACATGATATGGAACGTCGTATTCTCGATTATCAGTTATTTTGTATAATGGATCGATTTCATGAAGTGGTACGTTTGCTAAAGCTGACTGTTCATATGTTAACAATTGATCAGTTTTATAATTTCTTCTTGCACGGTCTGTATTTTTCTTAATTATGATTAGCATTTGTTTCCGTATTTTTACAAGGAGGTATGATTAAAAAATATCAATTTCAGATATAATTTTTTAATGCCTGCAAGGTGATTAGGTAAATCAAGGTTTTCTTTAAACACATTTGCAATGTCCGCAATATCTCCTCCAAAATGTGTTTTCAAAAATTGTTCAACTTCTACAGCATGACTATCTTCAACACCAAGTAAAAAGTAGGGATAGTGTAGGATAGTGTACCCCACCCCAGAATAAGAAAATTTTAATACAAAGGTGGAAAAAATAAGAAACGATTGTTTCTATAATGCCCAATGGTTTGAAATACCATAAAATATAAGTAAAATTCCATTCTGTAGGTAAATTCTACACAACTGCATTTTAGGAGTATGCAGATTTGGTCTTAACTTTAAATTTTCTCGAATGATTAAAACGGCGAGTAGAAAGTTATTTAAGCTGGGAAAAATAATACAAACACAACATTTTCAGCGTGCTTTTGTTCATTACATTTTTAGAAAATACTTGCAATACTGTTTTGAGTACCCGAATATGTATCCGAAATTATGAAAAGATTTAATTGTAAAGGGTGATTTTTTAGCTATTATCTTTTTGGCAACACTGGTTTAAACAGCTGACGCACGTTTCGTGTTTTGTTTCACTGTCAAACATCTTCAGTTTGGTCTATAATTTAACCATGAATCGTCTTACAAACGAACAACGCTTGCAAATTATTGAATTTCATTATCAAAATGCGTGCTCTGTTAAGAAAGTTCATAGCGCGCGCGTTGTGTTCAGCGACGAAGCTCATTTTTGGCTCAATGGGTACGTAAATAAGTAGAATTGTCGATTTTGGAGTGAATATCAGCCAGAAACATTTCAAGAGCTACCAATGCATCCAGAAAAAGTCACAGTTTGGTGCGGTTTATGGGCTGGTGGCATCATTGGACCGTACTTCTTCAAAGATGATGCGAATCGTAACGTAACTGTGAATGGTGAGCGCTACCGTGAGATGATATCCAACTTTTTTTTTGCCCAAAATGCAAGAGCTTGACTTGCATGACATGTGGTTTCAACAAGACGGTGCCACATGCCACACAGCACGCGCAGCAATGGACTTATTGAGAGGCGAGTTCGGTGAACATTTTATTTCACGTTCGCGAACGGTCAAATGGCCGCCTACATCGTGCAATTTGACTCTGTATACGATTTTAACTTCATCATGGGTTTGTTGTTGGGACTTATTGAGAGGCGAGTTCGGTGAACATTTTATTTCACGTTCGCGAACGGTCAAATGGCCGCCTACATCGTGCAATTTAACTCTGTATACGATTTTAACTTCATCATGGGTTTGTTGTTGGGGTTTACAGAAGTGCGAAATTATGCTAAAGTTTGAAAGAAAATGTTCTTGTTGAGATCTTTCGCCTTAACGGAGTGACGTTTTTTGAATTTGGTTTATTTATATTTTATTATCACCTTTGAAACTAGTAAAAATTCCTGCAAAAGATGAAACGTTTGTAGGACAGTCTTATACTGTGAGCACGTTTTGTAGCCGATATCCATAGGCGATCATTGTAGACAATTAAAGGAGCGAGCTTTACACAAATCACATAAGTACTTATTACTAATTTTGTAAGCAAATTCGTTTATTTTTGAAATAATGAGTGATAAATTGAATTAATTCTGAAAAAGCAGACCTTTCCGCAGTGAAGTATTATAACAATTAATCCAGCATCCTTAGCAAAGTATGACCTAGCATTTGCATTTCGTGGATTTGGGCGGCTTGCAAAAGTTTCGTTAACCTTTTCTTAATGTCATCTTTTTTTAAAAGCGCTTCATACTTTCCGCCACAGCAGCAAATATTGTTGAAATTGTCCTTCTTAAGTCCATGGCAGCGAGAACATTGCATATCTTGTAAAATATATGAAGATATCTTAGTACTAACATCTAGAATGATCGAAGATTCTATGTCTGTATTGTCATATGACACATAACACCTATTACATATCCAAACTTCCCTGTGGAAAAAATAATAAACACTGCACTATTTATAACAAGTTTGAATTCAATTTAAAACTTACTTCCCATGGCGAACATTTCGATATTCATCAACAAACAAGTTTATATCTCTGAATTCGTTACAAGCTTTGCATGTTGCAGAGATATACATAAAGTCTTCCATTCCTATGAAAGGGTCCTCTTTACAGTATTCGTTTGCAGCCACAATTTTTAGCAAATTTCTTCTCAAGGCAATAATGCTTTCTTCATTGTCATTGGTAATATTTAATATTTTCATAACGGCGTGGATGTATCGCAATATTGCAGCAGAATCTTCCGCTCCATATTTTCTATGTAAGTCAACAGTTAGTCCTAATATCTTTTGGGATATGGAGTGAATGGATTCATTGAGACATCCTTCTAACATCGATTGTATTAATATCGTTGCGAATTCTTGAAACTTAATCTCGAAATCATTTTTATTTGATATCTGGGATCCTATTGAAAAATGTATGTCGATAATATTTTCTGTTTGATTCAGAAGTATGCGATCTAGATTAGGAATAACATTTTCTGAAGATGGTACAACCACTTTTATACCACCATAGTTAGTAGGATCAAGCCATACCAAATTATTCCAACCTTGTTCAAAACATAATTGAACACTATGATACAATTCATTCTTGCGAATGCTTTGCACGATGAATTCCACATAACTTATTGCCTCAATTATGTTTTTCTTTTTTGTATTTATTATTAAACGATTGACATCTGCAAAAATTATAATTACACTCAGACGTTTTAATTCTATTAAAATTCCTACTAAAATTTTTTCCATCAAAATCGTAAGTGCTTTACATATAGCTGGATCATACATAAATGCTTTATTTGTTCTTATCCATCTATAAAAATTAGCAATGTGGTAATCAGAAAATACATTTTTATTAAGTGACAATTCACGTAACCATCCATTGACCATACTACGTAGAATACGAAATGTTCCGTTATATAACCCCATCCCATTACTATGAATTTCCATGTTATCGCCGGAAACCAATAAATCCTCGAACGTAGTTTGGACGTTTTTGCCGAATATAGTGGAAGTGGAATCCCCCATTATATCATAGATTTTATCCGAATGTAACAAAGCACTGATGGCTAAGTTCTGTACTGTCAGTGCAATGCAAATACCCATATAAAAGGCTGGTTTATTATGGGAAAGACGAACATTCGTATTCATTCCTGTCAATAATTTGTAGTCTTCTGTCTCTTTGCCACTTAGGTCCGGTCGGTTATTTGGTGACCACCACAGAATACAATTATTTTTTTGAAGCAAACGTGCATAAAATATGTCTGTTCCTGTGAGCACCGGGTCGGGAGGCAAATTACCAATAGGAATATTCAAATACTGGCTTTGTTTGAGCATTAAATTAACAACATTATTAAAATTAAGAAAATGTCGAATCATACAACGGCTTGTTTGAATTTGCCAACTAAGATTTTGAATTTTGCACACATCATCAGAGATATGTATAGTAATGTTAGGGAATTCTATTATTATCGGTATAACTGTCCTTAATTTACTGTACTCTATAGATGTTTGTGAACATAACACTGTTGGTCCCCTTTTATTATCTTTATATTTTGATAAACACCTTTGAATATGACCATAAGCTTGTTGAATATCAATTTCCATAAAAATATCAAAAGAAATATATTCTGGTTGCAAGCTGTTTTCCGCACCAATCTTTTTTAAATAAGCAACTCGCTCGGTAGCGTAAAGTGTATTCAAGTTCTGCATTTTATCCTTTCGTACTGTATCTAAAATCACAATCGTTGCACAATGACTTGAAGGGAGGAAAAGTCCCCATATTTGCCTTTTTCCTAGAGAATGTTGATATAAGAATAATTTCTTAAGATTCTCCCATGAACCATTTAAATAATGGTTTGTATCTGTACACTTCTTAAGCTGATCAAATGTATAAAAATTTGATCTCGGCTCCTCTGCTATCGATAAGGGGGTTGATTGGTTCTTCTTTATCCTACATAAACAACCGATTTCTATTAAAAACCTTGACTCCAAGGAAATTTTTGTTTCGTACATTCCTTCAATATCTGTCATTGCTACCCCACTGACTAAGCTTACACCACTACATTTGAAGTTTTGCTCGTCTAACTTGTATTGATAAATATTATAAGGCTGAGTACCACGTGGCAAATAATACCAAACTCTGTGCCTGTGTAAATGTTCTTCCGAAGCATTTCGTGACCTTTGGTTTATGTAAAATATTCTAGGTATTTTCAATTTTATTTTGTGTAAATCATTTTCTACAATTGCCCAAACAACGAAATGTCCAGTATCATTCAAAGGAGTTAGTTGGATCACCTGCCAAACATGTGTATGAAGTAAATATCTTGATCTATTTAGGAATTCACTAACGGTATTTCGATTGTGTTGTAACAGATTGTTACTAGGACACATCCTTTTGACATTACTTCTCCCTCCTCGTCTTTTATCCAATTGAAAAGCCCACTTTTTTTTCTGATACTGTAGCCAATTTAAAATTTCTGCCTTGTTGTGCCCAATTTTAGGTGGTTGACCTATATATTCTGTTAAGTCATCTCTTAGTTCACCTTGTTTTCGTTTCATCCCACAATCTCTCTTCATTTGATTGTATTCGGGAAATTGATTGACGGGAACTTCTCTTTTATTAAGCTTTTCAGATCGCTTTGAGACTGTAAAAATATCTGTGATTTGCTTTTGTCTCAATTTATCATTCGTATTCAATATTTTTTTGAGCAGCCAATCAGGATGCAATACTCTTGGAACAGGGTTATTTAGGCCTTGCATTGCAGCCGGAATTGTAATAATCTTTTGTATTGCTCCACTTAAGCGTTCAATATAATAATTCCAATCAATCACATCACGGATGTCAGCATCACCCATAGTCGTGTCGTGCAACCAACGACTTAAATAACATTTTCTTATAGTTGCTTCGCATTGGAAAATAGCAAGCGGAATAACTCTTTCAGTTACTGGACAGCCTATTGGTTTTTTTGATATAACAAATTTGCAAGCTAGGCCCGCGTCCTTTACCATTTGATCCCCTAAAAATTCAGCTAATCTTTTAGCTGTTGATATCGACGTACTTTTTTGAGCCCCGTAGTCCTCAAGTTTTTTTGACATTGATCTATTCTCTGAAATCAGATCAAATAATTCACTATCGGGGAGATTATGACCGTGACTATACAAAACATCCAACCAATAGTTTGCAATCTTTGCTACATTTGAATAGCATTCTTCAAGAGTACTACCAGAAAGAAAAGATTCAAATACGGAACTTTGAAAGTTTTTAATAAGTTGAAGCTCTCCACGGCGCTTGACCTCGAATCCTTTCAATTCGGCCAGAGAACCATCAAAATTGAAAACAGCATAGCGTTTTTTCAACTTTTTTCCTTCTTCTTTAGCAGCAGGTAGTACCATAGCCAAATATGGACCGTCGACTTCAAAAAATATAGAATTTTCCGAACGTATTTGATAGACAGGTTTATCCACATTGTCGCCCATCCTTACCAATTCATGATATTGATTATTAGTGAACGACTCTTTTACCATAGTATTTAAGATAGCATTTGGATACGATATATTAAATATGCTTTTTCCTTCGTAAGATGATTTGCCTGTAACAACTTGGGGAAACGAAGCTGGTAATATACACCATATACCATCCGTATCTAATTCTAGTGGACGACCTATACGTTCAATGATATTTCGTGCTTCTGTTATGATATTTGAGCCGGTTAGACAAACTATTCCTGCCATAGGCATTGAATGCCAACGGGCACCTTTTCGCATGACATAACCATAAAATGAATTCAAAATACATTTGTGTGCTAACTGCAATGAATCATACAAAATTTCTTTATTTTTAGCTGCTTTAATTTCACTAGCGTCGCCCTTTTTCATTGCTTCCGATACAGACTTCTTTGATAATTTTGTTAGGCCCTTATATTCATACCGACGGTCTCGAAATGCTCTTACGGTATCTACGTAAAAGCTATTTTCCTTTTGACAAATTGTTGAAATACGTTCCTCCGACTTCACAACTTTGGTCTTTTTATAGACTTTACGGCAATAGTCCAAAAGACGTTTTTTTTCATATTCTACCTGGTCTTCCTGGGAAAGTTCATGAAACGCTCGTTGTTTGCCTCCTACTTGTAATGGTGGAAATTTTTCCATTTTCAACTGCTGTCTGATTCTCTCAAGTTCATTTTTTGTTGCTGGCAAGGTTTCACCTCTCCACTGCCATTTCATGACACGTTTACATTTTGCATTGGGAGAGTTGAAATCACATACAGCACAGTCAGCGTCATATACAACGGCCGATGGCTGTAAACGGTTTGTAAGAATAATGTTCGGGTACATTGCTCCCACATCAAGATGATAAATTACGGGCTGTTCTACTCGATTAGGAATGTCATACAATCCTTGAAGACCCTGCTTAATTTCGTCCACTATCTCTGAAAAGTTATTTACTTTTTCTAATGGAACTCCTTCTTCAACAACTATGGCATGCTCTAAAACTTTGTCAACATTATTTATCAACTCGGTTAATGTGTTTCTGTCTAACCGAAATCGGCAGGGAATATCTGCCCTATAAACACCACATTCCACAGCTTCTACGTGTCCACCCACATAAGTCTCCGTGTCTATGAGATGACCATCATACGTAAGTTTTGATATTTCATTTTCTTGTTTGTTTGGATATACTATATTTGCTTTGTATGCTTCAACCATCAATAAGGTTTCACAGAGTGTACCAGAACCTTTTCGCAGGATCTCATCTGGTTGCATAGGAACAACAGTACTTAACGCAAATATAAAAGGATGTACATATTTCGTATATAGATAAAAGGTAGCAATGGCATCAGAAACTGAATAATTAGATAGGGTTTGTGGTTGCTCTTTTGCCATTCTGCACATTTCTTCAGGATCCAATTCTATTGGATCATATCGTAATTTAGCCTTTGCCACGGCCTTTAATCCTTGCGATCCCACTGGGAGATAGGAATCTCTTTTTACCCAACAAAGACAATCCATATGAACTGCAGGTCTGCAAAAGTATACCCCATCTTTTGATTTGGAAAAACCGATTTCATTGAACATGTTTATGCCATGAATGTGGGCTCTGGTTTCAATGAATGGCCAATCAAAAAAATCGCCATTATAAGTTACAAATATATTAGGTTTTATCTGCATTATGTGATTGAAGAATCTTTGAATCGTGTTTTTTTCATTTCTTTCATTAAAAACTATAAAATTGCCTTCAAACTCTGGTTTTGGTGTGTATTCAAAGTTTTGAACATCTTTAGAAATTATTTCACGATTCGTAATTAAGTAACCTTGTCCATCAATAATATAAGATATCATCATTATTTCATCTATATTTGAGTCAGGAAATTTTAACGGTAGCTTTGTAGTTTCAATGTCGAATGCTAGAACAACTGGATCCGGTCGCTCTAAAACATCAGGAAGTAATTTAATAACCGGAGATGTTTTGTTTTTGCCTTGTATTTCGATACTATACCACATACCACAAAATATTTTCAAGTCAATTGATACACGCACATGATATGGAACGTCGTATTCTCGAATATCAGTTATTTTGTATAATGGATCGATTTCATGAAGTGGTACGTTTGCTAAAGCTGACTGTTCATATGTTAACAATTGATCAGTTTTATAATTTCTTCTTGCACGGTCTGTATTTTTCTTAATTATGATTAGCATTTGTTTCCGTATTTTTACCAAGGAGGTATGATTAAAAAATATCAATTTCAGATATAATTTTTTAATGCCTGCAAGGTGATTAGGTAAATCAAGGTTTTCTTTAAACACATTTGCAATGTCCGCAATATCTCCTCCAAAATGTGTTTTCAAAAATTGTTCAACTTCTACAGCATCACTATCTTCAACACCAAGTAAAAAGTAGGGATAGTGTAGGATAGTGTACTTGAACCTTGTTCCATTCATTTGAATAAAGAATAAGTCTAAGGCGGACGTAAGGCGACGATCTTCATTTCGAAATTCCGTCTGAAAAAGAACAAGATTAAAATAAATACATTTTTTAAATATTGTGGATACGATAGGGGCTCCCCCCAGAATAAGAAAATTTTAATACAAAGGTGGAAAAAATAAGAAACGATTGTTTCTATAATGCCCAATGGTTTGAAATACCATAAAATATAAGTAAAATTTCCTTCTGTAGGTAAATTCTACACAACTGCATTTTAGGAGTATGCAGATTTGGTCTTAACTTTAAATTTTCTCGAATGATTAAAACGGCGAGTAGAAAGTTATTTAAGCTGGGAAAAATTATACAAACACAACATTTTCAGCGTGCTTTTGTTCATTACATTTTTAGAAAATACTTGCAATACTGTTTTGAGTACCCGAATATGTATCCGAAATTATGAAAAGATTTAATTGTAAAGTGTGATTTTTTAGCTATTATCTTTTTGGCAACACTGGTTTCAACAGCTGACGCACGTTTCGTGTTTTGTTTCACTGTCAAACATCTTCAGTTTGGTCTATAATTTAACCATGAATCGTCTTACAAACGACCAACGCTTGCAAATTATTGAATTTTATTATCAAAATGCGGTTCATACATGATCATCACGCGCTTCTTCCATTTTATGGTCAGTTGAATCGATGCTCATTTTTGGCTTAATGGGTACGTAAATAAGTAGAATTGTCAATTTTGGAGTGAATATCAGCCAGAAGCATTGCAAGAGCTACCAATGCATTCAGAAAAAGTCACAGTTTGGTTCGGTTTATGGGCTGGTGGCATCATTTGACCGTACTTCTTCAAATATGATGCGAATCGTAACGTAACTGTGAATGGTTATGATACCGTGAGATGATATAAAACTTTTTTTTGCCCAAAATGAAAGAGCTTGACTTGCATGACATGTGATTTCAACAAGACGGTGCCACATGCCACACAGCACGCGCAACAATGGACTTATTGAGAGGCGAGTTCGGTGAACATTTTATTTCACGTTCGGGACCGGTCAATTGACCGCCTAGATCGTGCAATTTAACGCCTTTAGACTATTTTTTGTGGGGCTATGTTAAAGCTCATGTCTATACAGACAAGCCCGCTTCAATTGACGCATTGGAAGGCAACATAGAAGCATTTATTCGTGAGATACCGGCCGAAATGTTGGAAAGAGTATGCCAAAATTGGACTAAGCGGATGGACCATTTGAGGCGCAGTCAAGGTCAACATTTGCATGAAATAATCACAATCAATTCAAACATTAAATTATATGGACCGTACTATCGATTCAAATAAAGATTTCATGAATTTTTCTGAATTTTATGTGTTTTCTCTTGAAAAACTTTCCTATAGCTTTTAAAAAATCACCCTTTAAAACTCAGAGCTACACTGAATTCATGCTTTCAATGGAAACATGCTTCCAATGCATACATTAATCGTTCTATTACTCAGAAGTAGCGGTAAAATAACTGCCGAGAGAAAATGTAAGGCAAAAGAAAACAAGTTGTAAATTTAGCTGTTGCGAAAACCGAGGAGTTGCGTAAATCGAGAGTTGCGTTAATCGAGAACGTACTGTATTTTCCCTGAATGTAGCCTGCAAAAACGTATAACGGTAATTGACAAAACAAATACTGATTATATACTACATGTCGGTTGTAGTATCAGTCAGTCGTTAAAGGCTTGGCGAAGTGCTTATACAGCTGTTCAAAAAAATATTAGTGTTAACTGACTTAAAATTGTATACAAAACTAAATTTAAAGGTAGAAACACAAAAGTAAGGACAAATAAATATTTTTAATTTAGATTATAGTAAAATCGTTAACTTTTAATTAAACAGTGGGCCGCAATAAGCATTGCACAGAGCAGGAGATTAAATTAATTTTAAAATTAAGAGCAGATGGAACATACAGCTCATGTGGTTGCCGGGACACTGTATCATTCCAGAGAATTGTGATCCACCCTCCATGCCTATCGCTACTATAAAACATCTGCTAAAGCTAGAAACCCTTTTCCAAACAAATCGGGGATGAACATCAGGCACAGGATGCATCATTACCAAACAACTCTGACTTGTGATCGATCTCAAACGATCGCTTAGCTTGATCAGATTAAGCAGACCAAATCTCTTCTAACAATCAGAGAATCCCGAGATATCGAACATCGACTTTGTTCCGTATCCACCCAAATCAGAATTGTTTGTAGAATTGTTTTGTTTTTGACAATTTTTTTATGAGAATTGTTTTGTTCTATATGCATACACGGCGACAAGAGGTGCAATTGGTTTGTCCTACGTGAAAATGTGTTAATAAAGAGCTATGTACGTTGGCCACTGATGGCAAATAAAATCTTAGTATAAACTTGAAATCAGTTACGGAGTGAACGCAATAGTGCTACAAACGCAATACAAACATATGTACATAGTTGCAGACGGAAGAGCTGTGCGCGAGCTGTCATGCGTCTATATATTGCAGCATACCCTGGTGTTCAGCCAGTCAGTAGTAGATTGAAGCGAAATTACGTCCTATCACGAATGTTTATTATTGTAATGGGATCTGCTTCATCTGAACCTTGTTCTGTGGCTAGTGACATTGTGTAAGTACCTACTTGACTATTTTTTCCATTTTATTTAAATAAATGCAAGATATAATATATATTTTTTCTGTTGAAATAAAGCATCCTTGATGACGAATTATTACTCAAGGATCTCAGTTCTTCCTCTTCATCGGCGGGAGATTTCTCAAGTAATTAAAACTTACTCATTTATTTTAACGCATCGTGACGATTCAGGAGCTGATCCAAATTATTCTGCTGGTAGTTTTAGGTGCCACAACACCCCAAGAACGTCAACATCAAAGCAGTTAATAAAACTTTCTCCATGAAACAAACGTAGTTGACAAAAATTAACGAATCTTGCCATCCGATTTTAATGATTTTTCAGGTAAAATATTTCATCGATAAGAGAAAACAATTCTCCTTATTTTTCAGAAAGTGAAAAGTCATATCCAAAGCTTTCACGGAAAATACAGCGTCATCCAGAGTTGTGGAAATCTAAAATACAAAAATGGCTCAATCGGGTAAATCGTGTACAAACATCAACAAAAAGGAAATTCCTGCCAAAGATTCAAAAACTGCATGCAAGAGTTCGTTCTTTCAGACGAAGAAAAGAATAATTTGTATTTCAAATTCATAACTGAAATAAAATTAAAATGTCGAAGAGCCGAAAAACCTGAAAATGAAAAGGACACAATCAAGAACTATTTAATAATCTATTATTTCGATAATTCCGTTCAAACAAAGCAACCCAAGCCGCAAGCCAACTTTTTTTTATGAATACATTTTGCGTGAGTAAAACAGGGATATGATTTCGCAGTTTACGAGGCGAAAAACAGCGCTAAAAACCAATGGCAAAAACATCAAACGAGTCACTCCGCCTGATAGACTTAAATGTGTTATTGTTCTTATAAACATTTTCCCCACAATTGATTCACATTATGGCCACTGGCATAAAAAGATTTACTTATTGCGTTGTTTGGACAGAAGCTCTAGCGGTCACTCGGGAAATAACATTTAGGACAGGCTTACCCCACCTTGATCATATTATGGAGTGATTCGTGTGTCACCTTGATCATATTATGGAGTGATTCGTGTGTTGCACAGAAAAGGAATAAAATTAATTCCACTGCAATCAGAATGTTCTTAAAACGTAATGATGTAGACAGAAAACAGAATAGAACATACATAATAACGATTGCGTTCTGTAGTGTTGTTGGTTGTCGTTTCATAAGGAATCAGGGTGTCACAACAAAAAAGCTATTAATTGAAAGATTTTAGTTTTGAGCCCGTATCAGACATACAGTATTTGCAATATCTGCAGCAATATAATATTAGGGCACGTGTTTTTGGCTGGAAAGCAGAATAGATATATATATATAATAGACGACAGAGATTTCCAACTTTGGGTATTTTTAGCCCGGCCGATGTCGTCATTGGGCCGTAAAGATAAGAGGGTAATGGAATTCCCATGCATTTCAAACATACTCTTACGAAGTTCCCGGCTCCACCACGTATCGTAACATCGTATAAAAAATGCTGTTAGATCATTTATCAGATCTCCATTATATCTTTGAAATGTTGAATATCCCTATTATGTGATCTGTGAGAAGTACAGGCTGAAAATTTTGTAAATCGAAGTCGCTTGTTCATAATAATTTCAACACTTATTACAGTAATATAAGTAATATAATATACAGTGCGACCTCAATAAAAGCAACCCTCGATACGTGCTACTCCTCGATAAAAGCAACACCTTAAGTCTTACCATTGTTGGACTCAGCAATTGCAACTCCTCGAAAAATAAGTGACTCGATAAAAGCAACTATTGTTTCATAAACTCTTTTTTCGTTCGCTATTTGTAGGGCAGTTATTTTACAGCTATTTGTTGTACTTTTTATGCAGATGTTTGTTAGACGCTGTTTGCGTTTTGTATGACAGGCGTAGTTTTTCGTGCCTTTTACTCTGTAGTCGTTAGTCGGATTACTGTGTATTATTAGTTATGGCTATTGTAAAAAGTGTTCCTAAGCTTTTTATAAAGCAAAAAAGTGAAATTCTAGATCAAATTAATAAGGGTGTAACTGCTAAATCGCTTTCTGAGAAATATAAAGTAAACAAGTCTACCATAAGTAGAATTAAGAGGAGACAAGTAGCGCTAACAAAATTTGTTGAAAATTCAGAATGTGGACCGGGAAAACGAGTAACTTTAAAAGCGTGTCAGTTTCCACGTATGGAGAAAGTCTTTTATAAATGGTTTTTGGAAAATCGACATCGAAACGTGACAATTTCCATAGAAGTTTTAAAAGCACAGGCATGTAAACTGCACGACAGAATGAATGTCTGTCTTACAAATTTTAAAAAAAGGCATGGAATCCGCAAACTAGAAATTTGTTGAGAAAAGTTGTCAAATAAGTCGAAACTCGTTGAAACGTTTTTGGTTAAGTTCAAAAATACAATTAAAGAGCTCGGTCCGTGCGGCTTATTTTTTAAGCTTATGTCAAATAAAACCCTTGTAAGCTTTAAAGAAGCAACCGCTCCAGGTCGGAAGACAAGCAAAGAGAGAATAACATTTCTTGCTTACACGAACGCATCTGGGATTCACAAAATAAAATTATTCGTCATCAGGAAAGCTCTAAATCCTAGAGCATTAAAAAATTTTTAAAATAAACCCGTCATTTATAAGGGCAATAAAAATGCGTGGATGACATTCTCGTTGTTTGAAGAATGGTTTCACTCAACGTTTGTGCCAGAGGTAACATGTTTAATAAAGTTGATCGACTTTTATCACCATTTCTTTTTTATTTACATATTTGTTTCTTCATAAGACAGTTTCTTGGGTCTAGAAATCTTCAGAAGAGGGCTCTGTTACTGTTGGACAACGCAACTTGTCATCCAAAGGACGGCGAGCTGGAAAGTGATGATGGAATGATAGTCACCATTTGTTTACCAGCAAAGTGCACAGCTATTCTCCAACCAATGGATCAAAATGTGATCAACTTGACTAAACTGAATTACAAAAAGAGTCTATTGGCACATTTGGTCGCTAATCAAGGGTCAGATTTGGAGACTAAAATAAAAGCATTTAATTTGAGACACGCCGAATGTCTCTTGGCTAATGCATGGGACAAGGTGCAGTCTACGGCAATACAAAAGTGCTGGAACCCTTTGATGAACTCAAGCAATGACTGTAATGAAGATAATTTGTTACCTTTGAGTGTCATAAGGGACTAAATCCGAAAAGACCGCGAAATAATATCATCGATAAATGATTTGCTTCAAGAGCTATCTTGGCTATATTGCCGAAAATAAAACAATCTGGAACCGACTTGCAGCAGAAGAAGCAAGTTAGAGAAAGCAAGAGCAAGAGAAAGCAAGAAATTGAAAGTGATGACGAAAATGCCAAAAATCAAAGCAGGGGCTGCAATCCAAGCACTAAACATTTGCCTTCAATGGGCTGAAGAAAATGATGCTTCACTGAATAATATTATAGCTCTGCAAAACTTACGAGTCAGCTGTGGAAAAGAATTCAGGGTCTAAAAAGACACAATCAAAAATTTCTCAATTTTTTAAATACAAGTAAAATGTTAATTTGTTTATTTTTAATATGAATTAAAAGATTAGTTTTGGTATGTTTACCAGTGCAAGACACGTTTTTTTACTATTTTGGAGGGGTTTAACTTTTTGTCTCATTTTCGGCACCTTCCATTTTTTTACTCGATTATTGCAACAAACTCAGTAAAATCAACTGCCCAAATTTCTATTAGTTGCTTTTAGTGAGGTCGCACTGTAAATCTATAATTTCCACACTTTATCGTAGCGGCCGTGGCTTTGCGAGTTGGTCCATCGACCACTAAGCACTTGAGCCTACGCAGGTACGACCAAAATATTTTCACCGCTCCTCCTCTTTCGAATCTATGACAATGCAAAGAATATGACCAGAAATGAATTACATATGATAGAGACGCCCAACTTATACCTTTCTTGCCCCTCAAAATGTTTGATAAGCGTAAGTAAAAATAAAGTGGTATGCTAACACAAACGTCAAAATCTAAGGTTTCCCACTGCAAAGTTGCATACCTCTTTAGTACATTTCTGCTCAACACGAGTGGTTGCTGAGAGGCATAGATAACCAGCTAGAGATACGCATCTTCCTCGTCTCTTGCCGATGACAATATTTTGAGAGCTTGTTGTTTTTGTAAGGTCTGTGAATACATGAGGCGTTTCGAACAGCTGAAAGTCTTCCCCTCCCCTATTTGAAAAAAGTGTCCGTTGTTAGAGCGTTATTTCAAAGCTTTCTGTTCCACCACAAAAAGGTGTTCAGAAGGTGCATTTATTTAAGTGGAGGTATATTGGAGTACACTGATAATTGATACCAGAAATGAAGTACTGAAGAGATATGCAACAATCGGTCCCTTCCCACCGGTATCATTTGACAGCGTGTTTTATTACATCTGCGAGTGAGCTAAGCAAAGCTGATTACTCCCGCTTACACTATATGATTTTGTTGTCAATTTAAAATTATAAAGAATCATACACAATTCATAATAATGTAATGAAGGTTTCTATCCTCGTCTTATAAAAGTACAAAATTGTATAGAAAACAAAAATAGTCTTGATTTTTCGTACTGTCAAACATTTATATCAATTATTCAAACACCCCGATATTGCTATTGAATTCGAAATAATTGTGCCAGAACAGAAATCATTAATTGAAGCATTTTAATTTTTAGACATAGGTACAATATTACAATATCAGCACCAATATTTGTAAATTTGTTATATACTTCCATTTACTTTGATAGCAATCTCTTTTTCCATGTTATAATTTCCACTTACATTGCAAAGGACGTCAATATACTTGACGAACATAACTAACGGAATCTTTACACATCGTGGGCAAGTCTACCAAATTGGAAATTGATTTGACACTAAGGGGAAAAATTGGTTTGACAGCTGATCGAAAGCGACCACTTGTGAAAGTATGCGCCAAATAAAGCTGCCAAATATAGTGGCATGAGTGATTTTCTGTGGGCCATGGTATTGTCGTCTGGAAGGTCGAATATCTCCATTAGGTGATTTGTGCTGAGGCTAGGCCTTAGCCCGGTCTTCGATCAATTGTAGCGCCAACCATATTATATTATGTATTACGTGCAAATCCACATATGGTCGTAACTGTATATCATCCGGACGATAAATTTAGCACGAGTTAATAATGTGTACATATTTACTTTTTCGTTTCAATATAGATTAGTATATTACACATAATACTTACCGATCGCATATTGATCAAGTAACCCATACGTCGAACATTATCCGAAATTCTATTGAATCCGTATTTCAAGTCGATTCCATCACTTTTCAAGGATTCTCCGTATTCAGATTGCGCGAGTGTATCACTCATTTTGCTCAAGTTTAAACCACAATTTTATGAATCGAAAAATGCCCCCACCGATCACAACCTATGCTCAGAAATCAACTAATACCCAGAAACAGAAATGTAGTACTAAAGAGATATGCAACTTTCCAGTGGAAAACCTCTAGTCAATCGCAGTTCACCTCAGATTTTGACCGTTATCTCTGACTTAGACGTTTGTTCTCTCAAGTCGCGCATAGGACTTTATTTTCACGCACACTTGTTAGGAGTTGAAGTGTGATCAGAAATGACGTATGATAGAGATGCCCAGCTTCTACCTCTTTCGCCCCTTAAAGTTTTTGGCAACCATTTTTTATATTGCTTTCTGAAGCCAAATTGGCCAATCAGAGAATGGCATTCACGTTATTTCGTGAATAACTGTCAAAAATGAATTAATAACCGTCAAAATTTTCATAGTTATCCGTCAAATTCGTCGACTGACTAGGAGTCAATCAGCTGTGAAGTTGGATGTCTCTATCATACTTCATTTCTTGTCATCACATTCCGAACATCATCAATAAAGAGAGAAGATCTTACATCGTACACTGTGAAAACAGGTGTGTAGTAACATAATCATTTTACTTTTTATGAACCCATAAATATAGCAGATGCAGAATGTTGGCAACATACAATGACAGATAAGGTAAATGCCCTAAAGCAAAACGAAACTTGGGATCTTGTCGACTTGCTATCAATTTAGTGGGGGTGTTGAAGTAGAATGTACAAGCACTTTATTTTTAAAGCGGTACAAAAGTTATATAATTTTATAGTGTACACATATATGTGTCTCTTTATCACTTTACCAGTGGTGCCAATATCAAAAGGTGTGTTTGGAAATACAAATTGTGTACAAGTTGGGCTACACTAACACTCCCACTGGTAAGCATAGCTAACCATCTGATGTTACCACCTGAGCCAAAAGATCCAACGTCTAGTGGTGCAAGTTTTGCTTCAGGCCTGGTGTACATATTAGATGATGCTGTTTAAATGATGGCACTACTGACACGTTTATCTCTGCCCTTGATGAGTTTGGTGATCAGAGAAATTCCTGAAAAAGTTCTAGTCCACAAGTACAACAATATCTCCTACTTGTAGATTTTTAGTTGACGTAAACCATTTAGCTCTTCGAGTTAAAGTTGGGAGATATTCACAAAGCCCCTTCCGCGAAAACTGGTTGGTAAATTGTTCCGAGATCAACCAGTTCTTTTTAACAAATTTTTTTTTTCAGAAAGTGAAAAGTCATCTCCAAAGCTTTCACGGAATCCAGAGTTATGGAAATCTAAAATACAAAAATGGCTCAATCGGGTAAATCGTGTACAAACATCAACAAAAAGGAAATTCCTGCCAAAGATTCAAAAACTGCATGCAAGAGTTCGTTCTTTCAGACGAAGAAAAGAATAATTTGTATTTCAAATTCATAACTGAAATAAAATTAAAATGTCGAAGAGGCGAAAAACCTGAAAATGAAAAGGACACAATCAAGAACTATTTAATAATCTATTATTTCGATAATTCCGTTCAAACAAAGCAACCCAAGCCGCAAGCCAACTTTTTTTTATGAATACATTTTGCGTGAGTAAAACAGGGATATGATTTCGCAGTTTACGAGGCGAAAAACAGCGCTAAGAACCAATGGCAAAAACATCAAACGAGTCACTCCGCCTGATAGACTTAAATGTGTTATTGTTCTTATAAACATTTTCCCCACAATTGATTCGTGTGTTGCACAGAAAAGGAATAAAATTAATTCGACTGCAATCAGAATGTTCTTAAAACGTAATGATGTAGACAGAAAACAGAATAGAACATACATAATAACGATTGCGTTCTGTAGTGTTGTTGGTTGTCGTTTCATAAGGAATCAGGGTGTCACAACAAAAAAGCTATTAATTGAAAGATTTTAGTTTTGAGCCCGTATCAGACATACAGTATTTGCAATATCTGCAGCAATATAATATTAGGGCACGTGTTTTTGGCTGGAAAGCAGAATAGATATATATATATATAATAGACGATAGAGATTTCCAACTTTGGGTATTTTTAGCCCGGCCGATGTCGTCATTGGGCCGTAAAGATAAGAGGGTAATGGAATTCCCATGCATTTCAAACATACTCTTACGAAGTTCCCGGCTCCACCACGTATCGTAACATCGTATAAAAAATGCTGTTAGATCATTTATCAGATCTCCATTATATCTTTGAAATGTTGAATATCCCTATTATGTGATCTGTGAGAAGTACAGGCTGAAAATTTTGTAAATCGAAGTCGCTTGTTCATAATAATTTCAACACTTATTACAGTAATATAAGTAATATAATATACAGTGCGACCTCCATAAAAGCAACCCTCGATACGTGCTACTCCTCGATAAAAGCAACACCTTAAGTCTTACCATTGTTGGACTCAGCAATTGCAACTCCTCGAAAAATAAGTGACTCGATAAAAGCAACTATTGTTTCATAAGCTCTTTTTTCGTTCGCTATTTGTAGGGCAGTTATTTTACAGCTATTTGTTGTACTTTTTATGCAGATGTTTGTTAGACGCTGTTTGCGTTTTGTATGACAGGCGTAGTTTTTCGTGCCTTTTACTCTGTAGTCGTTAGTCGGATTACTGTGTATTATTAGTTATGGCTATTGTAAAAAGTGTTCCTAAGCTTTCTATAAAGCAAAAAAGTGAAATTCTAGATCAAATTAATAAGGGTGTAACTGCTAAATCGCTTTCTGAGAAATATAAAGTAAACAAGTCTACCATAAGTAGAATTAAGAGGACACAAGTAGCGCTAACAAAATTTGTTGAAAATTCAGAATGTGGACCGGGAAAACGAGTAACTTTAAAAGCGTGTCAGTTTCCACGTATGGAGAAAGTCTTTTATAAATGGTTTTTGGAAAATCGACATCGAAACGTGCCAATTTCCATAGAAGTTTTAAAAGCACAGGCATGTAAACTGCACGACAGAATGAATGTCTGTCTTACAAATTTTAAAAAAAGGCATGGAATCCGCAAACTAGAAATTTGTTGAGAAAAGCTGTCAAATAAGTCGAAACTCGTTGAAACGTTTTTGGTTAAGTTCAAAAATACAATTAAAGAGCTCGGTCCGTGCGGCTTATTTTTTAAGCTTATGTCAAATAAAACCCTTGTAAGCTTTAAAGAAGCAACCGCTCCAGGTCGGAAGACAAGCAAAGAGAGAATAACATTTCTTGCTTACACGAACGCATCTGGGATTCACAAAATAAAATTATTCGTCATCAGGAAAGCTCTAAATCCTAGAGCATTAAAAAATTTTTAAAATAAACCCGTCATTTATAAGGGCAATAAAAATGCGTGGATGACATTCTCGTTGTTTGAAGAATGGTTTCACTCAACGTTTGTGCCAGAGGTAACATGTTTAATAAAGTTGATCGACTTTTATCACCATTTCTTTTTTATTTACATATTTGTTTCTTCATAAGACAGTTTCTTGGGTCTAGAAATCTTCAGAAGAGGGCTCTGTTACTGTTGGACAACGCAACTTGTCATCCAAAGGACGGCGAGCTGGAAAGTGATGATGGAATGATAGTCACCATTTGTTTACCAGCAAAGTGCACAGCTATTCTCCAACCAATGGATCAAAATGTGATCAACTTGACTAAACTGAATTACAAAAAGAGTCTATTGGCACATTTGGTCGCTAATCAAGGGTCAGATTTGGAGACTAAAATAAAAGCATTTAATTTGAGACACGCCGAATGTCTCTTGGCTAATGCATGGGACAAGGTGCAGTCTACGGCAATACAAAAGTGCTGGAACCCTTTGATGAACTCAAGCAATGATTGTAATGAAGATAATTTGTTACCTTTGAGTGTCATAAGGGACTAAATCCGAAAAGACCGCGAAATAATATCATCGATAAATGATTTGCTTCAAGAGCTATCTTGGCTATATTGCCGAAAATAAAACAATCTGGAACCGACTTGCAGCAGAAGAAGCAAGTTAGAGAAAGCAAGAGCAAGAGAAAGCAAGAAATTGAAAGTGATGACGAAAATGCCAAAAATCAAAGCAGGGGCTGCAATCCAAGCACTAAACATTTGCCTTCAATGGGCTGAAGAAAATGATGCTTCACTGAATAATATTATAGCTCTGCAAAACTTACGAGTCAGCTGTGGAAAAGAATTCAGGGTCTAAAAAGACACAATCAAAAATTTCTCAATTTTTTAAATACAAGTAAAATGTTAATTTGTTTATTTTTAATATGAATTAAAAGATTAGTTTTGGTCTGTTTACCAGTGCAAGACACGTTTTTTTACTATTTTGGAGGGGTTTAACTTTTTGTCTCATTTTCGGCACCTTCCATTTTTTTACTCGATTATTGCAACAAACTCAGTAAAATCAACTGCCCAAATTTCTATTAGTTGCTTTTATTGAGGTCGCACTGTAAATCTATAATTTCCACACTTTATCGTAGCGGCCGTGGCTTTGCGAGTTGGTCCATCGACCACTAAGCACTTGAGCCTACGCAGGTACGACCAAAATATTTTCACCGCTCCTCCTCTTTCGAATCTATGACAATGCAAAGAATATGACCAGAAATGAATTACATATGATAGAGACGCCCAACTTATACCTTTCTTGCCCCTCAAAATGTTTGATAAGCGTAAGTAAAAATAAAGTGGTATGCTAACACAAACGTCAAAATCTAAGGTTTCCCACTGCAAAGTTGCATACCTCTTTAGTACATTTCTGCTCAACACGAGTGGTTGCTGAGAGGCATAGATAACCAGCTAGAGATACGCATCTTCCTCGTCTCTTGCCGATGACAATATTTTGAGAGCTTGTTGTTTTTGTAAGGTCTGTGAATACATGAGGCGTTTCGAACAGCTGAAAGTCTTCCCCTCCCCTATTTGAAAAAAGTGTCCGTTGTTAGAGCGTTATTTCAAAGCTTTCTGTTCCACCACAAAAAGGTGTTCAGAAGGTGCATTTATTTAACTGGAGGTATATTGGAGTACACTGATAATTGATACCAGAAATGAAGTACTGAAGAGATATGCAACCACCGGTCCCTTCCCACCGGTATCATTTGACAGCGTGTTTTATTACATCTGCGAGTGAGCTAAGCAAAGCTGATTACTCCCGCTTACACTATATGATTTTGTTGTCAATTTCAAATTATAAAGAATCATACACAATTCATAATAATGTAATGAAGGTTTCTATCCTCGTCTTATAAAAGTACAAAATTGTATAGAAAACAAAAATAGTCTTGATTTTTCGTACTGTCAAACATTTATATCAATTATTCAAACACCCCGATATTGCTATTGAATTCGAAATAATTGTGCCAGAACAGAAATCATTAATTGAAGCATTTTAATTTTTAGACATAGGTACAATATTACAATATCAGCACCAATATTTGTAAATTTGTTATATACTTCCATTTACTTTGATAGCAATCTCTTTTTCCATGTTATAATTTCCACTTACACTGCAAAGGACGTCAATATACTTGACGAACATAACTAACGGAATCTTTACACATCGTGGGCAAGTCTACCAAATTGGAAATTGATTTGACACTAAGGGGAAAAATTGGTTTGACAGCTGATCGAAAGCGACCACTTGTGAAAGTATGCGCCAAATAAAGCTGCCAAATATAGTGGCATGAGTGATTTTCTGTGGGCCATGGTATTGTCGTCTGGAAGGTCGAATATCTCCATTAGGTGATTTGTGCTGAGGCTAGGCCTTAGCCCGGTCTTCGATCAATTGTAGCGCCAACCATATTATATTATGTATTACGTGCAAATCCACATATGGTCGTAACTGTATATCATCCGGACGATAAATTTAGCACGAGTTAATAATGTGTACATATTTACTTTTTCGTTTCAATATAGATTAGTATATTACACATAATACTTACCGATCGCATATTGATCAAGTAACCCATACGTCGAACATTATCCGAAATTCTATTGAATCCGTATTTCAAGTCGATTCCATCACTTTTCAAGGATTCTCCGTATTCAGATTGCGCGAGTGTATCACTCATTTTGCTCAAGTTTAAACCACAATTTTATGAATCGAAAAATGCCCCCACCGATCACAACCTATGCTCAGAAATCAACTAATACCCAGAAACAGAAATGTAGTACTAAAGAGATATGCAACTTTCCAGTGGAAAACCTCTAGTCAATCGCAGTTCACCTCAGATTTTGACCGTTATCTCTGACTTAGACGTTTGTTCTCTCAAGTCGCGCATAGGACTTTATTTTCACGCACACTTGTTAGGAGTTGAAGTGTGATCAGAAATGACGTATGATAGAGATGCCCAGCTTCTACCTCTTTCGCCCCTTAAAGTTTTTGGCAACCATTTTTTATATTGCTTTCTGAAGCCAAATTGGCCAATCAGAGAATGGCATTCACGTTATTTCGTGAATAACTGTCAAAAATGAATTAATAACCGTCAAAATTTTCATAGTTATCCGTCAAATTCGTCGACTGACTAGGAGTCAATCAGCTGTGAAGTTGGATGTCTCTATCATACTTCATTTCTTGTCATCACATTCCGAACATCATCAATAAAGAGAGAAGATCTTACATCGTACACTGTGAAAACAGGTGTGTAGTAACATAATCATTTTACTTTTTATGAACCCATAAATATAGCAGATGCAGAATGTTGGCAACATACAATGACAGATAAGGTAAATGCCCTAAAGCAAAACGAAACTTGGGATCTTGTCGACTTGCTATCAATTTAGTGGGGGTGTTGAAGTAGAATGTACAAGCACTTTATTTTTAAAGCGGTACAAAAGTTATATAATTTTATAGTGTACACATATATGTGTCTCTTTATCACTTTACCAGTGGTGCCAATATCAAAAGGTGTGTTTGGAAATACAAATTGTGTACAAGTTGGGCTACACTAACACTCCCACTGGTAAGCATAGCTAACCATCTGATGTTACCACCTGAGCCAAAAGATCCAACGTCTAGTGGTGCAAGTTTTGCTTCAGGCCTGGTGTACATATTAGATGATGCTGTTTAAATGATGGCACTACTGACACGTTTATCTCTGCCCTTGATGAGTTTGGTGATCAGAGAAATTCCTGAAAAAGTTCTAGTCCACAAGTACAACAATATCTCCTACTTGTAGATTTTTAGTTGACGTAAACCATTTAGCTCTTCGAGTTAAAGTTGGGAGATATTCACAAAGCCCCTTCCGCGAAAACTGGTTGGTAAATTGTTCCGAGATCATTGAGGTATATTGGAGTACACTGATAATTGATACCAGAAATGAAGTACTGAAGAGATATGCAACCACCGGTCCCTTCCCACCGGTATCATTTGACAGCGTGTTTTATTACATCTGCGAGTGAGCTAAGCAAAGCTGATTACTCCCGCTTACACTATATGATTTTGTTGTCAATTTCAAATTATAAAGAATCATACACAATTCATAATAATGTAATGAAGGTTTCTATCCTCGTCTTATAAAAGTACAAAATTGTATAGAAAACAAAAATAGTCTTGATTTTTCGTACTGTCAAACATTTATATCAATTATTCAAACACCCCGATATTGCTATTGAATTCGAAATAATTGTGCCAGAACAGAAATCATTAATTGAAGCATTTTAATTTTTAGACATAGGTACAATATTACAATATCAGCACCAATATTTGTAAATTTGTTATATACTTCCATTTACTTTGATAGCAATCTCTTTTTCCATGTTATAATTTCCACTTACACTGCAAAGGACGTCAATATACTTGACGAACATAACTAACGGAATCTTTACACATCGTGGGCAAGTCTACCAAATTGGAAATTGATTTGACACTAAGGGGAAAAATTGGTTTGACAGCTGATCGAAAGCGACCACTTGTGAAAGTATGCGCCAAATAAAGCTGCCAAATATAGTGGCATGAGTGATTTTCTGTGGGCCATGGTATTGTCGTCTGGAAGGTCGAATATCTCCATTAGGTGATTTGTGCTGAGGCTAGGCCTTAGCCCGGTCTTCGATCAATTGTAGCGCCAACCATATTATATTATGTATTACGTGCAAATCCACATATGGTCGTAACTGTATATCATCCGGACGATAAATTTAGCACGAGTTAATAATGTGTACATATTTACTTTTTCGTTTCAATATAGATTAGTATATTACACATAATACTTACCGATCGCATATTGATCAAGTAACCCATACGTCGAACATTATCCGAAATTCTATTGAATCCGTATTTCAAGTCGATTCCATCACTTTTCAAGGATTCTCCGTATTCAGATTGCGCGAGTGTATCACTCATTTTGCTCAAGTTTAAACCACAATTTTATGAATCGAAAAATGCCCCCACCGATCACAACCTATGCTCAGAAATCAACTAATACCCAGAAACAGAAATGTAGTACTAAAGAGATATGCAACTTTCCAGTGGAAAACCTCTAGTCAATCGCAGTTCACCTCAGATTTTGACCGTTATCTCTGACTTAGACGTTTGTTCTCTCAAGTCGCGCATAGGACTTTATTTTCACGCACACTTGTTAGGAGTTGAAGTGTGATCAGAAATGACGTATGATAGAGATGCCCAGCTTCTACCTCTTTCGCCCCTTAAAGTTTTTGGCAACCATTTTTTATATTGCTTTCTGAAGCCAAATTGGCCAATCAGAGAATGGCATTCACGTTATTTCGTGAATAACTGTCAAAAATGAATTAATAACCGTCAAAATTTTCATAGTTATCCGTCAAATTCGTCGACTGACTAGGAGTCAATCAGCTGTGAAGTTGGATGTCTCTATCATACTTCATTTCTTGTCATCACATTCCGAACATCATCAATAAAGAGAGAAGATCTTACATCGTACACTGTGAAAACAGGTGTGTAGTAACATAATCATTTTACTTTTTATGAACCCATAAATATAGCAGATGCAGAATGTTGGCAACATACAATGACAGATAAGGTAAATGCCCTAAAGCAAAACGAAACTTGGGATCTTGTCGACTTGCTATCAATTTAGTGGGGGTGTTGAAGTAGAATGTACAAGCACTTTATTTTTAAAGCGGTACAAAAGTTATATAATTTTATAGTGTACACATATATGTGTCTCTTTATCACTTTACCAGTGGTGCCAATATCAAAAGGTGTGTTTGGAAATACAAATTGTGTACAAGTTGGGCTACACTAACACTCCCACTGGTAAGCATAGCTAACCATCTGATGTTACCACCTGAGCCAAAAGATCCAACGTCTAGTGGTGCAAGTTTTGCTTCAGGCCTGGTGTACATATTAGATGATGCTGTTTAAATGATGGCACTACTGACACGTTTATCTCTGCCCTTGATGAGTTTGGTGATCAGAGAAATTCCTGAAAAAGTTCTAGTCCACAAGTACAACAATATCTCCTACTTGTAGATTTTTAGTTGACGTAAACCATTTAGCTCTTCGAGTTAAAGTTGGGAGATATTCACAAAGCCCCTTCCGCGAAAACTGGTTGGTAAATTGTTCCGAGATCAACCAGTTCTTTTTAACAAATTTTTTTTTTCAGAAAGTGAAAAGTCATCTCCAAAGCTTTCACGGAATCCAGAGTTATGGAAATCTAAAATACAAAAATGGCTCAATCGGGTAAATCGTGTACAAACATCAACAAAAAGGAAATTCCTGCCAAAGATTCAAAAACTGCATGCAAGAGTTCGTTCTTTCAGACGAAGAAAAGAATAATTTGTATTTCAAATTCATAACTGAAATAAAATTAAAATGTCGAAGAGGCGAAAAACCTGAAAATGAAAAGGACACAATCAAGAACTATTTAATAATCTATTATTTCGATAATTCCGTTCAAACAAAGCAACCCAAGCCGCAAGCCAACTTTTTTTTATGAATACATTTTGCGTGAGTAAAACAGGGATATGATTTCGCAGTTTACGAGGCGAAAAACAGCGCTAAGAACCAATGGCAAGTCGGATTACTGTGTATTATTAGTTATGGCTATTGTAAAAAGTGTTCCTAAGCTTTCTATAAAGCAAAAAAGTGAAATTCTAGATCAAATTAATAAGGGTGTAACTGCTAAATCGCTTTCTGAGAAATATAAAGTAAACAAGTCTACCATAAGTAGAATTAAGAGGACACAAGTAGCGCTAACAAAATTTGTTGAAAATTCAGAATGTGGACCGGGAAAACGAGTAACTTTAAAAGCGTGTCAGTTTCCACGTATGGAGAAAGTCTTTTATAAATGGTTTTTGGAAAATCGACATCGAAACGTGCCAATTTCCATAGAAGTTTTAAAAGCACAGGCATGTAAACTGCACGACAGAATGAATGTCTGTCTTACAAATTTTAAAAAAAGGCATGGAATCCGCAAACTAGAAATTTGTTGAGAAAAGCTGTCAAATAAGTCGAAACTCGTTGAAACGTTTTTGGTTAAGTTCAAAAATACAATTAAAGAGCTCGGTCCGTGCGGCTTATTTTTTAAGCTTATGTCAAATAAAACCCTTGTAAGCTTTAAAGAAGCAACCGCTCCAGGTCGGAAGACAAGCAAAGAGAGAATAACATTTCTTGCTTACACGAACGCATCTGGGATTCACAAAATAAAATTATTCGTCATCAGGAAAGCTCTAAATCCTAGAGCATTAAAAAATTTTTAAAATAAACCCGTCATTTATAAGGGCAATAAAAATGCGTGGATGACATTCTCGTTGTTTGAAGAATGGTTTCACTCAACGTTTGTGCCAGAGGTAACATGTTTAATAAAGTTGATCGACTTTTATCACCATTTCTTTTTTATTTACATATTTGTTTCTTCATAAGACAGTTTCTTGGGTCTAGAAATCTTCAGAAGAGGGCTCTGTTACTGTTGGACAACGCAACTTGTCATCCAAAGGACGGCGAGCTGGAAAGTGATGATGGAATGATAGTCACCATTTGTTTACCAGCAAAGTGCACAGCTATTCTCCAACCAATGGATCAAAATGTGATCAACTTGACTAAACTGAATTACAAAAAGAGTCTATTGGCACATTTGGTCGCTAATCAAGGGTCAGATTTGGAGACTAAAATAAAAGCATTTAATTTGAGACACGCCGAATGTCTCTTGGCTAATGCATGGGACAAGGTGCAGTCTACGGCAATACAAAAGTGCTGGAACCCTTTGATGAACTCAAGCAATGATTGTAATGAAGATAATTTGTTACCTTTGAGTGTCATAAGGGACTAAATCCGAAAAGACCGCGAAATAATATCATCGATAAATGATTTGCTTCAAGAGCTATCTTGGCTATATTGCCGAAAATAAAACAATCTGGAACCGACTTGCAGCAGAAGAAGCAAGTTAGAGAAAGCAAGAGCAAGAGAAAGCAAGCAAGGGCTGCAATCCAAGCACTAAACATTTGCCTTCAATGGGCTGAAGAAAATGATGCTTCACTGAATAATATTATAGCTCTGCAAAACTTACGAGTCAGCTGTGGAAAAGAATTCAGGGTCTAAAAAGACACAATCAAAAATTTCTCAATTTTTTAAATACAAGTAAAATGTTAATTTGTTTATTTTTAATATGAATTAAAAGATTAGTTTTGGTCTGTTTACCAGTGCAAGACACGTTTTTTTACTATTTTGGAGGGGTTTAACTTTTTGTCTCATTTTCGGCACCTTCCATTTTTTTACTCGATTATTGCAACAAACTCAGTAAAATCAACTGCCCAAATTTCTATTAGTTGCTTTTATTGAGGTCGCACTGTAAATCTATAATTTCCACACTTTATCGTAGCGGCCGTGGCTTTGCGAGTTGGTCCATCGACCACTAAGCACTTGAGCCTACGCAGGTACGACCAAAATATTTTCACCGCTCCTCCTCTTTCGAATCTATGACAATGCAAAGAATATGACCAGAAATGAATTACATATGATAGAGACGCCCAACTTATACCTTTCTTGCCCCTCAAAATGTTTGATAAGCGTAAGTAAAAATAAAGTGGTATGCTAACACAAACGTCAAAATCTAAGGTTTCCCACTGCAAAGTTGCATACCTCTTTAGTACATTTCTGCTCAACACGAGTGGTTGCTGAGAGGCATAGATAACCAGCTAGAGATACGCATCTTCCTCGTCTCTTGCCGATGACAATATTTTGAGAGCTTGTTGTTTTTGTAAGGTCTGTGAATACATGAGGCGTTTCGAACAGCTGAAAGTCTTCCCCTCCCCTATTTGAAAAAAGTGTCCGTTGTTAGAGCGTTATTTCAAAGCTTTCTGTTCCACCACAAAAAGGTGTTCAGAAGGTGCATTTATTTAACTGGAGGTATATTGGAGTACACTGATAATTGATACCAGAAATGAAGTACTGAAGAGATATGCAACCACCGGTCCCTTCCCACCGGTATCATTTGACAGCGTGTTTTATTACATCTGCGAGTGAGCTAAGCAAAGCTGATTACTCCCGCTTACACTATATGATTTTGTTGTCAATTTCAAATTATAAAGAATCATACACAATTCATAATAATGTAATGAAGGTTTCTATCCTCGTCTTATAAAAGTACAAAATTGTATAGAAAACAAAAATAGTCTTGATTTTTCGTACTGTCAAACATTTATATCAATTATTCAAACACCCCGATATTGCTATTGAATTCGAAATAATTGTGCCAGAACAGAAATCATTAATTGAAGCATTTTAATTTTTAGACATAGGTACAATATTACAATATCAGCACCAATATTTGTAAATTTGTTATATACTTCCATTTACTTTGATAGCAATCTCTTTTTCCATGTTATAATTTCCACTTACACTGCAAAGGACGTCAATATACTTGACGAACATAACTAACGGAATCTTTACACATCGTGGGCAAGTCTACCAAATTGGAAATTGATTTGACACTAAGGGGAAAAATTGGTTTGACAGCTGATCGAAAGCGACCACTTGTGAAAGTATGCGCCAAATAAAGCTGCCAAATATAGTGGCATGAGTGATTTTCTGTGGGCCATGGTATTGTCGTCTGGAAGGTCGAATATCTCCATTAGGTGATTTGTGCTGAGGCTAGGCCTTAGCCCGGTCTTCGATCAATTGTAGCGCCAACCATATTATATTATGTATTACGTGCAAATCCACATATGGTCGTAACTGTATATCATCCGGACGATAAATTTAGCACGAGTTAATAATGTGTACATATTTACTTTTTCGTTTCAATATAGATTAGTATATTACACATAATACTTACCGATCGCATATTGATCAAGTAACCCATACGTCGAACATTATCCGAAATTCTATTGAGTCCGTATTTCAAGTCGATTCCATCACTTTTCAAGGATTCTCCGTACTCAGATTGCGCGAGTGTATCACTCATTTTGCTCAAGTTTAAACCACAATTTTATGAATCGAAAAATGCCCCCACCGATCACAACCTATGCTCAGAAATCAACTAATACCCAGAAACAGAAATGTAGTACTAAAGAGATATGCAACTTTCCAGTGGAAAACCTCTAGTCAATCGCAGTTCACCTCAGATTTTGACCGTTATCTCTGACTTAGACGTTTGTTCTCTCAAGTCGCGCATAGGACTTTATTTTCACGCACACTTGTTAGGAGTTGAAGTGTGATCAGAAATGACGTATGATAGAGATGCCCAGCTTCTACCTCTTTCGCCCCTTAAAGTTTTTGGCAACCATTTTTTATATTGCTTTCTGAAGCCAAATTGGCCAATCAGAGAACGGCATTCACGTTATTTCGTGAATAACTGTCAAAAATGAATTAATAACCGTCAAAATTTTCATAGTTATCCGTCAAATTCGTCGACTGACTAGGAGTCAATCAGCTGTGAAGTTGGATGTCTCTATCATACTTCATTTCTTGTCATCACATTCCGAACATCATCAATAAAGAGAGAAGATCTTACATCGTACACTGTGAAAACAGGTGTGTAGTAACATAATCATTTTACTTTTTATGAACCCATAAATATAGCAGATGCAGAATGTTGGCAACATACAATGACAGATAAGGTAAATGCCCTAAAGCAAAACGAAACTTGGGATCTTGTCGACTTGCTATCAATTTAGTGGGGGTGTTGAAGTAGAATGTACAAGCACTTTATTTTTAAAGCGGTACAAAAGTTATATAATTTTATAGTGTACACATATATGTGTCTCTTTATCACTTTACCAGTGGTGCCAATATCAAAAGGTGTGTTTGGAAATACAAATTGTGTACAAGTTGGGCTACACTAACACTCCCACTGGTAAGCATAGCTAACCATCTGATGTTACCACCTGAGCCAAAAGATCCAACGTCTAGTGGTGCAAGTTTTGCTTCAGGCCTGGTGTACATATTAGATGATGCTGTTTAAATGATGGCACTACTGCCATCATTTAAATGATACTACTACTGCTGTTTAAATTTTGACACGTTTATCTCTGCCCTTGATGAGTTTGGTGATCAGAGAAATTCCTGAAAAAGTTCTAGTCCACAAGTACAACAATATCTCCTACTTGTAGATTTTTAGTTGACGTAAACCATTTAGCTCTTCGAGTTAAAGTTGGGAGATATTCACAAAGCCCCTTCCGCGAAAACTGGTTGGTAAATTGTTCCGAGATCAACCAGTTCTTTTTAACAAATTTTTTTTTTCAGAAAGTGAAAAGTCATCTCCAAAGCTTTCACGGAATCCAGAGTTATGGAAATCTAAAATACAAAAATGGCTCAATCGGGTAAATCGTGTACAAACATCAACAAAAAGGAAATTCCTGCCAAAGATTCAAAAACTGCATGCAAGAGTTCGTTCTTTCAGACGAAGAAAAGAATAATTTGTATTTCAAATTCATAACTGAAATAAAATTAAAATGTCGAAGAGGCGAAAAACCTGAAAATGAAAAGGACACAATCAAGAACTATTTAATAATCTATTATTTCGATAATTCCGTTCAAACAAAGCAACCCAAGCCGCAAGCCAACTTTTTTTTATGAATACATTTTGCGTGAGTAAAACAGGGATATGATTTCGCAGTTTACGAGGCGAAAAACAGCGCTAAGAACCAATGGCAAAAACATCAAACGAGTCACTCCGCCTGATAGACTTAAATGTGTTATTGTTCTTATAAACATTTTCCCCACAATTGATTCGTGTGTTGCACAGAAAAGGAATAAAATTAATTCGACTGCAATCAGAATGTTCTTAAAACGTAATGATGTAGACAGAAAACAGAATAGAACATACATAATAACGATTGCGTTCTGTAGTGTTGTTGGTTGTCGTTTCATAAGGAATCAGGGTGTCACAACAAAAAAGCTATTAATTGAAAGATTTTAGTTTTGAGCCCGTATCAGACATACAGTATTTGCAATATCTGCAGCAATATAATATTAGGGCACGTGTTTTTGGCTGGAAAGCAGAATAGATATATATATATATAATAGACGATAGAGATTTCCAACTTTGGGTATTTTTAGCCCGGCCGATGTCGTCATTGGGCCGTAAAGATAAGAGGGTAATGGAATTCCCATGCATTTCAAACATACTCTTACGAAGTTCCCGGCTCCACCACGTATCGTAACATCGTATAAAAAATGCTGTTAGATCATTTATCAGATCTCCATTATATCTTTGAAATGTTGAATATCCCTATTATGTGATCTGTGAGAAGTACAGGCTGAAAATTTTGTAAATCGAAGTCGCTTGTTCATAATAATTTCAACACTTATTACAGTAATATAAGTAATATAATATACAGTGCGACCTCAATAAAAGCAACCCTCGATACGTGCTACTCCTCGATAAAAGCAACACCTTAAGTTTTACCATTGTTGGACTCAGCAATTGCAACTCCTCGAAAAATAAGTGACTCGATAAAAGCAACTATTGTTTCATAAGCTCTTTTTTCGTTCGCTATTTGTAGGGCAGTTATTTTACAGCTATTTGTTGTACTTTTTATGCAGATGTTTGTTAGACGCTGTTTGCGTTTTGTATGACAGGCGTAGTTTTTCGTGCCTTTTACTCTGTAGTCGTTAGTCGGATTACTGTGTATTATTAGTTATGGCTATTGTAAAAAGTGTTCCTAAGCTTTCTATAAAGCAAAAAAGTGAAATTCTAGATCAAATTAATAAGGGTGTAACTGCTAAATCGCTTTCTGAGAAATATAAAGTAAACAAGTCTACCATAAGTAGAATTAAGAGGACACAAGTAGCGCTAACAAAATTTGTTGAAAATTCAGAATGTGGACCGGGAAAACGAGTAACTTTAAAAGCGTGTCAGTTTCCACGTATGGAGAAAGTCTTTTATAAATGGTTTTTGGAAAATCGACATCGAAACGTGCCAATTTCCATAGAAGTTTTAAAAGCACAGGCATGTAAACTGCACGACAGAATGAATGTCTGTCTTACAAATTTTAAAAAAAGGCATGGAATCCGCAAACTTGAAATTTGTTGAGAAAAGCTGTCAAATAAGTCGAAACTCGTTGAAACGTTTTTGGTTAAGTTCAAAAATACAATTAAAGAGCTCGGTCCGTGCGGCTTATTTTTTAAGCTTATGTCAAATAAAACCCTTGTAAGCTTTAAAGAAGCAACCGCTCCAGGTCGGAAGACAAGCAAAGAGAGAATAACATTTCTTGCTTACACGAACGCATCTGGGATTCACAAAATAAAATTATTCGTCATCAGGAAAGCTCTAAATCCTAGAGCATTAAAAAATTTTTAAAATAAACCCGTCATTTATAAGGGCAATAAAAATGCGTGGATGACATTCTCGTTGTTTGAAGAATGGTTTCACTCAACGTTTGTGCCAGAGGTAACATGTTTAATAAAGTTGATCGACTTTTATCACCATTTCTTTTTTATTTACATATTTGTTTCTTCATAAGACAGTTTCTTGGGTCTAGAAATCTTCAGAAGAGGGCTCTGTTACTGTTGGACAACGCAACTTGTCATCCAAAGGACGGCGAGCTGGAAAGTGATGATGGAATGATAGTCACCATTTGTTTACCAGCAAAGTGCACAGCTATTCTCCAACCAATGGATCAAAATGTGATCAACTTGACTAAACTGAATTACAAAAAGAGTCTATTGGCACATTTGGTCGCTAATCAAGGGTCAGATTTGGAGACTAAAATAAAAGCATTTAATTTGAGACACGCCGAATGTCTCTTGGCTAATGCATGGGACAAGGTGCAGTCTACGGCAATACAAAAGTGCTGGAACCCTTTGATGAACTCAAGCAATGATTGTAATGAAGATAATTTGTTACCTTTGAGTGTCATAAGGGACTAAATCCGAAAAGACCGCGAAATAATATCATCGATAAATGATTTGCTTCAAGAGCTATCTTGGCTATATTGCCGAAAATAAAACAATCTGGAACCGACTTGCAGCAGAAGAAGCAAGTTAGAGAAAGCAAGAGCAAGAGAAAGCAAGAAATTGAAAGTGATGACGAAAATGCCAAAAATCAAAGCAGGGGCTGCAATCCAAGCACTAAACATTTGCCTTCAATGGGCTGAAGAAAATGATGCTTCACTGAATAATATTATAGCTCTGCAAAACTTACGAGTCAGCTGTGGAAAAGAATTCAGGGTCTAAAAAGACACAATCAAAAATTTCTCAATTTTTTAAATACAAGTAAAATGTTAATTTGTTTATTTTTAATATGAATTAAAAGATTAGTTTTGGTCTGTTTACCAGTGCAAGACACGTTTTTTTTACTATTTTGGAGGGGTTTAACTTTTTGTCTCATTTTCGGCACCTTCCATTTTTTTACTCGATTATTGCAACAAACTCAGTAAAATCAACTGCCCAAATTTCTATTAGTTGCTTTTATTGAGGTCGCACTGTAAATCTATAATTTCCACACTTTATCGTAGCGGCCGTGGCTTTGCGAGTTGGTCCATCGACCACTAAGCACTTGAGCCTACGCAGCTACGACCAAAATATTTTCACCGCTCCTCCTCTTTCGAATCTATGACAATGCAAAGAATATGACCAGAAATGAATTACATATGATAGAGACGCCCAACTTATACCTTTCTTGCCCCTCAAAATGTTTGATAAGCGTAAGTAAAAATAAAGTGGTATGCTAACACAAACGTCAAAATCTAAGGTTTCCCACTGCAAAGTTGCATACCTCTTTAGTACATTTCTGCTCAACACGAGTGGTTGCTGAGAGGCATAGATAACCAGCTAGAGATACGCATCTTCCTCGTCTCTTGCCGATGACAATATTTTGAGAGCTTGTTGTTTTTGTAAGGTCTGTGAATACATGAGGCGTTTCGAACAGCTGAAAGTCTTCCCCTCCCCTATTTGAAAAAAGTGTCCGTTGTTAGAGCGTTATTTCAAAGCTTTCTGTTCCACCACAAAAAGGTGTTCAGAAGGTGCATTTATTTAACTGGAGGTATATTGGAGTACACTGATAATTGATACCAGAAATGAAGTACTGAAGAGATATGCAACCACCGGTCCCTTCCCACCGGTATCATTTGACAGCGTGTTTTATTACATCTGCGAGTGAGCTAAGCAAAGCTGATTACTCCCGCTTACACTATATGATTTTGTTGTCAATTTCAAATTATAAAGAATCATACACAATTCATAATAATGTAATGAAGGTTTCTATCCTCGTCTTATAAAAGTACAAAATTGTATAGAAAACAAAAATAGTCTTGATTTTTCGTACTGTCAAACATTTATATCAATTATTCAAACACCCCGATATTGCTATTGGATTCGAAATAATTGTGCCAGAACAGAAATCATTAATTGAAGCATTTTAATTTTTAGACATAGGTACAATATTAGAATATCAGCACCAATATTTGTAAATTTGTTATATACTTCCATTTACTTTGATAGCAATCTCTTTTTCCATGTTATAATTTCCACTTACACTGCAAAGGACGTCAATATACTTGACGAACATAACTAACGGAATCTTTACACATCGTGGGCAAGTCTACCAAATTGGAAATTGATTTGACACTAAGGGGAAAAATTGGTTTGACAGCTGATCGAAAGCGACCACTTGTGAAAGTATGCGCCAAATAAAGCTGCCAAATATAGTGGCATGAGTGATTTTCTGTGGGCCATGGTATTGTCGTCTGGAAGGTCGAATATCTCCATTAGGTGATTTGTGCTGAGGCTAGGCCTTAGCCCGGTCTTCGATCAATTGTAGCGCCAACCATATTATATTATGTATTACGTGCAAATCCACATATGGTCGTAACTGTATATCATCCGGACGATAAATTTAGCACGAGTTAATAATGTGTACATATTTACTTTTTCGTTTCAATATAGATTAGTATATTACACATAATACTTACCGATCGCATATTGATCAAGTAACCCATACGTCGAACATTATCCGAAATTCTATTGAGTCCGTATTTCAAGTCGATTCCATCACTTTTCAAGGATTCTCCGTACTCAGATTGCGCGAGTGTATCACTCATTTTGCTCAAGTTTAAACCACAATTTTATGAATCGAAAAATGCCCCCACCGATCACAACCTATGCTCAGAAATCAACTAATACCCAGAAACAGAAATGTAGTACTAAAGAGATATGCAACTTTCCAGTGGAAAACCTCTAGTCAATCGCAGTTCACCTCAGATTTTGACCGTTATCTCTGACTTAGACGTTTGTTCTCTCAAGTCGCGCATAGGACTTTATTTTCACGCACACTTGTTAGGAGTTGAAGTGTGATCAGAAATGACGTATGATAGAGATGCCCAGCTTCTACCTCTTTCGCCCCTTAAAGTTTTTGGCAACCATTTTTTATATTGCTTTCTGAAGCCAAATTGGCCAATCAGAGAACGGCATTCACGTTATTTCGTGAATAACTGTCAAAAATGAATTAATAACCGTCAAAATTTTCATAGTTATCCGTCAAATTCGTCGACTGACTAGGAGTCAATCAGCTGTGAAGTTGGATGTCTCTATCATACTTCATTTCTTGTCATCACATTCCGAACATCATCAATAAAGAGAGAAGATCTTACATCGTACACTGTGAAAACAGGTGTGTAGTAACATAATCATTTTACTTTTTATGAACCCATAAATATAGCAGATGCAGAATGTTGGCAACATACAATGACAGATAAGGTAAATGCCCTAAAGCAAAACGAAACTTGGGATCTTGTCGACTTGCTATCAATTTAGTGGGGGTGTTGAAGTAGAATGTACAAGCACTTTATTTTTAAAGCGGTACAAAAGTTATATAATTTTATAGTGTACACATATATGTGTCTCTTTATCACTTTACCAGTGGTGCCAATATCAAAAGGTGTGTTTGGAAATACAAATTGTGTACAAGTTGGGCTACACTAACACTCCCACTGGTAAGCATAGCTAACCATCTGATGTTACCACCTGAGCCAAAAGATCCAACGTCTAGTGGTGCAAGTTTTGCTTCAGGCCTGGTGTACATATTAGATGATGCTGTTTAAATGATGGCACTACTGACACGTTTATCTCTGCCCTTGATGAGTTTGGTGATCAGAGAAATTCCTGAAAAAGTTCTAGTCCACAAGTACAACAATATCTCCTACTTGTAGATTTTTAGTTGACGTAAACCATTTAGCTCTTCGAGTTAAAGTTGGGAGATATTCACAAAGCCCCTTCCGCGAAAACTGGTTGGTAAATTGTTCCGAGATCAACCAGTTCTTTTTAACAAATTTTTTTTTTCAGAAAGTGAAAAGTCATCTCCAAAGCTTTCACGGAATCCAGAGTTATGGAAATCTAAAATACAAAAATGGCTCAATCGGGTAAATCGTGTACAAACATCAACAAAAAGGAAATTCCTGCCAAAGATTCAAAAACTGCATGCAAGAGTTCGTTCTTTCAGACGAAGAAAAGAATAATTTGTATTTCAAATTCATAACTGAAATAAAATTAAAATGTCGAAGAGGCGAAAAACCTGAAAATGAAAAGGACACAATCAAGAACTATTTAATAATCTATTATTTCGATAATTCCGTTCAAACAAAGCAACCCAAGCCGCAAGCCAACTTTTTTTTATGAATACATTTTGCGTGAGTAAAACAGGGATATGATTTCGCAGTTTACGAGGCGAAAAACAGCGCTAAGAACCAATGGCAAAAACATCAAACGAGTCACTCCGCCTGATAGACTTAAATGTGTTATTGTTCTTATAAACATTTTCCCCACAATTGATTCGTGTGTTGCACAGAAAAGGAATAAAATTAATTCGACTGCAATCAGAATGTTCTTAAAACGTAATGATGTAGACAGAAAACAGAATAGAACATACATAATAACGATTGCGTTCTGTAGTGTTGTTGGTTGTCGTTTCATAAGGAATCAGGGTGTCACAACAAAAAAGCTATTAATTGAAAGATTTTAGTTTTGAGCCCGTATCAGACATACAGTATTTGCAATATCTGCAGCAATATAATATTAGGGCACGTGTTTTTGGCTGGAAAGCAGAATAGATATATATATATATAATAGACGATAGAGATTTCCAACTTTGGGTATTTTTAGCCCGGCCGATGTCGTCATTGGGCCGTAAAGATAAGAGGGTAATGGAATTCCCATGCATTTCAAACATACTCTTACGAAGTTCCCGGCTCCACCACGTATCGTAACATCGTATAAAAAATGCTGTTAGATCATTTATCAGATCTCCATTATATCTTTGAAATGTTGAATATCCCTATTATGTGATCTGTGAGAAGTACAGGCTGAAAATTTTGTAAATCGAAGTCGCTTGTTCATAATAATTTCAACACTTATTACAGTAATATAAGTAATATAATATACAGTGCGACCTCAATAAAAGCAACCCTCGATACGTGCTACTCCTCGATAAAAGCAACACCTTAAGTTTTACCATTGTTGGACTCAGCAATTGCAACTCCTCGAAAAATAAGTGACTCGATAAAAGCAACTATTGTTTCATAAGCTCTTTTTTCGTTCGCTATTTGTAGGGCAGTTATTTTACAGCTATTTGTTGTACTTTTTATGCAGATGTTTGTTAGACGCTGTTTGCGTTTTGTATGACAGGCGTAGTTTTTCGTGCCTTTTACTCTGTAGTCGTTAGTCGGATTACTGTGTATTATTAGTTATGGCTATTGTAAAAAGTGTTCCTAAGCTTTCTATAAAGCAAAAAAGTGAAATTCTAGATCAAATTAATAAGGGTGTAACTGCTAAATCGCTTTCTGAGAAATATAAAGTAAACAAGTCTACCATAAGTAGAATTAAGAGGACACAAGTAGCGCTAACAAAATTTGTTGAAAATTCAGAATGTGGACCGGGAAAACGAGTAACTTTAAAAGCGTGTCAGTTTCCACGTATGGAGAAAGTCTTTTATAAATGGTTTTTGGAAAATCGACATCGAAACGTGCCAATTTCCATAGAAGTTTTAAAAGCACAGGCATGTAAACTGCACGACAGAATGAATGTCTGTCTTACAAATTTTAAAAAAAGGCATGGAATCCGCAAACTTGAAATTTGTTGAGAAAAGCTGTCAAATAAGTCGAAACTCGTTGAAACGTTTTTGGTTAAGTTCAAAAATACAATTAAAGAGCTCGGTCCGTGCGGCTTATTTTTTAAGCTTATGTCAAATAAAACCCTTGTAAGCTTTAAAGAAGCAACCGCTCCAGGTCGGAAGACAAGCAAAGAGAGAATAACATTTCTTGCTTACACGAACGCATCTGGGATTCACAAAATAAAATTATTCGTCATCAGGAAAGCTCTAAATCCTAGAGCATTAAAAAATTTTTAAAATAAACCCGTCATTTATAAGGGCAATAAAAATGCGTGGATGACATTCTCGTTGTTTGAAGAATGGTTTCACTCAACGTTTGTGCCAGAGGTAACATGTTTAATAAAGTTGATCGACTTTTATCACCATTTCTTTTTTATTTACATATTTGTTTCTTCATAAGACAGTTTCTTGGGTCTAGAAATCTTCAGAAGAGGGCTCTGTTACTGTTGGACAACGCAACTTGTCATCCAAAGGACGGCGAGCTGGAAAGTGATGATGGAATGATAGTCACCATTTGTTTACCAGCAAAGTGCACAGCTATTCTCCAACCAATGGATCAAAATGTGATCAACTTGACTAAACTGAATTACAAAAAGAGTCTATTGGCACATTTGGTCGCTAATCAAGGGTCAGATTTGGAGACTAAAATAAAAGCATTTAATTTGAGACACGCCGAATGTCTCTTGGCTAATGCATGGGACAAGGTGCAGTCTACGGCAATACAAAAGTGCTGGAACCCTTTGATGAACTCAAGCAATGATTGTAATGAAGATAATTTGTTACCTTTGAGTGTCATAAGGGACTAAATCCGAAAAGACCGCGAAATAATATCATCGATAAATGATTTGCTTCAAGAGCTATCTTGGCTATATTGCCGAAAATAAAACAATCTGGAACCGACTTGCAGCAGAAGAAGCAAGTTAGAGAAAGCAAGAGCAAGAGAAAGCAAGAGCAAGAGAAAGCAAGAAATTGAAAGTGATGACGAAAATGCCAAAAATCAAAGCAGGGGCTGCAATCCAAGCACTAAACATTTGCCTTCAATGGGCTGAAGAAAATGATGCTTCACTGAATAATATTATAGCTCTGCAAAACTTACGAGTCAGCTGTGGAAAAGAATTCAGGGTCTAAAAAGACACAATCAAAAATTTCTCAATTTTTTAAATACAAGTAAAATGTTAATTTGTTTATTTTTAATATGAATTAAAAGATTAGTTTTGGTCTGTTTACCAGTGCAAGACACGTTTTTTTACTATTTTGGAGGGGTTTAACTTTTTGTCTCATTTTCGGCACCTTCCATTTTTTTACTCGATTATTGCAACAAACTCAGTAAAATCAACTGCCCAAATTTCTATTAGTTGCTTTTATTGAGGTCGCACTGTAAATCTATAATTTCCACACTTTATCGTAGCGGCCGTGGCTTTGCGAGTTGGTCCATCGACCACTAAGCACTTGAGCCTACGCAGGTACGACCAAAATATTTTCACCGCTCCTCCTCTTTCGAATTTATGACAATGCAAAGAATATGACCAGAAATGAATTACATATGATAGAGACGCCCAACTTATACCTTTCTTGCCCCTCAAAATCTTTGATAAGCGTAAGTAAAAATAAAGTGGTATGCTAACACAAACGTCAAAATCTAAGGTTTTCCACTGCAAAGTTGCATACCTCTTTAGTACATTTCTGCTCAACACGAGTGGTTGCTGAGAGGCATAGATAACCAGCTAGAGATACGCATCTTCCTCGTCTCTTGCAGATGACAATATTTTGAGAGCTTGTTATTTTTGTAAGGTCTGTGAATACATGAGGCGTTTCGAACAGCTGAAAGTCTTCCCCTCCCCTATTTGAAAAAAGTGTCCGTTGTTAGAGCGCTATTTCAAAGCTTTCTGTTCCACCACAAAAAGGTGTTCAGAAGGTGCATTTATTTAACTGGAGGTATATTGGAGTACACTGATAATTGATACCAGAAATGAAGTACTGAAGAGATATGCAACCACCGGTCCCTTCCCACCGGTATCATTTGACAGCGTGTTTTATTACATCTGCGAGTGAGCTAAGCAAAGCTGATTACTCCCGCTTACACTATATGATTTTGTTGTCAATTTCAAATTATAAAGAATCATACACAATTCATAATAATGTAATGAAGGTTGCTATCCTCGTCTTATAAAAGTACAAAATTGTATAGAAAACAAAAATAGTCTTGATTTTTCGTATTGTCAAACATTTATATCAATTATTCAAACACCCCGATATTGCTATTGAATTCGAAATAATTGTGCCAGAACAGAAATCATTAATTGAAGCATTTTAATTTTTAGACATAGGTACAATATTACAATATCAGCACCAATATTTGTAAATTTGTTATATACTTCCATTTACTTTGATAGCAATCTCTTTTTCCATGTTATAATTTCCACTTACACTGCAAAGGACGTCAATATACTTGACGAACATAACTAACGGAATCTTTACACATCGTGGGCAAGTCTACCAAATTGGAAATTGATTTGACACTAAGGGGAAAAATTGGTTTGACAGCTGATCGAAAGCGACCACTTGTGAAAGTATGCGCCAAATAAAGCTGCCAAATATAGTGGCATGAGTGATTTTCTGTGGGCCATGGTATTGTCGTCTGGAAGGTCGAATATCTCCATTAGGTGATTTGTGCTGAGGCTAGGCCTTAGCCCGGTCTTCGATCAATTGTAGCGCCAACCATATTATATTATGTATTACGTGCAAATCCACATATGGTCGTAACTGTATATCATCCGGACGATAAATTTAGCACGAGTTAATAATGTGTACATATTTACTTTTTCGTTTCAATATAGATTAGTATATTACACATAATACTTACCGATCGCATATTGATCAAGTAACCCATACGTCGAACATTATCCGAAATTCTATTGAGTCCGTATTTCAAGTCGATTCCATCACTTTTCAAGGATTCTCCGTATTCAGATTGCGCGAGTGTATCACTCATTTTGCTCAAGTTTAAACCACAATTTTATGAATCGAAAAATGCCCCCACCGATCACAACCTATGCTCAGAAATCAACTAATACCCAGAAACAGAAATGTAGTACTAAAGAGATATGCAACTTTCCAGTGGAAAACCTCTAGTCAATCGCAGTTCACCTCAGATTTTGACCGTTATCTCTGACTTAGACGTTTGTTCTCTCAAGTCGCGCATAGGACTTTATTTTCACGCACACTTGTTAGGAGTTGAAGTGTGATCAGAAATGACGTATGATAGAGATGCCCAGCTTCTACCTCTTTCGCCCCTTAAAGTTTTTGGCAACCATTTTTTATATTGCTTTCTGAAGCCAAATTGGCCAATCAGAGAACGGCATTCACGTTATTTCGTGAATAACTGTCAAAAATGAATTAATAACCGTCAAAATTTTCATAGTTATCCGTCAAATTCGTCGACTGACTAGGAGTCAATCAGCTGTGAAGTTGGATGTCTCTATCATACTTCATTTCTTGTCATCACATTCCGAACATCATCAATAAAGAGAGAAGATCTTACATCGTACACTGTGAAAACAGGTGTGTAGTAACATAATCATTTTACTTTTTATGAACCCATAAATATAGCAGATGCAGAATGTTGGCAACATACAATGACAGATAAGCTAAATGCCCTAAAGCAAAACGAAACTTGGGGTCTTGTCGACTTGCTATCAATTTAGTGGGGGTGTTGAAGTAGAATGTACAAGCACTTTATTTTTAAAGCGGTACAAAAGTTATATAATTTTATAGTGTACACATATATGTGTCTCTTTATCACTTTACCAGTGGTGCCAATATCAAAAGGTGTGTTTGGAAATACAAATTGTGTACAAGTTGGGCTACACTAACACTCCCACTGGTAAGCATAGCTAACCATCTGATGTTACCACCTGAGCCAAAAGATCCAACGTCTAGTGGTGCAAGTTTAGCTTCAGGCCTGGTGTACATATTAGATGATGCTGTTTAAATGATGGCACTACTGACACGTTTATCTCTGCCCTTGATGAGTTTGGTGATCAGAGAAATTCCTGAAAAAGTTCTAGTCCACAAGTACAACAATATCTCCTACTTGTAGATTTTTAGTTGACGTAAACCATTTAGCTCTTCGAGTTAAAGTTGGGAGATATTCACAAAGCCCCTTCCGCGAAAACTGGTTGGTAAATTGTTCCGAGATCAACCAGTTCTTTTTAACAAATTTTCAGAAAGTGAAAAGTCATCTCCAAAGCTTTCACGGAATCCAGAGTTATGGAAATCTAAAATACAAAAATGGCTCAATCGGGTAAATCGTGTACAAACATCAACAAAAAGGAAATTCCTGCCAAAGATTCAAAAACTGCATGCAAGAGTTCGTTCTTTCAGACGAAGAAAAGAATAATTTGTATTTCAAATTCATAACTGAAATAAAATTAAAATGTCGAAGAGGCGAAAAACCTGAAAATGAAAAGGACACAATCAAGAACTATTTAATAATCTATTATTTCGATAATTCCGTTCAAACAAAGCAACCCAAGCCGCAAGCCAACTTTTTTTTATGAATACATTTTGCGTGAGTAAAACAGGGATATGATTTCGCAGTTTACGAGGCGAAAAACAGCGCTAAGAACCAATGGCAAAAACATCAAACGAGTCACTCCGCCTGATAGACTTAAATGTGTTATTGTTCTTATAAACATTTTCCCCACAATTGATTCGTGTGTTGCACAGAAAAGGAATAAAATTAATTCGACTGCAATCAGAATGTTCTTAAAACGTAATGATGTAGACAGAAAACAGAATAGAACATACATAATAACGATTGCGTTCTGTAGTGTTGTTGGTTGTCGTTTCATAAGGAATCAGGGTGTCACAACAAAAAAGCTATTAATTGAAAGATTTTAGTTTTGAGCCCGTATCAGACATACAGTATTTGCAATATCTGCAGCAATATAATATTAGGGCACGTGTTTTTGGCTGGAAAGCAGAATAGATATATATATATATAATAGACGATAGAGATTTCCAACTTTGGGTATTTTTAGCCCGGCCGATGTCGTCATTGGGCCGTAAAGATAAGAGGGTAATGGAATTCCCATGCATTTCAAACATACTCTTACGAAGTTCCCGGCTCCACCACGTATCGTAACATCGTATAAAAAATGCTGTTAGATCATTTATCAGATCTCCATTATATCTTTGAAATGTTGAATATCCCTATTATGTGATCTGTGAGAAGTACAGGCTGAAAATTTTGTAAATCGAAGTCGCTTGTTCATAATAATTTCAACACTTATTACAGTAATATAAGTAATATAATATACAGTGCGACCTCAATAAAAGCAACCCTCGATACGTGCTACTCCTCGATAAAAGCAACACCTTAAGTTTTACCATTGTTGGACTCAGCAATTGCAACTCCTCGAAAAATAAGTGACTCGATAAAAGCAACTATTGTTTCATAAGCTCTTTTTTCGTTCGCTATTTGTAGGGCAGTTATTTTACAGCTATTTGTTGTACTTTTTATGCAGATGTTTGTTAGACGCTGTTTGCGTTTTGTATGACAGGCGTAGTTTTTCGTGCCTTTTACTCTGTAGTCGTTAGTCGGATTACTGTGTATTATTAGTTATGGCTATTGTAAAAAGTGTTCCTAAGCTTTCTATAAAGCAAAAAAGTGAAATTCTAGATCAAATTAATAAGGGTGTAACTGCTAAATCGCTTTCTGAGAAATATAAAGTAAACAAGTCTACCATAAGTAGAATTAAGAGGACACAAGTAGCGCTAACAAAATTTGTTGAAAATTCAGAATGTGGACCGGGAAAACGAGTAACTTTAAAAGCGTGTCAGTTTCCACGTATGGAGAAAGTCTTTTATAAATGGTTTTTGGAAAATCGACATCGAAACGTGCCAATTTCCATAGAAGTTTTAAAAGCACAGGCATGTAAACTGCACGACAGAATGAATGTCTGTCTTACAAATTTTAAAAAAAGGCATGGAATCCGCAAACTTGAAATTTGTTGAGAAAAGCTGTCAAATAAGTCGAAACTCGTTGAAACGTTTTTGGTTAAGTTCAAAAATACAATTAAAGAGCTCGGTCCGTGCGGCTTATTTTTTAAGCTTATGTCAAATAAAACCCTTGTAAGCTTTAAAGAAGCAACCGCTCCAGGTCGGAAGACAAGCAAAGAGAGAATAACATTTCTTGCTTACACGAACGCATCTGGGATTCACAAAATAAAATTATTCGTCATCAGGAAAGCTCTAAATCCTAGAGCATTAAAAAATTTTTAAAATAAACCCGTCATTTATAAGGGCAATAAAAATGCGTGGATGACATTCTCGTTGTTTGAAGAATGGTTTCACTCAACGTTTGTGCCAGAGGTAACATGTTTAATAAAGTTGATCGACTTTTATCACCATTTCTTTTTTATTTACATATTTGTTTCTTCATAAGACAGTTTCTTGGGTCTAGAAATCTTCAGAAGAGGGCTCTGTTACTGTTGGACAACGCAACTTGTCATCCAAAGGACGGCGAGCTGGAAAGTGATGATGGAATGATAGTCACCATTTGTTTACCAGCAAAGTGCACAGCTATTCTCCAACCAATGGATCAAAATGTGATCAACTTGACTAAACTGAATTACAAAAAGAGTCTATTGGCACATTTGGTCGCTAATCAAGGGTCAGATTTGGAGACTAAAATAAAAGCATTTAATTTGAGACACGCCGAATGTCTCTTGGCTAATGCATGGGACAAGGTGCAGTCTACGGCAATACAAAAGTGCTGGAACCCTTTGATGAACTCAAGCAATGATTGTAATGAAGATAATTTGTTACCTTTGAGTGTCATAAGGGACTAAATCCGAAAAGACCGCGAAATAATATCATCGATAAATGATTTGCTTCAAGAGCTATCTTGGCTATATTGCCGAAAATAAAACAATCTGGAACCGACTTGCAGCAGAAGAAGCAAGTTAGAGAAAGCAAGAGCAAGAGAAAGCAAGAAATTGAAAGTGATGACGAAAATGCCAAAAATCAAAGCAGGGGCTGCAATCCAAGCACTAAACATTTGCCTTCAATGGGCTGAAGAAAATGATGCTTCACTGAATAATATTATAGCTCTGCAAAACTTACGAGTCAGCTGTGGAAAAGAATTCAGGGTCTAAAAAGACACAATCAAAAATTTCTCAATTTTTTAAATACAAGTAAAATGTTAATTTGTTTATTTTTAATATGAATTAAAAGATTAGTTTTGGTCTGTTTACCAGTGCAAGACACGTTTTTTTACTATTTTGGAGGGGTTTAACTTTTTGTCTCATTTTCGGCACCTTCCATTTTTTTACTCGATTATTGCAACAAACTCAGTAAAATCAACTGCCCAAATTTCTATTAGTTGCTTTTATTGAGGTCGCACTGTAAATCTATAATTTCCACACTTTATCGTAGCGGCCGTGGCTTTGCGAGTTGGTCCATCGACCACTAAGCACTTGAGCCTACGCAGGTACGACCAAAATATTTTCACCGCTCCTCCTCTTTCGAATTTATGACAATGCAAAGAATATGACCAGAAATGAATTACATATGATAGAGACGCCCAACTTATACCTTTCTTGCCCCTCAAAATCTTTGATAAGCGTAAGTAAAAATAAAGTGGTATGCTAACACAAACGTCAAAATCTAAGGTTTTCCACTGCAAAGTTGCATACCTCTTTAGTACATTTCTGCTCAACACGAGTGGTTGCTGAGAGGCATAGATAACCAGCTAGAGATACGCATCTTCCTCGTCTCTTGCAGATGACAATATTTTGAGAGCTTGTTATTTTTGTAAGGTCTGTGAATACATGAGGCGTTTCGAACAGCTGAAAGTCTTCCCCTCCCCTATTTGAAAAAAGTGTCCGTTGTTAGAGCGCTATTTCAAAGCTTTCTGTTCCACCACAAAAAGGTGTTCAGAAGGTGCATTTATTTAACTGGAGGTATATTGGAGTACACTGATAATTGATACCAGAAATGAAGTACTGAAGAGATATGCAACCACCGGTCCCTTCCCACCGGTATCATTTGACAGCGTGTTTTATTACATCTGCGAGTGAGCTAAGCAAAGCTGATTACTCCCGCTTACACTATATGATTTTGTTGTCAATTTCAAATTATAAAGAATCATACACAATTCATAATAATGTAATGAAGGTTGCTATCCTCGTCTTATAAAAGTACAAAATTGTATAGAAAACAAAAATAGTCTTGATTTTTCGTATTGTCAAACATTTATATCAATTATTCAAACACCCCGATATTGCTATTGAATTCGAAATAATTGTGCCAGAACAGAAATCATTAATTGAAGCATTTTAATTTTTAGACATAGGTACAATATTACAATATCAGCACCAATATTTGTAAATTTGTTATATACTTCCATTTACTTTGATAGCAATCTCTTTTTCCATGTTATAATTTCCACTTACACTGCAAAGGACGTCAATATACTTGACGAACATAACTAACGGAATCTTTACACATCGTGGGCAAGTCTACCAAATTGGAAATTGATTTGACACTAAGGGGAAAAATTGGTTTGACAGCTGATCGAAAGCGACCACTTGTGAAAGTATGCGCCAAATAAAGCTGCCAAATATAGTGGCATGAGTGATTTTCTGTGGGCCATGGTATTGTCGTCTGGAAGGTCGAATATCTCCATTAGGTGATTTGTGCTGAGGCTAGGCCTTAGCCCGGTCTTCGATCAATTGTAGCGCCAACCATATTATATTATGTATTACGTGCAAATCCACATATGGTCGTAACTGTATATCATCCGGACGATAAATTTAGCACGAGTTAATAATGTGTACATATTTACTTTTTCGTTTCAATATAGATTAGTATATTACACATAATACTTACCGATCGCATATTGATCAAGTAACCCATACGTCGAACATTATCCGAAATTCTATTGAGTCCGTATTTCAAGTCGATTCCATCACTTTTCAAGGATTCTCCGTATTCAGATTGCGCGAGTGTATCACTCATTTTGCTCAAGTTTAAACCACAATTTTATGAATCGAAAAATGCCCCCACCGATCACAACCTATGCTCAGAAATCAACTAATACCCAGAAACAGAAATGTAGTACTAAAGAGATATGCAACTTTCCAGTGGAAAACCTCTAGTCAATCGCAGTTCACCTCAGATTTTGACCGTTATCTCTGACTTAGACGTTTGTTCTCTCAAGTCGCGCATAGGACTTTATTTTCACGCACACTTGTTAGGAGTTGAAGTGTGATCAGAAATGACGTATGATAGAGATGCCCAGCTTCTACCTCTTTCGCCCCTTAAAGTTTTTGGCAACCATTTTTTATATTGCTTTCTGAAGCCAAATTGGCCAATCAGAGAACGGCATTCACGTTATTTCGTGAATAACTGTCAAAAATGAATTAATAACCGTCAAAATTTTCATAGTTATCCGTCAAATTCGTCGACTGACTAGGAGTCAATCAGCTGTGAAGTTGGATGTCTCTATCATACTTCATTTCTTGTCATCACATTCCGAACATCATCAATAAAGAGAGAAGATCTTACATCGTACACTGTGAAAACAGGTGTGTAGTAACATAATCATTTTACTTTTTATGAACCCATAAATATAGCAGATGCAGAATGTTGGCAACATACAATGACAGATAAGCTAAATGCCCTAAAGCAAAACGAAACTTGGGATCTTGTCGACTTGCTATCAATTTAGTGGGGGTGTTGAAGTAGAATGTACAAGCACTTTATTTTTAAAGCGGTACAAAAGTTATATAATTTTATAGTGTACACATATATGTGTCTCTTTATCACTTTACCAGTGGTGCCAATATCAAAAGGTGTGTTTGGAAATACAAATTGTGTACAAGTTGGGCTACACTAACACTCCCACTGGTAAGCATAGCTAACCATCTGATGTTACCACCTGAGCCAAAAGATCCAACGTCTAGTGGTGCAAGTTTAGCTTCAGGCCTGGTGTACATATTAGATGATGCTGTTTAAATGATGGCACTACTGACACGTTTATCTCTGCCCTTGATGAGTTTGGTGATCAGAGAAATTCCTGAAAAAGTTCTAGTCCACAAGTACAACAATATCTCCTACTTGTAGATTTTTAGTTGACGTAAACCATTTAGCTCTTCGAGTTAAAGTTGGGAGATATTCACAAAGCCCCTTCCGCGAAAACTGGTTGGTAAATTGTTCCGAGATCAACCAGTTCTTTTTAACAAATTTTCAGAAAGTGAAAAGTCATCTCCAAAGCTTTCACGGAATCCAGAGTTATGGAAATCTAAAATACAAAAATGGCTCAATCGGGTAAATCGTGTACAAACATCAACAAAAAGGAAATTCCTGCCAAAGATTCAAAAACTGCATGCAAGAGTTCGTTCTTTCAGACGAAGAAAAGAATAATTTGTATTTCAAATTCATAACTGAAATAAAATTAAAATGTCGAAGAGCCGAAAAACCTGAAAATGAAAAGGACACAATCAAGAACTATTTAATAATCTATTATTTCGATAATTCCGTTCAAACAAAGCAACCCAAGCCGCAAGCCAACTTTTTTTTATGAATACATTTTGCGTGAGTAAAACAGGGATATGATTTCGCAGTTTACGAGGCGAAAAACAGCGCTAAGAACCAATGGCAAATACATCAAACGAGTCACTCCGCCTGATAGACTTAAATGTGTTATTGTTCTTATAAACATTTTCCCCACAATTGATTCACATTATGGCCACTGGCATAAAAAGATTTACTTATTGCGTTGCTCTAGCGGTCACTCGGGAAATAACATTTAGGACAGGCTTACCCCACCTTGATCATATTATGGAGTGATTCGTGTGTTGCACAGAAAAGGAATAAAATTAATTCCACTGCAATCAGAATGTTCTTAAAACGTAATGATGTAGACAGAAAACAGAATAGAAAATACATAATAACGATTGCGTTCTGTAGTGTTGTTGGTTGTCGTTTCATAAGGAATCAGGGTGTCACAACAAAAAAGCTATTAATTGAACGATTTTAGTTTTGAGCCCGTATCAGACATACAGTATTTGCAATATCTGCAGCAATATAATATTAGGGCACGTGTTTTTGGCTGGAAAGCAGAATAGATATATATATATATAATAGACGATAGAGATTTCCAACTTTGGGTATTTTTAGCCCGGCCGATGTCGTCATTGGGCCGTAAAGATAAGAGGGTAATGGAATTCCCATGCATTTCAAACATACTCTTACGAAGTTCCCGGCTCCACCACGTATCGTAACATCGTATAAAAAATGCTGTTAGATCATTTATCAGATCTCCATTATATCTTTGAAATGTTGAATATCCCTATTATGTGATCTGTGAGAAGTACAGGCTGAAAATTTTGTAAATCGAAGTCGCTTGTTCATAATAATTTCAACACTTATTACAGTAATATAAGTAATATAATATACAGTGCGACCTCAATAAAAGCAACCCTCGATACGTGCTACTCCTCGATAAAAGCAACACCTTAAGTTTTACCATTGTTGGACTCAGCAATTGCAACTCCTCGAAAAATAAGTGACTCGATAAAAGCAACTATTGTTTCATAAGCTCTTTTTTCGTTCGCTATTTGTAGGGCAGTTATTTTACAGCTATTTGTTGTACTTTTTATGCAGATGTTTGTTAGACGCTGTTTGCGTTTTGTATGACAGGCGTAGTTTTTCGTGCCTTTTACTCTGTAGTCGTTAGTCGGATTACTGTGTATTATTAGTTATGGCTATTGTAAAAAGTGTTCCTAAGCTTTCTATAAAGCAAAAAAGTGAAATTCTAGATCAAATTAATAAGGGTGTAACTGCTAAATCGCTTTCTGAGAAATATAAAGTAAACAAGTCTACCATAAGTAGAATTAAGAGGACACAAGTAGCGCTAACAAAATTTGTTGAAAATTCAGAATGTGGACCGGGAAAACGAGTAACTTTAAAAGCGTGTCAGTTTCCACGTATGGAGAAAGTCTTTTATAAATGGTTTTTGGAAAATCGACATCGAAACGTGCCAATTTCCATAGAAGTTTTAAAAGCACAGGCATGTAAACTGCACGACAGAATGAATGTCTGTCTTACAAATTTTAAAAAAAGGCATGGAATCCGCAAACTTGAAATTTGTTGAGAAAAGCTGTCAAATAAGTCGAAACTCGTTGAAACGTTTTTGGTTAAGTTCAAAAATACAATTAAAGAGCTCGGTCCGTGCGGCTTATTTTTTAAGCTTATGTCAAATAAAACCCTTGTAAGCTTTAAAGAAGCAACCGCTCCAGGTCGGAAGACAAGCAAAGAGAGAATAACATTTCTTGCTTACACGAACGCATCTGGGATTCACAAAATAAAATTATTCGTCATCAGGAAAGCTCTAAATCCTAGAGCATTAAAAAATTTTTAAAATAAACCCGTCATTTATAAGGGCAATAAAAATGCGTGGATGACATTCTCGTTGTTTGAAGAATGGTTTCACTCAACGTTTGTGCCAGAGGTAACATGTTTAATAAAGTTGATCGACTTTTATCACCATTTCTTTTTTATTTACATATTTGTTTCTTCATAAGACAGTTTCTTGGGTCTAGAAATCTTCAGAAGAGGGCTCTGTTACTGTTGGACAACGCAACTTGTCATCCAAAGGACGGCGAGCTGGAAAGTGATGATGGAATGATAGTCACCATTTGTTTACCAGCAAAGTGCACAGCTATTCTCCAACCAATGGATCAAAATGTGATCAACTTGACTAAACTGAATTACAAAAAGAGTCTATTGGCACATTTGGTCGCTAATCAAGGGTCAGATTTGGAGACTAAAATAAAAGCATTTAATTTGAGACACGCCGAATGTCTCTTGGCTAATGCATGGGACAAGGTGCAGTCTACGGCAATACAAAAGTGCTGGAACCCTTTGATGAACTCAAGCAATGATTGTAATGAAGATAATTTGTTACCTTTGAGTGTCATAAGGGACTAAATCCGAAAAGACCGCGAAATAATATCATCGATAAATGATTTGCTTCAAGAGCTATCTTGGCTATATTGCCGAAAATAAAACAATCTGGAACCGACTTGCAGCAGAAGAAGCAAGTTAGAGAAAGCAAGAGCAAGAGAAAGCAAGAAATTGAAAGTGATGACGAAAATGCCAAAAATCAAAGCAGGGGCTGCAATCCAAGCACTAAACATTTGCCTTCAATGGGCTGAAGAAAATGATGCTTCACTGAATAATATTATAGCTCTGCAAAACTTACGAGTCAGCTGTGGAAAAGAATTCAGGGTCTAAAAAGACACAATCAAAAATTTCTCAATTTTTTAAATACAAGTAAAATGTTAATTTGTTTATTTTTAATATGAATTAAAAGATTAGTTTTGGTCTGTTTACCAGTGCAAGACACGTTTTTTTACTATTTTGGAGGGGTTTAACTTTTTGTCTCATTTTCGGCACCTTCCATTTTTTTACTCGATTATTGCAACAAACTCAGTAAAATCAACTGCCCAAATTTCTATTAGTTGCTTTTATTGAGGTCGCACTGTAAATCTATAATTTCCACACTTTATCGTAGCGGCCGTGGCTTTGCGAGTTGGTCCATCGACCACTAAGCACTTGAGCCTACGCAGGTACGACCAAAATATTTTCACCGCTCCTCCTCTTTCGAATTTATGACAATGCAAAGAATATGACCAGAAATGAATTACATATGATAGAGACGCCCAACTTATACCTTTCTTGCCCCTCAAAATGTTTGATAAGCGTAAGTAAAAATAAAGTGGTATGCTAACACAAACGTCAAAATCTAAGGTTTTCCACTGCAAAGTTGCATACCTCTTTAGTACATTTCTGCTCAACACGAGTGGTTGCTGAGAGGCATAGATAACCAGCTAGAGATACGCATCTTCCTCGTCTCTTGCAGATGACAATATTTTGAGAGCTTGTTATTTTTGTAAGGTCTGTGAATACATGAGGCGTTTCGAACAGCTGAAAGTCTTCCCCTCCCCTATTTGAAAAAAGTGTCCGTTGTTAGAGCGCTATTTCAAAGCTTTCTGTTCCACCACAAAAAGGTGTTCAGAAGGTGCATTTATTTAACTGGAGGTATATTGGAGTACACTGATAATTGATACCAGAAATGAAGTACTGAAGAGATATGCAACCACCGGTCCCTTCCCACCGGTATCATTTGACAGCGTGTTTTATTACATCTGCGAGTGAGCTAAGCAAAGCTGATTACTCCCGCTTACACTATATGATTTTGTTGTCAATTTCAAATTATAAAGAATCATACACAATTCATAATAATGTAATGAAGGTTGCTATCCTCGTCTTATAAAAGTACAAAATTGTATAGAAAACAAAAATAGTCTTGATTTTTCGTATTGTCAAACATTTATATCAATTATTCAAACACCCCGATATTGCTATTGAATTCGAAATAATTGTGCCAGAACAGAAATCATTAATTGAAGCATTTTAATTTTTAGACATAGGTACAATATTACAATATCAGCACCAATATTTGTAAATTTGTTATATACTTCCATTTACTTTGATAGCAATCTCTTTTTCCATGTTATAATTTCCACTTACACTGCAAAGGACGTCAATATACTTGACGAACATAACTAACGGAATCTTTACACATCGTGGGCAAGTCTACCAAATTGGAAATTGATTTGACACTAAGGGGAAAAATTGGTTTGACAGCTGATCGAAAGCGACCACTTGTGAAAGTATGCGCCAAATAAAGCTGCCAAATATAGTGGCATGAGTGATTTTCTGTGGGCCATGGTATTGTCGTCTGGAAGGTCGAATATCTCCATTAGGTGATTTGTGCTGAGGCTAGGCCTTAGCCCGGTCTTCGATCAATTGTAGCGCCAACCATATTATATTATGTATTACGTGCAAATCCACATATGGTCGTAACTGTATATCATCCGGACGATAAATTTAGCACGAGTTAATAATGTGTACATATTTACTTTTTCGTTTCAATATAGATTAGTATATTACACATAATACTTACCGATCGCATATTGATCAAGTAACCCATACGTCGAACATTATCCGAAATTCTATTGAGTCCGTATTTCAAGTCGATTCCATCACTTTTCAAGGATTCTCCGTATTCAGATTGCGCGAGTGTATCACTCATTTTGCTCAAGTTTAAACCACAATTTTATGAATCGAAAAATGCCCCCACCGATCACAACCTATGCTCAGAAATCAACTAATACCCAGAAACAGAAATGTAGTACTAAAGAGATATGCAACTTTCCAGTGGAAAACCTCTAGTCAATCGCAGTTCACCTCAGATTTTGACCGTTATCTCTGACTTAGACGTTTGTTCTCTCAAGTCGCGCATAGGACTTTATTTTCACGCACACTTGTTAGGAGTTGAAGTGTGATCAGAAATGACGTATGATAGAGATGCCCAGCTTCTACCTCTTTCGCCCCTTAAAGTTTTTGGCAACCATTTTTTATATTGCTTTCTGAAGCCAAATTGGCCAATCAGAGAACGGCATTCACGTTATTTCGTGAATAACTGTCAAAAATGAATTAATAACCGTCAAAATTTTCATAGTTATCCGTCAAATTCGTCGACTGACTAGGAGTCAATCAGCTGTGAAGTTGGATGTCTCTATCATACTTCATTTCTTGTCATCACATTCCGAACATCATCAATAAAGAGAGAAGATCTTACATCGTACACTGTGAAAACAGGTGTGTAGTAACATAATCATTTTACTTTTTATGAACCCATAAATATAGCAGATGCAGAATGTTGGCAACATACAATGACAGATAAGCTAAATGCCCTAAAGCAAAACGAAACTTGGGATCTTGTCGACTTGCTATCAATTTAGTGGGGGTGTTGAAGTAGAATGTACAAGCACTTTATTTTTAAAGCGGTACAAAAGTTATATAATTTTATAGTGTACACATATATGTGTCTCTTTATCACTTTACCAGTGGTGCCAATATCAAAAGGTGTGTTTGGAAATACAAATTGTGTACAAGTTGGGCTACACTAACACTCCCACTGGTAAGCATAGCTAACCATCTGATGTTACCACCTGAGCCAAAAGATCCAACGTCTAGTGGTGCAAGTTTAGCTTCAGGCCTGGTGTACATATTAGATGATGCTGTTTAAATGATGGCACTACTGACACGTTTATCTCTGCCCTTGATGAGTTTGGTGATCAGAGAAATTCCTGAAAAAGTTCTAGTCCACAAGTACAACAATATCTCCTACTTGTAGATTTTTAGTTGACGTAAACCATTTAGCTCTTCGAGTTAAAGTTGGGAGATATTCACAAAGCCCCTTCCGCGAAAACTGGTTGGTAAATTGTTCCGAGATCAACCAGTTCTTTTTAACAAATTTTCAGAAAGTGAAAAGTCATCTCCAAAGCTTTCACGGAATCCAGAGTTATGGAAATCTAAAATACAAAAATGGCTCAATCGGGTAAATCGTGTACAAACATCAACAAAAAGGAAATTCCTGCCAAAGATTCAAAAACTGCATGCAAGAGTTCGTTCTTTCAGACGAAGAAAAGAATAATTTGTATTTCAAATTCATAACTGAAATAAAATTAAAATGTCGAAGAGCCGAAAAACCTGAAAATGAAAAGGACACAATCAAGAACTATTTAATAATCTATTATTTCGATAATTCCGTTCAAACAAAGCAACCCAAGCCGCAAGCCAACTTTTTTTTATGAATACATTTTGCGTGAGTAAAACAGGGATATGATTTCGCAGTTTACGAGGCGAAAAACAGCGCTAAGAACCAATGGCAAATACATCAAACGAGTCACTCCGCCTGATAGACTTAAATGTGTTATTGTTCTTATAAACATTTTCCCCACAATTGATTCACATTATGGCCACTGGCATAAAAAGATTTACTTATTGCGTTGCTCTAGCGGTCACTCGGGAAATAACATTTAGGACAGGCTTACCCCACCTTGATCATATTATGGAGTGATTCGTGTGTTGCACAGAAAAGGAATAAAATTAATTCCACTGCAATCAGAATGTTCTTAAAACGTAATGATGTAGACAGAAAACAGAATAGAAAATACATAATAACGATTGCGTTCTGTAGTGTTGTTGGTTGTCGTTTCATAAGGAATCAGGGTGTCACAACAAAAAAGCTATTAATTGAACGATTTTAGTTTTGAGCCCGTATCAGACATACAGTATTTGCAATATCTGCAGCAATATAATATTAGGGCACGTGTTTTTGGCTGGAAAGCAGAATAGATATATATATATAATAGACGATAGAGATTTCCAACTTTGGGTATTTTTAGCCCGGCCGATGTCGTCATTGGGCCGTAAAGATAAGAGGGTAATGGAATTCCCATGCATTTCAAACATACTCTTACGAAGTTCCCGGCTCCACCACGTATCGTAACATCGTATAAAAAATGCTGTTAGATCATTTATCAGATCTCCATTATATCTTTGAAATGTTGAATATCCCTATTATGTGATCTGTGAGAAGTACAGGCTGAAAATTTTGTAAATCGAAGTCGCTTGTTCATAATAATTTCAACACTTATTACAGTAATATAAGTAATATAATATACAGTGCGACCTCAATAAAAGCAACCCTCGATACGTGCTACTCCTCGATAAAAGCAACACCTTAAGTCTTACCATTGTTGGACTCAGCAATTGCAACTCCTCGAAAAATAAGTGACTCGATAAAAGCAACTATTGTTTCATAAACTCTTTTTTCGTTCGCTATTTGTAGGGCACTATTGTAGGGTTGTACTTTTTATGCAGATGTTTGTTAGACGCTGTTTGCGTTTTGTATGACAGGCGTAGTTTTTCGTGCCTTTTACTCTGTAGTCGTTAGTCGGATTACTGTGTATTATTAGTTATGGCTATTGTAAAAAGTGTTCCTAAGCTTTTTATAAAGCAAAAAAGTGAAATTCTAGATCAAATTAATAAGGGTGTAACTGCTAAATCGCTTTCTGAGAAATATAAAGTAAACAAGTCTACCATAAGTAGAATTAAGAGGAGACAAGTAGCGCTAACAAAATTTGTTGAAAATTCAGAATGTGGACCGGGAAAACGAGTAACTTTAAAAGCGTGTCAGTTTCCACGTATGGAGAAAGTCTTTTATAAATGGTTTTTGGAAAATCGACATCGAAACGTGCCAATTTCCATAGAAGTTTTAAAAGCACAGGCATGTAAACTGCACGACAGAATGAATGTCTGTCTTACAAATTTTAAAAAAAGGCATGGAATCCGCAAACTAGAAATTTGTTGAGAAAAGCTGTCAAATAAGTCGAAACTCGTTGAAACGTTTTTGGTTAAGTTCAAAAATACAATTAAAGAGCTCGGTCCGTGCGGCTTATTTTTTAAGCTTATGTCAAATAAAACCCTTGTAAGCTTTAAAGAAGCAACCGCTCCAGGTCGGAAGACAAGCAAAGAGAGAATAACATTTCTTGCTTACACGAACGCATCTGGGATTCACAAAATAAAATTATTCGTCATCAGGAAAGCTCTAAATCCTAGAGCATTAAAAAATTTTTAAAATAAACCCGTCATTTATAAGGGCAATAAAAATGCGTGGATGACATTCTCGTTGTTTGAAGAATGGTTTCACTCAACGTTTGTGCCAGAGGTAACATGTTTAATAAAGTTGATCGACTTTTATCACCATTTCTTTTTTATTTACATATTTGTTTCTTCATAAGACAGTTTCTTGGGTCTAGAAATCTTCAGAAGAGGGCTCTGTTACTGTTGGACAACGCAACTTGTCATCCAAAGGACGGCGAGCTGGAAAGTGATGATGGAATGATAGTCACCATTTGTTTACCAGCAAAGTGCACAGCTATTCTCCAACCAATGGATCAAAATGTGATCAACTTGACTAAACTGAATTACAAAAAGAGTCTATTGGCACATTTGGTCGCTAATCAAGGGTCAGATTTGGAGGCTAAAATAAAAGCATTTAATTTGAGACACGCCGAATGTCTCTTGGCTAATGCATGGGACAAGGTGCAGTCTACGGCAATACAAAAGTGCTGGAACCCTTTGATGAACTCAAGCAATGATTGTAATGAAGATAATTTGTTACCTTTGAATGTCATAAGGGACTAAATCCGAAAAGACCGCGAAATAATATCATCGATAAATGATTTGCTTCAAGAGCTATCTTGGCTATATTGCCGAAAATAAAACAATCTGGAACCGACTTGCAGCAGAAGAAGCAAGTTAGAGAAAGCAAGAGCAAGAGAAAGCAAGAAATTGAAAGTGATGACGAAAATGCCAAAAATCAAAGCAGGGGCTGCAATCCAAGCACTAAACATTTGCCTTCAATGGGCTGAAGATGCTTCACTGAATAATATTATAGCTCTGCAAAACTTACGAGTCAGCTGTGGAAAAGAATTCAGGGTCTAAAAAGACACAATCAAAAATTTCTCAATTTTTTAAATACAAGTAAAATGTTAATTTGTTTATTTTTAATATGAATTAAAAGATTAGTTTTGGTCTGTTTACCAGTGCAAGACACGTTTTTTTACTATTTTGGAGGGGTTTAACTTTTTGTCTCATTTTCGGCACCTTCCATTTTTTTACTCGATTATTGCAACAAACTCAGTAAAATCAACTGCCCAAATTTCTATTAGTTGCTTTTATTGAGGTCGCACTGTAAATCTATAATTTCCACACTTTATCGTAGCGGCCGTGGCTTTGCGAGTTGGTCCATCGACCACTAAGCACTTGAGCCTACGCAGGTACGACCAAAATATTTTCACCGCTCCTCCTCTTTCGAATCTATGACAATGCAAAGAATATGACCAGAAATGAATTACATATGATAGAGACGCCCAACTTATACCTTTCTTGCCCCTCAAAATGTTTGATAAGCGTAAGTAAAAATAAAGTGGTATGCTAACACAAACGTCAAAATCTAAGGTTTTCCACTGCAAAGTTGCATACCTCTTTAGTACATTTCTGCTCAACACGAGTGGTTGCTGAGAGGCATAGATAACCAGCTAGAGATACGCATCTTCCTCGTCTCTTGCAGATGACAATATTTTGAGAGCTTGTTATTTTTGTAAGGTCTGTGAATACATGAGGCGTTTCGAACAGCTGAAAGTCTTCCCCTCCCCTATTTGAAAAAAGTGTCCGTTGTTAGAGCGCTATTTCAAAGCTTTCTGTTCCACCACAAAAAGGTGTTCAGAAGGTGCATTTATTTAACTGGAGGTATATTGGAGTACACTGATAATTGATACCAGAAATGAAGTACTGAAGAGATATGCAACCACCGGTCCCTTCCCACCGGTATCATTTGACAGCGTGTTTTATTACATCTGCGAGTGAGCTAAGCAAAGCTGATTACTCCCGCTTACACTATATGATTTTGTTGTCAATTTCAAATTATAAAGAATCATACACAATTCATAATAATGTAATGAAGGTTGCTATCCTCGTCTTATAAAAGTACAAAATTGTATAGAAAACAAAAATAGTCTTGATTTTTCGTATTGTCAAACATTTATATCAATTATTCAAACACCCCGATATTGCTATTGAATTCGAAATAATTGTGCCAGAACAGAAATCATTAATTGAAGCATTTTAATTTTTAGACATAGGTACAATATTAGCACCAATATTTGTAAATTTGTTATATACTTCCATTTACTTTGATAGCAATCTCTTTTTCCATGTTATAATTTCCACTTACACTGCAAAGGACGTCAATATACTTGACGAACATAACTAACGGAATCTTTACACATCGTGGGCAAGTCTACCAAATTGGAAATTGATTTGACACTAAGGGGAAAAATTGGTTTGACAGCTGATCGAAAGCGACCACTTGTGAAAGTATGCGCCAAATAAAGCTGCCAAATATAGTGGCATGAGTGATTTTCTGTGGGCCATGGTATTGTCGTCTGGAAGGTCGAATATCTCCATTAGGTGATTTGTGCTGAGGCTAGGCCTTAGCCCGGTCTTCGATCAATTGTAGCGCCAACCATATTATATTATGTATTACGTGCAAATCCACATATGGTCGTAACTGTATATCATCCGGACGATAAATTTAGCACGAGTTAATAATGTGTACATATTTACTTTTTCGTTTCAATATAGATTAGTATATTACACATAATACTTACCGATCGCATATTGATCAAGTAACCCATACGTCGAACATTATCCGAAATTCTATTGAGTCCGTATTTCAAGTCGATTCCATCACTTTTCAAGGATTCTCCGTATTCAGATTGCGCGAGTGTATCACTCATTTTGCTCAAGTTTAAACCACAATTTTATGAATCGAAAAATGCCCCCACCGATCACAACCTATGCTCAGAAATCAACTAATACCCAGAAACAGAAATGTAGTACTAAAGAGATATGCAACTTTCCAGTGAAAAACCTCTAGTCAATCGCAGTTCACCTCAGATTTTGACCGTTATCTCTGACTTAGACGTTTGTTCTCTCAAGTCGCGCATAGGACTTTATTTTCACGCACACTTGTTAGGAGTTGAAGTGTGATCAGAAATGACGTATGATAGAGATGCCCAGCTTCTACCTCTTTCGCCCCTTAAAGTTTTTGGCAACCATTTTTTATATTGCTTTCTGAAGCCAAATTGGCCAATCAGAGAACGGCATTCACGTTATTTCGTGAATAACTGTCAAAAATGAATTAATAACCGTCAAAATTTTCATAGTTATCCGTCAAATTCGTCGACTGACTAGGAGTCAATCAGCTGTGAAGTTGGATGTCTCTATCATACTTCATTTCTTGTCATCACATTCCGAACATCATCAATAAAGAGAGAAGATCTTACATCGTACACTGTGAAAACAGGTGTGTAGTAACATAATCATTTTACTTTTTATGAACCCATAAATATAGCAGATGCAGAATGTTGGCAACATACAATGACAGATAAGGTAAATGCCCTAAAGCAAAACGAAACTTGGGATCTTGTCGACTTGCTATCAATTTAGTGGGGGTGTTGAAGTAGAATGTACAAGCACTTTATTTTTAAAGCGGTACAAAAGTTATATAATTTTATAGTGTACACATATATGTGTCTCTTTATCACTTTACCAGTGGTGCCAATATCAAAAGGTGTGTTTGGAAATACAAATTGTGTACAAGTTGGGCTACACTAACACTCCCACTGGTAAGCATAGCTAACCATCTGATGTTACCACCTGAGCCAAAAGATCCAACGTCTAGTGGTGCAAGTTTAGCTTCAGGCCTGGTGTACATATTAGATGATGCTGTTTAAATGATGGCACTACTGACACGTTTATCTCTGCCCTTGATGACTTTGGTGATCAGAGAAATTCCTGAAAAAGTTCTAGTCCACAAGTACAACAATATCTCCTACTTGTAGATTTTTAGTTGACGTAAACCATTTAGCTCTTCGAGTTAAAGTTGGGAGATATTCACAAAGCCCCTTCCGCGAAAACTGGTTGGTAAATTGTTCCGAGATCAACCAGTTCTTTTTAACAAATTTTCAGAAAGTGAAAAGTCATCTCCAAAGCTTTCACGGAATCCAGAGTTATGGAAATCTAAAATACAAAAATGGCTCAATCGGGTAAATCGTGTACAAACATCAACAAAAAGGAAATTCCTGCCAAAGATTCAAAAACTGCATGCAAGAGTTCGTTCTTTCAGACGAAGAAAAGAATAATTTGTATTTCAAATTCATAACTGAAATAAAATTAAAATGTCGAAGAGCCGAAAAACCTGAAAATGAAAAGGACACAATCAAGAACTATTTAATAATCTATTATTTCGATAATTCCGTTCAAACAAAGCAACCCAAGCCGCAAGCCAACTTTTTTTTATGAATACATTTTGCGTGAGTAAAACAGGGATATGATTTCGCAGTTTACGAGGCGAAAAACAGCGCTAAGAACCAATGGCAAATACATCAAACGAGTCACTCCGCCTGATAGACTTAAATGTGTTATTGTTCTTATAAACATTTTCCCCACAATTGATTCACATTATGGCCACTGGCATAAAAAGATTTACTTATTGCGTTGCTCTAGCGGTCACTCGGGAAATAACATTTAGGACAGGCTTACCCCACCTTGATCATATTATGGAGTGATTCGTGTGTTGCACAGAAAAGGAATAAAATTAATTCCACTGCAATCAGAATGTTCTTAAAACGTAATGATGTAGACAGAAAACAGAATAGAAAATACATAATAACGATTGCGTTCTGTAGTGTTGTTGGTTGTCGTTTCATAAGGAATCAGGGTGTCACAACAAAAAAGCTATTAATTGAACGATTTTAGTTTTGAGCCCGTATCAGACATACAGTATTTGCAATATCTGCAGCAATATAATATTAGGGCACGTGTTTTTGGCTGGAAAGCAGAATAGATATATATATATAATAGACGATAGAGATTTCCAACTTTGGGTATTTTTAGCCCGGCCGATGTCGTCATTGGGCCGTAAAGATAAGAGGGTAATGGAATTCCCATGCATTTCAAACATACTCTTACGAAGTTCCCGGCTCCACCACGTATCGTAACATCGTATAAAAAATGCTGTTAGATCATTTATCAGATCTCCATTATATCTTTGAAATGTTGAATATCCCTATTATGTGATCTGTGAGAAGTACAGGCTGAAAATTTTGTAAATCGAAGTCGCTTGTTCATAATAATTTCAACACTTATTACAGTAATATAAGTAATATAATATACAGTGCGACCTCAATAAAAGCAACCCTCGATACGTGCTACTCCTCGATAAAAGCAACACCTTAAGTCTTACCATTGTTGGACTCAGCAATTGCAACTCCTCGAAAAATAAGTGACTCGATAAAAGCAACTATTGTTTCATAAACTCTTTTTTCGTTCGCTATTTGTAGGGCAGTTATTTTACAGCTATTTGTTGTACTTTTTATGCAGATGTTTGTTAGACGCTGTTTGCGTTTTGTATGACAGGCGTAGTTTTTCGTGCCTTTTACTCTGTAGTCGTTAGTCGGATTACTGTGTATTATTAGTTATGGCTATTGTAAAAAGTGTTCCTAAGCTTTTTATAAAGCAAAAAAGTGAAATTCTAGATCAAATTAATAAGGGTGTAACTGCTAAATCGCTTTCTGAGAAATATAAAGTAAACAAGTCTACCATAAGTAGAATTAAGAGGAGACAAGTAGCGCTAACAAAATTTGTTGAAAATTCAGAATGTGGACCGGGAAAACGAGTAACTTTAAAAGCGTGTCAGTTTCCACGTATGGAGAAAGTCTTTTATAAATGGTTTTTGGAAAATCGACATCGAAACGTGACAATTTCCATAGAAGTTTTAAAAGCACAGGCATGTAAACTGCACGACAGAATGAATGTCTGTCTTACAAATTTTAAAAAAAGGCATGGAATCCGCAAACTAGAAATTTGTTGAGAAAAGCTGTCAAATAAGTCGAAACTCGTTGAAACGTTTTTGGTTAAGTTCAAAAATACAATTAAAGAGCTCGGTCCGTGCGGCTTATTTTTTAAGCTTATGTCAAATAAAACCCTTGTAAGCTTTAAAGAAGCAACCGCTCCAGGTCGGAAGACAAGCAAAGAGAGAATAACATTTCTTGCTTACACGAACGCATCTGGGATTCACAAAATAAAATTATTCGTCATCAGGAAAGCTCTAAATCCTAGAGCATTAAAAAATTTTTAAAATAAACCCGTCATTTATAAGGGCAATAAAAATGCGTGGATGACATTCTCGTTGTTTGAAGAATGGTTTCACTCAACGTTTGTGCCAGAGGTAACATGTTTAATAAAGTTGATCGACTTTTATCACCATTTCTTTTTTATTTACATATTTGTTTCTTCATAAGACAGTTTCTTGGGTCTAGAAATCTTCAGAAGAGGGCTCTGTTACTGTTGGACAACGCAACTTGTCATCCAAAGGACGGCGAGCTGGAAAGTGATGATGGAATGATAGTCACCATTTGTTTACCAGCAAAGTGCACAGCTATTCTCCAACCAATGGATCAAAATGTGATCAACTTGACTAAACTGAATTACAAAAAGAGTCTATTGGCACATTTGGTCGCTAATCAAGGGTCAGATTTGGAGGCTAAAATAAAAGCATTTAATTTGAGACACGCCGAATGTCTCTTGGCTAATGCATGGGACAAGGTGCAGTCTACGGCAATACAAAAGTGCTGGAACCCTTTGATGAACTCAAGCAATGATTGTAATGAAGATAATTTGTTACCTTTGAATGTCATAAGGGACTAAATCCGAAAAGACCGCGAAATAATATCATCGATAAATGATTTGCTTCAAGAGCTATCTTGGCTATATTGCCGAAAATAAAACAATCTGGAACCGACTTGCAGCAGAAGAAGCAAGTTAGAGAAAGCAAGAGCAAGAGAAAGCAAGAAATTGAAAGTGATGACGAAAATGCCAAAAATCAAAGCAGGGGCTGCAATCCAAGCACTAAACATTTGCCTTCAATGGGCTGAAGATGCTTCACTGAATAATATTATAGCTCTGCAAAACTTACGAGTCAGCTGTGGAAAAGAATTCAGGGTCTAAAAAGACACAATCAAAAATTTCTCAATTTTTTAAATACAAGTAAAATGTTAATTTGTTTATTTTTAATATGAATTAAAAGATTAGTTTTGGTCTGTTTACCAGTGCAAGACACGTTTTTTTACTATTTTGGAGGGGTTTAACTTTTTGTCTCATTTTCGGCACCTTCCATTTTTTTACTCGATTATTGCAACAAACTCAGTAAAATCAACTGCCCAAATTTCTATTAGTTGCTTTTATTGAGGTCGCACTGTAAATCTATAATTTCCACACTTTATCGTAGCGGCCGTGGCTTTGCGAGTTGGTCCATCGACCACTAAGCACTTGAGCCTACGCAGGTACGACCAAAATATTTTCACCGCTCCTCCTCTTTCGAATCTATGACAATGCAAAGAATATGACCAGAAATGAATTACATATGATAGAGACGCCCAACTTATACCTTTCTTGCCCCTCAAAATGTTTGATAAGCGTAAGTAAAAATAAAGTGGTATGCTAACACAAACGTCAAAATCTAAGGTTTCCCACTGCAAAGTTGCATACCTCTTTAGTACATTTCTGCTCAACACGAGTGGTTGCTGAGAGGCATAGATAACCAGCTAGAGATACGCATCTTCCTCGTCTCTTGCCGATGACAATATTTTGAGAGCTTGTTGTTTTTGTAAGGTCTGTGAATACATGAGGCGTTTCGAACAGCTGAAAGTCTTCCCCTCCCCTATTTGAAAAAAGTGTCCGTTGTTAGAGCGTTATTTCAAAGCTTTCTGTTCCACCACAAAAAGGTGTTCAGAAGGTGCATTTATTTAACTGGAGGTATATTGGAGTACACTGATAATTGATACCAGAAATGAAGTACTGAAGAGATATGCAACCACCGGTCCCTTCCCACCGGTATCATTTGATAGCGTGTTTTATTACATCTGCGAGTGAGCTAAGCAAAGCTGATTACTCCCGCTTACACTATATGATTTTGTTGTCAATTTCAAATTATAAAGAATCATACACAATTCATAATAATGTAATGAAGGTTTCTATCCTCGTCTTATAAAAGTACAAAATTGTATAGAAAACAAAAATAGTCTTGATTTTTCGTATTGTCAAACATTTATATCAATTATTCAAACACCCCGATATTGCTATTGAATTCGAAATAATTGTGCCAGAACAGAAATCATTAATTGAAGCATTTTAATTTTTAGACATAGGTACAATATTAGAATATCAGCACCAATATTTGTAAATTTGTTATATACTTCCATTTACTTTGATAGCAATCTCTTTTTCCATGTTATAATTTCCACTTACACTGCAAAGGACGTCAATATACTTGACGAACATAACTAACGGAATCTTTACACATCGTGGGCAAGTCTACCAAATTGGAAATTGATTTGACACTAAGGGGAAAAATTGGTTTGACAGCTGATCGAAAGCGACCACTTGTGAAAGTATGCGCCAAATAAAGCTGCCAAATATAGTGGCATGAGTGATTTTCTGTGGGCCATGGTATTGTCGTCTGGAAGGTCGAATATCTCCATTAGGTGATTTGTGCTGAGGCTAGGCCTTAGCCCGGTCTTCGATCAATTGTAGCGCCAACCATATTATATTATGTATTACGTGCAAATCCACATATGGTCGTAACTGTATATCATCCGGACGATAAATTTAGCACGAGTTAATAATGTGTACATATTTACTTTTTCGTTTCAATATAGATTAGTATATTACACATAATACTTACCGATCGCATATTGATCAAGTAACCCATACGTCGAACATTATCCGAAATTCTATTGAATCCGTATTTCAAGTCGATTCCATCACTTTTCAAGGATTCTCCGTATTCAGATTGCGCGAGTGTATCACTCATTTTGCTCAAGTTTAAACCACAATTTTATGAATCGAAAAATGCCCCCACCGATCACAACCTATGCTCAGAAATCAACTAATACCCAGAAACAGAAATGTAGTACTAAAGAGATATGCAACTTTCCAGTGGAAAACCTCTAGTCAATCGCAGTTCACCTCAGATTTTGACCGTTATCTCTGACTTAGACGTTTGTTCTCTCAAGTCGCGCATAGGACTTTATTTTCACGCACACTTGTTAGGAGTTGAAGTGTGATCAGAAATGACGTATGATAGAGATACCCAGCTTCTACCTCTTTCGCCCCTTAAAGTTTTTGGCAACCATTTTTTATATTGCTTTCTGAAGCCAAATTGGCCAATCAGAGAACGGCATTCACGTTATTTCGTGAATAACTGTCAAAAATGAATTAATAACCGTCAAAATTTTCATAGTTATCCGTCAAATTCGTCGACTGACTAGGAGTCAATCAGCTGTGAAGTTGGATGTCTCTATCATACTTCATTTCTTGTCATCACATTCCGAACATCATCAATAAAGAGAGAAGATCTTACATCGTACACTGTGAAAACAGGTGTGTAGTAACATAATCATTTTACTTTTTATGAACCCATAAATATAGCAGATGCAGAATGTTGGCAACATACAATGACAGATAAGCTAAATGCCCTAAAGCAAAACGAAACTTGGGATCTTGTCGACTTGCTATCAATTTAGTGGGGGTGTTGAAGTAGAATGTACAAGCACTTTATTTTTAAAGCGGTACAAAAGTTATATAATTTTATAGTGTACACATATATGTGTCTCTTTATCACTTTACCAGTGGTGCCAATATCAAAAGGTGTGTTTGGAAATACAAATTGTGTACAAGTTGGGCTACACTAACACTCCCACTGGTAAGCATAGCTAACCATCTGATGTTACCACCTGAGCCAAAAGATCCAACGTCTAGTGGTGCAAGTTTAGCTTCAGGCCTGGTGTACATATTAGATGATGCTGTTTAAATGATGGCACTACTGACACGTTTATCTCTGCCCTTGATGAGTTTGGTGATCAGAGAAATTCCTGAAAAAGTTCTAGTCCACAAGTACAACAATATCTCCTACTTGTAGATTTTTAGTTGACGTAAACCATTTAGCTCTTCGAGTTAAAGTTGGGAGATATTCACAAAGCCCCTTCCGCGAAAACTGGTTGGTAAATTGTTCCGAGATCAACCAGTTCTTTTTAACAAATTTTTTTTTTTCAGAAAGTGAAAAGTCATATCCAAAGCTTTCACGGAATCCAGAGTTATGGAAATCTAAAATACAAAAATGACTCAATCGGGTAAATCGTGTACAAACATCAACAAAAAGGAAATTCCTGCCAAAGATTCAAAAACTGCATGCAAGAGTTCGTTCTTTCAGACGAAGAAAAGAATAATTTGTATTTCAAATTCATAACTGAAATAAAATTAAAATGTCGAAGAGCCGAAAAACCTGAAAATGAAAAGGACACAATCAAGAACTATTTAATAATCTATTATTTCGATAATTCCGTTCAAACAAAGCAACCCAAGCCGCAAGCCAACTTTTTTTTATGAATACATTTTGCGTGAGTAAAACAGGTTGTTGTTGGTTGTCGTTTCATAAGGAATCAGGGTGTCACAACAAAAAAGCTATTAATTGAAACATTTTAGTTTTGAGCCCGTATCAGACATACAGTATTTGCAATATCTGCAGCAATATAATATTAGGGCACGTGTTTTTGGCTGGAAAGCAGAATAGATATATATATATATAATAGACGATAGAGATTTCCAACTTTGGGTATTTTTAGCCCGGCCGAGGTCGTCATTGGGCCGTAAAGATAAGAGGGTAATGGAATTCCCATGCATTTCAAACATACTCTTACGAAGTTCCCGGCTCCACCACGTATCGTAACATCGTATAAAAAATGCTGTTAGATCATTTATCAGATCTCCATTATATCTTTGAAATGTTGAATATCCCTATTATGTGATCTGTGAGAAGTACAGGCTGAAAATTTTGTAAATCGAAGTCGCTTGTTCATAATAATTTCAACACTTATTACAGTAATATAAGTAATATAATATACAGTGCGACCTCAATAAAAGCAACCCTCGATACGTGCTACTCCTCGATAAAAGCAACACCTTAAGTCTTACCATTGTTGGACTCAGCAATTGCAACTCCTCGAAAAATAAGTGACTCGATAAAAGCAACTATTGTTTCATAAACTCTTTTTTCGTTCGCTATTTGTAGGGCAGTTATTTTACAGCTATTTGTTGTACTTTTTATGCAGATGTTTGTTAGACGCTGTTTGCGTTTTGTATGACAGGCGTAGTTTTTCGTGCCTTTTACTCTGTAGTCGTTAGTCGGATTACTGTGTATTATTAGTTATGGCTATTGTAAAAAGTGTTCCTAAGCTTTCTATAAAGCAAAAAAGTGAAATTCTAGATCAAATTAATAAGGGTGTAACTGCTAAATCGCTTTCTGAGAAATATAAAGTAAACAAGTCTACCATAAGTAGAATTAAGAGGACACAAGTAGCGCTAACAAAATTTGTTGAAAATTCAGAATGTGGACCGGGAAAACGAGTAACTTTAAAAGCGTGTCAGTTTCCACGTATGGAGAAAGTCTTTTATAAATGGTTTTTGGAAAATCGACATCGAAACGTGACAATTTCCATAGAAGTTTTAAAAGCACAGGCATGTAAACTGCACGACAGAATGAATGTCTGTCTTACAAATTTTAAAAAAAGGCATGGAATCCGCAAACTAGAAATTTGTTGAGAAAAGTTGTCAAATAAGTCGAAACTCGTTGAAACGTTTTTGGTTAAGTTCAAAAATACAATTAAAGAGCTCGGTCCGTGCGGCTTATTTTTTAAGCTTATGTCAAATAAAACCCTTGTAAGCTTTAAAGAAGCAACCGCTCCAGGTCGGAAGACAAGCAAAGAGAGAATAACATTTCTTGCTTACACGAACGCATCTGGGATTCACAAAATAAAATTATTCGTCATCAGGAAAGCTCTAAATCCTAGAGCATTAAAAAATTTTTAAAATAAACCCGTCATTTATAAGGGCAATAAAAATGCGTGGATGACATTCTCGTTGTTTGAAGAATGGTTTCACTCAACGTTTGTGCCAGAGGTAACATGTTTAATAAAGTTGATCGACTTTTATCACCATTTCTTTTTTATTTACATATTTGTTTCTTCATAAGACAGTTTCTTGGGTCTAGAAATCTTCAGAAGAGGGCTCTGTTACTGTTGGACAACGCAACTTGTCATCCAAAGGACGGCGAGCTGGAAAGTGATGATGGAATGATAGTCACCATTTGTTTACCAGCAAAGTGCACAGCTATTCTCCAACCAATGGATCAAAATGTGATCAACTTGACTAAACTGAATTACAAAAAGAGTCTATTGGCACATTTGGTCGCTAATCAAGGGTCAGATTTGGAGACTAAAATAAAAGCATTTAATTTGAGACACGCCGAATGTCTCTTGGCTAATGCATGGGACAAGGTGCAGTCTACGGCAATACAAAAGTGCTGGAACCCTTTGATGAACTCAAGCAATGATTGTAATGAAGATAATTTGTTACCTTTGAGTGTCATAAGGGACTAAATCCGAAAAGACCGCGAAATAATATCATCGATAAATGATTTGCTTCAAGAGCTATCTTGGCTATATTGCCGAAAATAAAACAATCTGGAACCGACTTGCAGCAGAAGAAGCAAGTTAGAGAAAGCAAGAGCAAGAGAAAGCAAGAAATTGAAAGTGATGACGAAAATGCCAAAAATCAAAGCAGGGGCTGCAATCCAAGCACTAAACATTTGCCTTCAATGGGCTGAAGATGCTTCACTGAATAATATTATAGCTCTGCAAAACTTACGAGTCAGCTGTGGAAAAGAATTCAGGGTCTAAAAAGACACAATCAAAAATTTCTCAATTTTTTAAATACAAGTAAAATGTTAATTTGTTTATTTTTAATATGAATTAAAAGATTAGTTTTGGTCTGTTTACCAGTGCAAGACACGTTTTTTTTACTATTTTGGAGGGGTTTAACTTTTTGTCTCATTTTCGGCACCTTCCATTTTTTTACTCGATTATTGCAACAAACTCAGTAAAACCAACTGCCCAAATTTCTATTAGTTGCTTTTATTGAGGTCGCACTGTAAATCTATAATTTCCACACTTTATCGTAGCGGCCGTGGCTTTGCGAGTTGGTCCATCGACCACTAAGCACTTGAGCCTACGCAGGTACGACCAAAATATTTTCACCGCTCCTCCTCTTTCGAATCTATGACAATGCAAAGAATATGACCAGAAATGAATTACATATGATAGAGACGCCCAACTTATACCTTTCTTGCCCCTCAAAATGTTTGATAAGCGTAAGTAAAAATAAAGTGGTATGCTAACACAAACGTCAAAATCTAAGGTTTCCCACTGCAAAGTTGCATACCTCTTTAGTACATTTCTGCTCAACACGAGTGGTTGCTGAGAGGCATAGATAACCAGCTAGAGATACGCATCTTCCTCGTCTCTTGCCGATGACAATATTTTGAGAGCTTGTTGTTTTTGTAAGGTCTGTGAATACATGAGGCGTTTCGAACAGCTGAAAGTCTTCCCCTCCCCTATTTGAAAAAAGTGTCCGTTGTTAGAGCGTTATTTCAAAGCTTTCTGTTCCACCACAAAAAGGTGTTCAGAAGGTGCATTTATTTAAGTGGAGGTATATTGGAGTACACTGATAATTGATACCAGAAATGAAGTACTGAAGAGATATGCAACCACCGGTCCCTTCCCACCGGTATCATTTGACAGCGTGTTTTATTACATCTGCGAGTGAGCTAAGCAAAGCTGATTACTCCCGCTTACACTATATGATTTTGTTGTCAATTTCAAATTATAAAGAATCATACACAATTCATAATAATGTAATGAAGGTTTCTATCCTCGTCTTATAAAAGTACAAAATTGTATAGAAAACAAAAATAGTCTTGATTTTTCGTACTGTCAAACATTTATATCAATTATTCAAACACCCCGATATTGCTATTGAATTCGAAATAATTGTGCCAGAACAGAAATCATTAATTGAAGCATTTTAATTTTTAGACATAGGTACAATATTAGAATATCAGCACCAATATTTGTAAATTTGTTATATACTTCCATTTACTTTGATAGCAATCTCTTTTTCCATGTTATAATTTCCACTTACACTGCAAAGGACGTCAATATACTTGACGAACATAACTAACGGAATCTTTACACATCGTGGGCAAGTCAACCAAATTGGAAATTGATTTGACACTAAGGGGAAAAATTGGTTTGACAGCTGATCGAAAGCGACCACTTGTGAAAGTATGCGCCAAATAAAGCTGCCAAATATAGTGGCATGAGTGATTTTCTGTGGGCCATGGTATTGTCGTCTGGAAGGTCGAATATCTCCATTAGGTGATTTGTGCTGAGGCTAGGCCTTAGCCCGGTCTTCGATCAATTGTAGCGCCAACCATATTATATTATGTATTACGTGCAAATCCACATATGGTCGTAACTGTATATCATCCGGACGATAAATTTAGCACGAGTTAATAATGTGTACATATTTACTTTTTCGTTTCAATATAGATTAGTATATTACACATAATACTTACCGATCGCATATTGATCAAGTAACCCATACGTCGAACATTATCCGAAATTCTATTGAATCCGTATTTCAAGTCGATTCCATCACTTTTCAAGGATTCTCCGTATTCAGATTGCGCGAGTGTATCACTCATTTTGCTCAAGTTTAAACCACAATTTTATGAATCGAAAAATGCCCCCACCGATCACAACCTATGCTCAGAAATCAACTAATACCCAGAAACAGAAATGTAGTACTAAAGAGATATGCAACTTTCCAGTGGAAAACCTCTAGTCAATCGCAGTTCACCTCAGATTTTGACCGTTATCTCTGACTTAGACGTTTGTTCTCTCAAGTCGCGCATAGGACTTTATTTTCACGCACACTTGTTAGGAGTTGAAGTGTGATCAGAAATGACGTATGATAGAGATACCCAGCTTCTACCTCTTTCGCCCCTTAAAGTTTTTGGCAACCATTTTTTATATTGCTTTCTGAAGCCAAATTAGCCAATCAGAGAACGGCATTCACGTTATTTCGTGAATAACTGTCAAAAATGAATTAATAACCGTCAAAATTTTCATAGTTATCCGTCAAATTCGTCGACTGACTAGGAGTCAATCAGCTGTGAAGTTGGATGTCTCTATCATACTTCATTTCTTGTCATCACATTCCGAACATCATCAATAAAGAGAGAAGATCTTACATCGTACACTGTGAAAACAGGTGTGTAGTAACATAATCATTTTACTTTTTATGAACCCATAAATATAGCAGATGCAGAATGTTGGCAACATACAATGACAGATAAGGTAAATGCCCTAAAGCAAAACGAAACTTGGGATCTTGTCGACTTGCTATCAATTTAGTGGGGGTGTTGAAGTAGAATGTACAAGCACTTTATTTTTAAAGCGGTACAAAAGTTATATAATTTTATAGTGTACACATATATGTGTCTCTTTATCACTTTACCAGTGGTGCCAATATCAAAAGGTGTGTTTGGAAATACAAATTGTGTACAAGTTGGGCTACACTAACACTCCCACTGGTAAGCATAGCTAACCATCTGATGTTACCACCTGAGCCAAAAGATCCAACGTCTAGTGGTGCAAGTTTTGCTTCAGGCCTGGTGTACATATTAGATGATGCTGTTTAAATGATGGCACTACTGACACGTTTATCTCTGCCCTTGATGAGTTTGGTGATCAGAGAAATTCCTGAAAAAGTTCTAGTCCACAAGTACAACAATATCTCCTACTTGTAGATTTTTAGTTGACGTAAACCATTTAGCTCTTCGAGTTAAAGTTGGGAGATATTCACAAAGCCCCTTCCGCGAAAACTGGTTGGTAAATTGTTCCGAGATCAACCAGTTCTCTTTAACAAATTTTTTTTTTCAGAAAGTGAAAAGTCATCTCCAAAGCTATCACGGAATCCAGAGTTATGGAAATCTAAAATACAAAAATGGCTCAATCGGGTAAATCGTGTACAAACATCAACAAAAAGGAAATTCCTGCCAAAGATTCAAAAACTGCATGCAAGAGTTCGTTCTTTCAGACGAAGAAAAGAATAATTTGTATTTCAAATTCATAACTGAAATAAAATTAAAATGTCGAAGAGCCGAAAAACCTGAAAATGAAAAGGACACAATCAAGAACTATTTAATAATCTATTATTTCGATAATTCCGTTCAAACAAAGCAACCCAAGCCGCAAGCCAACTTTTTTTTATGAATACATTTTGCGTGAGTAAAACAGGGATATGATTTCGCAGTTTACGAGGCGAAAAACAGCGCTAAGAACCAATGGCAAAAACATCAAACGAGTCACTCCGCCTGATAGACTTAAATGTGTTATTGTTCTTATAAACATTTTCCCCACAATTGATTCGTGTGTTGCACAGAAAAGGAATAAAATTAATTCGACTGCAATCAGAATGTTCTTAAAACGTAATGATGTAGACAGAAAACTGAATAGAACATACATAATAACGATTGCGTTCTGTAGTGTTGTTGGTTGTCGTTTCATAAGGAATCAGGGTGTCACAACAAAAAAGCTATTAATTGAAAGATTTTAGTTTTGAGCCCGTATCAGACATACAGTATTTGCAATATCTGCAGCAATATAATATTAGGGCACGTGTTTTTGGCTGGAAAGCAGAATAGATATATATATATATAATAGACGATAGAGATTTCCAACTTTGGGTATTTTTAGCCCGGCCGATGTCGTCATTGGGCCGTAAAGATAAGAGGGTAATGGAATTCCCATGCATTTCAAACATACTCTTACGAAGTTCCCGGCTCCACCACGTATCGTAACATCGTATAAAAAATGCTGTTAGATCATTTATCAGATCTCCATTATATCTTTGAAATGTTGAATATCCCTATTATGTGATCTGTGAGAAGTACAGGCTGAAAATTTTGTAAATCGAAGTCGCTTGTTCATAATAATTTCAACACTTATTACAGTAATATAAGTAATATAATATACAGTGCGACCTCAATAAAAGCAACCCTCGATACGTGCTACTCCTCGATAAAAGCAACACCTTAAGTCTTACCATTGTTGGACTCAGCAATTGCAACTCCTCGAAAAATAAGTGACTCGATAAAAGCAACTATTGTTTCATAAACTCTTTTTTCGTTCGCTATTTGTAGGGCAGTTATTTTACAGCTATTTGTTGTACTTTTTATGCAGATGTTTGTTAGACGCTGTTTGCGTTTTGTATGACAGGCGTAGTTTTTCGTGCCTTTTACTCTGTAGTCGTTAGTCGGATTACTGTGTATTATTAGTTATGGCTATTGTAAAAAGTGTTCCTAAGCTTTCTATAAAGCAAAAAAGTGAAATTCTAGATCAAATTAATAAGGGTGTAACTGCTAAATCGCTTTCTGAGAAATATAAAGTAAACAAGTCTACCATAAGTAGAATTAAGAGGACACAAGTAGCGCTAACAAAATTTGTTGAAAATTCAGAATGTGGACCGGGAAAGCGAGTAACTTTAAAAGCGTGTCAGTTTCCACGTATGGAGAAAGTCTTTTATAAATGGTTTTTGGAAAATCGACATCGAAACGTGCCAATTTCCATAGAAGTTTTAAAAGCACAGGCATGTAAACTGCACGACAGAATGAATGTCTGTCTTACAAATTTTAAAAAAAGGCATGGAATCCGCAAACTAGAAATTTGTTGAGAAAAGCTGTCAAATAAGTCGAAACTCGTTGAAACGTTTTTGGTTAAGTTCAAAAATACAATTAAAGAGCTCGGTCCGTGCGGCTTATTTTTTAAGCTTATGTCAAATAAAACCCTTGTAAGCTTTAAAGAAGCAACCGCTCCAGGTCGGAAGACAAGCAAAGAGAGAATAACATTTCTTGCTTACACGAACGCATCTGGGATTCACAAAATAAAATTATTCGTCATCAGGAAAGCTCTAAATCCTAGAGCATTAAAAAAATTTTAAAATAAACCCGTCATTTATAAGGGCAATAAAAATGCGTGGATGACATTCTCGTTGTTTGAAGAATGGTTTCACTCAACGTTTGTGCCAGAGGTAACATGTTTAATAAAGTTGATCGACTTTTATCACCATTTCTTTTTTATTTACATATTTGTTTCTTCATAAGACAGTTTCTTGGGTCTAGAAATCTTCAGAAGAGGGCTCTGTTACTGTTGGACAACGCAACTTGTCATCCAAAGGACGGCGAGCTGGAAAGTGATGATGGAATGATAGTCACCATTTGTTTACCAGCAAAGTGCACAGCTATTCTCCAACCAATGGATCAAAATGTGATCAACTTGACTAAACTGAATTACAAAAAGAGTCTATTGGCACATTTGGTCGCTAATCAAGGGTCAGATTTGGAGACTAAAATAAAAGCATTTAATTTGAGACACGCCGAATGTCTCTTGGCTAATGCATGGGACAAGGTGCAGTCTACGGCAATACAAAAGTGCTGGAACCCTTTGATGAACTCAAGCAATGATTGTAATGAAGATAATTTGTTACCTTTGAGTGTCATAAGGGACTAAATCCGAAAAGACCGCGAAATAATATCATCGATAAATGATTTGCTTCAAGAGCTATCTTGGCTATATTGCCGAAAATAAAACAATCTGGAACCGACTTGCAGCAGAAGAAGCAAGTTAGAGAAAGCAAGAAATTGAAAGTGATGACGAAAATGCCAAAAATCAAAGCAGGGGCTGCAATCCAAGCACTAAACATTTGCCTTCAATGGGCTGAAGATGCTTCACTGAATAATATTATAGCTCTGCAAAACTTACGAGTCAGCTGTGGAAAAGAATTCAGGGTCTAAAAAGACACAATCAAAAATTTCTCAATTTTTTAAATACAAGTAAAATGTTAATTTGTTTATTTTTAATATGAATTAAAAGATTAGTTTTGGTCTGTTTACCAGTGCAAGACACGTTTTTTTTACTATTTTGGAGGGGTTTAACTTTTTGTCTCATTTTCGGCACCTTCCATTTTTTTACTCGATTATTGCAACAAACTCAGTAAAATCAACTGCCCAAATTTCTATTAGTTGCTTTTATTGAGGTCGCACTGTAAATCTATAATTTCCACACTTTATCGTAGCGGCCGTGGCTTTGCGAGTTGGTCCATCGACCACTAAGCACTTGAGCCTACGCAGGTACGACCAAAATATTTTCACCGCTCCTCCTCTTTCGAATCTATGACAATGCAAAGAATATGACCAGAAATGAATTACATATGATAGAGACGCCCAACTTATACCTTTCTTGCCCCTCAAAATGTTTGATAAGCGTAAGTAAAAATAAAGTGGTATGCTAACACAAACGTCAAAATCTAAGGTTTCCCACTGCAAAGTTGCATACCTCTTTAGTACATTTCTGCTCAACACGAGTGGTTGCTGAGAGGCATAGATAACCAGCTAGAGATACGCATCTTCCTCGTCTCTTGCCGATGACAATATTTTGAGAGCTTGTTGTTTTTGTAAGGTCTGTGAATACATGAGGCGTTTCGAACAGCTGAAAGTCTTCCCCTCCCCTATTTGAAAAAAGTGTCCGTTGTTAGAGCGTTATTTCAAAGCTTTCTGTTCCACCACAAAAAGGTGTTCAGAAGGTGCATTTATTTAAGTGGAGGTATATTGGAGTACACTGATAATTGATACCAGAAATGAAGTACTGAAGAGATATGCAACCACCGGTCCCTTCCCACCGGTATCATTTGACAGCGTGTTTTATTACATCTGCGAGTGAGCTAAGCAAAGCTGATTACTCCCGCTTACACTATATGATTTTGTTGTCAATTTCAAATTATAAAGAATCATACACAATTCATAATAATGTAATGAAGGTTTCTATCCTCGTCTTATAAAAGTACAAAATTGTATAGAAAACAAAAATAGTCTTGATTTTTCGTACTGTCAAACATTTATATCAATTATTCAAACACCCCGATATTGCTATTGAATTCGAAATAATTGTGCCAGAACAGAAATCATTAATTGAAGCATTTTAATTTTTAGACATAGGTACAATATTAGAATATCAGCACCAATATTTGTAAATTTGTTATATACTTCCATTTACTTTGATAGCAATCTCTTTTTCCATGTTATAATTTCCACTTACACTGCAAAGGACGTCAATATACTTGACGAACATAACTAACGGAATCTTTACACATCGTGGGCAAGTCAACCAAATTGGAAATTGATTTGACACTAAGGGGAAAAATTGGTTTGACAGCTGATCGAAAGCGACCACTTGTGAAAGTATGCGCCAAATAAAGCTGCCAAATATAGTGGCATGAGTGATTTTCTGTGGGCCATGGTATTGTCGTCTGGAAGGTCGAATATCTCCATTAGGTGATTTGTGCTGAGGCTAGGCCTTAGCCCGGTCTTCGATCAATTGTAGCGCCAACCATATTATATTATGTATTACGTGCAAATCCACATATGGTCGTAACTGTATATCATCCGGACGATAAATTTAGCACGAGTTAATAATGTGTACATATTTACTTTTTCGTTTCAATATAGATTAGTATATTACACATAATACTTACCGATCGCATATTGATCAAGTAACCCATACGTCGAACATTATCCGAAATTCTATTGAATCCGTATTTCAAGTCGATTCCATCACTTTTCAAGGATTCTCCGTATTCAGATTGCGCGAGTGTATCACTCATTTTGCTCAAGTTTAAACCACAATTTTATGAATCGAAAAATGCCCCCACCGATCACAACCTATGCTCAGAAATCAACTAATACCCAGAAACAGAAATGTAGTACTAAAGAGATATGCAACTTTCCAGTGGAAAACCTCTAGTCAATCGCAGTTCACCTCAGATTTTGACCGTTATCTCTGACTTAGACGTTTGTTCTCTCAAGTCGCGCATAGGACTTTATTTTCACGCACACTTGTTAGGAGTTGAAGTGTGATCAGAAATGACGTATGATAGAGATGCCCAGCTTCTACCTCTTTCGCCCCTTAAAGTTTTTGGCAACCATTTTTTATATTGCTTTCTGAAGCCAAATTGGCCAATCAGAGAACGGCATTCACGTTATTTCGTGAATAACTGTCAAAAATGAATTAATAACCGTCAAAATTTTCATAGTTATCCGTCAAATTCGTCGACTGACTAGGAGTCAATCAGCTGTGAAGTTGGATGTCTCTATCATACTTCATTTCTTGTCATCACATTCCGAACATCATCAATAAAGAGAGAAGATCTTACATCGTACACTGTGAAAACAGGTGTGTAACATAATCCTTTTACTTTTTATGAACCCATAAATATAGCAGATGCCGAATGTTGGCAACATACAATGACAGATAAGCTAAATGCCCTAAAGCAAAACGAAACTTGGGATCTTGTCGACTTGCTATCAATATAGTGGGGGTGTTGAAGTAGAATGTACAAGCACTTTATTTTTAAAGCGGTACAAAAGTTATATAATTTTATAGTGTACACATATATGTGTCTCTTTATCACTTTACCAGTGGTGCCAATATCAAAAGGTGTGTTTGGAAATACAAATTGTGTACAAATTGGGCTACACCAACACTCCCACTGGTAAGCATAGCTAACCATCTGATGTTACCACCTGAGCCAAAAGATCCAACGTCTAGTGGTGCAAGTTTTGCTTCAGGCATGGTGTACATATTAGATGATGCTGTTTAAATGATGGCACTACTGACACGTTTATCTCTGCCCTTGATGAGTTTGGTGATCAGAGAAATTCCTGAAAAAGTTCTAGTCCACAAGTACAACAATATCTCCTACTTGTAGATTTTTAGTTGACGTAAACCATTTAGCTCTTCGAGTTAAAGTTGGGAGATATTCACAAAGCCCCTTCCGCGAAAACTGGTTGGTAAATTGTTCCGAGATCAACCAGTTCTCTTTAACAAATTTTTTTTTTCAGAAAGTGAAAAGTCATCTCCAAAGCTTTCACGGAATCCAGAGTTATGGAAATCTAAAATACAAAAATGGCTCAATCGGGTAAATCGTGTACAAACATCAACAAAAAGGAAATTCCTGCCAAAGATTCAAAAACTGCATGCAAGAGTTCGTTCTTTCAGACGAAGAAAAGAATAATTTGTATTTCAAATTCATAACTGAAATAAAATTAAAATGTCGAAGAGCCGAAAAACCTGAAAATGAAAAGGACACAATCAAGAACTATTTAATAATCTATTATTTCGATAATTCCGTTCAAACAAAGCAACCCAAGCCGCAAGCCAACTTTTTTTTATGAATACATTTTGCGTGAGTAAAACAGGGATATGATTTCGCAGTTTACGAGGCGAAAAACAGCGCTAAGAACCAATGGCAAAAACATCAAACGAGTCACTCCGCCTGATAGACTTAAATGTGTTATTGTTCTTATAAACATTTTCCCCACAATTGATTCGTGTGTTGCACAGAAAAGGAATAAAATTAATTCGACTGCAATCAGAATGTTCTTAAAACGTTATGATGTAGACAGAAAACAGAATAGAACATACATAATAACGATTGCGTTCTGTAGTGTTGTTGGTTGTCGTTTCATAAGGAATCAGGGTGTCACAACAAAAAAGCTATTAATTGAAAGATTTTAGTTTTGAGCCCGTATCAGACATACAGTATTTGCAATATCTGCAGCAATATAATATTAGGGCACGTGTTTTTGGCTGGAAAGCAGAATAGATATATATATATATATAATAGACGATAGAGATTTCCAACTTTGGGTATTTTTAGCCCGGCCGATGTCGTCATTGGGCCGTAAAGATAAGAGGGTAATGGAATTCCCATGCATTTCAAACATACTCTTACGAAGTTCCCGGCTCCACCACGTATCGTAACATCGTATAAAAAATGCTGTTAGATCATTTATCAGATCTCCATTATATCTTTGAAATGTTGAATATCCCTATTATGTGATCTGTGAGAAGTACAGGCTGAAAATTTTGTAAATCGAAGTCGCTTGTTCATAATAATTTCAACACTTATTACAGTAATATAAGTAATATAATATACAGTGCGACCTCAATAAAAGCAACCCTCGATACGTGCTACTCCTCGATAAAAGCAACACCTTAAGTCTTACCATTGTTGGACTCAGCAATTGCAACTCCTCGAAAAATAAGTGACTCGATAAAAGCAACTATTGTTTCATAAACTCTTTTTTCGTTCGCTATTTGTAGGGCAGTTATTTTACAGCTATTTGTTGTACTTTTTATGCAGATGTTTGTTAGACGCTGTTTGCGTTTTGTATGACAGGCGTAGTTTTTCGTGCCTTTTACTCTGTAGTCGTTAGTCGGATTACTGTGTATTATTAGTTATGGCTATTGTAAAAAGTGTTCCTAAGCTTTCTATAAAGCAAAAAAGTGAAATTCTAGATCAAATTAATAAGGGTGTAACTGCTAAATCGCTTTCTGAGAAATATAAAGTAAACAAGTCTACCATAAGTAGAATTAAGAGGACACAAGTAGCGCTAACAAAATTTGTTGAAAATTCAGAATGTGGACCGGGAAAACGAGTAACTTTAAAAGCGTGTCAGTTTCCACGTATGGAGAAAGTCTTTTATAAATGGTTTTTGGAAAATCGACATCGAAACGTGCCAATTTCCATAGAAGTTTTAAAAGCACAGGCATGTAAACTGCACGACAGAATGAATGTCTGTCTTACAAATTTTAAAAAAAGGCATGGAATCCGCAAACTAGAAATTTGTTGAGAAAAGCTGTCAAATAAGTCGAAACTCGTTGAAACGTTTTTGGTTAAGTTCAAAAATACAATTAAAGAGCTCGGTCCGTGCGGCTTATTTTTTAAGCTTATGTCAAATAAAACCCTTGTAAGCTTTAAAGAAGCAACCGCTCCAGGTCGGAAGACAAGCAAAGAGAGAATAACATTTCTTGCTTACACGAACGCATCTGGGATTCACAAAATAAAATTATTCGTCATCAGGAAAGCTCTAAATCCTAGAGCATTAAAAAAATTTTAAAATAAACCCGTCATTTATAAGGGCAATAAAAATGCGTGGATGACATTCTCGTTGTTTGAAGAATGGTTTCACTCAACGTTTGTGCCAGAGGTAACATGTTTAATAAAGTTGATCGACTTTTATCACCATTTCTTTTTTATTTACATATTTGTTTCTTCATAAGACAGTTTCTTGGGTCTAGAAATCTTCAGAAGAGGGCTCTGTTACTGTTGGACAACGCAACTTGTCATCCAAAGGACGGCGAGCTGGAAAGTGATGATGGAATGATAGTCACCATTTGTTTACCAGCAAAGTGCACAGCTATTCTCCAACCAATGGATCAAAATGTGATCAACTTGACTAAACTGAATTACAAAAAGAGTCTATTGGCACATTTGGTCGCTAATCAAGGGTCAGATTTGGAGACTAAAATAAAAGCATTTAATTTGAGACACGCCGAATGTCTCTTGGCTAATGCATGGGACAAGGTGCAGTCTACGGCAATACAAAAGTGCTGGAACCCTTTGATGAACTCAAGCAATGATTGTAATGAAGATAATTTGTTACCTTTGAGTGTCATAAGGGACTAAATCCGAAAAGACCGCGAAATAATATCATCGATAAATGATTTGCTTCAAGAGCTATCTTGGCTATATTGCCGAAAATAAAACAATCTGGAACCGACTTGCAGCAGAAGAAGCAAGTTAGAGAAAGCAAGAAATTGAAAGTGATGACGAAAATGCCAAAAATCAAAGCAGGGGCTGCAATCCAAGCACTAAACATTTGCCTTCAATGGGCTGAAGATGCTTCACTGAATAATATTATAGCTCTGCAAAACTTACGAGTCAGCTGTGGAAAAGAATTCAGGGTCTAAAAAGACACAATCAAAAATTTCTCAATTTTTTAAATACAAGTAAAATGTTAATTTGTTTATTTTTAATATGAATTAAAAGATTAGTTTTGGTCTGTTTACCAGTGCAAGACACGTTTTTTTACTATTTTGGAGGGGTTTAACTTTTTGTCTCATTTTCGGCACCTTCCATTTTTTTACTCGATTATTGCAACAAACTCAGTAAAATCAACTGCCCAAATTTCTATTAGTTGCTTTTATTGAGGTCGCACTGTAAATCTATAATTTCCACACTTTATCGTAGCGGCCGTGGCTTTGCGAGTTGGTCCATCGACCACTAAGCACTTGAGCCTACGCAGGTACGACCAAAATATTTTCACCGCTCCTCCTCTTTCGAATCTATGACAATGCAAAGAATATGACCAGAAATGAATTACATATGATAGAGACGCCCAACTTATACCTTTCTTGCCCCTCAAAATGTTTGATAAGCGTAAGTAAAAATAAAGTGGTATGCTAACACAAACGTCAAAATCTAAGGTTTCCCACTGCAAAGTTGCATACCTCTTTAGTACATTTCTGCTCAACACGAGTGGTTGCTGAGAGGCATAGATAACCAGCTAGAGATACGCATCTTCCTCGTCTCTTGCCGATGACAATATTTTGAGAGCTTGTTGTTTTTGTAAGGTCTGTGAATACATGAGGCGTTTCGAACAGCTGAAAGTCTTCCCCTCCCCTATTTGAAAAAAGTGTCCGTTGTTAGAGCGTTATTTCAAAGCTTTCTGTTCCACCACAAAAAGGTGTTCAGAAGGTGCATTTATTTAAGTGGAGGTATATTGGAGTACACTGATAATTGATACCAGAAATGAAGTACTGAAGAGATATGCAACCACCGGTCCCTTCCCACCGGTATCATTTGACAGCGTGTTTTATTACATCTGCGAGTGAGCTAAGCAAAGCTGATTACTCCCGCTTACACTATATGATTTTGTTGTCAATTTCAAATTATAAAGAATCATACACAATTCATAATAATGTAATGAAGGTTTCTATCCTCGTCTTATAAAAGTACAAAATTGTATAGAAAACAAAAATAGTCTTGATTTTTCGTACTGTCAAACATTTATATCAATTATTCAAACACCCCGATATTGCTATTGAATTCGAAATAATTGTGCCAGAACAGAAATCATTAATTGAAGCATTTTAATTTTTAGACATAGGTACAATATTAGAATATCAGCACCAATATTTGTAAATTTGTTATATACTTCCATTTACTTTGATAGCAATCTCTTTTTCCATGTTATAATTTCCACTTACACTGCAAAGGACGTCAATATACTTGACGAACATAACTAACGGAATCTTTACACATCGTGGGCAAGTCAACCAAATTGGAAATTGATTTGACACTAAGGGGAAAAATTGGTTTGACAGCTGATCGAAAGCGACCACTTGTGAAAGTATGCGCCAAATAAAGCTGCCAAATATAGTGGCATGAGTGATTTTCTGTGGGCCATGGTATTGTCGTCTGGAAGGTCGAATATCTCCATTAGGTGATTTGTGCTGAGGCTAGGCCTTAGCCCGGTCTTCGATCAATTGTAGCGCCAACCATATTATATTATGTATTACGTGCAAATCCACATATGGTCGTAACTGTATATCATCCGGACGATAAATTTAGCACGAGTTAATAATGTGTACATATTTACTTTTTCGTTTCAATATAGATTAGTATATTACACATAATACTTACCGATCGCATATTGATCAAGTAACCCATACGTCGAACATTATCCGAAATTCTATTGAATCCGTATTTCAAGTCGATTCCATCACTTTTCAAGGATTCTCCGTATTCAGATTGCGCGAGTGTATCACTCATTTTGCTCAAGTTTAAACCACAATTTTATGAATCGAAAAATGCCCCCACCGATCACAACCTATGCTCAGAAATCAACTAATACCCAGAAACAGAAATGTAGTACTAAAGAGATATGCAACTTTCCAGTGGAAAACCTCTAGTCAATCGCAGTTCACCTCAGATTTTGACCGTTATCTCTGACTTAGACGTTTGTTCTCTCAAGTCGCGCATAGGACTTTATTTTCACGCACACTTGTTAGGAGTTGAAGTGTGATCAGAAATGACGTATGATAGAGATGCCCAGCTTCTACCTCTTTCGCCCCTTAAAGTTTTTGGCAACCATTTTTTATATTGCTTTCTGAAGCCAAATTGGCCAATCAGAGAACGGCATTCACGTTATTTCGTGAATAACTGTCAAAAATGAATTAATAACCGTCAAAATTTTCATAGTTATCCGTCAAATTCGTCGACTGACTAGGAGTCAATCAGCTGTGAAGTTGGATGTCTCTATCATACTTCATTTCTTGTCATCACATTCCGAACATCATCAATAAAGAGAGAAGATCTTACATCGTACACTGTGAAAACAGGTGTGTAACATAATCCTTTTACTTTTTATGAACCCATAAATATAGCAGATGCCGAATGTTGGCAACATACAATGACAGATAAGCTAAATGCCCTAAAGCAAAACGAAACTTGGGATCTTGTCGACTTGCTATCAATATAGTGGGGGTGTTGAAGTAGAATGTACAAGCACTTTATTTTTAAAGCGGTACAAAAGTTATATAATTTTATAGTGTACACATATATGTGTCTCTTTATCACTTTACCAGTGGTGCCAATATCAAAAGGTGTGTTTGGAAATACAAATTGTGTACAAATTGGGCTACACCAACACTCCCACTGGTAAGCATAGCTAACCATCTGATGTTACCACCTGAGCCAAAAGATCCAACGTCTAGTGGTGCAAGTTTTGCTTCAGGCATGGTGTACATATTAGATGATGCTGTTTAAATGATGGCACTACTGACACGTTTATCTCTGCCCTTGATGAGTTTGGTGATCAGAGAAATTCCTGAAAAAGTTCTAGTCCACAAGTACAACAATATCTCCTACTTGTAGATTTTTAGTTGACGTAAACCATTTAGCTCTTCGAGTTAAAGTTGGGAGATATTCACAAAGCCCCTTCCGCGAAAACTGGTTGGTAAATTGTTCCGAGATCAACCAGTTCTTCTTAACAAATTGGCCTTCGTCGAAAAGTATACCCCACATCTTTTTGCCATTCGTCGTGCTAAGGAGTATATGGTTTGGGGAAAATGCTTTTTCTGTGTCACTGTCAACGTGTACATAAGTCAGAGGCCTTGAATCCACCACAAATTCCGCCATCGTAGATGACAACATTTCTTCAGAAGGATTCGATTGCAACTTCATAACAGCCAATGTTTGTTTGACTGATCGGACCATTCCTTCCCATACCCCGCTCATGTGTGGACAGGCAGGAGAAATAAATGTCCATTTCACGCGCTTTTTTAGTTCTTCAGATCTAAAGTTGGTTCCATTACCCACTTGGTTTCTATGGGCGTCCCTCGTCTAGCACTAAATCTTTTCAGTGCTAGTATACAGGAGGCTATCGATAGGCTGCATGCGATTTCAATGTGAAATGCTCGTACAGAGAGGCAAGATATTAATCCTCTCCGACTCTTTTCTGTACTGCGCCAGACTGTCACAAACATTAGTCCAAAATAGTCTTTGTCAATTTACGAAAATGGCTTGATGAATGTTTTTATTCTTCCAGGAGGAAGTTCACCCATAACTGGACAGATACGTGTTCCATTTCGATTCTACCACATTTTAATTCTCTTTTTTTACTTTTTTCACCACGATTCTCAACGAAGGAATATAAAAGATTTGTCGGAACTCGTTCACGATTGTTTCATTTTGCTGATGATAGTATTTTTCGTGATGATTAGCTGTGTTTTTAAGTGTATTTTCGCTAGTGTTATGGACCTTTTTGTGTCTGTACTAACGATGTCGATACGTCCTTTTATGCGCATGAATCCATTTTCATTGACATATGGTCATTATTTAAAAAGTTAACTATTTTTGTCTGTAATTTCTTTTAGATTTATTGGGCACTCTTTTTTGAAAGAAGCGAGTCGATATTGTTTGTATAAATAGTATTCTGCCTTTTGGAGTTGTAAAGTGAATTAGTTTACTCAAACTAGAAAATTTTTCAATTTCTACTACACTTGCATGTAAATAAACTTCTTGCATAAAATTAGATTTCGCTTCCTCGTGAGTTTGAAACTTCACTGCTTCCGTTGGTGGCAAATTTCCTTCATTTAAAATGATGGACTGCAAAACCACCGTAATATAGAAGAAAAACTCGGGTTGTTTTTTCCATTTATTTGCATCGCATACTGTGACGTGAATAGGGTGATCGTGAACACCAACCACAGTTCCACAAATCAGCGATTTAAAAATTTATTTGAACAGGCTTATTTTGTACAGTTGAGTTTAAAACTAGACTTACTAACTAAAGGTTAGGGTTTTGGCTCAACAATTGGGGCCCAACTCATGTACTTTGTTTAATTTAATGTTTATTATTATTGTCGGCTTATTGTTCATTTTTTAAATTAAAGGCGTTTATTAATTTTAATTCAAAAAAATTATTTTGTGTGGATTACTCCAAGCGCAACCACTTTAAATGAAACGCAGAATTTTAAACGTTATACAAATTAATGTATTTCACCCGCAGTCACAATCAGAATGACTTCACAAAATTTAATACTTATTCAACTAAGCTCGGTTGGCCTTGGTTCCCACGAGCAAGTCCGAGTGTGCGTTCGTATTCCCACGGGCAAGTCCGACCGTGCGTTGATAAAATGCAACCGCAGCGTCGATGAGTGCGAGCTTGCAGCGTGCGTGTGTTAACTACACTCTTCTTAAATATCTGCGCCCCGCAGATCAGTAGCTGTACACGTGGAATGACTCTGGTCGTCGATGGATTGCTGACCTTGATTATTTCGGATTTTGCTCGGTTGTTGAACTTAATACTGGGGCTGGCTGCGGAACCTGCTTCCGGCGGAAGGACAGACGGAGCTCGGGGATGTCGACCTTTCCATCGATTTTTTTCCACAGCATAAAAATTGTGACGAATATAGCTATGATGATGGAAAACTATGTAATGATGGATGCCGATGTCTTGCAGGTGTTCCAAGTTTGGTCTGATCCTCTTCCTGGTTACGTTAGTCAATACTGATGGAAGTGCCTGAAGGTATTTGGTTTTTTCCAATACCAGAGTAAGTTCGATTCCGGACATTTCTCAATTAATTCAACCACCTCAACGCTCGTGATTCTAAAGTCACACACCGCGGAGCCACCCCTAAGGACTCTGGACAGACAGTTGTCCTCCTGTAATTTCTCCGCCCCCTTTACATACCGAGGAATTAGATATACTGTAGCAGTTGCCTTTGATTCCATAAATTTCATCATGGTTAATGAGCAGCTTCGTAAAGTCCAGAACGATTTATTTTCCGCTTCTGATTGCAGCACGGGCGGTCACTAAATGAAAAACCTTTGTGCCGACCTTTGGGATTGATAGGACATACAACAGTATGGTCCCGTTAGTATACACAGAGGGCCGCGCGTATTTCACGGTTTCGACAACATTCTGATAAGGCAAGATCTCGAGTTCATTGATGATCGCGTTGATTTCTTCAGTGCCCAGTATATTGCTGTTGACTATACCTGTCTTTGCCATTTGGCAGGCTCTGATTACTTAGTTTACCCCTTCTTTAAGTATAAGTATCTTATAAAGTTGGGTTTGCCTTAACCTTTCAGTCTCGTAATTGCGTATGGCGTTGTTTTGACGGTCAATTACCCTGTCCATTTTTTTCATGACTTCGTGTGTTATCTCGAATATTTTCTCGTTGATCTTATACTGGTGATTATTGCTCTCAACTACGTCTGACTGTGTATGGAATAGTGTATCCCAAAAATGTGAAAAGATTGCGCAGGAACCAGGGTACCTAAACTGTAACATATAATGATATGACAATTTTAATTAAAAATTCTAGTTAACAACCGAATTATTTTCTTTAAAATGTTATACAATTTTTATTCTGTTTTACAATCTTAATCTTAAGTTACTACAATTTCTCGTAAATTAAATTCATTTTCAATTTTTGGTTTAATATGTAGGGCTGCCTTACAATTCGTTGCCCCCTTTTTATGTCTTATTTGTGTTTTTTTATATGAGTCTTACGGACTCTTCTTTCACTCTCTGTCGTTATGGTTACGCGATTGTCGATAACTATATCCTTTTTGTACAATGATTTATTACCTTTGATTCGCTTAATAGTGGTGAAAACAACATCACCCTCACGGTATTTCCTTGGCACACTTCTTTTTCGGTTTAGCCTAACATTTCTAGCTTCCATATTTCTTCTAATAATGCCCCTCAGGTCTTTATTAATTTTTGTCCGAATATTTAGGAGATTTTGGTAGTTTACTCTCTGGGATCTATTGAAGAAAACATCGGAGGGTTTTCGCTTGTGACCGAATGGAAAGTTTTCTTGTTGCGATCTACGGCAATGTAAACTAGCTCTTTAACTTTGAGATCCGGATTCTCAGCTTTAAGACATCGGTAGATTTCGAGTACGGTAGAGTGGACCCTTTCTATTCACCTCACTCCTACAGGAAGGGGTCAAATAATTTTTTTTTCAAAAAAACACACATAAAATTCAGAAAAATGCATGAAATATTTATTTGAATCGATAGTACTTTCCATATAATTTAACGGACCATTGAAGATTATTTCATGCAAATGTTGACCTTAACTGCGCCTCAAATGGTTCATCCGCTTAGTCCAATTTTGGCATACTCTTTCCAACATTTCGGCCGGTACTTCACGAATAAATACTTCAATGTTGTCTTCCAATGCGCCAATTGAAGCGGGCTGGTCTGTATAGACATGAGTTTTAACATAGCCCCACAAAAAATAGTCTAAAGGCGTTAAATTGCACGATCTAGGCGGCCAATTGACAGGTCCCGAACGTGAAATAAAATGTTCACCGAACTCGCCCCTCAATAAGTCCATTGTTGCGCGTGATGTGTGGCATGTGGCACCGTCTTGTTGAAACCACATGTCATGCAAGTCAAGCTCTTGCATTTTGGGCAAACAAAAAAGTTGGATATCATCTCACGGTAGCGCTCACCATTCACAGTTACGTTACGATTCGCATCATCTTTGAAGAAGTAAGGTCCAATGCAATGCTTGCAATGCTTCTGGCTGATATTCACTCCAAAATCGACAATTCTGCTTATTTACGTACCCATAGAGCCAAAAATTAGCTTCGTCGCTGAACACAATGTTTCGGAAGAAGCGCCCGATGAACTTTCTTAACAGAGCACGCATTTTGATAATAAAATTCAATAATATGCAATTGTTGTTCGTTTGTAAGACGATTCATGGTTAAATTATAAACCAAACTAAAGATGTTTGACAGTGAAACAAAACACGAAACGTGCGTCAGCTGTTGAAACCAGTGTTGCCAAAAAGATAATAGCTAAAAAATCACACTTTACAATTAAATCTTTTCATAATTTCGGATACATATTCGGGTACTCAAAACAGTATTGCAAGTATTTTCTAAAAATGTAATGAACAAAAGCACGCTGAAAATGTTGTGTTTGTATTATTTTTCCCAGCTTAAATAACTTTCTACTCGCCGTTTTAATCATTCGAGAAAATTTAAAGTTAAGACCAAATCTGCATACTCCTAAAATGCAGTTGTGTAGAATTTACCTACAGAAGGGAATTTTACTTATATTTTATGGTATTTCAAACCATTGGGCATTATAGAAACAATCGTTTCTTATTTTTTCCACCTTTGTATTAAAATTTTCTTATTCTGGGGTGGGGTACACTATCCTACACTATCCCTACTTTTTACTTGGTGTTGAAGATAGTGATGCTGTAGAAGTTGAACAATTTTTGAAAACACATTTTGGAGGAGATATTGCGGACATTGCAAATGTGTTTAAAGAAAACCTTGATTTACCTAATCACCTTGCAGGCATTAAAAAATTATATCTGAAATTGATATTTTTTAATCATACCTCCTTGTAAAAATACGGAAACAAATGCTAATCATAATTAAGAAAAATACAGACCGTGCAAGAAGAAATTATAAAACTGATCAATTGTTAACATATGAACAGTCAGCTTTAGCAAACGTACCACTTCATGAAATCGATCCATTATACAAAATAACTGATAATCGAGAATACGACGTTCCATATCATGTGCGTGTATCAATTGACTTGAAAATATTTTGTGGTATGTGGTATAGTATCGAAATACAAGGCAAAAACAAAACATCTCCGGTTATTAAATTACTTCCTGATGTTTTAGAGCGACCGGATCCAGTTGTTCTAGCATTCGACATTGAAACTACAAAGCTACCGTTAAAATTTCCTGACTCAAATATAGATGAAATAATGATGATATCTTATATTATTGATGGACAAGGTTACTTAATTACGAATCGTGAAATAATTTCTAAAGATGTTCAAAACTTTGAATACACACCAAAACCAGAGTTTGAAGGCAATTTTATAGTTTTTAATGAAAGAAATGAAAAAAACACGATTCAAAGATTCTTCAATCACATAATGCAGATAAAACCTAATATATTTGTAACTTATAATGGCGATTTTTTTGATTGGCCATTCATTGAAACCAGAGCCCACATTCATGGCATAAACATGTTCAATGAAATCGGTTTTTCCAAATCAAAAGATGGGGTATACTTTTGCAGACCTGCAGTTCATATGGATTGTCTTTGTTGGGTAAAAAGAGATTCCTATCTCCCAGTGGGATCGCAAGGATTAAAGGCCGTGGCAAAGGCTAAATTACGATATGATCCAATAGAATTGGATCCTGAAGAAATGTGCAGAATGGCAAAAGAGCAACCACAAACCCTATCTAATTATTCAGTTTCTGATGCCATTGCTACCTTTTATCTATATACGAAATATGTACATCCTTTTATATTTGCGTTAAGTACTGTTGTTCCTATGCAACCAGATGAGATCCTGCTAAAAGGTTCTGGTACACTCTGTGAAACCTTATTGATGGTTGAAGCATACAAAGCAAATATAGTATATCCAAACAAACAAGAAAATGAAATATCAAAACTTACGTATGATGGTCATCTCATAGACACGGAGACTTATGTGGGTGGACACGTAAAAGCTGTGGAATGTGGTGTTTATAGGGCAGATATTCCCTGCCGATTTCGGTTAGACAGAAACACATTAACCGAGTTGATAAATAATGTCGACAAAGTTTTAGAGCATGCCATAGTTGTTGAAGAAGGAGTTCCATTAGAAAAAGTAAATAACTTTTCAGAGATAGTGGACGAAATTAAGCAGGGTCTTCAAGGATTGTATGACATTCCTAATCGAGTAGAACAGCCCGTAATTTATCATCTTGATGTGGGAGCAATGTACCCGAACATTATTCTTACAAACCGTGTACAGCCATCGGCCGTTGTATATAACGCTGACTGTGCTGTATGTGATTTCAACTCTCCCAATGCAAAATGTAAACGTGTCATGAAATGGCAGTGGAGAGGTGAAACCTTGCCAGCAACAAAAAATGAACTTGAGAGAATCAGACAGCAGTTGAAAATGGAAAAATTTCCACCATTATAAGTAGGAGGCAAACAACGAGCGTTTCATGAACTTTCCCAGGAAGACCAGGTAGAATATGAAAAAAAACGTCTTTTGGACTATTGCCGTAAAGTCTATAAAAAGACCAAAGTTGTGAAGTCGGAGGAACGTATTTCAACAATTTGTCAAAAGGAAAATAGCTTTTACGTAGATACCGTAAGAGCATTTCGAGACCGTCGGTATGAATATAAGGGCCTAACAAAATTATCAAAGAAGTCTGTATCGGAAGCAATGAAAAAGGGCGACGCTAGTGAAATTAAAGCAGCTAAAAATAAAGAAATTTTGTATGATTCATTGCAGTTAGCACACAAATGTATTTTGAATTCATTTTATGGTTATGTCATGCGAAAAGGTGCCCGTTGGCATTCAATGCCTATGGCAGGAATAGTTTGTCTAACCGGCTCAAATCTCATAACAGAAGCACGAAATATCATTGAACGTATAGGTCGTCCACTAGAATTAGATACGGATGGTATATGGTGTATATTACCAGCTTCGTTTCCCCAAGTTGTTACAGGCAAATCATCTTACGAAGGAAAAAGCATATTTAATATATCGTATCCAAATGCTATCTTAAATACTATGGTAAAAGAGTCGTTCACTAATAATCAATATCATGAATTGGTAAGGATGGGCGACAATGTGGATAAACCTGTCTATCAAATACGTTCGGAAAATTCTATATTTTTTGAAGTCGACGGTCCATATTTGGCTATGGTACTACCTGCTGCTAAAGAAGAAGGAAAAAAGTTGAAAAAACGCTATGCTGTTTTCAATTTTGATGGTTCTCTGGCCGAATTGAAAGGATTCGAGGTCAAGCGCCGTGGAGAGCTTCAACTTATTAAAAACTTTCAAAGTTCCGTATTTGAATCTTTTCTTTCTGGTAGTACTCTTGAAGAATGCTATTCAAATGTAGCAAAGATTGCAAACTATTGGTTGGATGTTTTGTATAGTCACGGTCATAATCTCCCCGATAGTGAATTATTTGATCTGATTTCAGAGAATAGATCAATGTCAAAAAAACTTGAGGACTACGGGGCTCAAAAAAGTACATCGATATCAACAGCTAAAAGATTAGCTGAATTTTTATGGGATCAAATGGTAAAGGACGCGGGCCTAGCTTGCAAATTTGTTATATCAAAAAAACCAATAGGCTGTCCAGTAACTGAAAGAGTTATTCCGCTTGCTATTTTCCAATGCGAAGCAACTATAAGAAAATGTTATTTAAGTCGTTGGTTGCACGACACGACTATGGGTGATGCTGACATCCGTGATGTGATTGATTGGAATTATTATATTGAACGCTTAAGTGGAGCAATACAAAAGATTATTACAATTCCGGCTGCAATGCAAGGCCTAAATAACCCTGTTCCAAGAGTATTGCATCCTGATTGGCTGCTCAAAAAAATATTGAATACGAATGATAAATTGAGACAAAAGCAAATCACAGATATTTTTACAGTCTCAAAGCGATCTGAAAAGCTTAATAAAAGAGAAGTTCCCGTCAATCAATTTCCCGAATACAATCAAATGAAGAGAGATTGTGGGATGAAACGAAAACAAGGTGAACTAAGAGATGACTTAACAGAATATATAGGTCAACCACCTAAAATTGGGCACAACAAGGCAGAAATTTTAAATTGGCTACAGTTTCAGAAAAAAAAGTGGGCTTTTCAATTGGATAAAAGACGAGGAGGGAGAAGTAATGTCAAAAGGATGTGTCCTAGTAACAATCTGTTACAACACAATCGAAATACCGTTAGTGAATTCCTAAATAGATCAAGATATTTACTTCATACACATGTTTGGCAGGTGATCCAACTAACTCCTTTGAATGATACTGGACATTTCGTTGTTTGGGCAATTGTAGAAAATGATTTACACAAAATAAAATTGAAAATACCTAGAATATTTTACATAAACCAAAGGTCACGAAATGCTTCGGAAGAACATTTACACAGGCACAGAGTTTGGTATTATTTGCCACGTGGTACTCAGCCTTATAATATTTATCAATACAAGTTAGACGAGCAAAACTTCAAATGTAGTGGTGTAAGCTTAGTCAGTGGGGTAGCAATGACAGATATTGAAGGAATGTACGAAACAAAAATTTCCTTGGAGTCAAGGTTTTTAATAGAAATCGGTTGTTTATGTAGGATAAAGAAGAACCAATCAACCCCCTTATCGATAGCAGAGGAGCCGAGATCAAATTTTTATACATTTGATCAGCTTAAGAAGTGTACAGATACAAACCATTATTTAAATGGTTCATGGGAGAATCTTAAGAAATTATTCTTATATCAACATTCTCTAGGAAAAAGGCAAATATGGGGACTTTTCCTCCCTTCAAGTCATTGTGCAACGATTGTGATTTTAGATACAGTACGAAAGGATAAAATGCAGAACTTGAATACACTTTACGCTACCGAGCGAGTTGCTTATTTAAAAAAGATTGGTGCGGAAAACAGCTTGCAACCAGAATATATTTCTTTTGATATTTTTATGGAAATTGATATTCAACAAGCTTATGGTCATATTCAAAGGTGTTTATCAAAATATAAAGATAATAAAAGGGGACCAACAGTGTTATGTTCACAAACATCTATAGAGTACAGTAAATTAAGGACAGTTATACCGATAATAATAGAATTCCCTAACATTACTATACATATCTCTGATGATGTGTGCAAAATTCAAAATCTTAGTTGGCAAATTCAAACAAGCCGTTGTATGATTCGACATTTTCTTAATTTTAATAATGTTGTTAATTTAATGCTCAAACAAAGCCAGTATTTGAATATTCCTATTGGTAATTTGCCTCCCGACCCGGTGCTCACAGGAACAGACATATTTTATGCACGTTTGCTTCAAAAAAATAATTGTATTCTGTGGTGGTCACCAAATAACCGACCGGACCTAAGTGGCAAAGAGACAGAAGACTACAAATTATTGACAGGAATGAATACGAATGTTCGTCTTTCCCATAATAAACCAGCCTTTTATATGGGTATTTGCATTGCACTGACAGTACAGAACTTAGCCATCAGTGCTTTGTTACATTCGGATAAAATCTATGATATAATGGGGGATTCCACTTCCACTATATTCGGCAAAAACGTCCAAACTACGTTCGAGGATTTATTGGTTTCCGGCGAACATGGAAATTCATAGTAATGGGATGGGGTTATATAACGGAACATTTCGTATTCTACGTAGTATGGTCAATGGATGGTTACGTGAATTGTCACTTAATAAAAATGTATTTTCTGATTACCACATTGCTAATTTTTATAGATGGATAAGAACAAATAAAGCATTTATGTATGATCCAGCTATATGTAAAGCACTTACGATTTTGATGGAAAAAATTTTAGTAGGAATTTTAATAGAATTAAAACGTCTGAGTGTAATTATAATTTTTGCAGATGTCAATCGTTTAATAATAAATACAAAAAAGAAAAACATAATTGAGGCAATAAGTTATGTGGAATACATCGTGCAAAGCATTCGCAAGAATGAATTGTATCATAGTGTTCAATTATGTTTTGAACAAGGTTGGAATAATTTGGTATGGCTTGATCCTACTAACTATGGTGGTATAAAAGTGGTTGTACCATCTTCAGAAAATGTTATTCCTAATCTAGATCGCATACTTCTGAATCAAACAGAAAATATTATCGACATACATTTTTCAATAGGATCCCAGATATCAAATAAAAATGATTTCGAGATTAAGTTTCAAGAATTCGCAACGATATTAATACAATCGATGTTAGAAGGATGTCTCAATGAATCCATTCACTCCATATCCCAAAAGATATTAGGACTAACTGTTGACTTACATAGAAAATATGGAGCGGAAGATTCTGCTGCAATATTGCGATACATCCACGCCGTTATGAAAATATTAAATATTACCAATGACAATGAAGAAAGCATTATTGCCTTGAGAAGAAATTTGCTAAAAATTGTGGCTGCAAACGAATACTGTAAAGAGGACCCTTTCATAGGAATGGAAGACTTTATGTATATCTCTGCAACATGCAAAGCTTGTAACGAATTCAGAGATATAAACTTGTTTGTTGATGAATATCGAAATGTTCGCCATGGGAAGTAAGTTTTAAATTGAATTCAAACTTGTTATAAATAGTGCAGTGTTTATTTTTTTTTCCACAGGGAAGTTTGGATATGTAATAGGTGTTATGTGTCATATGACAATACAGACATAGAATCTTCGATCATTCTAGATGTTAGTACTAAGATATCTTCATATATTTTACAAGATATGCAATGTTCTCGCTGCCATGGACTTAAGAAGGACAATTTCAACAATATTTGCTGCTGTGGCGGAAAGTATGAAGCGCTTTTAAAAAAAGATGACATTAAGAAAAGGTTAACGAAACTTTTGCAAGCCGCCCAAATCCACGAAATGCAAATGCTAGGTCATACTTTGCTAAGGATGCTGGATTAATTGTTATAATACTACACTGCGGAAAGGTCTGCTTTTTCAGAATTAATTCAATTTATCACTTATTATTTCAAAAATAAACGAATTTGCTTACAAAATTAGTAATAAGTACTTATGTGATTTGTGTAAAGCTCGCTCCTTTAATTGTCTACAATGATCGCCTATGGATATCGGCTACAAAACGTGCTCACAGTATAAGACTGTCCTACAAACGTTTCATCTTTTGCAGGAATTTTTACTAGTTTCAAAGGTGATAATAAAATATAAATAAACCAAATTCAAAAAACGTCACTCCGTTAAGGCGAAAGATCTCAACAAGAACACTTTCTTTCAAACTTTAGCATAATTTCGCACTTCTGTAAACCCCAACAACAAACCCATGATGAAGTTAAAATCGTATACAGAGTTAAATTGCACGATGTAGGCGGCCATTTGACCGTTCGCGAACGTGAAATAAAATGTTCACCGAACTCGCCTCTCAATAAGTCCCAACAACAAACCCATGATGAAGTTAAAATCGTATACAGAGTTAAATTGCACGATGTAGGCGGCCATTTGACCGTTCGCGAACGTGAAATAAAATGTTCACCGAACTCGCCTCTCAATAAGTCCATTGCTGCGTGCTGTGTGGCATGTGGCACCGTCTTGTTGAAACCACATGTCATGCAAGTCAAGCTCTTGCATTTTGGGCAAACAAAAAAGTTGGATATCATCTCACGGTAGCGCTCACCATTCACAGTTACGTTACGATTCGCATCATCTTTGAAGAAGTACGGTCCAATGATGCCACCAGCCCATAAACCGCACCAAACTGTGACTTTTTCTGGATGCATTGGTAGCTCTTGAAATGTTTCTGGCTGATATTCACTCCAAAATCGACAATTCTACTTATTTACGTACCCATTGAGCCAAAAATGAGCTTCGTCGCTGAACACAACGCGCGCGCTATGAACTTTCTTAACAGAGCACGCATTTTGATAATGAAATTCAATAATTTGCAAGCGTTGTTCGTTTGTAAGACGATTCATGGTTAAATTATAAACCAAACTGAAGATGTTTGACAGTGAAACAAAACACGAAACGTGCGTCAGCTGTTTAAACCAGTGTTGCTAAAAAGATAATAGCTAAAAAATCACCCTTTATATGTCTGATTTCTCTTTAATGTGAAAACATTTTGAAAATGTTGAAAACTTGTCGATAATGGTCAAGAATTTCTCATTTTGAATTTCCATAATGTCCATATGGAGGATTTCAAGGTGTTGGTTGCAATTCAGGGTTTGTAGGATTTCGGTCATATTTGTTCGCTTTGCACACCTCACATGAGGCAGCAAGCTTCCTAATCTGAGACATCATCTGGGGGAAATAATATTTCTCCAGTATCTCTTCTCTGTTCTCCTTCGGACCTCGATGGGCCCTCCTATGTTCTTTTTCTATTATTATAAATCTTCGCTCTTCGTTAGAAGCGTCTTCGACAACCCTTTGTGTGACTCGAATTTTATACTTCTCGAACCTTGACAAGTAGACTTTTTGAAGCGACCCTAAGTACTCCTCTGGAATTTTTATTCCATTGACAACATTAGGATGAAGATTTTCCCGTAGTTCTTCGACGAGATTTTCATCGTTAATTGACGTCAAGGAGTTATAGTGACGATGGTAGCCAGCGTGGGGTTCCTCCAGCGCGCGCATGTCGGAACCAATCTTAAAAATCAGTTGTTTTCTGAATACGTTGATGGGTGCCTCCAGGTGGGGTATCAAATCAGAATTGTCTTGGTTATCGCTATGAATAGAACAAGAATCCGCAATACAGTTAGATTGTTCACAGTATCCCTCTTCTGCCGTACTCGTTTGGGATTCGCCAGTCCCTAAAGCCTGCCTTTCGCTTGCTGTGTCTGTGTCTGACCGGGAATCTGATTGCGCTTCAGTGGTTGTTTTTGTGCCTTCGTCGGACAGTTAGTTCATTTGAGTCTTAAAACGCTATGCTGATGATCGTTGAAGATGTTGTTTGACACAAGGGCTGAATCTGCCTTCTCCCTAATCTGTTGCCGAATATGTTGAAAGATTGCTGATAGATAAATTTGTTTCGAACAATCTCATAATCCTTTAGCACCGTTTCAACATTATGAACCCAAGAGACGTAGTGTACTGGGTTTCCGTCAAAGACCTGTAATTCTTTAACAGAATCGGGGAGCTTAGAGTTTTCCATCAAATCTTCTTCACAACTATATGCACATAGTTGCACCGACGGTTCCACTTGTGGGGTAGGAATATTCTTTCGTTTCAGGCAAAGTAGGCGATTAGTGATAGCTGCAAACTGATCGTTTACCAATTGCATAACCACCTGAGAATTATTCTGCTCCATCCTGGTCATGCGATTCCCCCTCAGCTGCTCCAACACGGTGTTAATCGCACCTGTGAGCTGGGTTACTGACCCTTTGAGATCCATCCATACTTGATTTCTAATTCTCTTCTTCTTCTTAATTAACAAAGATTAACCGAGAAAGTGCGCTAAAATACCGACTGTCAATAGGTAAGCGAGAGAGATTTTATTGCTTTTAACGACAGGAGTAGAATTTTTGTAATATTTGTCAGTTCAGTTTTCTATAGCTTATCTTTTACAATGAATTTTTCTTTCAACTTTTAAGTTCAATGTATTAATTTTTTAATTGGCACAGCCCAGGTTTTATTTTGATTCCCTAGATTCCCGCTAGGCGCCCTCCGTTAAGGTTCCGGGGTAGAAACTGTTGCTTGGAAGGCCCGTATTTTTCGGTTTTAGTCGTTAATGTGATTTTGGGATATATGTATATTCACAGCGACCTACTAAGGTACAAGGATCTTCACCACAATTTATTAAAATTAATTAGTTTTGCAGCTTACCGGCCCCTTTTTTCTTGAGAGTCGGCCACTAGGCATAAAATATAAGCTAATTTCCCTGGGCTATGAATGGATTTTTCCCTGGTTCTTTACAAAAGAATTCTTTACAAAAATGTTTACTATTCCATCTATATGGCAGCATGGCATCGCTCGAATCCCGTTCAGCATACTTTTGTTAGTTGTTTCCTTCATTGACAGATTCAAGATTTCCTCACTCCACTTCATAAGTTCTATTCTTCTTTTAGACTTTGATTTGTGTGAACTTGGATATATTTAAATTCAGGAAACCTCTAAGGATACCTTCACTACACTTTACAGGTTATATTATTCCTTTAAAACTAGACCTTTGTCAACTTAAATGTTCTTAAATGTTCACTAAATTCGCACTTACTTATTTCACTCAGGTTTTATTACGTGCTTCTTCACTTATAGCACACGCTTCACAATTCACAATTTCAGATTTAATACTCATTCAACTAAACTCGTTTGGCCTTCGTTCCCACGAGCAAGTCCGAGCGTGCGTTCATATTCCCACGGGCAAGTCCGAGATTGCGTGGATAAAATGCAACCGCAGCGTCTTGTGCAATACTATCGTAGACAGGTGTGCGAGGTTGCAGCGTGAGTGTGTTAACTTCCTACAATGGCTGGTGCTTACATCGAGTTGTTCAAGTCCGTATGTCCATGGTGGTTCTTTTGGGATTGGGTGGTGAAGTTAGCAGACTTATCCTCGATGGTGATTGCTATCGCTGCCATGCAGCTCGTTGTTCGACGTCGTTGGAAAGTTCTGCTCGTTTAGTAGATTTAACGCGCCTCCGGGGACTGTGTTTCTCAAGTTCCTGATTTCCTCGTTGGGATGGTTGTTGATGTTTAGTAGCTGCTTTCTGAATAGTGTTACCATGTACTGTTGCAGGTAATTGATGGGTGCTTGGTCGTAAAGCCTATTGTGCTTTTGACGGTTCCTGTCGAAGATGAGTCCGGTACATATTCGCAGAATTTTTCTTTCGAAAATTTCGAGCTTCGTCATGCTGGTATTAGAGATGGTGTGCCATATTGGGAAGCCGTACGTTAAGATTGGCCGTTTAAGCTGCCTGTATTACAGCAGTTTTGTCGTCTGGCTTAGTCCATTTTGCTTGCGCATCAAGGGATAGATGCGACGGAAGCCTAGGTCGGCCTTCTTGAGGGTCAGTTTCAAATGACTGTTGAACTTCAACCACGCTAAGATTTGAACTTTTCGTTTGTTGATGTTCTGATCTGCATCCGCCTCTGGATGGTCTCTTTAAGCACATAAGTACCGATTTCTCAGCATTGATACGAATACCCCATTTGGTATAGTCGAATGGTGTATTAAAATTTGTTGGCTGTTTGGACTTCGACCCTTTGCCGTGGAGCTAGCATAAGTCAGCGAGTCCTCTGCAAATAGACAGTATTTTACTGTATCAGTTGGATGTGGTTGGTCTGCCGTGTAGATGTTGAAAATCCATTTGGTCTATAATTGAATTTAACAAAAGAACAACGCTTGCAAATTATTGAATTTCATTATCAAAATGCGTGCTCTGTTAAGAAAGTTCATAGCGCGCGTGTTGTGTTCAGCGACGAAGCTCATTTTTGACTCAATGGGTACGTAAATAAGCAGAATTGTCGATTTTGTAGTGAATATCAGCCAGAAGCATTGCAAGAGCTACCAATGCATCCAAAAGTCACAGTTTGGTGCGGTTTATGGGCTGGTGGCATCATGGGCCCTTCTTCTTCAAAGATGATGCGAGTCGTAACGTAACTGTGAATGGTGAGCGCTACCGTGAGATGATATCCAACTTTTTTTGCCCAAAATGCAAGAGCTTGACTTGCATGACATGTGGCTTCAACAAGACGGTGCCACATGCCACACAGCACGCGCAACAATGGATTTATTGCGAGGCGAGTCCGGTGAACATTTTATTTCACGTTCGGGACCTGTCAATTGGTCGCCTAGATCGTGCGATTTAACGCATTTAGACTATTTTTTGTGGGGCTATGTTAAAGCTCATGTCTATACAGACAAGCTCAATTGACGCATTGGAAGACAACATTGAAACATTTATTCGTGAGATACCGGCCGAAATGTTGGAAAGAGTATGCCAAAATTGGACTAAGCGGATGGACCATTTGAGGCGCAGTCAAAGTCAACATTTGAAATAATCGATTCAAATAAAGATTTCATGCATTTTTCTGAATTTTGTGTATTTTTTTTTTTTGAAAAACTTTCCTACAGCTTTTAAAAAATCACTCTTTAGATGAGTCCCTCAATCCAGACTGTATCTAAGGCCTTTTCTACGTCCAGGAAGCAGGCGACAGGGACCTCGTTATTGTTCAGCGCAGCTACAACATCGTGGTGTAGTTTTCGAACAACCAGGTTCTCCAGGATCTTGCCTATATTGCTCAAGAGCGATATACGCTTGTATCCTGAAACACTGGCGGCGTTCCCCTTTTTTGGTATTGAGACAAATTTAGTAGCAATTGTTGATGCAATTGTTCACGATGATTGTGAGAAATATCATCACCGTTTGTGGCATTCGCTTCAGGACGAAATTCGAAATATTGTCAGCCCCGTCTGCTTTCCTCGTTGAGCTGCATTGAATAATTCCCGCAATTTTGTCAGCCGTTGTGAGCTCATCGTTTCTAGTCGATGAGCGGGTGGTCCGCTGGGTTGGTTTCGTTGAAGATGATGTCTGGTGCGTCAATGCACAATTCATCCACAAACTAGTCAACCACCTGAGTCCTCAAATCAGGTTACCACCGCAGTCCACCTAGCGTCGATACCGCCATCCATTGGGGAAACTTTATCATAACTCCGAGTACCATGCCGACGAGTATTCCCTAAGTAATTGTTATTCATGCTTGTGTAAAGATCGCCACCTATGCACAGACGGAAACAAAACGGGCACTTCTCTTAAAACTGCTGTTCTGTGAATCATCAATAGCCACTTTGACTCGTAAAAAGTTGACTTAATTAATGCTGTTGCCGCTGTGACCAAAAATGACCTCAAAAAAAGAAAGTAAGTTAATGTAAGTTAATGTCTTTTAAAAGTGAATTTGATCATGAACTTAAATCTGTGGAAGAAACACATAACACGAAATACAATGCTCTAAACAGAGATTTGAAGGATCAAAAGGGTTTTCTCTTTCGCAAGGGCATTGCGGGAGATGTTGTTTTGCACGGAATTCCTATTGTTGAAAAAGAGGACCTCAATAAAGTGCATAAGGCGCTTTGCGAAAAAAAAAAAAACGCAGTTCATGTTGCCCATTCTTCCATCGCTCGTGTTGCCCGATGAACCACCAGAACCAAGTGCTGCCATCATTAAGTTTCCATCGGAAGAGAACAAAGTGTGTTTGTTAAAACGTGTCGCTGCATTCAACAAAGGGAACTCCCGTTTCCTGTTCGCGTGTACGAAAGCCTAACTAAATGAAATCATACCATGTTTTGCAAAAGAGAATCACTTTGCTTATACGCGCAATGGAAGAGTGTTTGTAAAAAAGTGCGGGTGACAAATCTGTTCCAGTTTGTGACATTCCTGCTCTCCTTTCTGTCAGTAGTACAGCAGTGTCTCTCTCGCTCTGTACCACCAACAATTCAAACGTTGCTGATACTGAAGGTAGTTCTGCTCTTGGAAATGGTGCTGGATGTTTTGCTGATACTGTTTTGTTGCTGTGATCTATGTTGACAAATGGGAATCAGCCCTCAGAGTTGCCACTGCTACTTTTGTAATACACTCTTTGCTAGTTAATTCCTGTGTTAATATTAAGTAAATGTGTATCATTAATGTTCTTAAATTTATTTTGATAGTATTTTGCGAAGAATCTTATATCTATTTCTATCTAAAATTATGAAAAACTGTTAGCTCTTTTATCATTTTTGTCAATTATTTTTTGTTAATCGTGTTCATTTCACTCATCTTAATTTTAACTGTCATACTTACAATGCAAGTTTTTTTTCCTTGTCTATCTGTGATGCCGTTTTCACTTTTGCTTTCTGAAGGCGGTATGTACTATTTCTACAGATAGTTCTCAATGTAATCTGGGAATCGAATCAGCCTATCACAATTTGTCACAAAGTGTTAGATCTCAATATACGGTTTTACACTAAACATTTAGTACCTATAAAATTGACATTCTAATGGTCACTGAATCTTGGCTTAACCAGATTCAGTGATTTTAGCTTGTTTAGAAATAACCGTAAAAATAGAGTGGGTATTTATGCTAAAACCAGATTGAAACCGAAATTTGTGTATGCGTCGTTTGAGTCTATTAAACATTTTTATTGCTTGGAACACAGTTCTGCACATGACAAAATGGTTCTTGTTGTAGTGTACTCTCCCCCAGACACATTGCAAAAATTAAAGTACAGTAAAATTTTGGTAGGTGGTGACTACAATGTCAACATACGTAAGTGCAATAATGTAACTAGTCAATTTCATTATTTCTGTCATAAGTTAGGGTTGTCTGCAGTTAATCATCGCTATCAAATCTGTTTTAGGTCCATAAATAATCCCTCGTTACTTGATATGTTTCTCACCAATTGTACTTCGAGTGTATTATATTTCCACCAAATTAAACTGACAAGTGGATTCATTCACGATAAGATTTCGAATTTTTGTTATCTTTAATAAAGATAGATCCAACTGTAATGACACCTTTAGCTTTAGATCGTTTCAGGACATTATATGAAAGGTTCATATAATGAAAAGGTTGAAATTTTTAATAATCTCAACTTTCTCTACAATAATTTTGTTCCCTTGTCCCTGGATTCATAGCAAAATTACTGAGCGTGAGCGTATTTTTAAGAAATTAAAACGTAACACTACATTGGAAAATAGACAACAATATTGCATTGTACGCAAGAACGTCACAGCTCTTATCCGTAGCACTAGGCGGAACTATTTTTTAACAGTAAAATTGTAATGTGTACGTTATCACCGAATGAAATAACTGCGATTTTTTCTCCGGATCCCCCACACCCCTCACCACCCTAACAAAGATCTGCGTTCACCTGAATTGTTTCATATTGTTATGTTTAGCCGTAAATGAGTCAACGCACAATTAATTAAATTGTCCACAAATACGGTTTCGATCACTGGATTGTGACAAATGAAACACAAAAGTTCACTATTTACGCTATACAGGAATTTATTTTCTAGCAAACACAGATTTACTTTTTATACTTTATTACACTTTAACGACTACTATTACTTTATAACAAAACTCTTTGCTGCCCTTCAGGCTGAACTGATAAACACTTTTGAACACTATAAAATCCCAAACTGCACTCTAATAATTTTCCCACTGAACCTAACTAATTCTCCTTATAAACTGTAATAATACTCCCACTGAACTGAACTGGCATCGACCACCGTGCCGATATTTATACTCCCAGTATTGGTTCTAGATCTTACTGTCGTCATGAGTCTATGGAATTTCCCCGCTTACTCTTTTATACCTGATTCTTTGCAATCTATCAGTGTAAAGGCGGCATCCATTATGTACAATAATTTCGGATATACTCTTCGGAGTTGATCATTCTTCTAATTTCGTATAGATGGCGCTGGTGTCCTGATTATTTTATACGCATATGCGTTGTAACATTCACGTCACAATATGTTTAATGGTGATGTGTATGATACTTATATAATAATAATAATAATAATAATAAATAATAATAAATAACTTAATTCTAAATATAATAATTTTTTTTAAATTTGAAGGTTTATTTAAGAGACACATGTACAATAGTATTATTCAAAGTATTGCCCATCTGAAGCTATGGCTTTTTCTAATCTGTCTGGCAATTTGTGGTTCCCATCCCAAAAGCACTGCGCCGGCTTGGCAGCCAAGAAAGAATCAAGCCAATTTTTGATATTCTGCTCTGATGAGAACCGTATTTCAGTGACGGCGTTCTGCATCGACCGGAACGAATGGTAGTCAGAACTGCAAGGTCTGGTCTATAATGCGGGTGGGTTAAAACTTACCATCCACTGTTTTCCAAATTGTTCTTAATCGGTACAGCAACGTGGGGCTGAGCGTTGTCATGATGGAAAATTATTTTCTCGTGTCTGGTCTCATATTCTGGACGTTTTTCGGCTACTGATCTCTTCAGACGGATTAATTGTCTTCGGTAGCGTTGTCTTGATGATGGTTTCACCCGGTTTTGGCAGCTCATAATACAGCATACCCTTCTGATCCCACCAAATTCAGAGCATTACCTTCGCGGCATGGATATTCGGCTTTGCCGTTGATTTGGTTGGCTTCCAAGCCAAAATCACCAATTTTAAATCGTGCAAACCACTTTTGGCACGTTTGCTCAGCTAGCGCATGTTCACCAAGTTTATGGAAAAAAAAAATACGGTGACTTTCGGCAGCAGTTTTCTTCATATTAAACTAATGAAGAGGAACTTCCGCAAAAACACTTTTTCAGGCACAAAGACAGATTTGAGTGAAAAAAAAAAATTATTGTTGTTTACGCTTCAAATGAATGACATATACTGAAATGACGTATATACTGATGATGAAGAATACAAGTTACACCATCTCTTAGCAAACCACACGAATTAATTTATAGACCCAATATGATTGGACTAAATGTACATACATTCCAGTACCAATAACTGCGGCACCTCATCTGTAACAATATTGCACTTATTACCGAATTTTGGGACGGTTTTTGATGAGCCTCATCATTTTTCGGTATTTTTCTTTTAATCTTAAAAAATTACATTAACAATTGTACTACATTGTCCACTTAAGAATCGAACAAGAATAAATTCTGAAAGCCGTGGATGCCAATGAACCTCTTGCGACAGAATAAAAGGAAAAAACAATATTGAAAAAAAGTAAAAAATCACCCACAATATAAAAAACTTCGAAATTACTATCATAATTTGTGTAAACCCGTGCGTAAAAATATCAAAGAAACTCGTGACAATTTTTACTCCAATTCGTTTGAGCGAACACTCGTAAATAATGGAATGTAGTTGATACCATTTTGGGGAAAATCAAGCAACCAATAGGTATAGATAGTGAATCCGTCAGCTTTTCTAATAAGTTCATCTGCACTGATTTCAGCAGACTGCCATTGTTCAAAAATACCCATGGGAGACACACCACACCATTTCGTCAAGTGAAGTCTTTAGGGCAATATTGTTGTCACAAACAATTGTATACTAGTGATGGGATACCGATGTTCTATGTTACCTGTTTCATCTTTGTGTTTTAAATTGTTGTTTCCCTATGATGAAGTTATACCACTCTTTAAAAAAGGGAGTAAGAAATCAATATCGGACTATAGTCTTGTTACCCTTCTACCGACGCTTTCTAAGATTTTTGAAAAAACTTGTAAAATCACGCATAATGTGTTTTTTAGAAAAAATATTTTTTTAATTATTATCAGTTCGGATTCAAGAGAGGTGTGTAAATAGAGGATGCTATTTCAAGGGTCTATAGACAGCTGAACGAAAGTACGCACAATAACAAATAAACCAATCTTTTTGTTGATATGACAATTGGTTTACCTCTTATCTAAAAGGAAAAAAAAAAACAAATAGTAGTAGTAAATGGAAACATCAGCCAGTCTCAAATCTTAAGAAATGGTGTGCCACAGGGTTCAGTTATTGGCCCTGTATTATTCTCAGTATATATTAACTCTCTATTTGAACTTAATTTAAATGTAATGACAACTGTTGGGAATGATACATAATTCAACATCAAACGATACGCCAAAAATATCCATTCCACTATTTTCCTGTAATTATAAGGATTGGCCCTGCTTTTGCGATCTCTTCACCGGGTCAATTGACTGCAAAGAGAATTTAACATCATCGCAAAAATTCCATCTCTTAAAATCGCTTCTCCGGGATGATGCCGCCAATCTTCTAAGGCACATTCCCATAACCGATTCAAATCACCTCGAAGCATGGGATCGCTTAGAAAAAAGATACGATCGGGTTCATTCAAACTTTTTTATCGCTTCCGTCAATCAGTGACACGAATGTGTAAACTCTTCGAACGGGGCTGATGAAGTTGTGCGGGGACTTAAAACCTTAGATAAGACCGGTCGCTACCCATGGCAGATATGTAATCTGTTGTTGAACAAGTGAACTGTTGGAATTCCTGGAAGCACGCTGTGATGCTTTAGAATGCTGTTAATCTTTACGTCGTTCCGTTTTATCTCGTGCAAAACCTCCATCGAAACCCATTTATCTGAAACACTATCGAGCAATGAAACTAAAGCTAATACAAATTCGTCGCCAAGTGTCAAATCTAGTTGTCCAATGTGCAAAAAAAAAAAACATTTATTACAGCAGTGTGTAAAATTTATAGAATTAGATGTGGATTCGCGCAGATCGTTCGTGTATAAAGGCTCCATTTGTTTTAACTTACTACGGGATGGACATTCGTCAGCAAAATGTCGGTCCTCGCTTCGTTGCCATGATTGTCAATCGCGTCATCACACTTTAGTTGACCCTCTACAATCGGATAATATTAACTGCACTCCTTTGTCAACTACCCAATGAAAGACTTCATCGAATTCTTTTCAACCCACATCACCAATTACTAACATCATCACTCGTTAGGTCCAAGTCTCCATAAGAGAACAATTCTTCCCACTATTCTCGCAAAGGTTAAGGACATTCGGGGAAGCTTAACTCAATGTCGTGTTTTGCTTGATTCCGGTTCTCAATCGTCGTTCGTCGCTGAATCGTTTGCTCAAAGACTCGGTTATCCCCGGCTCATGCCCGAATCCCTATTCTCGGATTATCATCGGGATACACTAAAGGATGTATTTCCATAACCTTACACTCTCGCTGTTCTGATCGCTTGTCTACTGATGCATTCATCATAAGCAAGTTGACTTCGAACTTGCTTTCTCGATCAATAGACACACCATCCTCTTTTCATCCCCCTCATCAGCCCATATTTCAAAACATCATCTTGCAGATCCAGATTTCAATAAAACAGCTTCGATTGACGTCCTTTTCGGGGCAGACAAATTGTGGACCATATTGAAAGGAGAACAAATTCATGGTGTAAATAGTAGCCCTCTCGCGCAAAGCACTTCGTTTGCTTGGGTGATAACAGGAGAATTATTCTAGCGAAAAACGTTGGATGACTCTCAGTCTCAGTTGCGTCAGCGGTTTTGGTAGCTTGAAGAACTCGCACCAGCTCATTCACAAGTTGTTGATCAAGCCGAAGAACATTTTCAACAGACATTTCCGCGTTCATCAGATGGAAAATACGTGGTTCAACTTCCTTTGAAGATGGTTGAACCAACGTTCTGTGAAACATTATCGTCAGCAATTCCACGATTAAATTGCATGGACTGTCGATTTGCCCGCCATGGAAAATTGAAGGAGATGTATTCGGATTTTATGCGGGAATATCTAAAACTCGGTCACATGGCAAGAATTTCAATCCAATCTCGACCAGGCAAACAATTTTATTTACCTCATCATGCCTTTTTGAAACTCTGCAGCTCGTCTGTCAAACTGCGAGTAGTGTTTGATGATTCCATCAAATATTCAAATGGGTGTTCGTTGAATAATTCGGTACTAATAGGCCCTTCAATTCAGCGAGATTTAATCGGAGTATGTCTACGCTTTCGGCAACATCGGTACATTTTTACTGCCGATGTGGTAAAAATGTACCGACAAATTTGGGTGGAGGACTCACACACCTTCAAATCCAATTTAAAATTATCGGTTACTCACTGTAACATATGTCACAGCTACTGCGCCGTTTCTGTCTGTCAGAGTACTTAAACAATTGGCTGATGATTAAAAGTACAAGTTATCAGATGTTTATTTTTGTCTCCTACGTTCCACCAAAAAGTGTTGTCAATGTGTATCAAAAACACATTGATAACATTAGTAGTGTCGTTACTCGTCTTGAAGCCACTCAGTTACCTTGTATATTGGGTGACTTTAATATTGGTGACGTTACCTGGAGGAACGTGGATGGTGATGATAATTTAATCCCATTTTATGCGATTCATGAATGGGAGCGTTTGATAATAGATGGTATTTTATCTTTGAGCTTATTTCAAATTAACAATATTCGAAATAGTTTGGAACGAATTTTAGATTGAGTATTTTTAAGCAATGAATTTAATTTTAAAATATCAGAAGCCTTGAATGTTATTGATTCGAATAAAATTCATCACAAGGTCTTACTTCTGGATTTTAAATTTGTTTGTTACGGAAATTGTAGTAATAACAGTGCCGGCTTAACTTATAAATTCGCTAAGACCAATTTTGTTGCACTGAATGAATACCTAAATCAATTCAATTGGGATGACTTGTTGGATTCCCCCAATTTGAAAGGTAACTATGATATATTTATGAATAAAATTAATTCTGGTTTAGAGTCATTTGTTCCTAAAACGCGTCATGGAAATCGATTTAGAATTCCATGGACAAACAAAAGCTTAGTAAATCTAAGAAATGTTAAAAGGAAAGCATATACAAACTATGTTTCTAATAAAACGAGTTTAAATCGTGAACGATTTTTGAGATTCAGGAAAGAATATGAGTTCTTGAATAGATTTTTATATAAACAATACATCTTGTTTGTAGAATCTTCGGTAAAGAGCAATGATGCATCATTTTGGAATAACGTTAATGCAAAAAGAAATTCCTTGGGCTTGAACAAGATAATTGAATTTGGTAACGTAACTTCAACAAACTTGGATGAAACCTGTGACCTATTTGCTAACTTTTTTGAGTCTGTCTATAATGGGTCTCCGGTCCAGACAACAATGAACCATTACTCTAATATACCCGAGGTTCTGGATATAGGTGTATTGGAATTTACGGATCAGGATGTGATAAATGCCTTAACAAATATTAAAGTAAATTACTGCACAGGCCCCGATGGGGTTCCGGCTGGAATTTTAAGAGAAAGTTGTAATTCGCTTTATCGTCCACTTAAAATTATCTTTAATCAATCCCTAAAAATGGGTGAATTTTTAAATGAATGGAAGTATTCTTTTCTGACGCCTATATATAAAACCAGTTTAATATCAAAGCTTTCATCGATTCCAAACCTATTTGAAAGTATTGTAAAAGAAAAATTATATTTCATGGTAAAAGCAATTATTTCTAATAACCAGCATGGCTTTATGCAGGGCAGGTCATGTACAACTAATTTATCATTATTTTCAAATTACATTTATACAAATTTTGAAAATCAATTACACGTTGATGTACTTTACACCGATTTCTCGAAACCATTCGATAAAGTACATCACACTTTGCTTTTAAACAAGCTAAAGGGATTCCATTCGTCAATGTTAGAATGGTTTTCAAATTACTTAAAGGACAGGAAGAAATTGGTAAAGATCGATAATTTTAGTTCGCGAGTAATAAACGTTACATCGGGCGTTCCACAAGGTAGCTATGTGGGGCCATTACTGTTTCTTTTGTTCATAAATGATGTTCACGAAATTTTCAAATATTGTAAAATTTTAACATTCACAGACGACTTTAAATTGTTTTTATGTATAAATAGTTTAAATGATTGTAATAATTTCCAATTGGATATCGATGCGCTAGTGGATTGGTGCAAGCACAATGGACTAGAGCTGAATATTCAAAAACGTAATATCTTTACTGCATATCGAATTACATCCCCGATTGTCTATGATTATTTCATAAATGATCATAGACTTAATCGCCTAGAAGAGGTTAAAGATTTGCGTCTTATTTGTGCATTACATTACGATTATACAATTGCGAAGTCTAATGCTATGCTAGGCTTCTTGAAAAGAAACAGTAAAGATTTTCGGGATATAACTAGTCTTAAGTCTATCTATTGTTCGTTAGGCAGACCCTATTTAGAATATTCTTCCATCATTTCGGATTCCCCGTAAAATACACAAGAACTCAGATTTGAAAGAGTACAAAAAAGTTTCACGAGATATGCTGTCCGTAAATTGTATTCCTTCGAAGAACTCCCTAAATATGACGATAGATGTAAAATAATAGGCTTGCAAACCTTAAGTTTCACGCGTAAGGCAGCGTCAGCCATGTTCATCCGCGATATTATTAATTGCCGTGTAAGTTCATCAGATTTACTTTTTCTCATGAATATATATGCTCCCCAAAGATCTCTTCGGATGAGAAATTTACTATACGATAAGAGGCATAGAACCAACTATGGTCGTAATGAACCTATAACAAGGTGTATATACACTTTTAATGAACTTTGCAACGAAATTGATTTTAGCTTGTCTCGCTTGGAGTTTAAAAAATTTGTCCATGCACTATCCTTTAATTAATATTGTTTATTTGATGTAATGTATGAGATGCAAAATCGGTAGATGATCCTTAGTCGCGCAGCAAAAATCTGCTGTGTAAAGCCATACTGAGAGTTAACACTTAGAGAACGTAGTGTTTTGTGTGCTCTGCGATGGAAAAAAAAAAAGAAGTTTAAAAGGTCGGCTCAAGTGCTTATGCGAGATGTATACGTTGACGACATCATCACGGGATCAGGTTCAGCAGAGGAACTTATAGAATTGCAGGTTGAATTAATGGAATTACTTGGAAAGGCCCAGCTGCAATTGCGGAAGTGGTGCTCAAATTGTTGGCCTCTTCTCACATCGTTGCCAAAGGATGACTGTGAATTCACAATCTACGATACTGAACGCTCCCAATCAGTTGTGAAGGTACTTGGTATGTATTGGAATCCGGTGAGTGATACATATTCGTTTCGCATGGCGAGATCTCTTCCAACAATCACGCTATCCAGACGGTCAATATTATCAGAAATATCGCGTGTCTTTGATCTCCTGGAACTCTTAGCATCATCCATCATATTGTTTAAAATGCTATTTAAGGAGCTATGGTCGTCGAAATTGAACTTAGGATGGGACGACCTGTTACCTAATGAACTGGGCGAACGATGGACGAAATACAGGCAAGAGTTTCCATACTTCGAACAAATTCAGGTGCCTAGAAACAGCTTTTTACGTTGGACGAAGTAGAACTGCACGGCTAGTTAAATCAGCGTTTTCAAGCAAAATTTCAAAGGCAACAGGATGGTGTGATTCGCAAATTGTTCTGCATTGGTTGTCGTGGAATGTAAGGTCCCTTTATAGGCCACGTGCTGCCGAACAATTAGCGGAAGCCCTAGACTGCTGCCAAGCAGATATAACCGCCATCCAAGAAGTGCGATGGGATGGACCGGGCAAAAGAAGGCTGAAAAACTGTGATATATATTACGGTGACTGCTACAAACAGCAAAAACAGCGCCTATTTGGATGTGGATTTGTCGTTAGAGGCAGACTTAGGCAAGAAGTCTTATCGTTCAGATCTGTGAACGAGCGCCTCACGACAATTCGCATCCAGGCTAAATTTGCCAACATAAGCCCTATATGCGTACATGCCCTCACAGAGGAGAAAGATGACGACACCAAAGACACGTTCTATGAGCTCCTGGACAAAACTTATGAGCAATGCCCTAGCTACGACATTAAAATTGTCCTTGGCGATTTTAACGCAAAGCTTGGAAAAGAGAACATCTTTGGTAGTACGGTCGGGAAGCACAGCCTACACGACACCACATCCGATAACGGATTTAGGCTGATCGACTTTGCTGCGGGGCGAAATGTTGTAGTAGCCAGTACAAGACTCCCACATCTCGATATCCACAAAGGAACATGGCGATCTCCTAATCAATCAACCGTCAATCAGATTGATCATATTGCGATCGACGCAAGACACTCCTCCAGTATTATAGATGTTCGAACGTTCCGAGGCGCCAACATTGACTCGGACCACCACCTTGTTGTAGCCAAGATAAGGTTGCGGATATCCCGAACACCGCCAAGACAAAGAAATACTGTGAGGAAGTTTAACGTCAGCCGGCTACAATCGCAAGAGATTGCCAAATCCTTTTCCGATCGTGTCTCCCTTAACCTCTTAAGAAATCCTACGCCGCCAACATCAAGTATTGAAGATCAGTGGCAGCATTGCCAAAAAGCCATCAGAGATGCCGCCTCTGATGTGCTGGTTTTCAATCCGCCACCACAACGAAACCCTTGGTTTGACAACGAGTGTCGGCAGGCGAATACAGCCAAGCAAGAAACATACAAAGCGGCACTGCAAAGAAGGACAAGAGCTGCTCGGGAGATCTACGAGCAGAAGAGGATAGACGAACACCGGAAAAAAAAGAAAGAGCATGAGAAGCGCGTGATCGGCAAACTAGAGGGATATTACTGCAGGAATGAGGTAAGGAAGTTTTACCAAAGGGTAAAGTTAACCAGTCAAGTTTATAAAGTCCGAACCGAAGCCTGTAAGGATGATCAAGGGAACATCGTAGTAGAGTCACAGTCGATGCTGAGGATATGGAGAAACCATTTCTGCAGACTGTATAACGGCGACGAAGAACCAAATCCCGCTGTCAGGCAGAACGAACCATTCAACCCCAATGAAAGGCACGATGAAGATCAACAATTCCGTCCACCCGACCCAGATGAAGTGAGGATTGCCATATCCAAACTAAAATCCAACAAGGCTGCGGGAGCTGACGGCCTACCCGCCGAGCTTTTTAAGGCCGCAGGCGATGATTTGGTAAGGAGCATGCACCAACTCATCTGTAAAATATGGTCGGAGGAAAACATGCCCGATGAATGGAACCTCAGCATAGTCTGCCCGATCCATAAAAAGGAGACCCTTTGAACTGCGCCAACTACAGAGGCATCAGTCTCCTAAGTATCGCATATAAAATCTTATCTGCCGTACTGTGTGAACGCCTAAAGCCATTCGTCAACAACCTGGTCGGTTCATACCAGTGTGGCTTTAGGCCAGGAAAATCCACCATCGACCAAATATTCACTCTGCGGCAGATTTTGGAGAAAACCCAGGAGCAACAAATCGATACCCACCACCTTTTTATCGATTTTAAGGCCGCGTATGATAGCATTTATAGAGACGAGCTATACAGAGCAATGTCTAGTTTTGGCATCCCTACCAAACTCGTCCGTTTGTGTAGGATGACGATGGAGAATGCACGCTGCTCCATCAAGGTCGGTAAAGACCTAACCGAAATCTTTGATGTCAAAAAAGGATTCAGACAAGGCGACGCGCTGTCATGCGACTTTTTCAACATCGTTCTTGAAAGAATTGTTCAAAACTCGAACGCCAACACCAGAGGAACAATCTTTCAGAAGTCCGTCCAACTACTCGCATATGCCGACGATATTGACATTATCGGAAGAACGCAGCGTGATGTCAATGGCGCTTTTGTGGGTATTGCAACGGAGGCCGCGAAGATGGGTTTAGCGGTAAACGAGGGTAAGACCAAGTATATGCTGTCAACGAGAAAGGACACCCAACACCGACGTCTCGGTCAGAACGTCACAGCAGACAGATATAACTTTGAGGTAGTCAAAAACTTTGTCTACCTAGGCACCGCTATCAATTCAGACAACGACACCAGCGCTGAAATCAAACGAAGAATAACTCTTGCCAATCGCTGCTTCTTTGGGCTAAGAAAGCAATTGGTAAACAAAGCCCTCTCTCGAACAACCAAGCTAACGCTTTACAAGACCTTAATCGTCCCAGTCCTGCTATATGGCGCGGAGGCATGGACTTTATCAAAAGCGGATGAAGCTGCTCTTGGTTGCTTCGAGAGGAAAATTCTTCGTGTGATTTTCGGTCCCGTCTGCATAGATGGTGAGTGGAGGAGGAGATATAATGACGAACTATACGGGCTGTTTAGCGACATCGACTTAGCCAGAGTGAAGATCCAACGATTGAGGTGGCTAGGTCATGTAGAGCGGATGGAAACCAATGCTCCGGCCCGAAAAGTCTTCGAATCCACCACCGAGGGACGGCGCAGTCGAGGAAGACCGCGACTCAGGTGGCGCACGCAAGTGGAAAGGGACCTCAACCAACTATGCGTGCGAAACTGGAGACAGCTAGCTAAAGATCGAGCTGGCTGGAGACGCTTGTTGGTTGAGGCCCAGGTCCACCTCGGACTGTAGCGCCACCTTAAGTAAGTAAGTAAGGTTGTCGTCTCCACCCCGCCGCTGGAACACCCTTGTGGCCAATCGAACAGCAGCAATAATCGAGGTTATCCCGAGGGACTCGTGGTATCTTCTTTCTCGACGTAGTTTGTGGTGGACAGGCCCCCCATGGCTTTCTTTAGAAGAAGGGCAGTGTCCAGATTCAAGATTCGTGTCAGTATGTGATGAGTCATCGCTCGATGAAAGGCAGTGTACGCGTCAAGTGTTTATGTCATCTAAGGAATTAGGATCAGTTCAACATTTGCTAGAAACAAGATCTCCATGGTTCAAAATACAAAGAATACTCGCGTTTTGTTTTCCGTTTATTAACTATTGTCGTGTCAAAAACCCAATTGTATTAGTAGATTCCTTACTGTCCGTGAAATCCTACATGTTAGAAAAATCATTATTAAAACCGTTCAAGAAGACTCTTTCGGTGAAGACATTCGGTCGTTACTTAAAAAAAGACAGTTGCCAAAGAAATCTAAGTTAATAAAATATTCCGCATTTGTTGATGAAAGTGGACTTTTTCGTATTGGAGGAAGAATGAAAAATACATCGTTGTCGTTCAGTATTGTTATCCGCAGTATTGTGCACAAATGGCACAAAACGAGTTCGCAGTTGATGGCAGACTTATCAATCTACCGTGTTCAACCGAGTCGTCCATTCTACAATACTGGATGCGATTATGCCGGTCGGCTAACGATAAAATTATTTCGCAGACGGAACCCTACATTTGCAAAGGCATACATTGCATTATTTGTGTGCATGACAACAAAAGCGATTCATCTGGAGCTAGTGAGTGATTTCACTTCAGAGGCATTTCTGGCTGCCTTGCGAAGGTTTGTGTCTCGACGAGCACTCTGTTCGAATATCTACTCTGATAACGGACCTACTACTTCCAAGGAGCTCGGCGGTGTCTAACAGAGATGCAGAAATTGGTTATCTCAGATGAATTTAATAAAATCGTTGCCACATCGCTGTCCAAGGATAGCATCAATTGCCATTTTATAGCACCAGCTGCTCCCCACTTTGGTGGAAGCCGGAGTCAAGTCTGTGAAGTTACACCTCGGATAACGATTGAAATGTTTTAACTCCCGCACATTTTCTCATAGGAGCGCCTCTTACTGTTATTCCCGAGCCAACGACACTTGACACCCCGATAAATCAACTGTCTTATTGGAACCATATCCAAAACATGGTTCAAGGATTTTGGAAGCGATGGCAAATGGAGTGTGTGACATGTCTTCAAATACGACCAAAGTGGATGCAGATCCAATGCAGACCAAATATGAAGTCTGGTGACGTTGTTATTATTAAGGAGCCAAGTCTTCCGCCAACAAAGTGGTTTCTTGGTAAAATCGAATCTGTCACGCATGGGTCTGATCGAAGAGAACGAGTTGCTGTTGTCAGGATTAAAGGAGGAACATATGTTCGTCCTATTCCGAAATTGTTTGAATTGTCCTGAAATATATTCCAGGGTGGGCGGTATGTTCGTAAACCGTAACGCTGTCTATTTATTTATTTAACTTTGTTATGTTGCAAATGAATAATTGTTAATCACTGCATTTTTGTAAATATAATCTCTGAGTCACTATCATGAGTAACAAATTATTGGAAATAAATATTTATACACATACAGTTAAATAAAGAGTTTTCATCCACTTATATTATTAAACAAATAAATAACTAGAAATAAACAATGCCCTTGCTCACTCAAAATTGCAGTACAGAACAAGGCTACTGCACATATGATCGGGAACTACTTGCCATATTCGCTACCATCAAATTCCTCCATCATCTTCTAGATCGTTGGTCATTTGCCATAAAAACCGACCGACATGAGAAAACTCCAGATATCAGAATCCGCCATATGCTCTGTCACGGATCTACACCAAATTTCCCCGAAACGTCCGAGACGAATAACAAAAGGATGACTATCTTCAGGATTTAATACAAAATCCTTCGTCACTACATCTACATGAACTTCAGGCTGCACATGGTATCAACATTTATTGCGACATATCTCAAGGCATCGTCCGACCGTGTATTCCAGCATCTCTCTAACAAACAGATTTAAAAACCGTCTATTACATCGCTCATCCCAATAGCAGAACAACCTCCCACCTGCTCAAAGAGAAAGATACCTGTCCTGGAATTTGCAAGGATACATTACAATGGTCTCGAGACTGTTTAGCTTGTCAGAGATCAATAGTAAATCGCCACACTAAAATTCAACCTGATCACATACCTGTTCCGGATTTCCGATTTAATCACTTCCATATCGAAATAACTTTTCTCCCATTAATTCAGAGCTTTCAATATTGCTTCACAATGATAGACCGCCTTTCACGATGGCGAGTTTCAGATCCCATCAAAGACATAACTTATTATGGATATCGCATTATGGTTTTCCGGTCACAATAACGTCTGAGCAAGGCTCAGCTCTCTTTCAAGCACGGCATAGTCGAGCGAATGCATAAAACTTTAAAGGCAGCATTAATGTGCTCTCCAAAATCATGGTTTGAGATACTGCCAACAGTTACACTTGGATTTAGAACATCGTTCGCCCGAGAGATTACCTACATTGCCGTGGTTCTGAAGCTGAGTACGGTCGAGAGCCGACATCCATTCTCTGATACTTTAGGAACTGAAACTACTTCTCCAAAAAATTCAAACAAAACAAAAACAACATTACTCACAAAAACTAGTGGAAAAAGCTACCAAATCGTGCCCAATAGTATGACATCCATGACTCCGAATCTAAACTAAATCGGACCATATTAATGCATCCAACCAATGTAGCAGTCAAACCCGTGCCAACCAAACCTGGAACAAGACTGCAAATAAATAGGGAAGGTGAAGCAATGCCTGACACGGACAAGCGTCGGGGAGGTGATGTTAATTTGAAATAAATGTGTCTACCAAACCTGGAACAAGACTACAAATACATAGGAAAGGTTCAACAACGTCTTACACGGACGAACGTTGGGGAGGTGATGTTATAACTAACTAATAATTTAGCAGTCAAACCCGTGTCAACCAAATCTGGAACAAGACTACAAATACATAAGAAAGGTGCACCAACGTCTTACACGGAAAAAAGTCGGGGAGGTGATGTTAATAAGATCACGCCTACGAGCAGAGGTAAAGGCAAAGCCCAAGAATCTGCTTCAACACACTGTGTTAAGGAGGCAGTTCAAACACCTAGCTAGGGACACTGGCCCAGCAAAACCTCCCCTTCTATCGAACTATGGTCAAGGTCCCAGTAGTCTGCATAAACAATGGCGTGCAGCACGAACCGTCCTCCATAAATTGAGATAGCTTCCCCCCAACAACTGGTCTCAAAAATAAGGAACCTCATTCAAGTGGGCCACTAAGGTTATGAACCAAGGCACACGGATAAACTTGACGTCCAAGTCTGTGAAAAGAAAAAGGAAATAACATCCACCCCCGGCCGTGGCCTCCACATCGAAACAAGCGAGGCAGTACAATGACGTCCTCAAAGGCCAGAACATCGCCGCAATCGTGGACAGGCTTTACCCGGATAGTAGAATCCCGATAGACAAATGTAGGAAACTGGAAGCTAGGCTTACCAGTGATCTAGTTTGCTTTCTGGATGACTATCCCAACAAACTGCCCAACTGCGAAGACGCAGGCTATGGTCACCCCATATTCCATATATACGTTAGATTATCTGACTATCATTGTGTCTGGGAAAACATAAGAAGGCGCGACGGCATTCTACAATGCGCTCGCTGCCAAAGGTTTGGTCATGCCGCGTCGAACAGCCTCGATGCGTGAAATGCAGTCAAAACCAAAAGGCGGAGGAATGCCCGCTGGGGATAGAGGGAGCAGCTGACAAAAGTCAGCTCAGATGCGTACTCTGCGGGAACGCGGGACACACCGCTAACTATCGGGGTTGTCCTAAGTTCCAAGAGCGGAAGAAAAAAATGGTTCTGCAGAAGCAGCCCCTAGTGAAAAATCCACTCGGGGCAGCCATAACCGTCACTCCTCAATTGACCTTCGCCCAAATGGTGTCTGGCCAGAGGAACACGGGAAAGCAGCTACCGAATGTAGCGCAGCTAGTTTCAGAGGCAAAAGCACACGATCCTGCGCTCGATTGGAAATCATACATCGAATTGCGTATGGATCGGTTAGAGAAGCAGGTCGGCCAAATCCTGGCGCTCCTGTAGAACACAGCACGCCAGCAGTCTTAATGGCTGCGCAGACGGAGAGTTCCTATAAGATCCTTGCAGTTAATGTAAATTCACTGAGAGGGATCGATCGAAAAAACGAATTCCATTGATTGTTGGACGATCAAAGCCCAGAGCTGACGCTGATGAGCAAAACCAAGCTAACTCAGAGAGGCACCACCAATTCCAGTGGTGAAGGCGGTGTTGCGGTATTCATTAAAAATAACATAAAACAAAAAGTAGTGTATAGTAGTAAAGTACGAAGGTTTCAGGAGTTGGAGGCCTGCATCGTGTACATTTCGCTCCGCAGTTGAAGGAGGTTGTATGCTTTGTCGGTCTACTCCTCCGGCAACCCTAGTTGCAGAACAACTATATCAGAGCTCAATTCACTCTTTCGATGTCTAAGGCTGGACTCGGAAGATAACTATTTCATTTTGGCCGGGGACTTAAATGCCCGACATGGATATTGGGGAAACATAGTTTCCAATTACAGAGGGGACCAGCTTTATAGCTGGTTTTGCTTGCACAGTGTCGAGTATAGACTCGATTTGAAAGCAACAGAGATCTCGTCGTTCTCTAGAAGCGGCTCTTATCTGGACCTCCTGCTGCTTGACGCAAGATTACAGGTGACAGACACAGCTTCACAAACGGTAAACTGTTTAAACACATTCGTGTATCTCAGAGACCATTGCGGACTCAGTGTAGAAATCAAGATTCCTAACGATATTGCGGAATCAGGAGAGTTTGTGCAGACGTCTCCCTACAATTACAGTAGGGCACGATGGATACGCTTCTCCAGACAAAAGACGAGAGCATTCTATTCGAGGTAGCTTCACATACCGTCCAATATAAACTTGTCAAACGAAAAAATTTACATTTATCTAATTCAATTGGACGAGACAATTAAACGACCGATGGACAGTACGATACCACGGTATATACGTACAAACAACCAAAACATGTACTGTAATGCGACAATTGACGCACTCCACCAACAAAAAACTAGACTCCTGTCAAGATTAAAAACGTTGTACAGGCAGTTTACGGACAGACGATACGAAGAAGTTAGGACACTAAAATCGCTCATCAAAACCATTCAAACTTTGATTGCGCAGAATTACCGAGTTTCTGCTAACTCTAAATTAGGTCTGTTCGATCCAACAACCTGAGCATGTTTCCTCAAATAAATAAATTCTTCCGAAGTAACAAGCAAAGCGATCTTCCGTGGCTTAAGCTCTCTAGACTAACTACAGCAGGTATTGATCCATATAATGCTATACTTGACGATAACTTCTTTGTGGTCGAAGATACGCAAGAAAAAGTGGAAGTACTTGGCGCGGTCTTTCAGGAAGTGTACAAGGTGAACGAGAATGTCCGCCCGAACCACGACCTGGTTAACAACACGCTTCTTCGTGAAGATCTGCAACAATGGCGATCTGAGAACACTGGCTTTGTCGTGTTCAATGATAATAACAGGGCAGATAATGTCATCGCCGACGAAGGAGTTCATCCCCCGTTCATTTCGAAGACATATCTAAAAGCGGTCTTCGAATCAATAAAGAGGAAGAAGTCAGTGGGAGTCGATACGATCTCGAACATTGTGCTAAGACATCTCCCCCTGGAAGTGGTTATATTATGCACATTATCCGGAGCATTGGAAAAATGCGAATTTGCAACCCATATGCAAGAGAGGAAAAGATTCCTCGAATCCGTGCAACCTCCGTTCAATTAGTCTCCTTCCGAACATCAGCAAGGTATTCGAGAAGGAGATAAATAGAGCTCTGATCAACTGGACTAAGGACAAACATATAATTCCGGATAACCAATTCGGTTTCAAAGCGGGGCAAGACACAATTCGTGCCGCGTCGAAACTGGTGTCGAATATCCATTGGAACAAGAGCCAGAAACAATGTACGGGTGCCTACTTGATTGATTTGGAGAAGGCCTTTGACACCGTATGGTTAGAAGGTCCTTTTTACAAGCTCAATCGGCTGGGCATTAGCAAACCACTGCTGTACCTACTGTGTAACATGCTTACCGGTAGACGGTGCGTCGTCAAGAATTTCAACGTAACCTCCACAGCTATTTTTGATGTAAAAAATGGCCTCCAACAGGGTGCCGTTAATTAGCCGATCCTGTTCAACATTTACTTGAGCGAACTGATAAGTTCTCTTCCTCACGTTATTGCGTGCGCCGACGACTTGATCGTGTACAGATCAGGCAAAAAGATCGAGGACGTCACTACTCTCGTGCAGGGTGACTTCGATTCATTCATGAGAGATTGCGATGACTGGATGTTGAAAATCAACTTTCAGAAGTCGGAAACCATATTGTTCAGGACCCCGTTGTATAAGGCCTCGGCGGGTACGAAAAAGATTTGGCGAAAGTTCTCAATTGTTGGACGCACGGGCAACCATTGGCGCAAAGCACAGTAGTCACATATCTGGGGATCTGGCTAGATCAGTATCTATATTTTAACAAACATGTATATGCTGCTCTGGCTAGGGCCCGAGGCGCTTTTGCTCTTACAAAGATACTGTTTTACAACAGCCAACTCGATGCGAGAGTGATGGTTATCTGCTACATGGCCCTCATCCGGCCAATGCTCACCTATGGCTGTCCCGTGTGGTTCAATATGAGTGCAAGCTTGATGGAAAAGATTCGGTTGTTTGAGAGGGCTTGTCTTTGGGCTTGCCTTCGTCTTTATTGAACTCCAGAGTCCCAGTACAAAAAATTCTATTCCAATAAGGTCTTATACAACATGGCGAACCTGATACGAGTAGACAATTTCCTAGTGAAGTTGATTCGAGGTCATACTGCCAGAGCGATGAACTCGGTCAATAACCTAATCTCGGGGGCTTCCTACCCCAATACACAATACCACGAAAGGGTACGCCACAACGGCTTCATCCCCCCAGAAGCAGTCCTACATTTAGACAAGAACGGACTGCTACAAGATATAAATGCGGTACCACTCATCTATCACATCGCTAGATCAACTGTGGATAGGCGACTCAACTACGACCGGTTCGTCGCACAACGAGCTGAGGAGGGTTCGGGATGTTGCAATGCAACACCGAAAATGCTGGTGGCTGGGAGGGAACTCCCTCGTCGAACCCTTTATACCCGGGGTAACGTATCCCCGAAAGGGGGAGCAGTCGGTTACTGTCTTGCAGCAATTGCGATGTAAATCTAGGAGCGGAGCTTTATACCAACCAATCTTTATAATATTGTTACGTTAAGCCGTAAATGAGTCTACGTACAATTAAATAAATTGTCCACAAATACGGGTTCGATCGCTGGATTGTGACGAATGAAACACAAAAGTTCACTATTTACGTTATGCAAGAATTTATTTTCAAGCAAACACTGATTTACTTCTTGCGCTTTATTACACTTTAAAAATCGCTATTACTGTACTATAAATTCTTTTACTGAACTATAATAATTCTAAAACTGAACTGTAATAATTCTCGCACTGAACTGCACTCGCATCGAGCACCGTGCCGATATTTATACTCCCAGTATTGGTTCTAGATCTTACTGTCGCCACGAATCTGTGGAATTTCACCGTTCACTCTTATATACATGATTCTGTGCAATCTATCAGTGTATAGGTTGCGGCGTCCTTCTTGCAGTATGTACAAGTATTTCGGGAATGCTCTTCGGAGCTGATCGTTCTTCTAATTTCGTATAGATGGTATTGGTTCCCTGATTTTCTCAACTTATACGCGTTATACCATTCACGTCACACTACCCATCAAAACCAAATATCAAAATTCCTGCCTGTACGGTGGGGGACGATCAATGCATCCAGTGCGCCCCTTCCTTCTGCGTTGAGTTGCTGTATTCCTCCCGATCTTCCTGATTGTGGTTCCTTTCCGCAGATATCACTTGCCTGGATCCCTTCTCTCACTGACTGCTAGCACCCAACTCCATGAAACCCCTGTTCCGCTGTCTCAGCTCTCCACGTGATGTCGAGATGTCCTCCACTTGATCACTTGTGATTTCCCTCTGTACTCTCATATACACTCTTTCCTGGGACCCCAATAAAGTTCCCTGTTGCGTCGCTCTCTTCGCTTTCCCAGAAGCCTTCAGCCCACGAAACGGACCCAGCTATTCAGCCCAGTATGCCTTGGCGACGGCACTTTCCCTTGCCATTCCCTCTTGTGGCGGTTTGGCTCCATGTTCTGCGTTCTCTAAAGTTATCGATAGATCCGGATCGTTCTCCTGCTCCATTTGGATCCGTTCCAACGAGCAATGCTTCCCCACTAGTGACTCTCCTTCAGCGGCTTCTATACAGGTTCTTCTGACGACAATGTTCGTGTCTTGTGTTTGATGTTCGGCTTTCAGTACCAATAATGTGTTGTTCCCACAATCGCCGGCCAGGTCTTTCACTTCACTATTCGCCTCCGGAAGTTCCGGTTCCAAGCGATTTTACTGTTTTTCTGGATTCATCTTGATGTCGAGCTTCTGGATCCAATCCATTCTTCTCGAGAGGAAAGATTGGAAAAGGGAATCTTACAGAATAGCAATTCTTATGATAGATGAAGAATCTCTGGGACCTCTAGAGAAAGCCGATTTCAAAATCAGTACGATTTTGGCAAGGTACTTCTTAAAATCTACAAAAAGGAAAGTGATCTGGCTGCGTCCTTCACTTCGGACAAAGCAAGGCAAGAGGTAATTGACCCTACTGTAGATAACATTAAAAGCACTACACCCTCAGAGATGTGCCCTGCACTGAGGTCGGAGGGTGTCTCCGATATGTTCTCAACACTCCTGACCTTGGACTTAGACCAAATAGTTGGATGTTGAAATGCACTCGAGAGAGACTGACTGTAGCGACACTCTACCAACAGTCGCGCCTCTGCATATTAATAGCTGGAACAACCACAATTACAAATTTAAGAACCAATAAGATATTTATTTATTTAAAATATATACCATACCATTATCTTACAACTGTTTAAAACATACCTCGGAATGATGCCATTACATTCTAGATAATTCTTCTCCTTTGTTCTTTTGTTCAACTCCTTTCTCTTGGTCTATTTAATTTGTATAATCTGCACCTTTTCGGCTTCCAAACTCACTCCCATACGGTTGCTCTCAATTATATCTCTTAAAGATTCAAATTCTTGTTGTCAGCTTTTTAACTTTATAATAATTTTAAAAATTTTACAAATTCGGAACAGTTTGTTGAGAACGAGCTCTGTCGAGTCGTTCACAGACCTGAGTTCGAGACCCAGTGGGCGCACGCAAAGAGATAAGAGAGCTTAGGAGAAGAAATCTCGAAAGGAGCAGAAGGGAGGAACAAACAGTTCGACAACTTGGGCAACATCAACAAAATTTGCCCGAACCAAGCCAGCTGGAAAAGCAGCCGCAGCAACAACAACAGCATCAAGCAAAAAAGCGAAATAAACAGCTTCAACAGTCAACAGCTCAGCAACAACAGCAAAACCAGCAACCAAAGAAAGCAGCCCAGCAAGCAACATCGCAACAACAGAAGCAGCAGCAGCATGCAGTACACCAGCAACAACCACAGCAAAGGAAAAAAGAAAAAGTGCCACTGATCAACCTCTACAAGGCGGACATCATTTACACTACACAGGTATGTAGGACGGCCGTAGGTAGTGGCAACTTTTTAATACAAAAAACAAAGGCTTAGAGAAATACTTAATCTGCTGCAAGACAGTAGAAAATTACAATAAACTCCAGTCAAAATTGTTGAAGATCTCCGCACCGCTCGAAACGGAGAAGATCCTCCAACTGCTAAAGAGCATGTTGGAGGTCTCGAGTTCGTCGGGGTCAAGCCCTTCACCACAGCTAAGGCAAAAAGGGAGGGGCGGAAATTACCGTTCTTTATTGTACATCTCTCACCCAATAGCAAAATAGACAAGGTAAACGATATCGTTAGATTATCTGACTATCATTGCGTCTGGGAAAACATAAGAAGGCGCGACGGCATTCTACAATGCGCTCGCTGCCAAAGGTTTGGTCACGCCGCGTCGAACTGCCGAATGCAGCCTCGATGCGTGAAATGCAGTCAAAACGACAAGGCGGAGGAATGCCCGCTGGGGAAAGAGGGAGCAGCTGACAAAAGACAGCTCAGGTGCGTACTCTGCGGAAACGCGGGACACACCGCTAACTATCGGAGTTGTCCTAAGTTTCAAGAGCGGAAGAAAAAAATGGTTCTGCAGAAGCAGCCCCTAGTGAAAAATACACTCGGGGCAGCCATAACCGTCACTCCTAAATCTACCTTCGCCCAAATGGTGTCTGGCCAGAGGAACACGGGAAAGGAGCTACCGAATGTAGCGCAGCTAGTTTCAGAGGCAAAAGCACACGATCCTGCGCTCGATTGGAAATCATACATCGAATTGCGTATGGATCGGTTAGAGGAGCAGGTCGGCCAAATCCTGGCGCTCCTGCAGAACCCAGCACGTCAGCAGTCTTAATGGCTGCGCAGACGGAGAGTTCCTATAAGATCCTTGCAGTTAATGTAAATTCACTGAAAGGGACGATCGAAAAAACGAACTCCATTGATTGTTGGACGATCAAAGCCCAGAGCTGACGCTGATTAGCGAAACCAAGCTAACTCAGAGAGGCATATTGGAGCACAGTAATTACAATGTTATTAGAAGAGACCAATTCCAGTGGTGAAGGCGGTGCTGTGGTATTCATTAAAAATAATAATGAAACACAAAGTACTGTATAGTCGGGGACTTAAATGCCCGACATGGATATTGGGGAAACATAGTTTCCAATTACAGAGGGGACTAGCTTTATAACCGGTTTTGCTTGCACAGTGTCGAGTATAGACTCGATTTGAAAACAACATAGATCTCCTCGTTCCCTAGAAGCGGCTCTTATCTGGATCTCATGCTGTTAGATGCAAAACTGCAGCTGACAGACACAAACTCACAAACGATAAACTGCTTAAACACATTCGTGTATCTCAGTGACCATTGCGGACACAGTGTCGAAATCAAGATCCCCAACGACATTGCGGAATTAGGAGAGTTTGTGCATAAGGTATACCTACAATTTCTGTAGGGCACGATGGACACGCTTCTGCAAACAAATGACGAGAGCAATCTCTTCGAATGAGCTCCACATACCGTCCAATAGAAACTTGTCAAACGAAGAGATTGACATGTATCTAATTCAATTGGACGAGATAATGAAACGAACGATGGACAGTACTATACCACGGTATATACGTACAAACAACCAAAACATGTACCGCAATGCGACAATCGACGCACTCCACCAACAAAAAACTAGACTCCTGCCAAGATTAAAAACGTTGTACAGGCGGTTTACGGACAGTCGAGACGAAATCGCTCATCAAAACCATTCAAACTTTGATTGCGCGGAATTACCGAGTTTCTGCTAACTCTAAATTATGTCTGTTCGATCCAACAACCTAAGCATGTTTCCTCAAATAAATATGTATGTATTGATCAGGTATTGATCCAGATAACGCTATACTTGACGATAACTTCTTTGTGGTCAAAGATACGGAAGAAAAAGTGGAAGTACTAGGCGCGGTCTTTCAGGAAGTGTACAAGGTGAACGAGAATGTCCGCCCGAACCATGACCTGGAGAACCGCGTACTGGTTAACAACACGCTTCTTCGTGAAGATCTGCAACAATGGCGATCTGAGAACACTGGCTTTGTCGTGTTCAATGATGATAACATGGCAGATAATGTCATCGCCGACGAAGGAGTTCATCCCCCGTTCATTTCGAAGACATATCTAAAAGCGGTCTTCGAATCAATAAAGAGGTAGAAGTCAGTGGGAGTCGATACGATCTCGAACATTGTGCTAAAACATCTCCCCCTGGAAGTGGTTATATTATGCACATTATCCGGAGCATTGGAAAAATGCGAATTTGCAACCCATATGCAAGAGAGGAAAAGATTCCTCGAATCCGTGCAACCTCCGTTCAATTAGTCTCCTTCCGAACATCAGCAAGGTATTCGAGAAGGAGATAAATAGAGCTCTGATCAACTGGACTAAGGACAAACATATAATTCCGGATAACCAATTCGGTTTCAAAGCGGGGCAAGACACCATTAGTGCCGCGTCGAAACTGGTGTCGAATATCCATTGGAACAAGAGCCAGAAACAATGTACGGGTGCCTACTTGATTGATTTGGAGAAGGCCTTTGACACCGTATGGTTAGAAGGTCCTTTTTACAAGCTCAATCGGCTGGGCATTAGCAAACCACTGCTGTACCTACTGTGTAACATGCTTACCGGTAGACGGTGCGTCGTCAAGAATTTCAACGTAACCTCCACAGCTATTTTTGATGTAAAAAATGGTCTCCAACAGGGTGCCGTTAATTAGCCGATCCTGTTCAACATTTACTTGAGCGAACTGATAAGTTCTCTTCCTCACGTTATTGCGTGCGCCGACGACTTGATCGTGTACAGATCAGGCAAAAAGATCGAGGACGTCACTACTCTCGTGCAGGGTGACTTCGATTCATTCATGAGAGATTGCGATGACTGGATGTTGAAAATCAACTTTCAGAAGTCGGAAACCATATTGTTCAAGACCCCGTTGTATAAGGCCTCGGCGGGTACGAAAAAGATTTGGCGAAAGTTCTCAATTGTCGGACGCACGGGCAACCATTGGCGCAAAGCACAGTAGTCAGATATCTGGGGATCTGGCTAGATCAGTATCTATATTTTAACAAACATGTATATGCTGCTCTGGCTAGGGCCCGAGGCGCTTTTGCTCTTACAAAGATACTGTTTTACAACAGCCAACTCGATGCGAGAGTGATGGTTATCTGCTACATGGCCCTCATCCGGCCAATGCTCACCTATGGCTGTCCCGTGTGGTTCAATATGAGTGCAAGCTTGATGGAAAAGATTCGGTTGTTTGAGAGGGCTTGTCTTTGGGCTTGCCTTCGTCTTTATTGAACTCCAGAGTCCCAGTACAAAAAATTCTATTCCAATAAGGTCTTATACAACATGGCGAACCTGATACGAGTGGACAATTTCCTAGTGAAGTTGATTCCAGGTCATACTGCCAGAGCGATGAACTCGGTTAATAACCTGATCTCGGGGGCTTCCTACCCCAATACACAATACCACGAAAGGGTACGCCACGACGGCTTCGTCCCCCCAGAAGCAGTCCTACATTTAGACAAGAACGGACTGCTACAAGATATAAATGCGGTACCACTCATCTACCACATCGCTAGATCAACTGTGTGACTAATGAAACACAAAAGTTCACTATTTACGTTATACAAGAATTTATTTTCAAGCAAACACTGATTTACTTCTTGCGCTTTATTACACTTTAAAAATCGCTATTACTGTACTATAAATTCTTTTACTGAACTATAATAATTCTAAAACTGAACTGTAATAATTCTCGCACTGAACTGCACTCGCATCGAGCACCGTGCCGATATTTATACTCCCAGTATTGGTTCTAGATCTTACTGTCACCACGAATCTGTGGAATTTCACCGTTCACTCTTATATACATGATTCTTTGCAATCTATCAGTGTATAGGTTGCGGCGTCCTTCTTGCAGTATGTACAAGTATTTCGGGAATGCTCTTCGGAGTTGATCGTTCTTCTAATTTCGTATAGATGGCATTGGTGCCCTGATTTTCTCAACTTATACGCGTTATACCATTCACGTCACACTACCCATCAAAACCAAATATCAAAATTCCTGCCTGTACGGTGGGGGACGATCAATGCATCCAGTGCGCCCCTTCCTTCTGCGTTGAGTTGCTGTATTCCTCCCGATCTTCCTGATTGTGGTTCCTTTCCGCAGATATCACTTGCCTGGATCCCTTCTCTCACTGACTGCTAGCACCCAACTCCATGAAACCCCTGTTCCGCTGTCTCAGCTCTCCACGTGATGTCGAGATGTCCTCCACTTGATCCCTTGTGATTTCCCTCTGTACTCTCATATACACTCTTTCCTGGGACCCCAATAAAGTTCCCTGTTTCGTCGCTCTCTTCGCTTTCCCAGAAGCCTTCAGCCCACGAAACGGACCCAGCTATTCAGTCCAGTATGCCTTGGCGACGGCACTTTCCCTTGCCATTCCCTCTTGTGGCGGTTTGGCTCCATGTTCTGCGTTCTCTAAAGTTATCGATAGATCCGGATCGTTCTCCTGCTCCATTTGGATCCGTTCCAACGAGCAATGCTTCCCCACTAGTGACTCTCCTTCAGCGGCTTCTATACAGGTTCTTCTGACGACAATGTTCGTGTCTTGTGTTTGATGTTCGGCTTTCAGTACCCATAATGTGTTGTTCCCACAATCGCCGGCCAAGTCTTTCACTTCACTATTCGCCTCCAGAAGTACCGGTTCCAAGCGATTTTACTGTTTTTCTGGATTCATCTTGATGTCGAGCTTCTGGATCGAATCCATTCTTCTCAAGAGCGTCAAACAGCCGTTGTTGTAGTTCGGCGTTTCCTCCGACTGTCGAAAGACTCCTCTGTGCAAGCTCTTTCTCAAGATGTTCCACTTCTAATGAACAAATTTCACCATTTCGTCACAATCCCACTTCTGACACCAAATGTTACATTTAGGAGTAAATGAGTACAATTAATTAATATACATATATATATATATATATATATATATATATATGTACAATTAATTAAATTGTCCACAAATACCGTTCGGTCACTGGATTGTGACGAATGAAACACAAAAGTTAACTTTTTACGTTATACACGAATTTATTTTCAAGCCAACACTGATTTACTTCTTATATTTTATTACACATTAAAAATCACTATTATTTTACTACAAATTCTTTTACTGAACTGTAATAATTCTCCAACTGAACTGCCCAAAAATTGCAACTTTCACGCTCGTCGTTGATGAACATTGTGCATAAAGACTTGCATTTACACGCTTACAAGGTGCAGTTGACTCAAGAACTAAAGCCTCTTGGCCATGTCAAGCGTCGTCAATGGTCAAAATTATGGCAAGAAATGGCAACAGTGCAATCACGAAAATCATCTTCAGTGATGAGGCACATTTTCACTTCAGTGGATTCGTCAATAAGCAGAATTGCCGCATTTGGGCGAATGATAATCCAAGAGTGATTGTCGAAAAACCAATGCAAACACAAAGAGAAACTGTTTGGTTTGGTTTATGGGCTGGCGGCATTATCGGGCCGTATTTTTTCCGGTCAGGCAGTTACTGTGAATGGTGTTCGCTATCGCAAAATGATAACGAACTTTTTATGGCCCGAATTGAAATAGAATTGGAAGATATGAATGTGGACGATATGTGGTTTCAACAGGACAATAAGCAGAATTGCCGCATTTGGGCGAATGATTTGGACGATATGTGGTTTCAACAGGACGGTGCCACTTGCGACACAGCTAACGAAACAATGGCTCTTTTGCGCGACAAATTCAATGGCCGCGTTTACTCTCGTGGTTGTGATGTCAATTGGCCGCCAAGATCATGTGATTTGACACCGTTGGATTTTTTTCTTTGGGGTTATTTGAAAGAAAAGGTGTACGTCGATAAGCCAGCAACAATTCAAGAGCTAAAGGATGAAATAATTCGGCACATTAACGGCATAGAACCTTAATTATGATTCAGCGTCATCGAAAATTTGGACCATCGGATGGAGGTGTTCCGCCGAGGTCGCGGCGGCCATTTGGCCGATATTTTGTTCCATACATAATTGAACCATACCAATATTATCATAATAAAAAGAAATGACAATAATTTCGTAAATAATTTGTGTTTTATTCAAAATCAAAATTTACAATTTATAATGTAGATTAGATTAGCTTAGAGTACCCGCATAGGGTATGTAGGTTAGTATTAAGAACAATTTATGAATTGTTAAGTTAGTTAAGCTAGTTTAAAGTTCTTTTGTCTAGCAAGTAAGTAAAAATACATTTCAATAAAAATAAAACTACATTGAAAAAAAAAAAATAAAAATAATGCGTTGCTGCGCATAGACCGGGAAAAACAGTGAACAAAAAAAAAACTTTTTCTTTATTTCTCTTCCTAAAAAGATAAATAATAACAATAATAAGTATGTTGTAGGAGCGATGGAGAAAGCTGCACATAGACCGGGAAAAAGAGTGAACAAAAAAAACTTTTTCTTTATTTCTCTTCCTATAAAGATAAATAATAACAATAATAAGAGTGTTGTAAGAGCGATGGAGAAAGCGGGGCCGTTCGAGGCCAGGGGAAAAGACAGAGTACTCTGTCAGACAGCGAGTGTGTGACATCTGAAGGGAAGCGCCGGTATAAGCGCACAAATCCGAAGCCGAACCCCATCACAAAAAGGCCAGCAACTACTGTAAATGCCCCACGTGGAGTGAGAGCAGCTGCCAAAACCAGCGACAAGAACAGCAGCAGCAGTATAAGCAGTGTCTGCATTAACAGTAGCAACATCAACAGCATCGGCAGCACAGACAGTGCCAGTGCCATCAAAAGCAACAACAGCAACGACATCAGCAGTACCAGCAGTGCAAGAGAGAGGCAGCAACAACAATTGCAGCAGCCGTGGCCAAGGTCAATCCAGCCGGAAAAACGGCATCTGAAAAAATATCACCGAGACCGTCGACGTCAGCAGCAGCGCTGGCCGCACTTGCGGGAACAGCAGTGACGGCCGATAAAATGCCACGTATATAGAAAAGGTGATGTACATATCCTCCAGGCGGGAGTACTGTGGAGAAGGTGACGGGCTGTCTACCGACCGCAGTTCCCGATATAGCTCGGCACGGAGTCTAAATACATTCTCTGTGTTCAAAGCTACGCAGGCAGAGGAGGATGACCAGGAACAGTTCGACAACGGGACGATCTGGACACCGAGATCTCGGCCATCCGGCAAAATTTAAAATAAAATGATACACTACCGCAATAATAATATGAAGACAATTAAGTGCTTCAACATGGTAGCGTACAGAAGAATCATTGAAGGGCTGACGGAGTCCGGAGTGGAGTTTTACACGTACACCCGAATGAGGATAGGCTCCAAACGATCCTAAAAACGAAACAAGAACGTGGATCCTTCTACTCATCCGAAGGAGCTCCTCGCTATGCTGCGCCAGGCGCAGAGCGAGGACGTTCAATTCGTAAGCGTCAAACCGTTTGTCACTGCGGTGTCACGTAAGTAGAACAGGCAACTTCGGATCTTCCTTGTTCAGGTTACGCCCGGTACCCGCCTAGGGAGTGTCAGAAAGGTAACTAACTTAGGTGCTATCGCGGTAAAATGGGCAAAATTAGAAAAATCTAGCCACATTTTACAATGTGCTCGATGTCAGCGACTGGGATACGCTGCGGCGAACTGTACTTTGCATTCTCGCTGCGTTAAATGCTCCCTCTTGCACATTAGTGGAAAATGTCCATTAGGGACAGACAAGGTCGATGACCTAAACACTCTTAAATGTGCGCTATGCAGAACCAACGGGCACCCCGCTAACTATCGGAGCTGTCCGAAAATTAAAGAGCTCAAAAAGAGATTGGAACAAAAAAGGAGACCAAAAACGACGGCTCCCAAGGCCCCTGTGGCCAGGCAGCCTGAGCTGACCTCAGATCGGTCTATCTTGCTTGCTATGCAGGCACAAATGCAACAGATCGTCAAAACCCTCGCTGAACAAGTGGAGCGCACAGCTAAACTTGAACAGCGTCTCCTTCAACAGTCAGTACGAGTAGATACCATCTACTCTGAACTACGTGTAGTCGAAAGCACTCCAGTAATATAATGGCTGCGCAGGCAGCCACGAACTTCAAGATCCTGACAGCGAATGTTAATTCACTGATCAGACCCGAAAGAAAGCTTACGCTCGGTTACTTTTTGCAAGACCATAATCCTGACGTGGTAATGATTAGTGAAACTAAGCTAAATCAGACCCACAATCCTAGGTACATTAACTACAACGTAATAAGAAGAGATAGACCTCGCAGTGGTGGTTGGGTCGCTCTCATTATTAAAAAATATTTCTTCTATTATAACTCTCGGGTAGAAAGCAACTCTATGTGATGCGTCAGAGAGATCTATGCGTATGAAAGTGATCATCGTGCTCTTTCAGCTTCTATTCAAATCCCTAATGAGGTGGAAGGACTGGAGGAGTATATCCAGACAAACCATTATAATTATTATAAGGCTCGCTGGCCACTTTTCTCCAGGATGTTAACCACAGAACTACGTTCGAGTGGAATCAACCCTCCGGCTATAGAAACCTGACTAACGAAGAGGTAGACAAGTACCTTATGCAAATGGACAACGCGATCAAACGAACGATGGACAGAACAATACCAAAAACGGTGCAAACCGAGGACTGTGATGTCTATCGGTATGCAGACTGCTGTCGAGACTTAAACTCTTGCACAGACGGTTTGCAGACCCACATAGTGAAGAAGTACGGTCTTTGAAGTCGGAGCTCAAAAATCTCCAATATTTAATAAAAATTAACTATATATTAGCCATAAACTTGCACTGGGGCAATAAAACCGGGCTTTACGATCCAACAACCCAGGTATGTTCCCGCAAGTAAATAAAATTTAAAAAAAAAAAATCAAAACGACATTCAGGCCGTACGACTTCCAAGAACTACCGACAACGAACAACTTACGACTTCTAACGATATAGATCCAGATAGAGCAGTATTAGACGACGAGTTCTTCATGATTGAAGACCCCGAGGAGAAAGTGAACGCAATAGGAGCTGTCTTTCAGAGAGTGTATACGGTCAACGAGGTTCGTAGGCCAAATCACGATCTGGAGAACAGAACCTTGTTGAATCACTTTCATCTCCGAAATGCGATCAGTCAGTGGCGATCAGAGAATCCTGGTTTTACTAGATTCAATGACAAAAACATGGCAAATAGTTCCATCGCCAATGACGGAAATCAAATCTTTATTTCTCAAGAAGATCTCCAAGGTGTTTTTAAATCATTAAATAACAAGAAGTAAGCTGGGATAGATGGTATACCGAATATTGTGCTGAGCCATCTTCCCCCGGTTGCATGCGCTAAATAATGCACATTACCTGGCACATTGGAAGAAAGCTATAGTGCAACCAATCCCTAAACGGGACAAAGACAGATCAATCCCGACGAACCTTCGGTCAATCAGTCTTCTTCTTTGCATAAGCAAGGATTTTGAAAAGATTGTCATTCGAGTTCGAAAACAATGCGTTGAGGAAAATAAAATCATACCGGACAATTCGGATTCAGGGCGGGGCATGAAGCCATACATGCCGCGTCTAAACTGGTGTCCGACATTCAATGAAATAAAGACAAAAAACAATGCACGGGTGCTTGCCTGATTGACTTGGAGAAAGCGTTCGACACCGTTTAGTCGGAGGGCATCTTCCTCAAGCTGGTCAGGCTAGGCATACGTAAATCATCGCTATACATGATCTATGACATGATAACAGGTAGAAAGTTCGCCGTGAAAAGTGGCGATGTAACTTCTTTCACGGTCTTTGACATCAAAAACGGTCTGCAACAGGGAGCGGTTGGTCCGTCGATCTTGTTTTCAATATTCACTGCAGATCTTATAGGTTCAATGTCACACTTAATTGCGTACGCCGACGACCTAGTAGCGTACAGATCAGATCCGAAGTTCGAAGTAATAAATATCTTGTTGCAACGTGACTTCGAAAAAATTCAGCGATTTTGCGATGCATGGAAGTTGATTATCAACTTCCTGAAGTGTGAAACTATCATTTTCAGAACCCCGTTGTACATGGCATCATGGGATACGCGCACAAACTGGCGTAAGTTCGGCATTTTGGACCCACAGGGTCGGCTGTTAGATGTGAAAAGTGTAGTCAGATATCTTGGCATCTGGTTGGATCAATATCTGTATTTTGACAAACATATAGATATTGCTCTGACGAAAGCTAAAAAGGCCTTTGCTATGGCAAGGGGGTTGTTTTACAGCAGCCAACTTGATTCCAGGGTGAAGGTAATCTGCTACATGGCCCTCATCCGGCCAATTATGGCGTACGGTTGTCCGTTGTGGTTCAACGTGAGTCCTTCCCAGATGGAGAAGATGAGGTTGTTCGAGAGACAGTGTCTTCGGACATGTCTCCGGTTGTATCGCACACCCGAGTCTGAATACAAGAAGTATTACTGCAATGAGGTCTGGTATAACGAGGCAAACGTGAATAGAGTAGATAATTTTATTATTAAGCTGATAAGAAGACACATTTCATGAGCTATGACTTCTACCAACAGTCTGATCTTCGGGGCTTACTGCCCCAATGAAATGTATCACGAAAGGGTTCGACGGAATGGTCTAGTCCCACCTGAGGCATTCCTCTACTTCGATAAAACTGGCCTGATACAGGATGTGGACGGATGGCCTGTAATCTTCCACGTGGTACGCCGAACAGTAGAACGGCGACTCTTATACGAACCGGACGTCGTTCGCGAACACGAGGAGCTCCTCCGGTTCAGTAGAGCGATCCCCGCTCGAGATAGAGAGAAATCCGCTAAGAAGAGATGTTTCTTTTGGTGGCTGCATCAAAACCAGCCTCCGACATCGTCAGCCCTTCAGTAGTCTTCGGACGGTTAGTGTAGCTGTTTTTTTTTTATTGCTTAATACCTTCCGTATTTGTGAACTAACAGCGTATTTGCATAGGCTTAAGGTAGGTTAAGTAGAAAATTATACAAAAGTATACAAAAAAAAGAGTTACAATAATAAAAAAATACAAATAAAAAAAATAAAACCAACAAAAAATAGGTTCACCAGGGTCTGTGCACTACATATGTTAGGCATATGCAATAACACACGCCCTGACGCACGCGTCCGTAGGTTGCGGACATATTTAAAGTAGCTTAAGTTTTATTAGGGTAGGTTAGGCAGATTTAAGATTATAAACAGTAACTGAAGAGCCAAGTTTTCAAGTTTTCTTGGCAAAACGAAATAAACATTAAGCACTTTTTCTGGCAGAGTAAAAAACTATAGTAGAGGCTGAAAGGCAATTAGAGTAGTAGACTAGGTTAGTTTAGAGTACCCGCATAGTGTCAGTATGTTATAGTAATAAGTTCAAATGAATTGTTAGAGTTAAGCTAGAATTAAACATTTTGTCTAGGATTAAGTTAGTCATAAGAGTACAGTTAAATAAAGATGAATTGAAAAAAAAAAACAAAAAAAAAGATCTATTCAAGCCTTAATGAGCGGGAAAGAGACAAATGGGACTCACATGTGGAATAAAATTGGTCAACTTTAAACCAGAAATTAAATATTATAGAAATGATCAACACAACTGATTTACTCCTAGCCAATCGAGAGCCAATTTTGACAGTTATTCACGAAATAACGTGAATGCCGTTCTCTGATTGGTCAATGACTTTAGAAAACGATCTAAAAAGTAGTTGCCAACAATTTTAAGGGTCAAGGGAGGTCGAATTTGTCTTTCCCTATAATATTTTACTTGCATTTTAGAGTAACGCCATGGTGTTAGCAAAAGTGAAGTAGATATTATGGAGATGGCCAACCTGACAGCTCATTGACCCCTAGCTCATCGTCGAATTTGAGATGCATTTTGAAACGAAATAACGTGAATGGCCATTTGATTGGTCAGATTAAAAAGTGGTTGTCAAGAATTTTAACGGTAGCTCTATAATACTTCTGGGTGTAACATGTTATAAGAAACGTAAAGAATGCGATTGTGAGGGGAAGAGACGAAGAAGTTGCATATCTCCTTATACCTGAAAACCAATAGTCCGTTGAGGCAACCGACTTTTATGTTACGGAAAGGTGCGATTCGGCATTGTGTTATTACCTATTCCATCTCTATATCTCTCTCAAATACGAGATGATCACAGCGCACCCATCTGTCCAAATTTTTTCGACATGTTCGAAATGATATTCGATGAACTTACATTTTACGTTTTCTACGATCCTATCATCATTATCATTTTTCACTAACGCAGATCACCGCGTATGAATACAGTTAAGTTAGTAAAAACTCAGTAAATAAAGTGGAATGCATGGAACAACAATTCACAAGATTTGGGAAACCTAAAAAAAATAATATGCGATAATGATTTTAAATCCGCTAACATAATAAAATATCATAGAAAAATTAAATAAAGGTGCATGCAACCAAGCCGAATGCTCATACCAGAAATGAAGTACTAAAGATATATATAACGCTCCAGTAAAATAAATGTTCGCGTTTATTACAACTAACAATAAGTGTTTGTGGTGCCTCTTGATACTGTGCTGCGATTACCATCGTCTCGAACTCGGGATTTTTCCCTATTTATTTTATTATAAATATTAACGTTTGCATGAGTACTACGCTACTTTTCAGAAATGAAGTATTATAGAGATTGTAGAGATTATAGAGATGCCCAACTTCACAGCTGATCGACCCCTAGACTGATTTCAGAGGCTTTTTGACAGTTATTCATGAATTTTTGACTCTTATTCCCGAGCAATTTGGTTTTAGAAAACGATATAAAAAATGGTTGTCAAACATTTTAAGGGGAGAGAGGTAGATGTTGGGCATCTCCATCATACTTCATTTCTGCTTTTTAGTCTATGTGTATTTTTCATGTACTGTATATAGCATGTACTGTTTCAAACCATCATAGAAACCTTAGCATAGAAACCGGACGTATAAGATATGTATGCCAGAAATAAAGTACTAAAGAGATATGCTTTTTACTTTCCAGTGAAAAACCCCTAGTTAATAACAGTTCACCACAGATTTTGACGTTTGTGCTCTCAAGTCATGCATACTAATTTACTTTCACGCACACTTGCTAAGAGTATAGAACAACGCAATGGTGTTAGCGACAAGAAACTCTAGGCAACATAACGAAATAACCTTACCGCCCATAAGCACGGCAACAGACATCCGGAGTGTATTTCTAGGGACGTGGAGAAGTTCAAGAATCAATAACCCAAGGAATTTGAGTATTTTGCTTATCATCTGCAAGGGGTAGTAAAAATAGTTTTTAAGAGTAAAACAAGAAAAGGGATCGACAGATCCTTTTTCTAGTTTGTTATAATTCAGCACTATACTATATTATACTTTGAGTAAATTTATTTTCCGTGAGTGAAGATGTTTTAAAAAACGCTGTCAAATGCAACCGATGTACAAGAGAAGTAGAAGTCGCATATCTCTTCAGTACCTCATTTTTGACTCATACGTGATAGACAAAAAGACATATTAATATGGAAGCGAATCAGGAAATGCGGCAGGAAGGCTAAAAAGTAAAAAAAAGATAAGCAGAGTGTGATAGACAAATAGACATATTAATATGGAAGAGAATCAGGAAAGGCGGCAGAAAGGGTATGTTAGAAATTATATGCATTTTAGACACACAGACGAAATCTTCTATCGGAAACAAAATTTCAAAATATTCACCCTACAACTCGAAATAAATTTTGCAGATATCTAATTGGCTGGTGATTTTGACGATCATAGTGTTTTTATACAACCAACACTTGTTGTTATACCAATTGCTGCTAACAAGGACTGTTGATGGGCGACTCAACCACAACCGTTCCGTCGCACCACGAGTTGAGGAGGGTATTTTTTTTAAAAGAATGTGGCGTGATGGACGCAGATGAGCGACCCGCGCTCCCAAAAACGGGTAATAATGATGAACCTGTGACTGGCACATCAGACCACCAAGCGAGTGTATCAGGCCACCAACCAGACAAACCGGAGACGAGGAGAGAGAGGAGGAAGAAGCTGCAACCGCAGCCAAATCTTGTGAAGCGGCGTTCCAATTTCGCCTCAGGCAGTACCAAAGTCGCGGAAATATCCGCAGCAACAACAACAGCAGTTGCAGTAACCACAGCAACAGCAAGCACCTCAGCAGTAGCAACAACAACAGCAGCTGTAGAAACAGCCACAGACCAGCAACAACATTCGACGATGTCGAGTATGAAGCCGCAGTTAAAAAGGAGGGATGCCCATCAATCACATCTTCGGACTGGAGACAAAGGACGTTGGTCGCCAAATATGCTTATTTTATGAAATATAAAGGTCCATTAAGATTGTCTGTCCACTGCTCATCTGTGGCAGACTATCAAGGTATTAAAGCACACGAGACGTGCGTCCCTTGCTTTTTTTTTTATTCATTTTTATTTTTCAATTTATGATATACTTAAATACTAAATAAAAATGCTTAAAAGTAGTTAAACAAGCAAAGCTAAATGTTATTTACTCGCCCTCGGCGGGCACTATAAGCTAAACCTAAGCTTAGGTGTATCTGCCTTTTGGCCTAAACTAACGATGCATACATTTAAACAAAACATGGACATTAAATGAAAAATATTAAATTTCGATAATTTGACAAAAAGCCTAAAAGAACTGTTTTCTTAAAACTTATATACTAATTTACATACTACCTTAAAATAAATTAGATTAGATTATGCTAAACTTACATACATATATGCAGATAGACATACATCTAATCCACTGTAAGACAGAGACCAACTACTCAACCATTCGGGGATATATACCCTCTCTACCCCGGGTCTAAAGGGTTCGACGAGGGAGTTTCCTCTCTCAAAAGCCACCAGAACTTTCGATGTTGGAAAGCAACATCCCGAACATCCCGCCTTGACACCGAAATGCTGAGGAGGAGACCCTCAGCATTTGTCGTTTTTATTTGTAAAAATTCATGATAAACTAAAACTTAAAACTAGTTGAACGAACATTATTACTACTATTTCTAACTTACTGGCCCTCGGTGGGCACTCTAAGCTAAACTTAATCTTACTGTATGTCTTTCGACTTAAAAAACGTGTATAATCAATTATAAATAATATTTTCAGAAATTGAGATAATTAAACATTTTAAAACAAAAACTTAATTACCGAACATTTTTAATTAAAACTTATGCACTAACTTACATACTACCTTTAAATAACTTAAACTATATGAAGCTAGTTTCAATACATATAGATATACACATGTGTATATAATACTATGCTTAAATGTATATATACATACATACTTGTTGTATACATATGTATACATGAGTGTAGGAATGTGTATACTTTTTGTTTTTTTAATATTTACTTATATTTACAGCATACTAACATAAGAATAGCAATTCTTATGATAGATGAAGAATCTCTGGGACCTCTAGAGAAAGCCGATTTCAAAATCAGTACGATTTTGGCAAGGTACTTCTGAAAATCTACAAAAAGGAAAGTGATCTGGCTGCGTCCTTCACTTCGGACAAAGCAAGGCAAGAGGTAATTGACCCTACTGTAGATAACATTAAAAGCACTACACCCTCAGAGATGTGCCCTGCACTGAGGTCGGAGGGTGTCTCCGATATGTTCTCAACACTCCTGACCTTGGACTTAGACCAAATAGTTGGATGTTGAAATGCACTCGAGAGAGACTGAATGTAGCGACACTCTATCAACAGTCGCGCCTCTGCATATTAATAGCTGGAACAACCACAATTACAAATTTAAGAACCAATAAGATATTTATTTATTTAAAATACATACCATACCATTATCTTACAACTGTTTAAAACATACCTTGGAATGATGCCATTACATTCTAGATAATTCTTCTCCTTTGTTCTTTTGTTCAACTCCTTTCTCTTGGTCTATTTAATTTGTATAATCTGCACCTTTTCGGCTTCCAAACTCACTCCCGTACGGTTGCTCAATTATATCTCTTAAAGATTCAAATTCTTGTTGTCAGCTTTTTAACTTTATAATAATTTTAAAAATTTTACAAATTCGGAACAGTTTGTTGAGAACAAGCTCTGTCGAGTCGATCACAGACCGTTCTACAGTATACACGTGTTTCGACTTAATAAAGCCAAGCAGTAATCTAACTAACTGAAGTAGTGCAAATAACAAGTGGATCCGCAACAAGAGCGTGGTCAAGTGAGTAGAACTCACAGCCGTAAGCCCGAGGGGCCTGAGTTCGAGACCCAGTGGGCGCGAGATAAGAGAGCTCAGGAGAAGAAATCTCAAAAGGAGAAAAAGGGAGGAACAAACAGTTCGACAACTTGGGCAACATCAACAAAAGTTGCCCGAACCAAGCCAGCTGGAAAAGCAGCCGCAGCAACAACAACAGCATCAAGCAAAAAAGCGAAATAAACAGTTTTAACAGTCAACAGCTCAGCAACAACAGCAGAAGCAGCAACCAAAAAAGCAGCCAAGCAAGCAACATCGCAACAACAGAAGCAGCAGCAGCATGCAGTACACCAGCAACAACCACAGCAAAGGAAAAAAGAAAAAGTGACACTGATCAACCTCTACGAGGCGGACATCATTTACACTACACAGGTATGTAGGACGGCCGTAGGTAGTGGCAACTTTTTAATAAAAAAAAACAAAGGCTTAGAGAAATACTTAATCTGCTGCAAGACAGTAGAAAATTACGATAAACTCCAGTCAAAATTGTTGAAGATCTCCGCACCGCTCGAAACGGAGAAGATCCTCCAACTGCTAAAGAGCATGTGTGTGACGGTCTCGAGTTCGTCGGGGTCAAGCCCTTCACCACAGCTAAGGCAAAAAGGGAGGGGCGGAAATTACCGTTCTTTATTGTACATCTGTCACCCAATAGCAAAATAGACAAGGTAAACGATATCGTTAGATTATCTGACTATCATTGCGTCTGGGAAAACATAAGAAGGCGCGACGGCATTCTACAATGCGCTCGCTGCCAAAGGTTTGGTCACGCCGCGTCGAACTGCCGAATGCAGCCTCGATGCGTGAAATGCAGTCAAAACGACAAGGCGGAGGAATGCCCGCTGGGGAAAGAGGGAGCAGCTGACAAAAGACAGCTCAGGTGCGTACTCTGCGGAAACGCGGGACACACCGCTAACTATCGGAGTTGTCCTAAGTTTCAAGAGCGGAAGAAAAAAATGGTTCTGCAGAAGCAGCCCCTAGTGAAAAATACACTCGGGGCAGCCATAACCGTCACTCCTAAATCTACCTTCGCCCAAATGGTGTCTGGCCAGAGGAACACGGGAAAGGAGCTACCGAATGTAGCGCAGCTAGTTTCAGAGGCAAAAGCACACGATCCTGCGCTCGATTGGAAATCATACATCGAATTGCGTATGGATCGGTTAGAGGAGCAGGTCGGCCAAATCCTGGCGCTCCTGCAGAACCCAGCACGTCAGCAGTCTTAATGGCTGCGCAGACGGAGAGTTCCTATAAGATCCTTGCAGTTAATGTAAATTCACTGAAAGGGACGATCGAAAAAACGAACTCCATTGATTGTTGGACGATCAAAGCCCAGAGCTGACGCTGATTAGCGAAACCAAGCTAACTCAGAGAGGCATATTGGAGCACAGTAATTACAATGTTATTAGAAGAGACCAATTCCAGTGGTGAAGGCGGTGCTGTGGTATTCATTAAAAATAATAATGAAACACAAAGTACTGTATAGTCGGGGACTTAAATGCCCGACATGGATATTGGGGAAACATAGTTTCCAATTACAGAGGGGACTAGCTTTATAACCGGTTTTGCTTGCACAGTGTCGAGTATAGACTCGATTTGAAAACAACATAGATCTCCTCGTTCCCTAGAAGCGGCTCTTATCTGGATCTCATGCTGTTAGATGCAAAACTGCAGCTGACAGACACAAACTCACAAACGATAAACTGCTTAAACACATTCGTGTATCTCAGTGACCATTGCGGACACAGTGTCGAAATCAAGATCCCCAACGACATTGCGGAATTAGGAGAGTTTGTGCATAAGGTATACCTACAATTTCTGTAGGGCACGATGGACACGCTTCTGCAAACAAATGACGAGAGCAATCTCTTCGAATGAGCTCCACATACCGTCCAATAGAAACTTGTCAAACGAAGAGATTGACATGTATCTAATTCAATTGGACGAGATAATGAAACGAACGATGGACAGTACTATACCACGGTATATACGTACAAACAACCAAAACATGTACCGCAATGCGACAATCGACGCACTCCACCAACAAAAAACTAGACTCCTGCCAAGATTAAAAACGTTGTACAGGCGGTTTACGGACAGTCGAGACGAAATCGCTCATCAAAACCATTCAAACTTTGATTGCGCGGAATTACCGAGTTTCTGCTAACTCTAAATTATGTCTGTTCGATCCAACAACCTAAGCATGTTTCCTCAAATAAATATGTATGTATTGATCAGGTATTGATCCAGATAACGCTATACTTGACGATAACTTCTTTGTGGTCAAAGATACGGAAGAAAAAGTGGAAGTACTAGGCGCGGTCTTTCAGGAAGTGTACAAGGTGAACGAGAATGTCCGCCCGAACCATGACCTGGAGAACCGCGTACTGGTTAACAACACGCTTCTTCGTGAAGATCTGCAACAATGGCGATCTGAGAACACTGGCTTTGTCGTGTTCAATGATGATAACATGGCAGATAATGTCATCGCCGACGAAGGAGTTCATCCCCCGTTCATTTCGAAGACATATCTAAAAGCGGTCTTCGAATCAATAAAGAGGTAGAAGTCAGTGGGAGTCGATACGATCTCGAACATTGTGCTAAAACATCTCCCCCTGGAAGTGGTTATATTATGCACATTATCCGGAGCATTGGAAAAATGCGAATTTACAACCCATATGCAAGAGAGGAAAAGATTCCTCGAATCCGTGCAACCTCCGTTCAATTAGTCTCCTTCCGAACATCAGCAAGGTATTCGAGAAGGAGATAAATAGAGCTCTGATCAACTGGACTAAGGACAAACATATAATTCCGGATAACCAATTCGGTTTCAAAGCGGGGCAAGACACCATTAGTGCCGCGTCGAAACTGGTGTCGAATATCCATTGGAACAAGAGCCAGAAACAATGTACGGGTGCCTACTTGATTGATTTGGAGAAGGCCTTTGACACCGTATGGTTAGAAGGTCCTTTTTACAAGCTCAATCGGCTGGGCATTAGCAAACCACTGCTGTACCTACTGTGTAACATGCTTACCGGTAGACGGTGCGTCGTCAAGAATTTCAACGTAACCTCCACAGCTATTTTTGATGTAAAAAATGGTCTCCATCAGGGTGCCGTTAATTAGCCGATCCTGTTCAACATTTACTTGAGCGAACTGATAAGTTCTCTTCCTCACGTTATTGCGTGCGCCGACGACTTGATCGTGTACAGATCAGGCAAAAAGATCGAGGACGTCACTACTCTCATGCAGGGTGACTTCGATTCATTCATGAGAGATTGCGATGACTGGATGTTGAAAATCAACTTTCAGAAGTCGGAAACCATATTGTTCAGGATCCCGTTGTATAAGGCCTCGGCGGGTACGTAAAAGATTTGGCGAAAGTTCTCAATTGTTGGACGCACGGGCAACCATTGGCGCCAAGCACTGTAGTCAGATATCTGGGGATCTGGCTAGATCAGTATCTATATTTTAACAAACATGTAGATGCTGCTCTGGCTAGGGCCCGAGGCGCTTTTGCTCTTACAAAGATACTGTTTTACAACAGCCAACTCGATGCGAGGGTGAAGGTTATCTGCTACATGGCCCTCATCCGGACATGATATGAGTGTCCCGTGTGGTTCAACGTGCAAGCTTGATGGAAAAGATTCGGTTGTTTGAGAGGGCTTGTCTTTGGGCTTGCCTTCGTCTTTATTGAACTCCAGAGTCCCAGTACAAAAAATTCTATTCCAATAAGGTCTTATACAACATGGCGAACCTGATACGAGTGGACAATTTCCTAGTGAAGTTGATTCGAGGTCATACTGCCAGAGCGATGAAATCGGTTAATAACCTAATCTCGGGGGCTTCCTACCCCAATACACAATACCACGAAAGGGTACGCCACGACGACTTCGTCCCCCCAGAAGCAGTCCTACATTTAGACAAGAACGGACTGCTACAAGATATAAATGCGGTACCACTCATCTACCACATCGCTAGATCAACTGTGGATAGGCGACTCAACTACGACCGGTTCGTCGCACAACGAGCTGAGGAGGGTTCGGGATGTTGCAATGCAACACCGAAATGCTGGTGGCTGGGAGGGAACTCCCTCGTCGAACCCTTTATACCCGGGGTAACGTATCCCCGAAAGGGGGAGCAGTCGGTTACTGTCTTGCAGCAATTGAGATGTAAATCTAGGAGCGGAGCTTTATACCAACCAATCTTTATAATACTGTTACGTTTAGCCTTATGGCTACGTACAATTAAATAAATTGTCCACAAATACGGGTTCGATCGCTGGATTGTGACGAATGAAACACAAAAGTTCAATATTTACGTTATACAAGAATTTATTTTCAAGCAAACACTGATTGACTTCTTGCGCTTTATTACACTTTAAAAATCACTATTACTGTACTATAAATTCTTTTACTGAACTATAATAATTCTAAAACTGAACTGTAATAATTCTCGCACTGAACTGCACTCGCATCGAGCACCGTGCCGATATTTATACTCCCAGTATTGGTTCTAGATCTTACTGTCACCACGAATCTGTGGAATTTCACCGTTCACTCTTATATACATGATCCTTTGCAATCTATCAGTGTATAGGTTGCGGCGTCCTTCTTGCAGTATGTACAAGTATTTCGGGAATGCTCTTCGGAGTTGATCGTTCTTCTAATTTCGTATAGATGGCATTGGTGCCCTGATACCATTGATACCATTCACGTCACACTACCCAACAAAAACAAAAAACCAAAATTCCTGTATTCACGGTGAGGGACGATCAATGCATCCAGTGCGCCCCTTCCTACTGCGTTGAGTTGCTGCATTCCTCCCGATCTTCCTGATTGTGGTTCCTTTCCGCAGATATCACTTGCCTGGATCCCTTCTCTCACTGACTGCTAGCACCCAACTCCATGAAACCCCTGTTCCGCTGTCTCAGCTCTCCACGTGATGTCGAGATGTCCTCCACTTGATCCCTTGTGATTTCCCTCTGTACTCTCATATACACTCTTTCCTGGGACCCCAATAAAGTTCCCTGTTGCGTCGCTCTCTTCGCTTTCCCAGAAGCCTTCAGCCCACGAAACGGACCCAGCTATTCAGCCCAGTATGCCTTGGCGACGGCACTTTCCCTTGCCATTCCCTCTTGTGGCGGTTTGGCTCCATGTTCTGCGTTCTCTAAAGTTATCGATAGATCCGGATCGTTCTCCTGCTCCATTTGGATCCGTTCCAACGAGCAATGCTTCCCCACTAGTGACTCTCCTTCAGCGGCTTCTATACAGGTTCTTCTGACGACAATGTTCGTGTCTTGTGTTTGATGTTCGGCTTTCAGTACCTATAATGTGTTGTTCCCACAATCGCCGGCCAAGTCTTTCACTTCACTATTCGCCTCCGGAAGTTCCGGTTCCAAGCGATTTTACTGTTTTTCTGGATTCATCTTGATGTCGAGCTTCTGGATCGAATCCATTCTTCTCGAGAGCGTCAAACAGCCGTTGTTGTAGTTCGGCCTTTCCTCCGACTGTCGAAAGACTCCTCTGTGCAAGCTCTTTCTCAAGATGTTCCACTTCTAATGAACAAATTTCACCATTTCGTTACAATCCCACTTCTGACACCAAATGTTACATTTAGGAGTAAATGAGTCTACGTACAATTAATTAAATTGTCCACAAATACCGTTCGGTCACTGGATTGTGACGAATGAAACACAAAAGTTAACTTTTTACGTTATACACGAATTTATTTTCAAGCAAACACTGATTTACTTCTTATATTTTATTACACATTAAAAATCACTATTATTTTACTACAAATTCTTTTACTGAACTGTAATAATTCTCCAACTGAACTGCCCAAAAATTGCACCTCTCACGCTCGTCGTTGATGAACATTGTGCATAAAGACTTGCATTTACACGCTTACAAGGTGCAGTTGACTCAAGAACTAAAGCCTCTTGACCATGTCAAGCGTCGTCAATGGTCAAAATTATGGCAAGAAATGGCAACAGTGCAATCAAGAAAATCATCTTCAGTGATGAGGCACATTTTCACTTCAGTGGATTCGTCAATAAGCAGAATTGCCGCATTTGGGCGAATGATAATCCAAGAGTGATTGTCGAAAAACCAATGCACCCACAAAGAGAAACTGTTTGGTTTGGTTTATGGGCTGGCGGCATCATCGGGCCGTATTTTTTCCGATCAGGCAGTTACTGTGAATGGTGTTCGCTATCGTAAAATGATAACGAACTTTTTATGGCCCGAATTGGAATAGAATTGGAAGATATGAATGTGGACGATATGTGGTTTCAACAGGACAATAAGCAGAATTGCCGCATTTGGGCGAATGATTTGGACGATATGTGGTTTCAACAGGACGGTGCCACTTGCGACACAGCTAACGAAACAATGGCTCTTTTGCGCGACAAATTCAATGGCCGCGTTATCTCTCGTGGTTGTGATGTCAATTGGCCGCCAAGATCATGTGATTTGACACCGTTGGATTTTTTTCTTTGGGGTTATTTGAAAGAAAAGGTGTACGTCGATAAGCCAGCAACAATTCAAGAGCTAAAGGATGAGATAATTCAGCACATTAACGGCATAGAACCTTAATTATGATTCAGCGTCATCGAAAATTTGGACCATCGGATGGAGGTGTTCCGCCGAGGTCGCGGCGGCCATTTGGCCGATATTTTGTTCCATACATAATTGAGCCATACCAATATTATCATAATAAAAAGAAATGACAATAATTTCGTAAATAATTTGTGTTTTATTCAAAATCAAAATTTACAATTTATAATGTAGATTAGATTAGCTTAGAGTACCCGCATAGGGTATGTAGGTTAGTATTAAGAACAATTTATGAATTGTTAAGTTAGTTAAGCTAGTTTAAAGTTCTTTTGTCTAGCAAGTAAGTAAAAATACATTTCAATATAAATAAAACTACATTGAACAAAAAAAAAATTTTCTTTATTTCTCTTCCTAAAAAGATAAATAATAACAATAATAAGAGTGTTGTAAGAGCGATGGAGAAAGCTGCACATAGACCGGGAAAAAGAGTGAACAAAAAAAAAAACTCTTTCTTTATTTCTCTTCCTATAAAGATAAATAATAACAATAATAAGAGTGTTGTAAGAGCGATGGAGAAAGCGGGGCCGTTCGAGGCCAGGGGAAAAGACAGAGTACTCTGTCAGACAGCGAGTGGGTGACATCTGTCAATGACAAAAATTCATCAAATTCAATGACAAAAACATGGCAAATAGTTCCATCGCCAATGACGGAAATCAAATCTTGATTTCTCAAGAAGATCTCCAAGGTGTTTCTAAATCATTAAATAACAAGAAGTAAGCTGGGATAGATGGTATACCGAATATTGTGCTGAGCCATCTTCCCCCGGTTGCATGTGCTAAATAATGCACATTACCTGGCACATTGGAAGAAAGCTATAGTGAAGGTAATCTGCTACATGGCCCTCATCCGGCCAATTATGGCGTACGGTTGTCCGTTGTGGTTCAACGTGAGTCCTTCCCAGATGGAGAAGATGAGGTTGTTCGAGAGACAGTGTCTTCGGACATGTCTCCGGTTGTATCGCACACCCGAGTCTGAATACAAGAAGTATTACTGCAATGAGGTCTGGTATAACGAGGCAAACGTGAATAGAGTAGATAATTTTATTATTAAGCTGATAAGAAGACACATTTCATGAGCTATGACTTCTACCAACAGTCTGATCTTCGGGGCTTACTGCCCCAATGAAATGTATCACGAAAGGGTTCGACGGAATGGTCTAGTCCCACCTGAGGCATTCCTCTACTTCGATAAAACTGGCCTGATACAGGATGTGGACGGATGGCCTGTAATCTTCCACGTGGTACGCCGAACAGTAGAACGGCGACTCTTATACGAACCGGACGTCGTTCGCGAACACGAGGAGCTCCTCCGGTTCAGTAGAGCGATCCCCGCTCGAGATAGAGAGAAATCCGCTAAGAAGAGATGTTTCTTTTGGTGGCTGCATCAAAACCAGCCTCCGACATCGTCAGCCCTTCAGTAGTCTTCGGACGGTTAGTGTAGCTGTTTTTTTTTTATTGCTTAATACCTTCCGTATTTGTGAACTAACAGCGTATTTGCATAGGCTTAAGGTAGGTTAAGTAGAAAATTATACAAAAGTATACAAAAAAAAAGAGTTACAATAATAAAAAAATACAAATAAAAAAAATAAAACCAACAAAAAATAGGTTCACCAGGGTCTGTGCACTACATATGTTAGGCATATGCAATAACACACGCCCTGACGCACGCGTCCGTAGGTTGCGGACATATTTAAAGTAGCTTAAGTTTTATTAGGGTAGGTTAGGCAGATTTAAGATTATAAACAGTAACTGAAGAGCCAAGTTTTCAAGTTTTCTTGGCAAAACGAAATAAACATTAAGCACTTTTTCTGGCAGAGTAAAAAACTATAGTAGAGGCTGAAAGGCAATTAGAGTAGTAGACTAGGTTAGTTTAGAGTACCCGCATAGTGTCAGTATGTTATAGTAATAAGTTCAAATGAATTGTTAGAGTTAAGCTAGAATTAAACATTTTGTCTAGGATTAAGTTAGTCATAAGAGTACAGTTAAATAAAGATGAATTGAAAAAAAAAAACAAAAAAAAAGATCTATTCAAGCCTTAATGAGCGGGAAAGAGACAAATGGGACTCACATGTGGAATAAAATTGGTCAACTTTAAACCAGAAATTAAATATTATAGAAATGATCAACACAACTGATTTACTCCTAGCCAATCGAGAGCCAATTTTGACAGTTCTTCACGAAATAACGTGAATGCCGTTCTCTGATTGGTCAATGACTTTAGAAAACGATCTAAAAAGTAGTTGCCAACAATTTTAAGGGTCAAGGGAGGTCGAATTTGTCTTTCCCTATAATATTTTACTTGCATTTTAGAGTAACGCCATGGTGTTAGCAAAAGTGAAGTAGATATTATGGAGATGGCCAACCTGACAGCTCATTGACCCCTAGCTCATCGTCGAATTTGAGATGCATTTTGAAACGAAATAACGTGAATGGCCATTTGATTGGTCAGATTAAAAAGTGGTTGTCAAGAATTTTAACGGTAGCTCTATAATACTTCTGGGTGTAACATGTTATAAGAAACGTAAAGAATGCGATTGTGAGGGGAAGAGACGAAGAAGTTGCATATCTCCTTATACCTGAAAACCAATAGTCCGTTGAGGCAACCGACTTTTATGTTACGGAAAGGTGCGATTCGGCATTGTGTTATTAGCTGTTCCATCTCTATATCTCTCTCAAATACGAGATGATCACAGCGCACCCATCTGTCCAAATTTTTTCGACATGTTCGAAATGATATTCGATGAACTTACATTTTACGTTTTCTACGATCCTATCATCATTATCATTTTTCACTAACGCAGATCACCGCGTATGAATACAGTTAAGTTAGTAAAAACTCAGTAAATAAAATGGAATGCATGGAACAACAATTCACAAGATTTGGGAAACCTAAAAAAAATAATATGCGATAATGATTTTAAATCCGCTAACATAATAAAATATCATAGAAAAATTAAATAAAGGTGCATGCAACCAAGCCGAATGCTCATACCAGAAATGAAGTACTAAAGATATATATAACGCTCCAGTAAAATAAATGTTCGCGTTTATTACAACTAACAATAAGTGTTTGTGGTGCCTCTTGATACTGTGCTGCGATTACCATCGTCTCGAACTCGGGATTTTTCCCTATTTATTTTATTATAAATATTAACGTTTGCATGAGTACTACGCTACTTTTCAGAAATGAAGTATTATAGAGATTGTAGAGATTATAGAGATGCCCAACTTCACAGCTGATCGACCCCTAGACTGATTTCAGAGGCTTTTTGACAGTTATTCATGAATTTTTGACTCTTATTCCCGAGCAATTTGGTTTTAGAAAACGATATAAAAAATGGTTGTCAAACATTTTAAGGGGAGAGAGGTAGATGTTGGGCATCTCCATCATACTTCATTTCTGCTTTTTAGTCTATGTGTATTTTTCATGTACTGTATATAGCATGTACTGTTTCAAACCATCATAGAAACCTTAGCATAGAAACCGGACGTATAAGATATGTATGCCAGAAATAAAGTACTAAATAGATATGCTTTTTACTTTCCAGTGAAAAACCCCTAGTTAATAACAGTTCACCACAGATTTTGACGTTTGTGCTCTCAAGTCATGCATACTAATTTACTTTCACGCACACTTGCTAAGAGTATAGAACAACGCAATGGTGTTAGCGACAAGAAACTCTAGGCAACATAACGAAATAACCTTACCGCCCATAAGCACGGCAACAGACATCCGGAGTGTATTTCTAGGGACGTGGAGAAGTTCAAGAACCAATAACCCAAGGAATTTGAGTATTTTGCTTATCATCTGCAAGGGGTAGTAAAAATAGTTTTTAAGAGTAAAACAAGAAAAGGGATCGACAGATCCTTTTTCTAGTTTGTTATAATTCAGCACTATACTATATTATACTTTGAGTAAATTTATTTTCCGTGAGTGAAGATGTTTTAAAAAACGCTGTCAAATGCAACCGATGTACAAGAGAAGTAGAAGTCGCATATCTCTTCAGTACCTCATTTTTGACTCATACGTGATAGACAAAAAGACATATTAATATGGAAGCGAATCAGGAAATGCGGCAGGAAGGCTAAAAAGTAAAAAAAAGATAAGCAGAATGTGATAGACAAATAGACATATTAATATGGAAGAGAATCAGGAAAGGCGGCAGAAAGGGTATGTTAGAAATTATATGCATTTTAGACACAAAGACGAAATCTTCTATCGGAAACAAAATTTCAAAATATTCACCCTACAACTCGAAATAAATTTTGCAGATATCTAATTAGCTGGTGATTTTGACGATCATAGTGTTTTTATACAACCAACACTTGTTGTTATACCAATTAATGCTAATAAGGACTGTTGATGGGCTACTCAACCACAACCGTTCCGTCGCACCACGAGCTGAGGAGGGTCTCCTCCGGTCAGTCGTTCACAGACCTCTGTGCAGTACGGTTGGAGTGTGTCAACAAAAAATGTGGTAAGTAGTCCAGACATCGTGGTGCTGGGTTCGAGTCCAGCGGAAATCTGAAGATCCATTTTTTTAAAGGAATGTGGCGTGATGGACGCAGATGAGCGACCCGCGCTCGCAAAAACGGGTAATAATGATGAACCTGTGACTGGCACATCAGATCACCAAGCGAGTGTATCAGGCCACCAACCAGACAAACCGGAGACGAGGTCAAAGAGGAGGAAGAAGCTGCAACAGCAGCCAAATCTTGTTAAGCGGCGTTCCAATTTCGCCTCAGGCAGTACCAAAGTTGCGGAAATATCCGCAGCAACAACAACATCAGTTGCAGTAACCACAGCAACAGCAAGCACCTCAGCAGTAGCAACAACAACAGCAGCTGTAGAAACAGCCACAGACCAGCAACAACATCCATTCGACGATGTCGAGTATGAAGCCGCAGTTAAAAAGGAGGGATGCCCATCAATCACATCTTCGGACTGGAGACAAAGGACGTTGGTCGCCAAATATGCTTATTTTATGAAATATAAAGGTCCATTAAGATTGTCTGTCCACTGCTCATCAGTGGCAGACTATCAAGGTATTAAAGAAAGGCTAGCGGTAGCGGAGGCCGAGACGACCATGCTCCTTAAGGGCGTGGATCCTGACACTGATCCCAAGGAGATCCTCGCAGAACTGCTCAAAGCGCAGAGCGACGATGACTAGTTCGTTGGGGTTAAGCCCTTCATCACTGTGGCAGCGAAAATGGAGAACAGAAGACTTCCGTTCTTCCTAATACAGGTCACCCCAGACACCAAATTAGACAGCCTAAAGCGTATCAATCGTTTAGACTCTATTCATGTCAAATGGGAAGCACTAAAAAAGACAAGGCACACACACCCGTGTGCTCGTTGTCAAAGGTTTGGACATGCCGTCAAATGCGCAGGGACACACACTCGAGGGGAATGCCCTTTGGGGACTGAAAAAGTTGATGATAGGAGCATTCTGAAATGTGCTCTGCAAGACCAGCGGGCACCCTGCAAACTATCGGGGATGCCCTAAGGTCCAAGAAATCAGGAAAATAATAGAGCCAAAAAGGAAAGGAAAAATGGTAGAAGCGAGGACAGTGCCCCGTGCTCCAGCTACCACTGTTACACCGGCTGTCTCCTATGCCCAAATGGCATCAGGAAGGCGACCGGTACAACAGACAGCGCCGAAGGTGGCTCCGGTCCCAGTGGCCAGGCAACCTGAATCCTCTTTTTCCAGGGGTAGATCGCTCAGCTCCAAAAACAGTCCCTTGAGCAAGCAGCGCGAGTAGACCACATCTGCTACACGCTGTTCGCCGAGCCAAACGCCACATCGGTCTGATGGCTGCGCAGGCAGCCTGTAACCTAAAAAATTTTGGAGTAAATGTGAATTCACTGATCAAACCTGAACGACAATTAAATTTCGGCAACTTACTGCAAACGCACACACTCAGGTACAATAATTATCACATCATTCGAAGAGATCGAACCTACCTAGCTGGCGGGGTGGCTCTCTTAATCAAAAAAGGCCTTTGTCATAAGGTCCCCACCCCCTTCGGGGTGGTAAGCAGTTATATGTGATCGCTATCTATGCGTCTGAAAAGGCAAGTATCAAAATATTGAGTTAAAGCTAGATTTGCTTGCAACCGATAGGCCATCCTTTTTTAGAAGCGGGTCCTATCTGGATCTGTTACTGATAGACAGACGACTAACTATACTGGAAGTGGAAAGACGCACACGGAACTGATCAACTGCGGTTGAGAACGAGAGTGATCACTGCGTGCTCTTTGCGGCTATTCGGCTCCCGAACGAGGTTGAAGAACTGGAGGAGTATGCCCAGAGGCACCATTATAAATATAATAAGGCCCGCTGGCCACTCTTGTCCAGGACTTTAGCCACAAAACTACATTCGAGTGGGATCAATCCTCCGACAAACAGAAACCTTACGGACGACATAATCAAACGTACCATGGACAAGACTATTCCGAAGGTAGTGCAGATCGATGTCAGTGACGTCTATCGAAATGCTACCATCGATCCAATTCACGTGCACAAAAGTAGACTGCTGTCAAGACTCAAGCTCTTGCACAGGCTGTTTACAGAGACGCAAAACGAGGAAGTCAGGGCGGAAGATCAAGTACCTAAAACAGTTAATAAGAAAAATTATAGCTTGGCTATAAACTGGCACTGGGGCTGTACGATCCAACAACCCGGGTATGTTCCCGCAAGTAAATAAAATATTCCGGAGGAAAGATCAAAACGACATTCAGACCGTTCGACTTCCCAGAACGACAAATAACGAACAATTACTGACTTCAGTTGGCATCGATTCAGCCACGACCTGGAAAACAGAGCCTTGCTAAACCACTTTTATCTCTGCAACGAGATAAGTCAATGGCGATCCGAGAATCCAGCATTCACCAGTTTCTGTGACGGTAATTTGGCACATAATGCCGTCGCCAATGATGGCAATCACATCTTGATTTCGCATGAAGATTTCCAGAGTATCTTTAACTCGATAAAGAAGAAAAAATCAGCGGGAATCGATGGAATATCGAATATTGCGCTTCGCCATTTAGTTGTAGTAGTATTGCGAAGTTGGTTATCAACTTCCTGAAGTGTGAAACTACCTTTTTCAGGACCCCGTTGTACATGGCGTCACGGGAAATTCGCTTAAACTGGTGCAAATTCGGCATGGTTGATCCACGGGGACGACCGTTAGCTCTTAAAAGTGTGGTTAGATATCTTGGTATTTGGATGGATCAATATCTGTATTTTGACAAACATATAGATATTGCTCTGACGAAAGCCAGAAAGGCCTTTGCTGCGGCAAGGAGGTTGTTTTACAGCAGCCAACTTAATACCAGGGTGAAGGTAATCTGCTACATGGCCCTCATTAGGCCAATTATGGCGTACGGTTGTCCGTTGTGGTTCAACGTGAGTCCTTCCCAGATGGAGAAGATGAGGTTGTTCGAGAGATAGTGCCTTCGGTCCTGACTCCGGTTGTATCGTACACCCGAGTCTGAGTACAAGAAGAACAACGAGGCAAACGTGAACAGGATAGATAATTTTATTATTAAGCTGATCAGAAGGCACATTGCACGAGCTGTGACTTCTTCTAACAGTCTGATCCAACAGCCACCGCTGGCCTTTTTAAACGATCCGCAAGTTGACCATGGTGGCCAGCTTACATAGGTTTTTAAGGTAGTTATTAAGGGGGAAAAATATAAAACAAAAAATCCAAAAAAAGTTATAAAACAAAAAATCAAAAAAAAAAAAATTATAAAACAAGAAATATGTAAAACAAAAACCCAAGGGTAAGATAAGTAGGTAGGTTTTGTAGTTGAGTTAAGTTTAGCCAAGTTTTTTTTTTTCAGTTTTCTTGGTACAGATAAAAACGAATACAAGTTTGTCATCAAACTAAAAAAAACACGTAGACTAAGCCGAAAAGAACATTAATGATGTAGATTAGATTAGCTTAGAGTACCCACAGAGGGTCGGTAGGTTAGTATTAAGAACAATTATGAATTGTTTAGTTAGTTTTAATTTATTTTGTCTAGCATGTAAGTTACATTCAGAATAATAAGACAAAATTACATTAAAAAAAATTGAGGCGGAGAAGGTCTTCCAAATGCTCAAAGAGCAAGTGTGTGGCGGTGTCGAGATCGTCGGGGTCACAGCTAAACCAAAGAAAGAAGGGCGGAAACTACCGTTCTACATTGTTCAGCTGTCGGCCACGAGGCATTCTTCAATGCGCTCGCTGCCAAAGGTTTGGTCAAGCCGCTTCGAACTGCAGTATGCTTCCTCGATGCGTGAAGTGCAGCGAAAACCTCAAGGCGGAGGATTGCCCGCTGGGAAAAGAAGGAACAACTGACAAAAGTCAGCTCGATTGCGTACTCTGCGGGAATGCGGGGCTCACCGCTAACTATCGGGGTTGTTCTAACTACTAAGTTCCGAGAGCGGAAGAAAAATATAATAGTTCTACAGAAGCAGCCCCCAGTGAAAAATCCATTCGGGGTAGCCAAAACCGTCACGCCTCTAGTGTCTTACGCCCAAATGGTGTCTGGCCAGAGGAACACGGGAAAGGGGATATCGAATGTAGCGCCGCTAGTTTCAGAGGCAAGAGTAAATTGGAGCACAGTAATTATAATGTTATTAGAAGAGACCGGCCCAACTCCAGTGGTGGAGGCGGTGTTGCGGTATTCATTAAAAATAACATAAAACACAAAGTAGTGTATAGTAGTGCAGTACGAAGGTTTCAGGGGTTGGAGGCCTGCATCGTGTGCATTTCACTCCGCAGTGGAAAGAAGTTCTATGCGGTGTCGGTCTACTCCTCCGGTTCTTCTCACTCCGGAACAATGATATCAGAACTCGATTCACTCTTTCGATGTCTGAGGCTGGACTCGAAGGAGAACCATTTCATTCTAGCCGGGGACTTAAATGCCCGACACGGATATTGGGGAATCATGATTTCCAACAATAGAGGGGACCAGCTTCACAGCTGGTTTTGCTTGCACAGTGTCAGACTCGATTTGAAAGCAACAGAGATCTCCTCGTTCCCTAGAAGCGGCTCTTATCTGGATCTCATGCTGTTAGATGCAAAACTGCAGCTGACAGACACAAACTCACAAACGATAAACTGCTTAAACACATTCGTGTATCTCAGTGACCATTGCGGACACAGTGTCGAAATCAAGATCCCCAACGACATTGCGGAATTAGGAGAGTTTGTGCATAAGGTATACCTACAATTTCTGTAGGGCACGATGGACACGCTTCTGCAAACAAATGACGAGAGCAATCTCTTCGAATGAGCTCCACATACCGTCCAATAGAAACTTGTCAAACGAAGAGATTGACATGTATCTAATTCAATTGGACGAGATAATGAAACGAACGATGGACAGTACTATACCACGGTATATACGTACAAACAACCAAAACATGTACCGCAATGCGACAATCGACGCACTCCACCAACAAAAAACTAGACTCCTGCCAAGATTAAAAACGTTGTACAGGCGGTTTACGGACAGTCGAGACGAAGAAGTTAGGACACTGAAATCGCTCATCAAAACCATTCAAACTTTGATTGCGCGGAATTACCGAGTTTCTGCTAACTCTAAATTATGTCTGTTCGATCCAACAACCTAAGCATGTTTCCTCAAATAAATATGTATGTATTGATCAGGTATTGATCCAGATAACGCTATACTTGACGATAACTTCTTTGTGGTCAAAGATACGGAAGAAAAAGTGGAAGTACTTGGCGCGGTCTTTCAGGAAGTGTACAAGGTGAACGAGAATGTCCGCCCGAACCATGACCTGGAGAACCGCGTACTGGTTAACAACACGCTTCTTCGTGAAGATCTGCAACAATGGCGATCTGAGAACACTGGCTTTGTCGTGTTCAATGATGATAACATGGCAGATAATGTCATCGCCGACGAAGGAGTTCATCCCCCGTTCATTTCGAAGACATATCTAAAAGCGGTCTTCGAATCAATAAAGAGGAAGAAGTCAGTGGGAGTCGATACGATCTCGAACATTGTGCTAAGACATCCTGGAAGTGGTTAATATGTACACAATCTCCTTTAACAATGCTCTGAATAATGCACATTATCCGAAAGGAGGAAAAGATTCCTCGAATCCGTGCAACCTCCATTTAATTAGTCTCCTTCCGAACATCAGCAAGGTATTCGAGAAGGCGATGAATAGAGCTCTGATTAACTGGACAGAGGACAAACATATAATTCCGGATAATCATTTCGGTTTCAAAGTGGGGCATGCCACCATTCATGCCGCGTCGAAACTGGTGTCGGATATTCAATGGAACAAGAGCCAGAAACAATGTACGGGTGCCTTCTTGACTGCCTCGAGAAGGCTTTTCACACCGTATGGTTAGAAGGTCTTTTTTACAAGATGTACCTACTGTGTAACATGCTTACCGGTAGACGGTTCGTCGTCAAGAATGGCAACGTGACCTCCACAGGTATTTTTGATGTAAAAAATGGTCTCCAACAGGGTGCCGTTAATTCGCCGATACTGTTCAACATTTACTTGAGCGATCCGATAAGTTGTCTTCCTCACGTAATTGTGTACGCCGACGACTTGATCATATACAGATCAGGCAAAAAGATCGAGGACATCACTGCTCTCGTGCAGGGTGGCTTCGAGTCATTCATGAGAGATTGCTATGACTGGAAATTGAAAATCAACTCTCAGAAGTCGTACACCATAATGTTCAGGACCCGGTTGTATAAGGCCTCGGCGGATACGAAAAAGAATTGACAAAAGTTCTCAATTGTTGGACGACACGGGCAACCACTAGAGCAAAAGACTGTAGTCAGATATCTTAAAATCTGTCTAGATCAGTATCTATATTTTCACAAACATGTAGATGCTGCTCTGGCTAGGGCCCGAGGCGCTTTTGCTCTTACAAAGATACTGTTTTACAACAGCCAACTCGATGCGAGGGTGAAGGTTATCTGCTACATGGCCCTCATCCGGCCAATGCTCACCTATGGCTGTCCCGTGTGGTTCAATATGAGTGCAAGCTTGATGGAAAAGATTCGGTTGTTTGAGAGGGCTTGTCTTAGGGCTTGCCTTCGCCTTTATCGAACTCCAGAGTCCCAGTACAGAAAATTCTATTCCAATGAGGTCTTATACAATAAGGCGAACCTGATATGAGTGGACAATTTTCTGGTGAAGTTGTTTCAAGGTCACACTACTAGTGCGATAAACTCGAGCAACAACCTGATCTCTGCGGCTTACTACCCCAAGTTACAATACCACGAGAGCGTACGTCAAAGGCTTCGTCCCACCAGAAGCATTCCTCCATTTGGATAAGCACGGTCTGATACAAGACGTACATGCGGTACCGCTCATCTATCATATCAACTTTGGATGGGCGACTCAACCACGACCGCTCCGTCGCACAACGAGCTGAGGAAGGTTTCCTCCGGTTCAGTATGGCGGTATCAGGGCGGTTGCCATACAACATCGAAAGTTGTGGTGGCTGGTGAGCGAGGGAGCTCCATCCTCGAACCCCTTAGACCCCAGGTAGTAAGGGTATCTCAGATTCCCCAATTGGGGAATAGTCGTCCCTGTCTTGCAGTGGATTGGATATATAGCTATGAGCTGCAGTCTATGTCCGACTTACGTATCCTAGTTTTAGGATAGTTAGTAAGCTGTAAATATAAGTAAATATTAAAAAAAACAAAAGGTATACACATTCGTACACTCATGTATACACATGTGTATACATATGTATACAACAAGTATGTATGTATATATACATTTAAGCATAGTATTATATACACATGTGTATATCTATATGTATTGAAACTAGCTTAAGATAGTTTAAGTTATTTAATGGTAGTATGTAAGTTAGTGCATAAGTTTTAATTAAAAATGTTCGGTAATTAAGTTTTTGTTTTAAAATGTTTAATTATTTCAATTTCTGATAATATTATTTATAATTGATTATACACGTTTTTTAAGTCGAAAGACATACAGTAAGGTTAAGTTTAGCTTAGAGTGCCCACCGAGGGCCAGTAAGTTAGTAGTAATAATGTTCGTCCAACTAGTTTTAAGCATTTTTGTCTAGTAATTAAGTTTATCATGAATTTTTACAAATAAAAACGAAATAAAAAAAAGGGTCTCCTCCTCAGCATTTCGGTGTCAAGGCGGGATGTTCGGGATGTTGCTTTCCAACATCGAAAGTTCTGGTGGCTTTTGAGAGAGGAAACTCCCTCGTCGAACCCTTTAGACCCGGGGTAGAGAGGGTATATATCCCCGAATGGGGGAGTAGTTGGTCTCTGTCTTACAGTGGATTAGATGTATGTCTATCTAAACGGTGGAAAAAGATAGAAAAGAAGTATCTAATGTATATAATAGTTTATTAGATGGTCAAAGAAATATACATTTGAAACAAATAAAATCAATTATTAAAATTAAAGATGTTAGGAGACAAAATAGATAACATTGCTTTTCTAAGTAAGGAATTTTGCAATGAGCGGACGGTTAATATTAACATTAGTGAGTAGAGTAGGCTTAACATGGATTTTAGCTATAAACTTCCAAAAGAATATATACAGGTAGACCTTAAAATGATTATATCCATGCCGAACATGAATTTTAAAGGAAAACAACTGAAACATTTCAAATAGAAAATTTAAAGAACATTCAAGAACTTCATTACCATAAAAACACTCGTTATGCTATAAGTGCATCCGTATTATCTGGATTATTTTTAATTGTAATAATACTTTTTTGTTTATAAAGAAACATAAGAATTTTAAAGTTATAATTAAAAACTCTCCTGAAATTGTTAAACTTAAACAGAATAAAACTTAGGATCAATAGAAATCTGCATCAAAGGGGTCAATGACTTGTAACGCATATATATGTCACTTACCTGTTGTTATTCGAAAACCAGCGGAAACTGAATGCCTTGATAAATAAAGAAGAGTGATGTTGGACATGAGACTTCAAGCAAATCAGTTGTGTTTCATTTTTGGTGTGATTTCGTGCTGTGTCGTTGAGCCACATAACTTGCGGGAAAAATTTGATCGAAACGATGCAACCAAAATAGAATGATGTGACTGCAATATCGTTTTCCATGGAAAATGTTTGAGACTAATGCCCGCGGACATTGGATTCATGAAAAGTGTAAAAAAAAAATAGTTGGAGATGCTCTTAGTACACTTCGGTCCGTAGGCATTCTATGTCCACTCATAATAATTATTTTTTTGTATGCCCACGAATGCGGATTAACTCACAAGCGAGTTCAAACAGCCGAGGAACTGTGTTTGTCACTCAAACGTTCGCCACCACGAACTTGTTACCACATGGCCATCCCGATATCTCTCTACCCAACTACAACAACGCTAGACCAGACACATTAACTTGACTGGACAATAGCCATCTCGGAGCGTCAATAGAAGTAGTCTACTCTGAGGAAAAGGAATCCATGAAGTGCTGATACGCCCAGATGACGAAAACTCGGAGCGTTTCCTCTGGCGAGATGAAAAGGGGGATGCCGATAGACACCTACGTCATGGAAGTCAAGACCTTCGGAGTTCATCTTGTTCAGTGGACTACATAATGAACCAGAGAGCCACCGAAGCCATCGTCAAAAACCATTACGTAGACGACTACGTTGATAGATTTGAAAGCGTGTCAGAAGCCATCACTGTCACCAAGGCAATCATCAATATTCACCGCAATGGAGGGTTTCAATTGCGAAATGTTAAAAGAAAATTGTCAAAACTAACATAACTTTGTTTCAGTTAATTTTGTACCTCGCTGCTTTCCTTTTTCATTCCTTTGTTTGGAAGATCGCAGCGAAATCCTACCATCTGATTAAAGGATTATGGAGTTGCTTTGAAAAGGAGCTTGCAGCAGACGCTACTGTTACAGATAAAGAAAATGACTTGAAAGTAAATTTGGAGTTGACCCTGCTACTGTAAACTCAAAATTATTCGTACATCGCAGACGAAGAAACGGCCAAGGATGTATGGGATAGTCTCACGAGTGCTTTTGAGGACACAGGCCTTTGCAAAAAGGTGGAACTTTTGAAGCAGCTGGTACAGTTGAAACTTGCCGATTGTGATAATATGGAAGACTATGTGAAAAGAATGGTCATGATGAAATGGTTGCCTCCTTGATGTTGGCTGGTCTGCCTGAGGATTACAAACCCTTGGTGATGGCAGTGGAGAATTCGTACTCTAAACCCACGTCAGACTCTGTTAAAACGTTGCTACTTGAACAGGTTCAATATGATAGTGGCTTTACAGTTCCGAAGTCTATGGTGCGCAAATCCACTAAACATAAGTCTAAAAATAAAGTTCGTTCCCATAACTGCGGTGAAGTTGAGCATTTGGCAAGAGATTGTGCGAAAAAGAAAGACAAAGAAAGAAATTCCGAGTGTCTATATACAACCCTCCTAGCTGAAAAGAGACATCCGCAGAATACATGGCACATGGACATGACTATGGACAACACTTCAAACATCAAAAGGAGCCCTCACACAAAGAAATCGTAACGGCAAATAATTCAAAGACGACAATTGAAAGTGTTTGTGATGTTAATATTTCTCTCCTGGTTGGTAAAAACAATTGAAAATGTTCAGTATGTGCCCAGTCTCTGTGCAAACCCATTGGCAGTTAGTCAACTAATCAAAAAAGTAAAGTGTACTTTGAAACAAACATTTGCAAAATTTTTAAAAATAACAGACTCATAGACACTGCCGACCTACTGAATAATATGTATAAATTGAATTGAAAAATTGACAATAGTATTGGTGACAGTCAAAAAACATTCAGTGTAGTTGCGGATAGAGAAATATGGCATCGTCACATGGGCTATATATGCGATGACAATCGGTTGAATGTAAAGTACGCCGTCAAAGGGATGAATTTTGTTTCACACCATCAACCGTTAAAGTGTCTTGCATGCGTAATGGGAAAACACACACGTTCCCCATTCCCACATACTGGAAGTCGTGCGAAGAAAATTTTGGAATTGGTACACACAGCCGTCGCGCCTTTGTCGGTTTCTTTCTGGAGTGGTTGTAAGTACATACTGACATTTTTCGATAACTACAGCAGAAAAGTGTTTGTGTTTCCCTTGAAGCAGACGTCAGATGTGTTTAATCAGTTTGTAAAGTTTAAAACTTTAGTGGAAAACCAAACTAAGAAAAGTATTAAAATTTTAGGATCAGACAACGGCACCGAGTACTGTAATAAACAATTTCAGAACTATTGTGCAAAATACGGCATTCAACATCAAAAGACAGCGCCATATACGCCGGAGCAGAACGGTGTGGCGGAACATATTTTGGCAGCTGATAATTTGAACTCCCTGTCGTGGAAACAATAAGACGGCTGAGGAGCTTTGGTGTGGTATTAAGCCTGACATTTCTAATGTGCGTGTTTTTGGTTGCAGGGCAATGGTGCATGTTCCACATGAAAATAGAAGGAAACTCGATGCAAAATCTGCAGAATGCATGTTTCTAGGATATTCAAAAGAGTCAAGAGCCTACAAACTGTGTGACAAAAACAGAAGAATCATCATTAGCCGAAATGTAGTTTTTTTTGAGTCAGATCATAATTCAATCTTTTCAACTGATGAAGTAAATAATGACGTACATAAAGGCGAATTTCACATTGTTGAAGATGATGTTAATGTTCCAGTAATTATTAATGATCGATCTGATGTTCAACTGAGACTAATGTTCCAGTTATCTGCGACGACTTGGCTATCAACGATAGAATCTTTAACCAAAGTGAATGCTGAAGAAGTGCTGGATGATGGTGCAACTGGTAATGCTGCTGATGATGCTGTTGCTTCTGTTGGTGATTCCGTGGTTCCGGCTGTAGTTGATACTGATGATACTGACCTGAGGTGATCTGAGCGTATTGCTTGTCGAAAGTTAAACCAAGCTGGTTTGATTGCTAATGCAAATGTTTCTAACCCTGAAAATGTGTCTGATGCGATGTCACGTGCTGATTCATACCAATGGAACTAGGCAATGGATGCTGAATTCAAGTCATTGCTCGAGAATAACACGTGGGGTTTGGTACATCCTCCAAGTGGTAAGAATGCAATTGAAACTTCATGGGTACCAAACGTAATGAGCATGGGGATGTAATAAAATATAAAGCACAACTGGTTTGCAAGGATTTTTTCGCAGAAGCAAGGCGTTGATTACCAGAAAACGTTTGCAACTGTGACGCGGTATGGCTCGATTAGATTTCTGATCGCTTTGGTTGCAAAATATAACTTAGATATTTGCCAAATGGATGCCGTAACTGCGTTCTTAAACGGAGAACTTAAGGAAGAAATTCATATCGTTCAGCCGGAAGGATATTCCCATGGTACTGACAGAATGTGCAAGCTACGAAATCGTTGTACGGCCTAAAACAATACAGTCGTGTGTGGAACAAAAAACTTATCGAAGGTTTGGTTTGGTGCGATCAGATGCAGACCAGTGTGTGTATCACAAGATAAAGGGAAATCAGATTATTCTTGTTGCTGTCTACGTGGACGACTTGCTGATTTTCACATATGGCAAACAGATGGAAAAGATCTTATAGCAAGTGCTTTGTGACAGTTTTCAAATGAAGGATTTGGGGGAAGCATCTTCAGTATTTGGGATTCGAATACATCGTGACCGATTGGCAAAAACAATTTCAATTGATCAGTCACAATACATCGAAAATATACTGAATCGGTTTGGAATGATCAATTGCAATCATGTCAGCACTCCCCTCGATCCAAATCAAAAAATATCGTCGAAGATGTGTTTGCATTCGAACGAAGAGAAAAAGATGTTCGGTGTACCATACATGGAAGCTATTGGTTGGTTACTGTTTGCAGCTCAAACGACTAGGCCCGAAATCAGTTATGCAGTAAATTTGTTAAGCAAATACTCTTCCAACCCTGGCCAACCCCATTGGATTGCAGTGAAGCGTGAATATCGTTACCTAAAAGGTACTTTATATAAAAAGCTAATTCTGCTAGCTACATCCAAGGATGTTGTAACGCTGACTGGGCAGGTGATGAAGACGAGAGACGGTCAACGTACGGCTATATGTTCACGATGCAAGGAGCACCAATATCTTGGGCCTCAAGACGTCAGTCAATTGTCGCTTTATCTTCAACCGAATCCGAGTTGTTGGCTGCTGTAACGGCAATTCCAGTGTCAATGTGGTTGAGACGACTGGAAGCAGAAATGTTTCCACGTAATCATAAAGTCTTCGCCATACCTTGTGATAACAAAAGCGCAATACAGCTGATAGAAAATAACTCGTATTCGCCTCGAACCAAACATATAAAAATAAAAACTCAATTTACAAAAGAACAAATTGAAAAAGATTTAATTGTACTGAAATACGTTCCTTCTAATGAAAATTTAGCCGATTGTTTGACAAAACCGCTAGTAAAATGTAAACTTGAATTGAACAGTGATTTAATCGGTCTAAATGGAATATATTACATGAATATGAAATCAAATGTGAAAAATTAAGAATTTGTAACTTTTTGTTTTTCTTTTGAATGAAGTAATTTGAATACAATGAATTATATTTATAGAAATTGATCATTCTGGGGAAGTGTTAAAAGAAAATTGTCAAAACTAGTATAACTTTGTTTCAGTTCATTTTGTATCCCTCTGCTTTCCTTTTTCAGTCCTATGTATGTATTTCATATTCTATATACTTTTGTAATAAAGCCTTCGTTTCTATCAGTCAGAGTGTACGGTCTTTTCTTTTGCTCCGCTTCCACGATATTTTATAATATCCGTCTATCACGTAACTTCACATCCAATTCTAAAGAAGTTCTGCATAGCGTGTCGCACGCCATGGAGGCATGTAGTTCCATTAAGACGATCAGCTTGGACATGAAAGGCGACATGAACGGTAAGGTCTTGGGTCTATGTTTTACCACTGAGGAGGATGTGTTCAGGTTTCGTCCAACATCCCCCGAGTTAACCAAGACAGGAAATAAATGCCCAACTAAAAGGGAATTCCTCAGTCTACTCTTTGAGTAGTCCTCGAAAGCGAAAGACCTGTTTTTTCCAAAGTTAAAAAGTGCCTTGCCAAAGTCATATATTTCACCTACCGTTGGAAAATTAGACAGCAGGTTTTTGTAAATTTTATTTTCTTTCTTCTTTTCTCTTAACAAAAATTCATACCAAAAAGGTACGGTAACTGCGAGAAGGACATCCTCAGTGAAAGTGATTGTGTTGGATGATCCCTTTGCAGCAGAAAACTGCATTTCGGATGCACGACTATTAAAGCAAGGATTTACAGAGGGATGTCCAACGAGCAGAAGAAATCCTGGAAGTGCCAGTATTATCGTGCGCAGTCTGCAACATTAGGTGACCAAGCCTCACAAGATGACAAACATCCAGATGCGAATGAGCGCAAAGGATCCAAGGAGACTCTAAGCGCAGATGTCAAAAAGGACATCACTGAAATAAAATAAACGCTGAAAGAGTAATTAAGGTCTGTAGAGTTCTTGTCAAAGGGCTACGACGATGTGAAGGAGACAATGAGGGAAAATAACGAACTCCTACATGCACTGACGGGGTAAATCAAGGACTTAAAAGCACAGTATGAACATAAAGACACGATCATTACAAATATGCAAAAATAAATCAACAATATGGAACAAGATATCATCAAGAATAACATAGAAATCACAAATATTCCTTTTAACAAAGAGGTAAAACTCTTGGACGTGATTAAAGATGTTGCAGATGCGATCGATGCTGAATTAAAAGACACTGATATCGAGAGTGTTCAACGAGTAATTACGAGACAGACCTTATAAACACCAACAATATTGGTATCTTTCACAAACGCAATCTGCAAGAAAGAATACTGAAATCCGCTAAATTACGAGGTCCCTTAAAAGGAAACAATATTATAAGGAAACTAAACACTCCCGATATTAGTGAAAGCGGAAAACCCGAAATATTAAACAGCAAGGTCTATATAAACAGACAACTAAAAGCAGCAAACCGACAACTGTTATCGCAAACTAAAACAAAGGCCAGAACTGCCGATTGGAAGTTTGTATGGACCAGAGACTGTAAAATTCTGGCACGCAAAAACGAGGGTGAAACTTTTCTACTAATCACCGGTATTGAAGATTTAAACAATATAAAATAGTACACATATAATCTTCACACGTCAAACAGAGTAATCAAAATCAAAGCTTGACAACATAGAAATTGACAGCAATGAAAATGAGTGTGTTTCAATGTCAAGTGTTGATTATAGGGTGTATAATATGTTTACGGACATAAATATTAATAATATAAAAAGCTTGTAAGGTCTTTAAGGAAAAACTGTAATTATTTTGTCTGCTGTAAAATAATATAACTAAGTATCTTAAAATAATAATAGTGGAAACAAATATATATGATGACGAAAAAGGACTTTATCAATTAGATGATTTTAACGCAAAGTTTATAAACAGGCCACATAGAAGCGAAGTGGAATTGCTGTGTTTATTAGAAAAGAAATTCTGTATGAAAAAATTGACTGCAGAACCATGAATTATGAAAGCATGCAAGTGCAAGCAAAAATAAACCACCACCATCAGATCTGTTTTTTAGCTGTTTATAGACCACCAAAACTGAATCAGTCAAATTTTATAGCGCAATTAGAACATTAAAGAAATCCTGTGAAAAAAAAAATCAAAATCTGCTAATAATGGGAGACATGGATATAGATGTCAACAATGATCAAGGTATTTATGTGGCGTGATATCCAGAAATGATATGTGGCAAAGGACTGCAAAATGTTGTCCAATCAAATACCAGAGTGGACTTAAACAGAGGTTCCCGTACAGCAATCAATCATAGTTTTGTACGCTGTGTGTCGGATTATTATACGCTAATGTTTGGAATACCCAAAGATCCTAAGCCACAGAGCAAAACTACAACAAAATCAGTGCTAAGCGAGAGAAAAATACATGAACATTTGACGAGAGTAAACTGAAACCTTCTGAATAATGAAAATACTGGTGATGATTTCGGACGATTTCGGTTTAGGGATGCCAACGAAGAAGTTTTCAGTGCCGACAAGTACCATCTTAGCGAGCATCATGCGAAGACGCGTATCATTCTTTTGTGGTTGTATGTTATGTGTATGCCTAACATATATTTATTTTTATTTTATTTTTATTTATTTATTTATTTAATTAGCTTAGCAATACAATACTACAAGACAATTCGTCTTTTGGTAGTATGGACTTCAATTTTTACAGCTTTATAGTTTCTTTACAGTTTAAAAGTAATCATTAATGAAATAATGTAAGAACAAAGTATTATGTAAAATCGTAATAATTTTAATTCAGTTCATAATGTGGCTATCGTTTAAGAATATGAATAGAATGCGGAAGATTGTTCCAGGTACGAGATTGTTGCAGATACGAGAAAGGATCGTTCACCAATACACTGCGTGAAAGAGGGGACTATTAGTTTTTTACCTCTACTAGATTGTGCAAATCGTATCATTTCGAAGAGGTATTTTGGAGATTTACTATTAATTACCTTGAAGAGTTTTAAGATATTCTGAAAGTTAAAATATAGATCTAGCCTCATACCAAATATAGACAATGACAAATGGGACCACTGCTCGACCGGGAATATTATAAATAAAATGAACAATGTCATAAAATGCAACATTTAACCTATGTTTACAAACAGAATCTAAGTACTAATATACACAGAACAACTAAACAAAAGATGTGGCATTATAAGTGTTTGATCAATCTTGTTTTGACAATGGGACTCAAATAGTACGCTGAATATCGCAATCTGCGTAGTCCGCAATAAGCTTTCCGTAAAGAGTCCTTAACTCCATCACAGCATGTAAGGGAAGAATTAATATGAAACTCAAGATATTTTACAGAACTAATGGCATTGATGGGGTTGCCATCAAGAATTGTAGGTGACAAATCATTAAGACAAAGTTCGTGGAGTGAAAAAACAATAGATATAGTCTTATTGGGATTCAGCTTCAATTTATTGTCTTTGACCAATTTGATATGCTAACAGGATCTTCATTCAACCTGGCAGTACCATCTTCCATTAAGCCAATAGGATGTGAAAGGTATATAACGGGGGTCCTAGCACAGAGCCTTGGGGAACCCCCGCTCGAATAATAATAATATAATAAATAATAATAAATTGCCATTTCGAGAGTAAATTATTTTCATGCAGAAAACTCTGCATTTGAAAAGAAAGTATCTTTTCAAAGGCTTTTGATAGGAAACACAAAATACTAATATTTCTGAAGTCAGCACAGCACTGGGGATTTGACTTTTTCGGAATAGGAATGATATTTGCGTTCTTCCATATTAGCGGAAATGGAAGCTATAGATACAAACATTAAAATAGGTTCGAGCTTATTTATAAAATACGACTTCTTGGCATTACGAATAACGACAGTGACTTCATTTCTTGAGGAAGTATATTCAAGCCTATTTTCCAGCGTCGGGTAACATTTGAAGTTTTTATAAAGACGCTCTCGTTCGATAATTTTACATTGAATTGCACTACTACATGGACATGGACAAGAATTAATACGTATAGTTACAATAGGCACGAAATTATCAAATAAGAAATTGACTAGATTATTAAAAATGTCAACCTTTTCGTCAACATTGGGTGTAAAATATATATCACACCAATTTAAGTTGTAAAGGGCATGTGTGAGTTCAGTAAAATGAATGTCTTTTAAAGATCTAAAGTTGAAAGTTGTATCACAATTGGATCGATCTACAAAGAAATCAAATGAACAAAAAATTAAATCATGTTTAAATTCACTATTCATACTTATTTGATCGGAACGAACAAAACATTGGAAGTATTGATAGTTAAAAATAAGTCAAGTAGTGAGAGGTTACGTAGAGATTTAAAACACGTAGGGTAGCGGGTATTAATTGGAGATAACCCAACCTTATCACAGAAAAATTGAAAAAGACTAGTGGTATTATTGCACTTAAGTATGTTAACATTAAATTCACCACCCACTAGAACTTTGGTATAAGTGCTTTGTAATTTTAGTAAGGTTTCTTCAAGTTCTTCTAAGCTTACTTTTAAAAAACATTTAAGATGTGAGTACACAGCAACCATGAGCATTTTCTCATTCAGAGCATAAACTTTGAATTTTGAAATTGAATCACAGACCTAGTAGACGTGTACACACATTAGGGCTTCAGTGAATTTTTGGCATAAATACACATACCCCCACCTTTCCTATTTAAGCGATAATTTCTAACAATTTTAAATTAGGAAAATTACCATTTTAGACGGAATATCACAGCTAAGCCAAGATTCAGAGACAAGTCCATTTTAGAGGCACAGAACGTTTGATGCAAGATCGGATACTTTGCTCGAAAGCTTTCGACATTTAAATGACAAACCTTCTGATTTTATCGGGATGGATATAAGAAAAAAAACTATACCGCCTTCAAAAGGTATCAAATGAAACCATATCATAAGTAAATTTGACATATAATTAACAATATAGGAACAAAAAATAAATATTTGAAAGATACAGACATAAATAAGAAATGAAAAGTAGAAGGAAAAATAAAAATACATTAGAAATAATAAATATGAACTAGTAAGACAATACGAAAAAAAGTACAGCATATGAAAACAAACAAAAAACAGAGTAATGACAGCTGGCAACTCAGTCAGTTGATTCAAATTAAGTTGGACTCCCAGCAGCATCTGCTGAGGTAGTTTCTGCTGAGGTTATTGACAATGATTGTTTCTTGCATTTTTCTTCACGAACACTCTTCCGAAACGCGTAAATACAGCTTTTAGCAAGTTGTCGCTCTTTAGTTTCATTGCTCTTCGAAAGATTTCATTATTCACTTTCGTCAGGCGTTCATACACTCGAACAAATTTGTTGCAATTCAAGCCAAGGTCAAGAAGAGAAAGGGGACGTAAGCTCTCTTTGTTGTAGGCAGAGAGACCCTTTAACATACACACTTTATTTTCTTCTCGCGGGAGCTTCACAATGATAGCACTTGATGTAGAGTTGTTTTTCAGGGCGGTACGGGAGATGGAAATAGGGGAAACATAATTAACATTGATTTTAGAGCATAGCGTTTTAAAAGTATTGATGAGATCTTCGTTATCACACATTGGTACTCCGTGCAATACAATATGACCAACAATGCTGTTTCGATAGAGAATATTAGTTTCATCTCTGAGAAGTTTGTTCTCATTCTCCAAAGATTGAATTGATTTATAAGGAGCTTGACATTTAACATTCAGCTTTTGATTTGATTTCAGCTTTTAGTTCGTTATTCACTGTAAGCTCTATTATTTAATAAATCGTGCTTTAGAGATTCGAAGCGACTGTTTATTGAATTTAGAACGACCACAGAGCTTTTTATTATATGAGACGTTCTCGATTTGTTTGCCGATCGGAGAGATCTATGAAGACAGTTCGCAGAGTTCGGTGTACCAGCCATTGTGATCAATAAAGTCTACCACCAAATACGGAAATTAAATTTTCACTTTGAGTTAAATTTTTCATTAGAGAAAATACAATGAAAACACCACATCAACACAAGACTGCTATGAAAATACAGCACGAGGTAGATTTAATATAAAATACACTTTTACAAATTTAGATTTGAAATTAAATGCAGACTTAATGTCTTACTTTCGCCGATACGATATATAATTTATACGCCATGGTGCACCTTTTTTCGGTTTTTTGTTTTACACATGTTTTCTTTGAGTTTCGGATTTTGTTGTTTTATAATTTTTTGGATTTTTTGTTTTATATTTCCTTTTTGGGATTTTTTGTTTTAATATTTTTTTTTTCTTAATAACTAAAACCTGTGTAAGCTGGCCACCATGGTCAACTACCGGGTCGTTTAAAAAGGCCAGCGGTCAGGGAATCCGTCTGTATCCTGTATTAGCCCAATCATGTCTAAATAGGAATAATTGCGTTAAGGCGCACCCTTTTATGGTACATAATATTGGGGTAGTAAGTCCCGAAGAAGTCATAGCTCGTGCAATGTGCCTTCTGATCAGCTTAATAATAAGATTATCTATCCTGTTCACGTTTGCCTCGTTGTACAGGACCTCGTTAGGATAGGACTTCTTGTACTCAGACTCGGGTGACCGATACAACCGGAGACAGATCCGAAGACACTGTCTCTCGAGCAATGGAAAAGATTCCATCTGGGAAGGACTCACGTTGAACCGCAATGGACAACCGTACGCCATAATTGGCCTAATGAGAGACATGTAGCGGATTACCATCAACCTGGTATCAAGTTGGTTGCTGTAATACAACCTCCTTGCCCCAGCAAAGGCTATTCTGGCTTTCGTCAGAGCAATATCGATATGTTTGTCAAAATACAGATATGGACCCATCCAAATGCCAAGATATCTAACTACACTTTTCGCAGCTAACGACCTTCAATACGGATCAACTATGCCGAACTTGCGACAGTTTAGATATTTATTACCGCGACCTTCGGACCTGATCTGTACTCTACTAGGTCGTCGGCGAATGCAATTAAGTGCGGCATAGACCTATTAGTTCTGCAGTGAATATTGAAGACAAAATCGGCGAACCAAGATCGGCAGACAATTTTTAATGTCAAAGACCGCAGTGGAATTTACGTCGCCACATTTCACTCCACATTTGACGCGGCATGTATGGTATCATGGCCCGCCCTGAATCCGAACAGGTTATCTGGTATGATTTTATTTTCAGTATCCCATTGCTTCAGAACGCGAAGGACTATTGATTGATCGACCGGAGATTTGTCGGAATGGACTTGTCTTTGTCCCGTTAAGGGATCGGTTGCACTACAGCTGTTTTTCAGTGCGAAGGGTAACATGCATTACTCAGCGCATTGTTGAACAACATTGTGTAAATTTGGACTGCTGCGGGGGGAAGGTGGCGAAGCACAATATTCGATATTCCATCGATTCCCGCTGACTTTTTCTTCTTCATCGAGTTAAAGATACTCTGGAGATCTTCTTGCGAAATCAAGATGTGATTTCCATCATTGGCGACGGCATTATGTGCCAAATTATCGTCACTGAATCTGGTGAATCCTGGATTCTCGGATCGCCATTGATTTATCTCGTTGCGGAGATAGAAGTGGTTTAGTAGGGCCCTGTTTTCCAGGTCGTGATTTGGCCTACTAACCAAGTTGACCGTATACACTCGCTGGAACACAGCACCAATATCTTTAACCTTCTCCTGAGGATCCTCAAACACGAAGAAGTCATTGTCTAGCACTGCCCTACCTGGATCGATGCCAACTGAAGTCAGTAATTGTTCGTTAGTTGTCGTTCTGGGAAGTCGAACGGTCTGAATGTCGTTTTGATCTTTCCTCCGGAATATTTTATTTCCTTGCGGGAACATACCCGGGTTGTTGGATCGTACAGCCCGGATTTTGTTGCCCCACTGCAAGCTTATAGCCAAGCTATAATTTATTCTTATTAACTGTTGGAGGTTCTTGATCTCCGACTTCAGTGCCCTGACTTCCGCGTTTAGCGGATCTGTAAACAGCCTGTGCAAGAGCTTGAGCCTTGACAACATCTACTTTTGTGCACGTCTTGTCCATGGTACGCTTAATTACGTCGTGCATTTGTGAGGTACCTGTCAACCTCCGCGTTAGCTAGGTTTCTGTTTTTCGGAGGACTGATCCCACTCGAACGTAGTAAAAAAAAAATTGGAGCAGGGTGTATCTCGGGGTCTTTTTCACGAATGATGGAACTAGTAATACTGAGCTTTCCTGTAGGGTTGGTCAAACTAAGTAAATTGGTACAATAACAGCTTGGTAGATCTGTAATCAGGAAGGCCGAGGTTGGTGTCAAAGCCAAGTTAGAGGTTTAATGAGGTAAATGAAATTTGGGTAATGACCAAAAGAATAAGATAGCGAATACAAGCTGCTGAGATGAGATTTCTCCGTTCTGTTGTGGGAATCACTCGCCGGGATAGGGTGAGAAACACGGCAGTGCAAGAGGAACTTAACATTGAGGAGCTGCTTCTTCGAACGGATAGGATGGTTGGACCAAGTCCAAAAACTCGCCTGGTTACGCATGGGCGTGACTCCTGATGAGTTAGAGTCGATGGCAGAGGATCGAGTTGCCTGAAGATCTCTCGTGCGTGGTTTACCCCCGTGCCCCCTTTAATGCACCATGTGGGATAGAAGATGATGATGATGATATTAGCACAAATTGTTTTTTTACAAAATTCATTGCAAAGTTTCCTTTAAGCCATTCCGAATAGTTACCTAAGAACCTCTCTTTTATCCGATGTACCGATGTCATTTTAAACAGTTCATTAAAACGTGACAAAAAACGTTGATTCACTTCTAAGTTCATTTGGTTTATTTGAGATGATGTTAAGATTCCGTTACTAATTCATAAAAAGCTACCGAAGTTGTAAATATTTCCATCAAAAAGATAATCACGCAGGATGTATATTGAAAAACAATGCTTGCCATCGCGAAAAACTCAAATTTGCACATTAAATGGTTATATGCAACTCTAATTTTTTAAGTATTTTCGTTATCTATATAAAGCAAACTTCATCTTCCTATCCTCCAAACTTTTATGACCATTGCGTCATGTGATCCGGATATGCACTTTATAACACCGTAAACAAAACAAGATAAACGCATAAGTTTAATAATTATAACAATTTTATGATCTAAAGTATCCCAACTCATAAAAATCAACACTTCCTCGGCCTCTCGCATAGCAATTGCACAATACATGCCTTGCAAACGAAATCGTTTGAAAATGCCGAAAAATGCACGATATTGCTCCACTTCAAAGTCTCGTTCTAGTAAAGTGCAAAAAGGGCACTTTATAGCCCGTCAAACATTGAAATGGACCCCCAAAGGTGGCTTTACTTAAAGGAATCGCATAAAAAATGGAAAGCAGTATGAAAAAATGGTGGATGCAGTTTGAAGGCAAAATATATGCTCATATCATCAATAATAAACAAAATTTTGCCTTAGAGGTTCTCATATATGTGTAATCGAAAAACATATACCACTTGGCCAAGACAAATATGCCACTTCGGGTATTTACTTACACTGCGAGACCACTGTGCCTCGGTGCCCCAATATTCCCCATTGTCTTCGTTTTAACTCTGTTTTCCTTTTTGCTGTCTAGCCCGTCGGAATTCTTTACCTTTTGTTCCTCTTGTTAATTGTTTCTTGCCGGTATTCTTCTAACATATCTTCTTCTTAATTCTGAAAAATCGCGCTAAATATTTCCTCAATCACACGCATCATCATACATATTCCCATGCCCAATATTCTCATACGTGAATTCAGACATAAGAAAAAACCATTACAATGTAATAAAATGCACGTATCTCCTTAGATGGTTCAAGTAGAATTGCCTGGCGTTGATCAAGCACCGAAACTATTTGTGGCAATACGCCACATTAGCAAAAATGCGCGCATTCAACGACATGAACAATATGATACACCTGGAGAACTGTAAGTATTGATGGCTCCCAATGTGTAATTGTATGCTGGTTAGGAGGACGGCGAAGGGAATCACAGTTGACCTTGTTTCCCAAGACAGAATATGACGAGGATATTATTACACCTTCCTCCTTCGGAAGTATAATTTTATTTTCATTAAATTATACTTGATCAATACCATGAGTTCCCCTTTTCTTTATTTAGAAAAATGGAAAAAAATGTTATAAAATGTATGTTTACAGAAATGAAATAATATCGATATTAAAATAAAGTTACATTTTGCATATATGTACATACATACATACATATATGTTTTTTTAGTTAACATTTCAGAAAAAATGGTATTAACATACAGAGACCATTACATTGTGTTTTTTTATTACTAGTCGTAACATTCATGCATAATATCTAAATTAACCATGTTAGGGTGAACTATGAATATTACATTGTTTTTCTTATTACATACTCGTACTAAGTCTTAACGCTCTTATATCCATAACATTAAAATTAACCAAGTTGGATGATAGGTAATTTTTATTGTGTTGTTTTTTTTTTTTTAATGAATTAAAGTGCACAATCTCCTTGTTTTTGGTTTCTTAATTATTTAAACTGAAGTCTTATATAATATTTATTTTTGTGTAAATTTGTTAAGCCTATTTTCATGGAATAAGTTTTTTAATGTTTAGTCTGTCTGTCTTCTATAAAACAGTCTTTATTTTCATATGGACCTATGAATGCACTAATTTATTACCTGCTTTGCTTTCTTACAACACCCAGTCTTCTACATTACCTTCTAGCTCTTTTATTTTGCTTATCATACTTTAGTTTGTGTCTCATTTTCGCTTTTTTGTACATTGGGTCTATAACGTTTTCTTTTAAACACTGAAGGAAGTTTGGATTTTTACTAAATACCAACTCAAATGGGCAGTAGCCGTGTACGGCCGATGGAATAGTGTTATAACAATATGCAAAAAATTGTAACCATTCATCAAAATCGTTTCTTTAGACCGTAATGTAGAATCGCCAGTAGTCTCTTGAAAACGTCGGCCATTTAAATTTAAAGGCATTTTTCGTTCAGTGATAACTGTACTTAGTTATATTTTTGATGCTGGCCTATTTTTGAAGCACTGGAAAGAATTTGTCTAAGCAAAGTTTAACATCGATTTTTTTTAACTTCTGTGAACCAACAATCTTTCTCCACATATAAAATAACAATGGTGTTTAACAAATTTAAGTTGAGGAAATTTTGTAACATTTCTATTGCTAAGTATTTCATAAACTCTTGGTTCGTTTGCGTAGTAAGTTAAATTCGTATTGGTGGAGATATATTCAGTTTTTTTTTTTCGAGTGTTTGAACTAGTCGTTACTTTGAATATTTTATACTCTGCTCTAATAGCTTTAATATCATTAAAATATATTCGTAAAAGAGCATCGGCTACATAATTTTCCTTTCCCCGAAGATATCGTATTTCAAAATCGTATTCCTCTAAATTTAATCGTAGGCGCATCAGTTTGGATGATGGGTTCTTCATCGAGAACACGTATGACAGTGGACCGTGGTCGAATCTTACTAAAAAAATTTCCCATAAATTTGCTTGTTAGTTCCTGCTCAACGGTGATTTTATTGCTTTCACCCCTTGTGAACGCTCTATAGGCATAAGATATGGGCATGTACTTTTCACCATGTTGTTGGGTAAGACCTGCCCCACAGGTATGTTTACGTGCATCTGTTATTATGCAAAATTCATTTTCAAAATTAGGGTAATGCAGTACGGACGGACTTAATAATTGATTTTTTTAAATATTGAAAAGCAGTCTCACAGTCTTCGGTCTATGAAAATGGAACATTCTTTCTGCTTAATCTTGTTAAATGACGTGCATCTTCCGCGAAATTCGGGATGTCTTTAGTAATTGGTAAAAGCTAAGAGGCTTTTCGCCTCATCGCCATTTTTGAGAGTGGGATAATGTGTTATAATATCAAATTTACTTTCATTAGGCAATATACCAAATTATCTGTGTGCCTATGTCCTAGAAGCTTGAGATGCATTTAAAACTGAGAATGCAAGCGACATCATTCTTTGGAATGAATTAGGTGTTATTTTCAATCCATATGGTAATCTTTTAAAACGAAATGATCCCTTTTCTGTAGAATGAAGTTATCTTACGTGAGTTTTCTTCCAATTCAATTTGATGGAATCTGGACATCAAATCAGGGTATGAAAAGTATTTCGCCCTTCCTAACTGATGAATAATATCATCAATACGGGAAAGGGGATATTTATATAAATTTATATAAAGTTTTTTATTAATTTGCCTGTAATCAATTACCAAACGCCAACGTTTTTCAGTTTTACCTGGTAAGTTCTTTTTTGGAACCAAAAGTACCGGACTATTGTATTCTAGTATTGAGGGCTCTATTATATCATCTCTTAGCATTTTGTCTACATGTTTGCTTATCTCTTCTTTTTGGCTATGAAGGGTTCTATAATTATTTATGTTAACAGCTGAATTATCTTGTTTATAAATTATTTGTTGATATTTTATAGTTTTTAAGGCGAAAATATCTACGAAATCGGAACTTATTTGATTTAGCAAGGGCTGGACAATTTGTGTTCAACTTTTGTAGCACTTGTTCTTTGTGACAGGGATTACCACGACTCGAAGTGACTACTTCGTAATTGGACATACTTTCTGTTTTAATTACTACGTCTTTAAGTAAGACGTCCTTTTCGGTTATGTTTATCACATAACATTCAGCATAAACTATTGTGTTAGCTATGAAAACACCATTGTTTTTGTTTTCATTTTCTTTTTTCCATTTATTATATTTCTCCTGATGATTTCCCTAAGATCTTTGTTAATCTTAGATCGGAGGTTTAGCAGACCCTGATAGTGTACCCTTTGTGAGCGATTAAAGAATATGTCAGTTGGTTTTCTCTTAAAGACCGCGATATAGACGAGTTCCTTGACCTTCGGATAAGGGTTTACGACATTAAGGCAGTGAACGATTTCAAGAATAGTAGAATGGACTCTTTCGATCTGTCCATTTACTTCGCTTCGTTATACTGGGGTTAAAAAGAGTTTTATACCAAGATTTTTAATGAAATTTAAAACTATTGGACTGAGGAACCCTTTGTCATTATCAGTAACAAAAATTTGTGGAACTGTAAAATAGTGCAGAATTTTGATTAAATTTGACCTACGGTATAATGCGGACTTTTCCCTTATATGGAGAATTTTGAGAACTTCGAAAATTTGTCCATTACCGTAAGAAATTTCTCATTTAGAATTTCCATAATATCCACATGAAGAATTTCACATGGATATCTCGGAGCAGGAGTTTCCTGCAAGTGAGGTGATATTTGGTGTCGATTATATTGGTTCGCGTTACACACTTCGCATGAAGCTGCACTTATTTTAATTTGAGCCATCATGTGAGGGAAATACAATTTTTCAAGGATTTGTTCTCTGTTCTCGGTTGGATTCCTGTGGGATCTTTTATGTTCGTTGGCTATTATTAAGTGCTTCCGTTCCTCATTGGCAACATCTTCCACTACTCTTTGCGTTATCTGTATCCTGTAATTCGTAAAGTTATCCAAATAAACTCTTTGCAGCAGGCCGAGATAGGTATCTTCATAGGAATGGATAGGTATATCCATTCTACTATTCTTGAAATCGTTCGCTGCCTTAATGTCGTAAACCCTTATCCGAAGGTCAAGGAACTCGTCTTCAATCCGTTAACGACTCTCGGATTTCGTCTGGCTTTTAATTCCTGCACGAGATTTTCATTATTGATTTCTCTTGAATAAATATAATGCCGGTGATAACCAGGATGTGGTTCCTAAGATGCAGTAAGGTCGATTCCGACCTTAAAGATTAACTGATTTCGGAAAACATTTATTGGAGCCTCTACATGCGGTAATAGGTCTGAACTGTCTTGCTCTGCACTATGCAATGTGCCGGATTCTGTTCTATTGTAGGAAATTTCGCAAAAACCTTCTTCGGCCGAGGCCGTTAGTGAACCACACACCATTGAAGATGCGTCTGCGGTCAGGTTAAAAGCTTCTTCAAAGCTTGGGAACGCCAAAACGTCCGCTAAGGTCAAAAACTGCTCCAAACTCTCAAACGCCTTCATTGCTTCTTCATCAAGTGTAATTCGAACATTCCTCGTTTGAGGTGCCTTCACTTGAGCTAACTCACCCCTGGTTATATTTGTCAAGGGCTTTGCAACTTTCGGATAATAGCGAATAAATTTCCTATAGTAGGAAGTTAGCCTAAGGAAGCTTTTGAGTTTCTTTAAGCTCTTATGCGGGATAATTTTCTCCACGGCCCTAACTTTTTTGGGATCAAGAAGAATACCTTTGGGAGTAACCGAATATCCAAGAAACTCCTCACTGGTATCCATGAAATGCGCCTTTTCCAGATTCACCTTTAATCCAGCTTGTTCCAACTTAGAGAAAACAGCTTCGATATTCTCATATGATCTTCCAATAAAGATGATTGTATCGTCGATGTACACACAAATCTTACCAATAAGATCTTTCAGTGCATCTTCGATCATTCTTCGAAAAATCGATTCGAGATATTCGTACTTCCCGCACAATGCTGTTTTGGGAATATCCCTTTCTTTAATTGGAATTTGGTGGAATGCTAATGTTAAGAACTTAGCATTTCTCAGACTAGAAAGTGTACCATTGACATCTGGTATTGGGTTGGTGTCAGGTATAGTTACGGCGTTTAGCGTCTTGAAGTCAATAACTAATCTGTATTGCTTCTCGCCATTAGGCTATGGTTTTTTGGAAACCACCCATACAGGAGAATTGTATGAGCTCATAGAAGGAGAGGACGAATGGTTTTTCCTGCTAGGAGTTCTTTTATCTGTAGTTTTACCTTGTCCCTCATACATGTAGGATAGGATATCGACCGGTCCGAATAGATCTTTAAAACGACGGCAAAGTAGATTCTATTTGGATTTTGTCAATTCGGATACATTTTCGCTAGCGTTAATTTGGTTCACAGAGTCTGAAAGCTGGTTTTTCAGCTTCATCACCTTGCTTGGACTAATGATGAGTACATTTTTTTTCCTTATCTATCACTGCATTGAGGTCTTTCAGAGTGTCGTCACCAGTAATACCATCGAAGGTCTGCAAACCGAGGAGTACGAAAAAGATGATGTCTCTGTCACAACCTAAACTCTGAAAGAACTTCCCACTTATTTTAAACTGCATTTTTATTTTGCCACCAGGACTGTTTGCATAGAAAGGAGTTTGGACGGGGTGGAGATAGTTTCACATCTCCTGCTTTGATGAAATTCTTATGTCTACCAAGAAATTCCAGTGTCTACCAAGAAACACAAAAGAGAGAGAACTCTCATCATCTCTGACCAATTATTGTCAGATATGTTATACGCTATTAAGGCAGAGTCCGCTTTTCATCTTACCTTCTGGCAGATGTGTTGAAGAATAGCGCGATTAATTGGTTTGCTGCGGACTATTTAATAATCATTTAAGATAGTCTCCACGCTATGAATCCAAGAAACACAATGAACTGGATTCCCGTCGAAGGCTTGTAACTCCCTTACAGAATCAGAAAGTTTGGATATATCTTTTACGTCCTGCTCGCTTGTTGGCCCGCGTAAGCTTCTGCATTTTGAGAAATAGAAGGCTCGAACTGATTTGTTTGTTCTAGGATAAGTAAACGATTTGAAATTGCCCTTTACCGACTTTCTACGGTTTGTATATAGTAAAATCGCGCAAGGAACTACAAACGCTTAAGCGGTTATATTGTATTGTAACAACTATGTATATATATTGTTACGTAAATGAGGCTACGTACAATTAATTAAATTGTCAACAAATATGGGTTCGATCACTGTATTGTGACGATTGAAACACTAAAGTTCACCATTCACGATTTACAAGAATTTATTTTCAAGCAAACACTGATTTGCTTCATATACTTTATTACACTTTAAAAATCACTATTACTTTACTACAAAACGCTTTACTGCCTTTCAGGTTGAACTGATAAATACCTTGAACAGTCTAAAATTCCAAACTGCACTGTAATAAATATTTGACTGAACTTTACTAATTCTTCAACTGAACTGCAATAATTCTCCAACTGAACTTTACTAATTCTTCAACACTAGTCTTAAGCTGCGCCAACCTTAATACTGTATTAACAATATCTGGACGAGTGGCTACTGACAAATACATGAGTGCATTAATTAACTCACGATACGGATAATCTTCCAGAGTTATGTTCTCATCTATGTGATTGAAATTCATATTGACCTCTGAAGGAGTAACAACAGAGTTGCATCTTGAGTTATTTCTAATCCCAGACAATTATTAGCAGGACCAAGGTCTTTCATTTCAAAATCATTTAAAAGATATCTGTATAGATCCCTAATACGATTGACATCGCTGGAAGCAACTAACATACCGTCAACGTAAACTAAGACAAACAAGAAGCTATTTCCATTTTTATTATGGAATGACATGGTTCGTTCTTACTGACTTTTAGTCCAAAAGCCAAAAGCTTTTCTCTAAGTTTTTCGTACCATTGGCGACCTGCCTGACGAAGCCCGTATAGCACCTTCTGTAATCTGCAAGCATTTCCTCCGCTACGAATATACGCTTGCATTTTACTCGCTTGGTCTTCTAAGTGATATGATTCTTTCTAGCAAATCGTTTAACATTTCTGGAACTGCCATAACGACATTATCATTCAATAACCCATTCAAAAATGCTGTCACAACATCAAATTGCCAGATTTTAAGACCAAGATCTGATGATAGTTCACTCCAAATTTCTAACAGTATCCTTTCGCAACAAGACGAGCTTAATATTTAATAGCATTGCCATCAGGAGAATTTTTAGTTGTAAGAACCCAGCGACATCCAATAACGTGATCATTATCGTCCTTCTTAATAATTTTCCGAGTATTATTTTGTATAATGCTTACCAGCTCGGATTCCATGGCGTTCTTCCACTCTTCAGCATCACAGCTCCGTAAGGCGTGTGCAAGACTTACTTCAGCAACACCAGCATACACATCATCTTCAGAATGTTCTAGATCTCCTTCACCAGATGAATCCTTGCACTCCTGTTTAGTTGTTATTTCCGGAATCAATACCTCTGGTCGCCCTCTCGAACGCAAGTTCCACGGCAATTTAACAGACTGGCTAACTTCTTTTTCAGTCTTCAGGTTTGTTGTCGAATTTTGGAAATTTTCTTGAGTCGTAACTGACTTCAATGGGCACGGAAAGAACTCAACTGTTTTCGAATTACTTGTGAAATCTTCTACGTTTGATGTCGGCTCTAATAGTGCATCCAAAACTAACATATCTGGTTCTATATTTAGTTTCGCTTCCAGAAACTTAACATCACGCGCATAAACGATCTTGTTTTTCGTTGGTAACCATATACGATACCTTTTTCTATCTCTGATATATCCAACAAATTCACCTTCAATTGATTTCTGTGCAAGTTTATCTTTTGCAGGATCTTTATCGAGGACAAGTACTTTAGAACCAAATACTTTCATATAGTTCAATCTAACCTTTTTTCTGGTCCATTTTTCAAATGGAATTTCTCCACCCAGACTGCTTGTTAGACACCGATTTCGGATATGGCATGCAGTGGCGATAGCTTCAGACCAAAATTATGAACTCTAGGGCCTAAGTGTGTCTGCTGTCTTTCTGAGAAGGGACTTCTACATAACCTAACCTAACCTAATAACCGACATTGTGATCTTCAATCTACAAGTTACAATCTATAAATATTGTATATAAAGGGTCATTTTTTAGCTATTATCTTTTTGGCAACACTAGTTTAAACAACTGACGCACGTTTCGTGTTTTGTTTCACTGTCAAACATCTTCAGTTTGGTCTATAATTTAACCATGAATCGTCTTACAAACGAACAACACTTGCAAATTATTGAATTTTATTATCAAAATGCGTACTCTGTTAAGAAAGTTCATCGCGCGCTTCTTCCATTTTATGGTCAGTTTAAGACGGAGCTCATTTTTGGCTCAATGGGTACGTAAATAAGCAGAATTGTCGATTTTGGAGTGAATATCAGCCAGAAGAATTGCAAGAGCTACCAATGCATCCAGAAAAAGTCACAGTTTGGTGCGGTTTATGGGCTGGTGGCACCATTGGACCTTACTTCTTCAAAGATGATGCGAATCGTAACGTAACTGTGAATGGTGAGCGCTACCGTGAGATGATATCCAACTTTTTTTTGCCCAAAATGAAAGAGCTTGACTAGCATGGCATGTGGTTTAACAAGACGGTGCCACATGCCACACAGCATGCGCAACAATGGACTTACTAAGAGGCGAGTTCGGTGAACATTTTATTTCAGCGTTTATATCGCCTAGATCGTGCGATTTAAGGCCTATTTTTTGTGGGGCTATGTTAAAGCTCATGTCTATACAGACAAGTCCGCTCCAATTGACGCATTGGAAGACAGCATTGAAACATTTATTCGTGAAATACCGGCCGAAATGTTGGAAAGAGTATGCCAAAACTGGACTAAGCGGATGGACCATTTGAGGCGCAGTCAAGGTCAACATTTGCATGAAATAATCACAATCAATTCAAACATTAAATTATATGGACCGTACTGTCGATTCAAATAAAGATTTCATGTATTTTTCTGAATTTTATGTGTTTTTTTTTTTTGAAAAACTTTCCTATAGCTTTTAAAAAATCACCCTTTATTTGCCCGCAGCAAATTTCTCCCAACCCTCAATGAGTCAGTTGAGCACGCAATGACCACCCTCCTTGAGTGGGCTAGTTGATTTTGAATTATGAAGTGTTAAAAAAGATTTAATTGTAAAGGGTGATTTTTTACCTATTAGATAGATAGATAGGTAGATAGATAGAGATAGATTTATTGTACCTATTCATCATTACAAGTTGTGGTTTTGTTTTTCTTACATAAATTGTACGAGCATGGCTTTGGCCGTCTGCCTGATTGACATTAATATAATAATCAAAAAAGAAATAAGTTTGTTATGGAATAATTATAAGGTACATATAACAAGTTAATATACATGTATACACATGTAGCTTTCGTTTATGGATTTCGAAACTCTTCGTTTATAATATTTTTTCTATATTTGATTGACTTTTTATAATAGTTTAAAAGTAGTTTTATATCACAATCGCAATTTAAAAGGTCTCTGACCTCAGATACCGATTTAATATCACTGCCTAGATAAAATCTGCGCAATTCCTTAAGGATTGGACATCTACCAATAAAATGCACAATATCTTCTCTCTCTGATAGGTTGCAAAGACTGCAGTATATCGGCAAGTCGGGACGATGTGGGATATAATTTAAATTAACGAGTTCTCCTCTCATCTTGAAAATGGTAGATATGAGTTCTTGACTGTTACTGTTATTGAAATAATTTCGTTCACATAAATTATGGTTGAGGCAACTGTATGTTGATCGATGTACGGAGGATGTAGCCATATTAATACAATCTTTTCTATATTGTTCGTCTACTTTGGAGATAAGTTCGTAGAGTATAACTTTTAATAACATGGGGTTAGTCGTCGTGAAATGGAATTGCATCCCACAGTAACCTGCAAGCTCTTCCAGTTTCCTAAACCAAAGATTTCTTTTATGTATGGTTTTCATAGCGACAATTTTTGGCAGTCTTTCATCAGGCATCTCAAGAACTTTCAATATATAATCAATATGCAGCTTCAGTGTCTTGACGAATAATGGCGATATTCCTGTTTCTATTATTACCATATAGTTAGGCGTCGTTCTTGGTAAACCAAAGGTTCGTTTGATGTAATATCTTAGAAGTTGTTCTACAGTCTCATATTGCGTATGTCCCCAAGATTGAGCTGCGTACATCAATACCGATTCTGCAACACCAACGAAGACTTTATATTTAACACTATGATCAACCAGATTATTTGAGAAACACCTTTTCCAGGTAGCACATATAGCACTTTTCGCCTTAATAAGTTTGTCCTTCAAGTGAAAATCCATGTTAAGGTTATTAGTGATTGTCACTCCAAGGTATTTGTACTTTTTCACCACTTCAATTGGTTCCCCGTTGTAGTGCCAGCTTTCATTTCGACACAGTCTACCACATCCCTGTTTGAAAATCATCACTTTTGATTTTAATAGGTTAACCGTTAAGTTCCACCTTAGACAATACATATAGAGACGGTTTATCATCAGTTGCAGCATTTCGGCTGAATTCGCTAGTAAAATCACATCATCAGCAAACAGAAGCGTTTTTATTGTCACCCCAGCAAACTCAATTCCGCCTGGTAGAAAGTCCGTTAAGTCATTGATATACAATGAAAACAGTTGAGGGCTTAAAGGGCATCCTTGTCTTACTCTCATATTGGTCTCAAACCATTCTGAAACATCTGACCCACACCAAACTGCTGCGCGGTTACCCTCATACATATTTTCAAGCACTCTTCCCAATTTGAAACTCATTCCGATTGTGTAGTTTGTAGAATAGAGCTCTCCGATCGACCGTATCAAAAGCTGCCTTAAAATCCACGAAGAAAGCGAATAATTTTTTTTTTGTTCTAAGAATGAGCCCGCAATGTTCTGCAACACAAAAATATTGTCTACGAACACTTTGTAAGATGTGTTGAGCAGAGATATCCCTCGGTAATTGGCCGGGTCGGTTATATTTCCCTTTTTATGTATGGGGAATATTATTGTTTCTTTAAGTTGTGGTGGTATAATTCCTGCGTTCAATATTTCATTAAATGTTGATGTCAATTTGTCCTTGAGTTCATCTGTAGCGTATTTAAATAGTTCTATAGGAATCCCATCAGGACCTGACGATTTATGATCACTTAGATTACTCAGGACAGAATGAACTTCAACACTGGAGAATGGTGTGTCAAGTAATTCGTTTTGATTTAAAGGAACCGAATAGTAAGTCGGCAACGAGCTGCTCATCGGATTAAGTAAGCTTTGAAAATGATTCCTGAAAGAGTGTGCATTTAACTCAACACTTATTCGTGGAACTTTAATATTGAATTTGTTAATCGCCGCCGAAAATTCTTTTGTATTCCTACAACATGTAAGTGAAAGAGCCTCTTTTTCATAGAATTGTTTCTTTTTTACTTTACACAACCCTTTAAATGCCATGTTGGTTTTATTATAAAGATCTTTAAAAATACTATTACCATATATACGAAACACCCAAATGATTTTTGTCTAGCTATTTCACACTCTTTATCGAACCATTTCTCTTTATACATCAATATCTTTTTAAAACTTTGCCTGTTTGTAGGATAGGATTTTTTTACTACATTTTTAATCTCACTCATGTTCAGCTGTTCATTGTTCAAATTGCGATCCAAATTGCTTCTGTACTCGGTTGCATTAGAATGTTTCCACTTCAATTTTGGTGGAGGCAGGATACTGATTGTTTCCACATCAGCGAGTGGCGAAATTGCGAACTCTGCTAAGATAGGTAAGTGATCCGAGTATTGTTTACATAGAATTTCCAATTTTGTAACTATGGAGATCCATTCACCCCTTATTAAGCAGTAGTCGATGACTGAGCACCCTTACTGACCTGCGTATGTAAGTTCACCAAATTTATCCCCGCCACTTACGACATTCATAATGTGAAATCCAAAAGAATCGCATAATTCCAACAGTTTTGACCCTCTAGAATTTGTAGTAGAATCCTTCGAGTTCCTTACTTTTCCTGCAAGTCGATTTTCTCTTCCTTCTTCTTTTCCTATTCGAGCATTTAGATCTCCAATAATCATTATGTTGTCGTAGCTGCTGTGTTCTAAAATATCATATAATTTTCTAAAATCTCTTTCCCAATTGTTATAATTAATATATGTTGGCAATATTATAAATTTGATTGAATTTAAAATGATTTTTAAGATTTTTACTTCATCAACGGTTTCGAACTCGCATTTAATGTTTTTTAAACTCTTTTTGAACCCAAGAAAGCATCCTCCACTTGCTCTGCCTCTTGTGCTTTGTTTTACGGCTGGTATCCAAACAAATTCAAAATTCTTAAATTGGTGAACATATAACTTCAAGTCATCCTCTACTAAAAAAGTTTCATATAGAAACACTATATCATAACTATTTAAGAACTCATAGAAATTTACAAAAATGGACTTGTTTTTAAGACCTAATATGATTTACTTAAATTAACTAATTTTAATTTATTACGGCAGACGGCAGGTTTACCCTATTCTGAATTACATGATTTGGTTGATGTCACTGCTAAATGCTTTCCGAAGTGAATTGAAGATATCGCTCCTTGATTGACAGTTCCAGCTTCGGGCACGAGTGTCTTTACGTCAAAACACAGCTGTTTGCTTAGATCAACATTGTAAATAGAACCTAGTTTTTGAATTCCATTTGAATTGTTGTGTATGATACCCAAGGATGAGCTCCAAAGAAAAACATTGTTTTCTATAAACATTTTATCATCTCGAACGAAAACTTTTATGTTAGGATTGATAGCAATTAGATTTTTGCGAATCCTCAGCAGTGCATTGCGTTTGTGCCGGACTGTTGTTGGCAGATCTTTTGAGATGTTAACTCCCGTGTTTCGCAGTTTCGTTGACGACTTCAGTGCTGCAATCACTTGTTGCTTGGATTCCAGTTTCACGATGAAATGTTTAGATTTGTTGTTAAAAGATTTGATTTCTCTAATTTGATGCTCATCGATGCATGGTGCTGGTTGAATCAATGTTGAACAAATGTCTTTTACAATGTCTTTTTCCGTTCTGCCTTCCTGTGACGATACTCGTATCATGAGATTATTTTCAGTGTTTCTTTTTTGCAATTCTTCCATTTGATACTCCAACATTTCGTATTTTTTTTCCAAACTGCATACCTTCGTAGCTAACTCCAAATTCTTCTCCATGAGTTGTTTGTTTACATTTGTGATGACTTCAAGATCCGATTAAATTGCAATGTTTTTAATCTTTATGTCGATAAGATTATTAAACAATTCACATAAGTCTGATTTTGTCATAACAAGGTCTTCGGACATTTTTTGCTGCAATTGACGTTTTTTATGGATACTAAATGACTCGGGCGATATTTGTCTGAGATTTCTTTTATTGTCCGCGGACATATAGATTGCGGTAAAGAATGTATATATATATGGCAGTAGCACTCAGGCAATTTATAATTAAGAATTTACACTGATAGAAGTTGAACTCACACATCAATTAAGGTCTTTTCAATTCGAAAGTATTTCAGATAACTTTTGTGACTAATTAAGTTCAAATAAACAACTTTAAAATAACAATTTCCCACTTTTAATTGGAGCAACTATAAAACTGACTTTTTCAAATAATGACAGAAATGTCAACGTTTTTTTTTAGCTATTATCTTTTTGGCAAAACTGGTTTAAACAGCTGACGCACGTTTCGTGTTTTGTTTCACTGTCAAACATCTTCAGTTTGCTCTATAATTTAATCATGAATCGTCTTACAAACGAACAACGCTTGCAAATTATTGAATTTCATTATCAAAATGCGTGCTCTGTTAAGAAAGTTCATAGCGCGCGTGTTGTGTTCAGCGACGAAGCTCATTTTTGGCTCAATGGGTACGTAAATAAGCAGAATTGTCGATTTTGGAGTGAATATCAGCCAGAAGCATTTCAAGAGCTACTAATGCATCCAGAAAAAGTCACAGTTTGGTGCGGTTTATGGGCTGGTGGCATCATTGGACTGTACTTCTTCAAAGATGATGCGAATCGTACCGTAACTGTGAATGGTGAGCGCTACCGTGAGATGATATCCAACTTTTTTTTTGCCCAAAATGCAACAGCTTGACTTGCATGACATGTGGTTTCAACAAGACGGTGCCACATGCCACACAGCACGCGCAACAATGGACTTATTGAGAGGCGATTTCTGTGAACATTTTATTTCACGTTCGGGAACGGTAATTGGCCGCCTAGATCGTGCGACTTAACGCCTTTAGAATATTTTTTGTCGGGCTATGTTAAAGCTCATGTCTATACAGACAAGCCCGCTTCAATTGACGCATTGGAAGACAGCATTGAAACATTTATTCGTGAAATACCGGCCGAAACGTTGGAAAGAGTATGCCAAAATTGGACTAAGCGGATGGACCATTTGAGGCGCAGTCAAGGTCAACATTTGCATGAAATAATCTTCAATGGTCCGTTAAATTATATGGAAAGTACTATCGATTCAAATAAATATTTCATGCATTTTTCTGAATTTTATGTGTTATTTTTTTTTTGAAAAACTTTCCTATAGCTTTTAGAAAATCACCCTTTAGAAGTCTGCTTACTTGTATCGTGAAATTCTTATTTACGTAGAGTGGTGTCGTCGTTGCTATTGAGTTTTTTTTATTGGTAGATACACTCCCTTTATTTTCTCATGGAATCATACATTATGCGGAAGTTCTAACTGAATTTGTTTTAGTTTAGAGTCAAATATTTCGGAGTTTAGGAGAAGTTTAGGTTTTGACGTAAAATTTTGTGTTAAGATTTGGATAATTAAATTGATATGGGTGGTGTCGTTATGGATTGTTTTAATTTTCTGAACGATTCATCACAAAATTAGTCCCATTTAAATGGTACGTTTATTTTATTATATTATATTATATTTTTATATATTATATAATCTATATACTATATTATATTTATAATATATATATAATTATGTATAAATTATATTATATTTAATTGTATAATTTGCGAGTGCACAAGGGAAAGTCTTCTTTACGAGTTTGTTTATTGTACTCGTATATATATAACAATTTTTGAGAAGCTCTTGGTAAATTTTCTATAGTAACCTACTAGGCCATGGAAAGATTTTATTTGTTTTTGATTGTGGGGAGGTTCGATTTTGTGTATGGCTGTTCTTTTTTCAGGTTCGGGTTTTGCACCGTCTGAAGTAATTACGTGCCAGAGATACATAACTTCTGTTTAATAGAATTTGCATTTTGATAAGTCAATTTTCAAATTAAATCTGTTTAACGCCTGGTAGACTTCTACTAACTTCTTTTTGTGATTGATTTTTCCCGTAGATTATTATAGTATCGAGGTTGCCTAAACATGACTTTGATTTGTACTGAGCTACATTATCCCGCTTTAGTGTATTGGGTTGACTGAGCGATATGTCATCTCGATTTGGATTTGACCAATGATTTCGAAATTTTGTATATGAGGTTTTACCTATTGTTCTATATTTAGGTTTGGAGATTTGGTATCTCGATACATTAGATTTCGATTTCTGAATTAATTTGAATTCCGATTTCGATTCGAAGTTAGATTTGAGGATTCCGTATCCTGATTCAGTAGATTTCGATGTAGAGTCAGATTTGGATTTGGTTTAACATATTTATCTTTTGAGATTCTGAAATTTAGTTTGTCTGGTTGACACTGGACGTGCCAGGGCGAGAGAAGTTGGAGTTGATCCCCGAATTTCTGTTGTTATTGAAGACTCTTTTTCGACACTCTTCGATAGTGCGACCCTGCTTTTTACAGTATCTACATGAAGTCGTATTTTGTACAGTGTAAACATAGTGTCATAATTCTTCATAGTTACAGATCTGAGGAGCTTTTTCTCTTTTTTTTTTCTTAGCATCTAGCGCTTTACATTAATAGTTTAACTTGGGGTATGAGATCATTGCAAGAACTAATCAATATCATGCTGCGGTGCAGGGTTCTAATTTTGAAATTTGTATAAGCACGTCGTTCAACTCCGGCCACTTATCATAATCCTTATATTTAATTATAACTATGTCGACCTTTATCTACTGGAGAAACAGTCTTCTTAGACTGGAGGTCACCTACCTGCACGAATCTGTATAGCGCTCTGGCGGATCCATCCAACACAGGTATAATTTTGATGGCTTGCGACGAAGTAAATGTCAGTTTGGGTTGACCGCGGTGTTTCTGCGAAATCTGTGTGGTGTTTAGATGTGTGCAATTGGTTTGCGAATTGTATTCGAGCGGTTCGTTTGTGAAAAACTGCTCGGTTACCGAGATTGAGTGACTCGTATACTTCCGATTTTTGGTTTGTCTGGGGAGTGATGGACTGGCATTGGTCGTGAGGTTTCAGGAGTTGTTTCGGACGAATGAAAAGTAAAAGTCATTGATTTTATTTCGATGTGCTGCAGACTGCCTGAACCACCCATTATGCATCCCCGCATAACTTCCGACCGTACTTCCGCGTTATCGAGTTGCCTCGGCATACCGAATATTTAACATCATTGCAACAAAGGGCTAAGTTTCATAATCAAGAAACTTCCCTCGAAATTGATGATGTCGTTTTGGTTAAGGACTCTAACTTACCACCAACCAAGTGAATATTGGCGCGAAGAAAGAGTCTTCATCCTGGGACCGTCGAACGCGAATTGCAACAATAGTCACACAAATGGGATAATATGTCCGGCCAGTCGTCAAACTCATTCCGCTGCCAATTGCTGAAAGACAGGACTCTTTTATGGGGAACTGAATGTTGATAAATCACGTATAGTTCCTGCAGAATTCTAAATCTCTCTTGTCATTTAACTCACAATCATTCATTTTGCTCATGTTAATGTTTTTATTTCTCACAAATTCTATGTTTTGAACTCTCATCTACTTGTCAAGTAAATTCTGAATATGCGAAAGCTTTCTAATTTCTCTGCTTATTGAAAGCTCTATCCTCAATAGATAAGATAAGGTCCATGTTAATTCTCTCTTTTCGTTGATCTTGATACACTGCTTATGCATAATTATTAAATATCTGAATTTATATTCTCAATTCAATGTTCTCAATTGTAGTAGACTTCTTTGTAAATTTGAAATATGATTAGTTTTCTTTTGTTGTGGACCATGAAGGAAGAAGGTAATAAAGATTTGAATTTATAACGTGGTAAGAAAATTGGTATAATTTCTTTAGTCGTCGCATCATCGCTAGAATTATTTTCGCTTTATTCTATAACACGTCTAATGAAAACTTGGTGTCGACGCAAAAAATACGGTTGTAAATATCCAGGGTATTGGTAATGGCAAAAGGGAGTAAACTACAATCGAGAGTAATATCATAAAGAATAAACCACTAGCCGAACCCCACTTCAATCAACCACAAAGGACAGATGTCCCTGATCGGGTATATACATCATACATCAAAAACGAAGAATTGTGCGAAGCTCATTTCGCATAAAATACAGGGAAAAACAACAAAGGACGGTTTACTGTAAAATTACCATTTCGATAAAGGCCAACGAATCTAGGTGACTTTAAGGAAATAGCGGTCAACCGGTTTTTAGCCCTAGAACGAAGGGTGTCCCGGAACATGGATGTGAAGAGACAATATACACAATTCATAGATGAATATGAATAATTAGGACACATGAATCGAATCGATATCCACTACTTAACATCACCAAACTACTTCACCAAACCCCCATCACTGCGTTAAAGCTGAAAGTAGTACTACCAAACTTAGAGTCGTATTTGATGCTTCTTCAAAAATATATCATGTACACAGGACCTACGGTTCAAAGAGAATTGTTCTTTACTGCTCAGTTTTCGACTTCCAAAATGTGTCTTCTGTACAGATATTCGGAAAATGTACCTGCAGATAATTATGCATCCAGAAGACAGAAAGTACCAAAAAATTATCTGGAGAAGAAATGAATCCGAGCCATTAAGCTTTTATCAATTAAACACAGTGACATATGGAACGAGTTCGGCACCGTATCTAGCAACAAGGTGTTTGGAGCAAATAGCCAAGGAAGCCAATGTGATAGTACTTTAGTTGACCCTGTAACTCGATTGCTGTTTACAGCTTGTTACTTCCCGTCAGGAAGTCTACATAAAAGTCTTGGGCGCCTAATGTTCCCATTAGGAAGTAACAAGCTGTCAACAGCAATCGAGATACAGGGTCAACTAAAGTCAATATCAGAAGAGGCTAGATTCAAAAGTGGTGTGTGAATTATCCTCGGCAACTACAAGGTATCGCAAGGGAGGACCAAGAAGTTGATCTAGATTTTTTCAACGAAAGTGATACATGCATCAAGGCGCTGGGGTTGACTTGGAAGCCAAAAACCGACAAATTGTGTATAAAAACCAAATTAAGCCATTCAAGTCGACTTACAAAGCGTACGGTGACTTCAAATCTAGCTAAGCTATTCGATCTATTAGGAAGGTATATAGTGCAGCGCTTTACCTACGCTCAATCTTGAAGGGTGGAAGAATAATAGTTCGACTTTTGTGTGCCCAATCGAGCTTTGCTCTATTTAAGAAACAAACTCTACCACGATTAGAGTTATGTGCAGCACTGCTAGGCGCCCAACTGACGGTCAGAGTTAAAACAGATCTATGCCTTAGGGACGGATTCTTAAATCATTCTTGGCCTGGAACAACCATATCATCATTTCAAACGTTTGTGGCCAACCGAGTAGCTGCCATACAAGAATCAACATTTCCTGATCATTGGCGACACGTAGCATCAAAGGAAAATCCAGCAGATTTACTGTCAAGGGGATTGCAACCAGCAAGACTACCATCATGTACGCTACCATCATGTACACACACTTTACGGTCCGCTTTATTTACATGATCAAGATGAAATGTGGCCTCAAAAATATTCCAAGGAACTTATCATTCCAGAAGATAAAGAGCGGAGGCGAAAGGCACCAACAGTAGCAATAGCAATCCAGGATTCCAATCAAGACTACACAATTAACCACGGCCACATTAAAACGTCCAATACGTAAATTAGCACGATTATTATATATTACCCTTGAAACGATTATTATATATTACCCTTGAAAACGAAAGGTCCCAACCAGTAGAAAACTTGCTAATTCCGTATTTGGTGTCTTAGACACAGAACACGCCGAACAAATGGAAGTTACGATAAGCAAGGTGTGTGTAAATTAAAACCATTTATTGGAAATGTTGAGGAATCAGACATCAATCATCGACTCAACATTCAATTATGACAAACAAGGTCAAACGAGCATCAGAAGTAGGTTTGATCAAATCAACAAACAACTAATTGAACTTACTTCAAGGTTACATGACAATGGCGAAGAAAGTTACCACACCAAGTTGTTCCAGATTTTCACATCTTAGTCATCACAATTTATTGTCATGATCCTTAACATTCAACGAATGCACTCCACTCTCAGCGACGTATTTACAAAAACTCATCACTAAAATAAGCCCATTGTTGTTTTCAACTCATCAATTGAGGAAGGAATTACTAATTATGAAGGGTCACTTACAAGATTTCAATTTCAAGAGGTACCTGCACCTAAAGAAGATCTGTTGCAACTATATAAATTAATGTCAGTAAAAGGAGGAATCACAAACCACCTAGCGGTATTTTTGCTCAAACTTCCATTAGTGAGTTAGCACCGCTACAGATAGTTCAAGATGACACCTATACCAAGCAGTATAAATAACACATTGCATATTAATCATGTACACCATTACAAAATCGCCAACCGATCATAACGCCATCGCAGCAAAATCGTCAACAAACGCCACAAGGGTTGGAATTCATTGTCAATCGTGCCTGCATATACTTATACTGTATCAGTTGCGCTCATGTCAGCAGTTATACCGACACTGCAAGTGCGACGATGTACAGTGGGACATATTCATAATAATGTCTTTATAATTAAGTTATTTGTAAATTTTTTTTTCGGTCATTACCCTATATCACCCATATAGACCAATTTGGTTGTTATTCATACATTTTCTTTTTTAATACATTTTCTATTATTAATAATCTTTGAAAAACAGTCGGGGCATTTTTGAATCCAAAAGGCATCTTCAAAAATTCGTATTGCTCATTATGGAAAAGGTATAGAAGGGCGAAGAGGAAACGACTTTTACCTGGTTAAGCCCACTCTTAAGGTCGCGTTTAGAGAACACCTTTTTTTCTTCAAGGAAGTCCTCAATCAGCGGAAGCGGATAATTATCCCTTGTGGTTAAATTGTGACATACGGGCTTCGCAGACATTTTCTTTACTAAAACTATTGGCGAAGCGTACAGTAAACCGCTCGATTTGATAATACGCCTATCCAGAAGATCACTAACCAACGCGTCAACTTCTTTTTTCTCACTTAACGACAGCCTACGCGGTTGGAGATAGAAGGGAACGGGTACTACTCTCGATTTATAAAGTACAAATTATTTATCGCATAAAACTTCCTTAAATCTATCCAAAAACGAAATAAGTCGAGGTTCGGATATAAATCAATACTTTCTTTCAGTTCGGCGGACGAATCTTATCGCTCGATACAAACGAGTTTATCGTATCCATTAACCGTATATCATTACTATTTAATTTAACGTAATTTCTTATAGGACGATCTGAGGGTGTTTTATCTTCATCGTTATCATTATTATCTAATTTAACGTAATTTCTTATAGGCCGATCTGAAGGTGTTTTATCTACATCAATGCACGAACTCAAGCTAGACGAATGAACCCGATAATGATAGGTGGTGGTAAAACACCAGGGGTTAAGAGTAGAATTATGCATCCGTACAGAGTTCAACTATCGGCAATTTTTTTTCATTTTTATTTTTTAATTCACTTCCAAACTTATTTTTGAATTCACTTTTTAATATATTTCTTAACTCAAGTCTTTATTTATTTGGTATTTCTATTCTGAGCTTAATTTTAAATTCGGAGAGGGCATCACGGCCCAAAAGTTTCAAAAGTGGTACGGTTTCATCTAGAATGATAGAAATAATATAGAAAAATATCTGGAATAAAAAAAAAATATTTTTTACTTGATTATATAATTGAAGTTCACAAAGAATCGTACCGTAAGTGTAAAGTTTTGTTTCCCCTATCCCTCAGTATCTTGAGTAGTGGGGTTCACCCTTTGGAAGGCGTACTACTATTGTCTAAGAGGGAGAGATAATTAGCTGAGTTCGAGCATTTATCAGTACTATAACTACAAAAGAATGCAACACATACCATCTAGACAACCTCCAGGTTTCCGGTTAGCTCATCATCACTGGACTCAGAATCACGTTCCTGCACTTTTGCTCCTGTCTGGTTTCTCTGCTGGTTTCGATTTAAACAGTTCTTGAGGCTTAGAAGATGGATCATAGGGGCGGCGTAAACTAGTATAATGGGCTGAGATTACTTCGAGCAATTAAAGCATTTAGTACTATCTAGTAGTGTGGACGTTAGTGGACCCAGGTTGGACGGAAGTGGCGGAAGTTGCGGTTGGTGTAGGCTAAGACAAATATACTATCGGCTGTCCCATGCTCTGTGTTCCAATCTTCCGGCGACATAATACAATTAAAGGTTTTCCTCTTGTAGTAGATCTTCAGTAAGTAAAACGGTCTTGGAACCACTACAATAGATTCGATTCGACGAACAAAGTTACAAAGCATCATCCCAAAAGTCGCTGTGGACAATTCTAAGCGAGGTATGGTTGAGAGTTTATTAGGACTAACCCTTGTGTTACCATAAAGGAATGATACGCGGGTCTTCGCATGATGCGCTATGCGGTGGTATGTGTCGGTACTGAAAACTTCTTTGTTGGCATCCACAAACGTGTGCAGATACAACCGGGCGGGTGTGGTCGTAAAGGATGTGGAGATCTTAAGTCTAGTTAATGTTGGCATCTGTGACTTTCATTTCTCCCAACGTACGAGTGATTCTTCGAGTATGGGTTCATTCCATCTAATCCCGAGGCGCCAGATTAACTTCAGTATTAGCTTCAACGGTAGACTGAGGAATTCCCTCTTAGTTGGGCATTTATTTCCTCTCTGGGTTAGTTCGGACGAAACATGAACACATCCTCCTCAATGGTCCAACATTGACCCAAGACCTTACCGTTCATGTCGACTTCCATGTCCAAGTTGATCGTCTTAATTTAACTGCATGTCTCCATGGCGTGCGACAAGCTGTGCAGAACTTCTTTAGAATTGGATGTGAAGTTACGCAATTGAAACCCTCCATTACTGTGAATATTGATGACTGCCTTGGTGACAGTGATGGCTTCTGACAAGCTTTCAAAACTATCAACTTTGTCGTCTACGTAATGGTGTTTCACGATGGTTTCGTTGGCTCTCGAGTACTCATTTCGGAACCTTGCGGCGTTAAGGTTCATTATATAGTCCACTGAACAAGGGGAACAGGCGGCTCCGAAGGTCTTGACTTCTATGACGTAGGTGTCTATCGGCATCCCTTCTTCATCTTGCCAGAGGAAACGCCGCGAGTGTCTCGGAACAGCGTTAGAGTACGACTTCATAGGAAACTATTTCAGGCGGTTTGAGATTGCACTCAAATCCGACTCCTTAAGACTTTGAGTTGGTAGCTTGAGGTCCGAAACACCATACACATGCCGAATTGCATATTTTTTTTCGAACCTGCTCCACTTACCTGCTGGTCAATAATCAACGACGGTTCCTGCGCTTGCTTTCCAGCAACCCATTGCTTATTAAGCTGGTGCGGGCTACCTTTGAGACACATCTCCTTAATCAGAATCACATCCAGCATCGAAATCGACGAAATTCGACGACCTCTCCTCGAAAAGTGCGTGTGTGTTGATAGCTTTGTTTAGGCCACAGAGTCACTGGCAAAACATGAAACAAGAGCTTCTCATCGTTGTCGGCAATCTCATTTGTAGCTAACAAACTACCAGCTAACAACACTACCAGGAGCACTAAGGAGTTTGTTGTCTCACTTTAGTCAATGGAGAAGAGTTAAGTTAGCCTTCATGGAGTAGCTTCTGGCATCTTCTGGCATTCTGGCATCCTGGCATCCAAATATTCCTCACATGACAGCTACGAGTAGAATGTACTTTCTTCAGACACGTGAATCATAGACCATGTTGCTTGACATTCAACCACCGTTCCTGCACCGTTGCTTTGACGAACTTACAGCACTCGTTGACTGTGTACCTCTGAACACAAAGGGCATCTTGGAGATCTTGTTACCTTGGGTTCCGTAGTGTATAGCACCGGTAAGAGTCATTTCGGCTCTTTGTCTTCGCTATCCTGGACGGAACAAACTAATCTGGTCACGTCAGTTGGCCAGTCGCTGAAGTTGACGATGGTTGTATATGGCTAAATCACCATCGCATATCTCGCCCATTCCATTTGCCTCGACATAGGCAGCTTACATACCAGCTCTTTAAGCGAATGGGACGAGACGAGCCATATTGGATTCGTTAACAGGCTGTATCTCGCGGACTTGATTCAACTGGCTGTTGATGACCTCCGAAAGCGTAATTCTTCCAGGATGCTTCCTATATTGTCCGGGTGAATCAAGAGAGATTTGACGGCTTCCTTTGCTTCACCTTGACGAGATTTCTGAAGTCTCTGGTTGTTCTCTAAGTTGGTATAGTTGAAGGCGGCTTTTGTTTGCAGAAGATTCTGGACCTTACGTGGCGTCAAGGTGTATACGTTGGTCTCTGACAACTGGCTTCGAATATTGCCTGAATATGACTGCTGTGGCACTTGAGAAAGCGCAGGCTGTATGTATGAATGTGGCGACGGTGCGTATAGATGCGGCGACTGCGTATGCAAGTACGTCGGCGATACATACCTGTCTGATGTCATTTTCACGCTCGAGGGTATTGCATACGGCTGTTCATGTGGAGCTGGCTGCGCCGCATGCGTAACTAACGGCTGGGCAGACGTGAATGAGGGCTGACTACGTATGACTGGCAGTGGTGCTTGAGTGATTGCACTGCAGATCACTATTTCTCAACTGGACTTGAGAGGCCTTGAGCTGCCCTTCCAACTCAGCGGCTGGGTCATCATTTTTATATATTTCTACTGTGCCTGCTCTACTCACGGCAAAAGAAGCAGTAGTTGGCACAGTAGGTTCCATGCCGTGATTTTGTGGACTGCGTCGTGGTGGTGTGCGACTCAACATGCAGTGCGTAAGCAAACAACAACAAAAGATGTTCTCGTCTTGGGAAATAAAGCGCACGCTCAAACGTCGAAATTCGCACGTTTATTTCTAAAATGAGTTACATATAAATTCATTTTGCATACATACATATTCATATATAAAGGGTGATTTTTTAGCTATTACCTCTTTGGTAACACTGGTTTAAACGCTGACGCACGTTTCGTGTTTTGTTTCACTGTCAAACATCTTCAGTTTGGTCTATAATTTAACCATGAATCGTCTTACAAACAACGCTTGCAAATTATTGAATTTTATTATGAAAATGCGTTAAGAAAGTTCATCGCGCGCTTCTTCCGAAAAATTGTGTTCAGCGACGAAGCTCATTTTTAGCTCACTGAGTACGTAAATAAGCAGAATTGTCGATTTTGGAGTGAATATCAGCCAGAAGCATTGCAAGAGCTACCAATGCATCCAGAAAAAGTCACAGTTTGGTGCGGTTTATGGGCTGGTGGCATCATTGGACCTTACTTCTTCAAAGATGATGCGAATCGTAACGTAACTGTGAATGGTGAGCGCTACCGTGAGATGATATCCAACTTTTTTTGCCCAAAATGCAAGAGCTTGACTTGCATAACATGTGGTTTCAACAAGATGGTGCCACATGCCACACAGCACGAGCGACAATGGACTTATTGAGAGGCGAGTTCGGTAAACATTTTATTTCACGTTCGGGACCGGTCAATTGGGCGCCTAGATCGTGCAATTTAAGGCCTTTAGACTATTTTTTGTGGGGCTATGATAAGCTTATGTCTATACAGACAAGCCCGACAACATTGAAGCATTTATTAGTGAGATACCGGCCGAAATGTTGGAAAGAGTATGCCAAAATTGGACTAAGCGGATGGACCATTTGAGGCGCAGTCAAGGTCAACATTTGCATGAAACAATCTCAAAACATTAAATTATATGGACCGTACTATCGTCTTTCCTATAGCTTTTTTTTTTTAACATTCCTATAGTTTTTAAAAAATCACCCTTTACTTACCGCGGTTTGCATCTCTTCCCTTGGCTTCGAAAATGAAAATTAAAGCAGAAATAAAGATGGCTGCCAACCGCGGTTAAGAAGTAGTGCCAATATAATTTACACATGGGCGATTTGGCGAATAGGTGGCGCTTTTAACTTAAAGGCTCTTCCACAAATAATTAATTTGATCTATTATATATATATATATATATATATATATATATATATATATATATATATATATATATATATATATATATATAATATTTATATATAAACATATTTCTTACCCCAATTTGTTGCATGGAACCTGCTTGTCATCCCTTTATCGTCACCAAATATGAAACAAATCTCGTCCAAAATTCTGCTTGAATGTGTCTTAAATTCAAAATCGTCTAATGTTCCATTCAGTCGAAGATTCATTCCATCCATCTGCTTTCTCCTCCTCCTCATGTTTTAGCTTACCTATAGTTTTTTTTAAATTCTGCATCACTCTAATATCCCAGTGCATGGAATCGCTTTTTATACACTTTTCGTGTTCTATAATTTTTCGTGTCATTAATAATTTCCAAATCTTGCAAAATTCTTTCGAAACTCATTTTAAAACTTTTAACTGCCACTTTTAAATTCGACTCAGCCACAACCAGAAATGAAGTATGATAGGGATACCCAACTTCACAGCTGATTGACCCCTAGTCCAATGACGAATTTTATAGACTTTCTGAAAGTTATTCATGAATTTTTAAAAGATGATATAAAAAAAGGTTGTTAAACATTTTAAGAGGCAAGAGAGGTAGAAGTGTGGCATCTCTATCATACTTCATTTCTGACAGAAATGAATGACTAAAGAGATATTCATCTTCGGCCATTTTTGCCCCTAGTCCACACCGGAGAAAAATGTTATAGTAGTGGAATTCCCTTGCATTACACGCATACTTTTACAACGTTCGTCAATTCACCCCAATATGGCGGCCGATTCGTGAATTTTGTGGGATAATGGCGGCAGATTCATGAATTTTGTGGGATAATGGCGGCAGATTCATGAATTTTGTGGGGGATTCTTGAATTTGCCCACGAACATGTACTTATTGTTCGGAGGGTGTTCAGAAGACGGTTCATATTTTCAAGAGGGCATATATTTTTAATATTGGTAAAAATGTAATGCTACGCTCTATTTACAGGAATACTTTGCATCAATTAAATTACGTAGAGTAATATATAGCTTATTTATATGCCATTGCTGGCAAATTAACTTAGTTTTATAGCCTACATTCATATATTCTGAAAACTTATGCATTTAAATTACATAATTAGTTAAGAACAATGGATACAACTGTACCCAACCCATAGTACTCATCATACTCAAGAATATATATTAGAAAAGTTTCATATGTAGTTCACAAAATTTGCACAAATAATTGAATTGATCCCATTTGAATATGTGTTTAATATATAAAAGTTGTGAATGTACCTTGTGGACACGATTTCTCAGTTTCATTTTTTCATTAATTTCCCCTACTTTTCGTGGTGTATTCAAAAGTAAACAATACTGATCAATTTAAAAAAATACTCAGATTTGTGAAAAGCAGTGATAATTAAATAAACAAAATCAATATGAAGATTTGTGTATTAGGATGCGATAATTGCGTCCATACATATAAACCAAGAGATGACAAAACGTAAGTATCTTTTTATCTACGTTAAAAGTCTTGAAGTATGCCTCCAAATTTGAGCGGGTCTTCATGTGACCTTCGTGCCACTTGGAAAGACATCATACTCTTCCATACCGAAGATAGCAAGCTTGGGTGTAAGCTTGCTCCAAAATTAACGGAGGCTCATATAAGGCCAAACACCTTTCAAAAAATGAAAGTTAAATTTGCCTCCCAAGTTTTGAGCCACACAGTTCCAGCGGGTTGTTTCACCTACTATAGTTCAGGTCAAGGACCCAAAACTATGTTAAGTACTGGAGAATTACTAGAATTCTTCAACAATCTTTTCGATATTTTCAACTCATCGTCAAGTTTTAGCACTAGTATATATAGGAAAGGTTTTAGAAAAAATGAAAGTCAAAGGCAGTATATACCTAAGTAACGTATTTTAATATTTTTTAGTGCGGGTGCAATAGGCCTATTGCGGAAACCGAGCACCCGGTTAAAAAAGAATCGGTTAACGCACCGTAAGCATACCCCAAGGGTGGTGCGGAAATGCTTATAAATTATCATGAGTAAAAAAAATCAAATATAGTACATATTTCTTTTCAGAACTAGTGCACTTGGGATGATAAAAAGAATCATTCAGACGTTGATAAGCACCGGCAAATGGATCCATTATTACACTGCAACTACGAATCATCCTGCGGGTAGAACAAACTTAGTACTTGTGATTGCTATGAACATCAAAAAAACTTACACACATAGCTTTTCACAAATCTTCACACTATCGTTGAACATATTATGATATTCATATTGTGATATGATATTCACGAAATTTTTCGGCTTTTCCTTTAAAACGACATCTTTCCAACGAAGATAATTCATTTTCCTCTATTAACAACAATTTGTTTCAATAAATAATAGCTCTTTATACGATAGATTCGTTTTTTTCAGAACTAGTGCACCTGAAAACGAATGAATGTGGCATTGACTGTTAAGTGATGACTTTTACGTATCAATAAAATGTTAATAAGCACGAAAAAACGGACCGAATATCACACTGCAACTACGTTAGGAATCCATCCTGCAGGAAGAATACATTAAATATTTGTTAATGGTATAAACAACAAATAAAACTTAGCTTTTCCGCAATCTTCACACTATCGTCGCAGTGAGGATATTCCATCCAATGATATTCACGAAGTTCTTGTACTTTTCCTTGAAAATGCCTATTTCTAAATGAATGTAATTCATTTTTATCAATTCAAAACAGTCTTTTTCAATAAATAATCGCTCTTTATACGCGAAAATAAGAAATATTCGTTTTTAATTCCCAAACGTATTGATTTCAGCCGTTTTGCAAAACAAATAAAACGTCAAATGAATAAATAATAATCCACCTCATTTGCTTGGAGGGGAAGTTTATCAGCTGTTCTCCAGCTGTTTACAAGAGCTCACACGTATTCACAGACAGGGGCGAAAAAGCGTATAAAAAACGCTGTCAGATGAAATCAAGGGGCAAGAGAAGTAGAAGATGGATATCTCTTTACTCATTCATTTCTGATTTCTGAGCTAAGCGAAGCCGATTACTCCCGCCTAACGCCATATACTATCAATACTCTTAACAAATGTGCGTGTAGTATGCGTGACTTGAGACCACAAACGTCAAAATCTGTGTTCAACTGTGGTTGACTTGGGGGTTTTCCACTGGAATGCTGCGTATCTCTTTAGTACTTCATATCGGTTTTCAACTATGTCGTGTGATAACTACGGGCTTATAGCTCATTATCAAAAAATTATTAAAAGGGCTCGAAATGACGAACAAAAGGTACGTACATACGTATATATGATTGAAAAACATTTGTGAATATATTCTAAGATCCCACATATAAGTGCAATCCGCAATGTGATATTGATTCCAGAACTGAATGTACATACCGACATACAGTCTGTCAGCCAGTTGTTTTGACGTACATAGTCAAAAAATATTAAAATTGCAAATTGGGTTTTTGGAAACGAATACTCCCTTTACTTTTTTGATGCTGTTCTTTTTAGTGACATTTTTTCATGATAGCATTTTAAATCAACCAACCAATATTTTGCAATAGAATCTTTTTGTAAAAACAATTCTTTGAGGGACATTTTGTGTTTTTCGTGTTAGTTCTTGTAAATTGTTTGGTTAATGTTAAAATTCCATTGTCTTGTAATAAATGCCAGTGTAATGACCCACAATTCTCTAGATAACTACTAAATGAAACAACTTAACTATTCGGTTGCCAGAATAAAAGTGAGTGTTTATTTATCTAAAGCTATGACAACTAGAAATTATATATTGCTTTGCCACCTTGATTAGTGTAGTAAAATGTTTATACTACTGACAAGGTCGCCACATCCCTCCTATATTTTTTAGTTTAAGTTGTTATTTTCCAGGACCCCGTTAGATTCTTCCAGCGAGGGATCAGAATTGATTTCATTAGTATTTGTTCTTTCCATCCCTGTTTGAGATATAACTGGTATCTTCTTTACATGGCTTAAGTTTCTTAAGCAGGATCGAAAGTTGTTGTTAGCTTGTGTTGGGGTAGCAATTGCGAAGTAAGACTTTATCGCCAATAGAAATATTCCCCTCCTTCGCACCACAAGCTCTATCACCACTCTATCACCACTCTCTTTTCCTTTTTGTATGTTTATTTTGTCCAGTCTCTTGCCTCTGAGTCTAAAATAGTTTCATTTATGTCTTGTATAGAAGGAATTTTATCTCTAATTGATCTATTACACAGCAGTTATGAAGGTGATTTCCCCGTTGTACCATGCGGTGTCACGTTGTACATTAAAGTAAATTTCTGCATTTCTATTTTATAGCCTGCCCCATTTCCTTGGGCTATTTGTAGTCGCTTTAAAATCGATCTATTCATGTTTTCAATTTCACCATTGGCCTGTGGCCAGTAAGGAGGCGAAGTTATCAAATCAATGTTGTTACTGTCACAATAGTTCTTAAATTCACCACTCACAAACTGCCGACCATTATCAGCTTTTATAGATTTAGGATACTGGAAAACATTTCTTCTAAAATGGCAATTATTTCTGAAGACGTTATTTTTTTTTACAAATCTAGTCTCCTGGTATCTTAAATAATAATCAATGATTACAAAAGCGTAATCGTGATTTGGTAAAGGACCCAATAAATCCATTGCAATGCATTCCCAGGGGCCGTCTGGAAAAGCATGTCGCTGCATAGGCACTGGTGGGGTCGGCCTTGAAACTAACAGACAATCACAGCACAGAAGATTCCACTTCTCTGTCTATTAGTGGCCACCATACTTTTAACCGGAGTCTTCGTTTCATTGCTGTCTTCCCTGGATGACCTTCATGTCCCAACTCCAATACTTTCGTCCGTAACGGTCTTGGTATGACAAGTCTGGAACCACGAAGTAATATGTTTCCCAGGGTGCATAGTTCAAATCGAAACGGAAATAACTTATTTTTATTACTCGCTGTCCAATCGTCCCTCTTGATATTTTCTACCGCTTCCATAATCTCTTGATCGTTGGCGTTTTGTTTGACCACCTCATTTATTGTAAGTGCACGAAGAACCACATTCTCAATTAGTGCACATACACTGTATTCACAATGTCTGTCGAAAGAGTCCGTATCCTGAATGCTTCCAAAGGTTTGTGGTCCGTCACTAGTTCGAATTCTATTCCTGCAAGATAGTAATAAAAACGTTCTACTCCCCAAACTAAAAGCTAAAATCTCTTTTTCTACTGCAGACAGGCTTTTGCTAGCGAACGAAATTACCTCAAGACATCCTTCATGAAATTGTAAGAGGACAGCTCCTAATGCAACAGGACTGGCATCAGCAACTACTTAGTTGTGGCTAATACATGGCCTAAGAACTTTAACTCATGTACTTTCCAGCTGCACTTGTCCCTGTTAAGGGTGATGATCATATCTTTGAGGATGTTCAATACTGCCCTTAATTCCCTGTCATGTTCCTCTTCAGTGACTCCAAAAACAATTATATCGTCCAAGTAATTCATAATATTTATATTTCTGCGGCTGAATTCACCCCAAACAATAACCGTTTGTATCGAAACAGTCTTTTATGGGTAATGAATGTTGTTATTTCGCGGCTGTCTTTAGTTAGCTCTAGTTGGTGATATGCGTTCTTAAGGTCTAAACGGGACAAATACTGAGCACCCTTCAGTTTGGTCATAAGCGTATCAAACGTAGGAAGTGGATAATTTTCTCTTAATATAGCCGCGTTTGCTCGCCGCATGTCTACGCATAAACGAATATTTCATCTTCCTTGAATACTAACACTATAGGTGAAATCCAATTACTTTCACCGTAGACGGGTTCGATGATATCCTCTTCTACTGCCTCATTGAGTGCTACTTTTTCTTCCAAAGCTGTTGGAATGCGACGTAAGGGTTGCTGGACCGGCTTCAGTAACTTATATATAGTCATGTGCCCATGTTTCTATGGCCTTGTCTTTTATGTTAATTTCAAAACCTCCTGCTTTGTGTTACCAAAAGAGCATTTGGCTGCCTGATGTCGAATTCGCAGAAGAAATTTATTGAATCTTTCCCCTTCATCTGGCTTGAGTGTTCTGAACATGTGTCTTTCAAATGTCGAATTTCTCTTGGGTGAAAAATAGTCATTTAGTTTTCTTACCAATACCATGAATACATTTTCATCCTCAATTGCTGTGGAATCCGCTAAAGTTCCAGGGATATTAAAAATAACCTCTTGTAATTGTGGTCCTCCCAGATGCAAGAGCTTATTTTTCTTTTTAATTGGATCAGTGATGTCTTCGGAATCCAAGTAAAGGGAAAGTAAAGGAATGCCTTCGGTCGACAATTGAATGTAACCCTCAATGCTGCAATTGAATGCAATTTCTTTCTTTTGCAATTTAATGCCTTTGGTTAACAATTAAATGTAATACTTATTCGATTCAGTTTTCCTTCGAATTCACCAATTGTCGCCAATTGTAATGGCCCACAATTCTCTAGATAACTACTAAATGAAACATCTTAACTATTCGGTTGCCAGAATAAAAGTGAGTGTTTATTTATCTAAAGCAATGACAACTAGAAATTATATATTGCTTTGCCGCCTTGATTGGTGTAGTAAAATGTTTATACTACTGACAAGGTCGCCACAGCCAGTAAGAAGAACTGCATCAAGGAAACAAAAAACCGTCGTAGGAGTATTCTTTCTCAAAGACTAAAGTTGCAAATTTAATTTTTACGTCAAAACATAGGCCGAGTTCATAATTGCAACATTGTTGCCCCTGCACTGCACAAAATATTCTCTCAGTACATTTATGAACAAAAATACTGCCGCAAGTTTGCAGCAGGTAAGCATTGTCAAAAAAGTAGGCGACAAAAAGTTTGGTTGACTTCTCTACATCGTGTCTAAAAAAGAGTATAATGCCAGGTTTAATGTTTGAAATATGTAATAAACTGACCAACTTTTAAAAATATTAAAGAGTAGCAAAACATACAGCAAAAGCACAGTGCGTTTAAATAAAAATGATTGAGATCTTAAAACATGTTCCATATAACAGAAATGTCTTCAAAATAATAGGAGAATTTTCGTATGATGTTTTTGCATATAAACTTCCACTTTGTGGTTAACCTGCAATCCTGCAACAAAATAAAAAATCACCGCCAATTTGATCGCTTTTATGAACACAGTTGCCGACTGCTCTCATGCATAGCCACTGCAGTTAATTTACATTTATGAACACAAATCTTGCAGGGCTGCTGTAGTGTGACGTTTATGAAATCGGCCTTACTTTACTGATCGCTTTCTATATTTAACTTGTGTCAATTTCTGTCTATTTGTATCCATTTGTATCGGTTTGTATCGTTTATCCAATCGTCATCAATCGCAATTTTATTGTTTTCAGTAAGTTGTGGATGTTTCCTGTAAGATTGCATCTAGCCGCTGAAATAGAGGTCTGAGTTGGAATTGATCGATGGTGAGCTTGTATGGCCGTCTGACTGGCTATGCATAAAACAATTCATCGTACGTATATTGGGCTCATAGATTGTCGGTTGGCTGCCTTTTACACAGATGTTACTTCCGCTTCGAATATACTGCTGTGGTTCGGTACCTGGATTGCTGTGTTTTATGTGTTTTATTTAAAGTCCATGAAAGGCGTATATTGTTTTTTGGCGATAATTTGTTTTTTTAGGGTTGTTTGAATTTTGTTGATACTGTGTTCCCTTTTCCGTGGGCTTTATCCGATCGGTTATCTTCTCTTCCGTTTCGCTGCATACTTGGCTGCGTACCTATGTATCCGTGGGAAGGAAATGTAGTATCATTTCTAGGGCCTCAGATCCTTAATGCACCTGTTACACAGATGCATTGTGATCTCTGTATACTGCTTATCTTGGAAAGAATTGGTCTTCCGCGTGATGCGGTCCACTAAACTAGGATGCCATTAATCAATATTGGCCGTACTATAGCGGTATATAACCAATGTTGGCCACTTTAATGCCTCTGTATAGATCTTCCAAACAAACAACACTATAAGAACATAATGTTAGTTGTTTCAATGCCAATATTTGATACTTTTTGATCATTCTAGTCTTCATTTGGTTTTGATTCTCTTGGGAATCTTCCAACTTGATCTGAAACCTTTTTGGGCCATATTTATATACGCCTTCATAGCAGAAACATCGTAAGTTTCAAAACAGCTCTTTTATTTGTGAATAACCGACGATTGTGACTATTATTTAACTAGACTATACGATTTCTACAATCAATAATACCCAAAAGGAATTTTTCACAGCTCACAGGGATTTCCAGCTTTTGGAAGATGTTTGTGCCTCTTAAAAACCATCCCGTGTTTTGGACCAGTTCTAAATAAGCTGAAATTCCATTTAACGAACTGTAGTTAGCAAATAAATCGTAGGAGCAATAAATAAAAAAAATATCCTCATAATCTGAGACTACCAATGGTATACAATGAGATTGTTTTCAATCAATATTTTTTTCTGAAGAATTTTCTTTAGTTATTATCAATTCGTTTTTGGGGGCCTGAGATAAAACTGCTTTCTCAAATTTCTTGGTCAAATATATCAGAGTTTAAATTCGCCTTATTTAAAATGTATCTTACAGATTTTAGTGGTTGCAGAATCAGAATCAGTTAAAATCAAAAACTGTTTCAGTTCCTGTAATTGAGTGTCATTGTGAACCGTTGTGCGGAATTGACTTTCAAGTATACATGCTTCTCCCACGGACAATTATGAGTATCATGTTCACATGTAGTTAAGCTATTAGTTCTGTTTATGTATACCACAAGTCCGGGCAAAACAAAAAACTTAGCTTATAAAAGGACTGCGATAATTTATGTAGAAACATAGCATTAAATACAAGGAAGTATGAAATAAATACAGTAAAACGACTGCTTCTCATTCTTATACTAATGTAATCTGCCTAGCGAAGAAGGCCAGAGGCCGCTAATGAGACAAACAATGTGAGGACCTAGAAATTCAGTCAGATAGCTTCAAATTAAACAAAAAAGTAAAAGAATTATCTGACACTGAAAGGAAAAACCAATTCTGTGTGATTAAAGATAAGGACGGACAGATACTATTGAGTACTGAAGACAAACTAACCCGATTGAAGCATGGATAAGATCGGATGAAAGAAATCAACTTCAACCCAACAGCGGAAGTGATGGACCATGAAAGAAGAAGTCATAAGGGTGCTAACGGAGCCTAAGAATAAAAAAGCTACAGGACTAGATAAACTACCGAATGAACTTCTGAAAATTTGCAAATAATGGTCAACCTATTGAATGCAATTTATACATATGACACAAATCCCGATGATTGGCTACAAACTGTTTTCATAACGTTTTCATAAGCTAAAGAAAAAATATTCCAAGAAATTTTCCACAGAAGAATATATAAAAAAAATTTTAAGAGGGTATTAGTTTTACTCAATTTGGATTCAGAAACGGTATTTAATACACGTGAAGCATTTTTCGCATTCATGATATTGGTTCAACGTGGCGTAGAGATGGAGAAAGACATTTTTGCATGTCTCGTAGAGATGGAGAAAGACATTTTTGCATGTCTCGTAGATTATGAGAGAGATAGAAGAGCCCGGTCACATGATGAAAAGACTAAATGAGAAAAGCAACAACTACGGACTAAGAATAAACACCGCAAAAACAAAGTTTATAGTCTTAAGTAGAAAATAGTTTTAAGGGAATCATCAACTGCAGAACTTCGAACTTAAAGTAAAAAACAAACAAATCGAAAGGGTCGAAAGCGTTAAATGACTAATAACTCTAAGTTATTAGGAAATATAATGATGTAGCTGCTACTGCGGCTTTTCATTGGTATTTTCAACAAATACTAAGACGAATAAGAGGGAAAAGAGCTAATATTTCTAATACAAAAGAGAAAGATGGAATACCTCGTGCACATCCTGAGGAACGAAAAATACAAGTTACTCCAACTCATTCTACAAGGAAAGGTAGAATGAAGAAGATCGGCTGGCAGACATGGCTATCAAACATGGAATGGTTCAAGCTGTCAGCGCAGATATAATGATAGGAGCAAATAATAAACATATTCTAACAATGAAGATGTCCAACCTCCGGAGCGGAGAAGAACTATAAGAAGATATCGTTTCGCATCAAACCTGAACTTACGAATTCTTTAGGTTAGGTTAAGTTGATAATTAAACATGGTATGGCCACGTCTCACTAAGGTCCAGTTGGACTAATAGTGTTGGCCATAACCTTTCCGGTCCTACTAGCGTTCTTGAGGTTTTGTTGTACCTGCCCCGTCGAGAGGTCTCACATGTGGGAAGACAACTCCACCTATCATTAGCTAACTCCATGATTTTATTGTCCACTTTCTTCTTGATATCAGATAGAGATGGATCAAACAAGTTTATCTGCTACCTCATTGCCGGTTATGTCCCTATGACCTGGGACCCAGCATAGAGTAATCGAATGCGGAGAGCCAATAATCTTGAGCTCTGTCAATTAGAATGGTAATATCAAGCGGTGGTATTTCCAACAATGATGTCAGTTTATTTGGTAGGTTGATCAAGGTCATTGACACTGTTAATTACTTTTCGAGCTAAGTACCTCGCTAAGTACCTAATTCTCTCGTCATTAACTGTCAAACCTTCGAGTGGTTGACCAAGAGAGGGTTTCACGAAATACTATGCGTTAAATCTAAGACTTCTTCCAATATTTTCAGTACAGAGGTTATTCATTGGAATCAACTTAAAAAGATTATTACCTTTATCGTTCGAATCCGGGATTCCTCAGACTGTGTGATTTGAATTGGAGTCTCAGATATTGGTGAATCCAAGGTACTTGTACCAAATCAATGTCAATTTTGCCCGTTGAGAGGCCAAGCCAGGTTAGCACCAGCCGGAGCTGAACTGGTGCCTGTGGCTCCCCGTATCGACCAGAGCTCGTTTTCCATCGGGATCCGCCTTGGGATATGGCCTGGCAGCGTTGCCGATGAAAGATCTGGGAGTCGTCAGGGCATTGCCGTCCTAACCCTTGGGTGACCTGGTAACTGGTGAGACTGCTCCTTGCCTCCGCCGAATAGCTTCGGGAACATGTATCAATGCTTCTTCACTCTTGGCCCCCTGCGGGTCGATCTTTGAGCAGATAACAAGCGGCTAACCTTTGTACAAAAAGGGCGACTTTAAGTCATTTTCTTTGTGCTGTTGGATTCAACACAGTTTTTATTTCAAAGCAATGAAAATCTATCTAGAAAAAAAATCTTGTAGCGAAATTCCAGTTGGAATTCGGAAATCAGTTAATACTAGGCTGTTCAACAAAGCAGATGTAGTTATTTGTGCAAGTTAGTAGTAATATAAGATCATTTAAAAAAGTTGTAAGTTACATCTAATTAAATTATGGCAACGTATTCCGTAAAAAATATTGTTTCTCTCTCTAACTCGAATTTTTCCAAAACTCTGGAACAAATCGTATGTATCTCATTCATATATCCCGTGAAAATTCGACATAGATGTATGTGTGTGTCGGGGAAACAAAAATTCTCAAAAATGAATGCTTCGACTTGATTTGTTTTTTGCATAAACAACTTATATTCGACTATCTTTAACGTCTATACCAGCAAATCCAGCTTTGCGCGATTGGCTTACAGGATTTGATTTTTAAAAGTACCTATATGTAATTTTTGCTTGTTTTTTATATAATATAAAAATACGATTGATTTCAAATATATATTACTTTCAGTTACATTACTGCATTGAAAAACTTTTCGGACTATCTATCACGATTGAGCATCTACAGAAGACGGGTATTGGCAAAACTATAAATTCTCTTCGGAAATATAATGGAGAGGTAGGAACCGCAGCAAAGGCCTTAGTTGCTAAATGGAAGGCAATGATTGCTGATTTAGACATAGGACAAAACAGAGAAGAATTGGAAAAAAGTGTACGGAATGATGTTAGATTAAAGAAAAATAATCAAAATGTTGAAGAAAGTGGACAGAATTCAAACACCCAGACAAATTTGACCAATCGATGCAATAAAATCTGTTTAGAACCATATGGTGGAAGCATTGTTAACAAATCCAACAACACAAAAAGTCACAACTTGAAATCGAAGTCTAATAAATACCATGGTATATGTTCACTATCGGAACCTTTTCATTCAGGTAAAACACAAAAAGAAATCATTTCTCTGCAGGTAAGATCTATTATATTCGTAGTCTACACATTTTGAGTTGTAGTGACATAATAACTCTTGTATAGCGGATACAATCGATAAAAAGTAGTCAACAATTAATTAGTCTTTAGTAATGAAACAGTTTGGTCTAATTGTCTTGATGATGATGTACAGAATTATGTTATAGTAACTGCTACTAATGGGTAGGTTAGGTTGTAGTGGCCAACACTTAGGCCAAAGTATGCCCACGCTGATTTATTTCCCCTAACAGTTAGAACCAGTTGCTACAATTAGAACCAGATGACGCCAATGAACGTCCTGAGTGAAGTTCTGCTAATCTTAAGCGTCTGATCTTGAGCGATCGTTTGAGATTATGTGATGGCTGTATTCGATGTATCCGTTCAATTCATTTATTGCAGATAATTCTTCAAATTTCTTGAAACTTTTTAAATCTGTATATCATCTGCATAAAAATGATGCTCACACCTTTTAATACACTTTGATATGTCATTTATAAAAAGTATGAATAAGAGCGGAATAAGAACGGAGCCCTGAGGCGGCCCTAATTAATACGACATTAATGCTCGTTTCACAATGTAGAGATGTAGAAAAGTGATTTAGATATTTATTTGAACGGAATTATTTTTACAATTGAGTTTACAACTAGACTTGCAAACTAAAGGTTAGGGTGTTGACCCAACAATTTATTTAATACAATTGAAACAATGTAATTGTTTAATTTAATGTTTATTATTATTGTCGGTTTATTGTTTACTTTTTATGTCCTACAATGGCTGCTACTTCCATCGGGTTGTTCAAGTCGGTGTGTCCATAGCGGTCCTCTTGGGATGGGGTGGTGATGTGGTGGCCGACTTAGCCTCGATGGTGATTGCTATCGCTGCTCTGGTAGAATCAATGTAGCTCGTTGTTGGACGTCGTTGGAAAGTTCTGCTCGTTTAGCAGATTTAAAGCCTTGAGATAGCGTCGTCCGGGGATTGTGTTTCTCAGGTTCCTGATTTCCTCATTAGGATGGTTATTGCAGTTTTGTCCTCTGGCTTAATCCATTTCGCCTGCGCATCAATGGATAGATGCGATGGAAGCCTAGGTTGGCCTTTCTAAGGATCAGTTTCGCATGACTGTTCAACTTCAACCCTTCCGTGAAGTTAATGCCAAGATACTTGACCTTTTCGTTTGCTGAATGATGGTCTCCTTAAGCGCATAAGTACCGATTTCCCAGCATTGATACGAATACCCCATTTGGTAGAGTAGTCAAATTTGTTCGCTTATGTGGTGACGTCGAGCTGGCTTAAGTCAGCGAGTCATCTGCAAATAGACAGCAGTTCACTGTGTCAATTGGACGTGGTTGATCTGCCGTGTAGATGTTGAAAAGCCACGGTCCCAGCCGTGATCCTTGTGCCACTCCCGTCTTGGTGCTCCGCTCTGTTGACGTGCTGCCTTCAAATGAGACGTAGAATCTTCTGGAATGCAGAAAGCTATAAATTATTCTGATGAGGTTGGAGGCGAATCCGAGCTTCAGCTTGTAGATGAGTCCCTCAATCCAAACCGTATCGAAGGCCTTTTCTACGTTCATGAAACAGGCGACGGTGATCTCGTTATTGCTCAGCGCATCTACAATATCGTGGTGGAACTTCTTTAGAGGATGTAGGGTTGAATGTTTTTTCCCGAAATCCGCACTGATAATCGGAATGATGCGTAGGTCGGTAGATTTTCAGCACTACCAGGTTCTTCAGGATCTTGCCTATATTGCTCAAGAGCGATATATGACTGTATCCTGAAAAACCTGGTACCATTCCCCATTTTTAATATAAGTAGCAATTGTTGATGCAATTGTTCATCATGACTTTGAGAAGTATCATCACCGTTTGTGGCATTCGCTTCAGGACGAAATTCGAAATATTGTCAGCCCAGTCTGCTTTCCTTTTTGTTTTACGTTGAATAATTCCCGCAATTTCTTCGGCCGTTGAGGTCATCATTTCCTGTCGGGTCGTCCGCTGGGTTTGTTTCGCTGAAAATGATGTCTGGTGCGGATGAATTCTCAAGTGCACTGACGTAGGTGTTGACTTGATGATGGAAAAGTTGCCTTCGAAAAAGAATGAAAATTCTTCTGCTTTCTCCGCTGGCGTGTTTGCATCGTGTTGCTTCCTCTGACCGAAGATTTGGTGAATTTTTGAGAATGTCCTGGCTATATTTTGCAGGACTGTTCTCCAGCTGTATATTTTTGTGCGTTTGTACCGCGTTCCGAAACATGATGTTCAACTTATTGAGAACAGCTTGGTTGTTGCTGCATCGTGTGTTCAGCTCCCGGTGGTGTATTCGCTGGAGTCTTTTCCTCAGCCTTTGCCTGTGATGATAAAGGTTTTGGATATGTACGGGTAAGTTACTATACCTGTCTCTGTTTGTCCTGGGCCTATTTTGCTGGTCTAAATCGTTGTTGATTAAGTTCTCGAGTGCTTCAAACGCTGTGTCAATCTCCGTGTTGGTGAGGTTCCTTATTGCTGACGGGATGTAGATCTTCTCCAGTGTATCTTCTTGTAGTTTAGCTACATCCAGCTGATGTAGGTTGACGAATATCTGGGGTGTAATTAAAGTTCTCGATTTTCTGTTGCTAAAGGAAAATCTTGATTTTATTCACAATGTAGAGTTGGTCCCTCGACTACGTGCTGGTTACGATAACTGCTTCATACCATAAATAATGATCATACCATAAACAATCATCTTTGTCGTTTCAAAAATTGTTAATTTCCGTTAAACTTTTCCGCCCAATGAAATTGTGGAGTAACGCAGGGAAATGTCAAATAGCACCAAAATGTTTCAGCATGTTGAAAAATTTTTCAAAGGCTTTCCTTAGACATTGAATTGTAATTTGGCTAAATTCAATTTAATTTGGTTTGGTAATTGGTACTTACTTATCAGACCGGCGACCCAAGGGCCCGAGCCTGAGCCATTTGCTGCCTTTCATTGCTGACGGTCCATTTAGAGTTCACTCAGGAAATCTGAATTCATAATCAAACGTTTTTGAGTGAACTACCGGCAATTTTGTCCCTTTTATGATATTATCCGGTGTCGAAGCGTGTCCTGACTAGGCAGTTTCAGTGGCACAGTATGAATCTGACTTCTGGTGAGACCGAGGAGTTGTTTCGTTATATTAAGAGAAATAGTTGGTAGGAACATTTTGGCCTTCCTGTTACATTCCGTATGCTCGCAGTAATGATTGGTCATGTCCCTAAGCCAATTATTTATACAGCTCCTAGCAGTGGTGATGGATAAGTCGCAGAAGGTTCGTGGCATCATGAACTGTGACGCGGATCCTTTTCTGGCTAGTTGGTCTACTCTTTCATTTCCTGTGTGATCGCTGTGTCTTGGTACTCAAATGAGACCGACTCTGCTTGTGTTGGCCACCTGGTGTAGAAGTTGTAAGCAGTCCCATACTATTATTATTGTTGTTAACGGTAAACTCCACCGCGACCTATAGTTAGCTTTTCCAAGAGCTCCCCTCTCATGCAGCTCTTTTTAGAGTTGTATTGAGAGTTATCTGCTCCTGTTACTCGAATGTGGAAGAGATTTGTCCTAGAGGAGTCTCACTAAGCCAGTTTCCTTTAGGAATATGAGAATGAGAGCTGGTTGCAGTGACTTCAATTCTTCCTCTGATATTAGGTGCTTGGCTTAATATCTCTTCCTTTTGTGGGCAAGTGCCTTACAAAATCCCAGTATATGTTCTGGAATTTGATTACATGCCTCCTTCCTTTCCCTGAGTCTACAGTGCCCTGTTAGGAAGCCTGTTCAAATACGGTGGTTATTTTTTTGCTCAATCTGATGCACGCCTCAAACCTCTTCCGGTTATTTTCTTCCAGGTTGTTGGCCCAAGAGCTTCTTGGTCTGCTTCATGCCATGAACGTTGTTCCAAGTACCTGCCCGGTTCCTACTTTCTAGTTCTCTGAACTTTTCCCTGAGTACGTGATCTCCTACAGCGAAGAATGGTTCGGAGCCTATGAAAGGTTCCGATGCCCCTTTCCTAGCGAGGGAATCATTGCCTTCTATCCTTATATGGCCAAGTATCCAACAAAGTTTTACTCTGTTACTCCTGCTCAGCTCCTTAAGCTTCTGTAGACATTCCCATACGGGCTTGGATTTGATGATAAGAGAGTCTGCTTTAAAGATGCTGGATGCGTTTGCCCATGGGTTCCTAGTACTTTGTCCGGGGTCCAAATTCTCTTTTCCCCGTTCCTTCATGAGTTCTTGATCCATCTTTATATCATTTTACCTTTTTGCTGCTCAGTCTGTGGACTATGGATTCATTGCTGCAGTCTTTTTTGGTGATGAGCTTGATAGTAAACTGCTTTTGGAAATTGAATTTCCTAATCGAGTCCCAATGCACCTGTCTTTTTTCTATCCCTTCTTTTACCATTCTCATGATTGTTTCATTTGCACATTCTACTACCACCAGATGCAATGGAATCAGCTCCAATAGCATCTCCATTGTTTTAGTCGTTCCCGTTTGTGTTTTCTTCTGAAAGGTACTATGGTGGCTTTAGCTGGATTAAGACTTAGCCCAGCTGATAAGCACCACTCTTTAATTTTTAGTACCCACTCGATGCCATCACAATGGATCTCCCCCATCCTGCCGCTGGCTATAATGACTATAACATCAGCGTATGCCTGACATATGATGTGCATATGATGCAAATTGCACATTATGTGCAAATTGCGCTGCTCTTCAGCTTCCTCTAAAACTTGCCCATGCTACCAACAGGCAAAAATTAATTTTAAAAATTTAAACAAAACCCTTCCCCTATCAGCACAACCAATTATGCTAAATCAGTTATCATTATCAATATACTTCAGCATACATTGCCAAAAAGTCCTCCCCCAAAGTAATCTGTTTCTAACCCTTCAATGGAACATGAAAGGTTATGTAGACAATTACGATGAATTACAGCTACTTATCCAAAATCACTCACCACATATAGTTGCAATTCAAGAAACACACCTTGCATCCGGTTCAAAGGCAATCACGCCCAAAGCCTACACGGGATTTTTCCACAACCATCCACAGGTAACATACTCCAAACAAGGAATTGGAATCTTAATTAAAAGAAACATACCCCATACTAAACTAAACTTCATTTCTAACATTCTAATAATAATCTGCCCTTCAAATAAATACCTACATAGAATTCTCCTTCATCTGCATATACATCGTCCTAAACCAATCGTTAACCTTATCAGAACAAATCACCCGTCCCGACCTTATAGTAGGTGACATAAATACTTTTAGTACAATGTGGGAATCCGCCACCAGCAATAGTAACGGCGTGATATGGGAGAATATGTGCTGCGAATATGTGCATACAAACCTCAACACGTGCTATCACGAAAAGGAAAGTCCCCTGGTGAACCAACGATCTAAAACTCTTAGAAGAACAGAAACTTTTAGCTTGGCGTTTATTTAAGAACAACCACACTCAACTCAGCCTTATAGCGTTTAAGAACAGAATAGCATTTTCCGAAGAGCATTAAAAGTAAACAATTCCAAAAGCCTCCATGAGTTCACATCCACAATAAACCCAAATTCCTCTACAGCTAAAATGTGACATAACATTCGCCGCCTTACCAGTGAGCCGCAATTCACCCATACCACCTGCCTGGAAAGACTAGATTGCACAATTTCCTCCCATCCAGACATCGTACTTACTTTCGCTCAAGCATGGTCTAAACTGTCCAGTAATGATAAATTTTCAGCACAATTTAATGTCGCTAAATTACGTAGCCTTCAAATTACTGTTGACGACAACAACACCTGCAACAATCGAAGGAGCAGTATCTAATTAGAATTTGATTATTGCTTGTACGCACTGAAAGTCAAAACGACCGGTAGAGATCTTATTTCGTATACAATACTAAAGAATCTCCCTGATGATTATAAACACAGACTAATTATTCTATACATCTGTTCTACTGGTTGTTCTACTGGTATTATTCTCCAACTCTGGAAACCAGCCAGCATATATTATATATATGCCACAATAATACCCCTCCGTAAACCCCAGACAGTAAAAAACACGGTTAATGATTTCCGACACATTTCTTGAATCCCATGCTTATCCCAAGTACTGGAGAAAATTGTAGCGAAAAGGATATTTTGGTTCATTGAATCACAGAAGCTAATAAGCCCAAACCAAGTGGCTTCTAAACCAAATAAAGGTAATGCTGTCTGTTGTTGACAGTCTGTTGTACATAGATAATTACATAACGACACCGCTTTCGGCAAGGCACCACACGACCATTCTATCACTCGACTTTGAAAACGCGTTTGATAGAATAGGGATTCACCTCATATTAAATAAACTGAAAATCTGGAGAATTGGAACCGACATTTTTAGATTCGTTGAATCATTTTTAACAAATAGAAAGTTCTGTGTACGGGCCAACAATCTATACTCTCCAACATTTCCATTATATAATGGTATCCCCCAAGGGTAACCACTCTCAGTAGTTCTATTCATCATCGCCTTCGTAGAACTAAGCGAAATAATATATAGGCATCAATACACTGCGTCTATGCTGATGACGTATACATCTTGTTTTAAAAAAACACAAAACTTCCGGATACCTCCGGAGCAAAACTGTAACACATATGTAGAAAAAAACTCGGCCCATAGAAAATATACATATGTAAGCATAAAATTCTGGGATTAACTTTTAGTAATAAATACAAATGTAATCTAATACAAATTATAATTACATACCTAGCCAGTAAGAAATTAAGCGTACATATTCACACTTTATGTAAACTTGTAAAAGCACTAGTGATAAGTGAAATCGCATATGGCTTAGAGATTTACGGCAAATGTCCAAAAACAACAACCAGCAGTTTAAAACCATACATCATGCAGTCATAAACGCCATCGGTTCTTTCAGCACAACACCAGTATTGAACATGCTAGCTGAAGCCGGACTTCCCACCGTAGAGGAAATGGTTGTTGAGCAATCATTGATACTGGTACCCAAGCTGCTTTTGTCTACCAATTCCATCATTGATAATTGCATTGACAGCGCAATACGATCGAAACGAGACAAAAGGATCCCGTCTGCTATCATAAATACACTGCAAGCTGCATCCAAAAATAATATTCATGTAACAAAAAGCCCCCCTTGGAAAATCCGTAATAATAATCATCATGATCCTAACCAAATTCAAGAAAGCGGAAAAGCCAGCATATCTTTTTCGAACAAAACACAAGACTGGAAACTCATCTTTACTGATGGTTCAAAAACAAAAGATACTATTTCTTTCGCTATATTCCAGGAAGATGGAGCCCCCATGTTTAGTAACTGCTCTAAAGTCGACCTTCAACGTCTCATCAATACGCTGACGAAAAGAAACCGTCTCCTAAACTGGCAAATGCACAAACACCACTACACAAATATCAACAAGAACCGATCACAAGTAATATACCCAGCCACCAGCTGTAAACATTGTCCACACCGCGATGTCCCACCAACACCTGCTGCAAAAGGAGCCACCGCCGACCTGTACTGAGTACGATTGTGTTATTGACATCCTACATACCCTCGGATAAAAACTATGCCCTATTTCCTTCCTACTCAACCCCCACCCTAAAAATAACCAATCAATATATGAATTTCTAAGCAACATTGCTTTGAGTATTTATAGGGATGACGGCCATTAATTTCATAATTTGTATTGATTTAAATAATTAGTTTAAAATACAATTCTATTGACTTACCAGGTGATAGATACATATAAAAGAAACATGCATTCTTTTTCATCCCTTACAGGTGGCCCTAAACTATTCAGAAATACTCCTACCTCCTTACAGATTTATTACTCTCTCTGTTTTTTTATGAATAAAGGATGAGAGTCAACACCTTTGGGGGCACCCGGTGATTTGTAGGCATCGAAGCTGCTCACTGCCCAGTGCAGTTTATGTGGAGCTAACTCCGGTTAACTTATCTGTTGCGTCGCTGTTTTCCGGGAAGTGGGTTTCTATTAGGTAATGAAGGGTTTCTTCGTTCGAGTCAATCTATGAACTCTGACTTTTCTATGTACGTTGGCATTGTTGGCGTTTTGGTTAGTAGTAATCTTCGGTGACTACATTCCTTTGTACTATCAATGCTTCCAAAGAATTTCTTCCAGGATTCATTTTCACATTTTCATTCATTTTGCGCTTTCTTAATTCCTTTTTAAAAGTTCGTTAGGCTTTGCTTAGTGCTTAAAATGTACAAATTCAATACTAATTGGCTAAATATAGCTTTTTTTCTTTATCTACACAATTATTATTTCTTTTATCCCCGCCATACAAAGTTTATGGGGACACCCGGGTACTCGTCGCGCAGAAAATAGAAACATTAATTTTCTAAATATAGTTTTAGAACTGTTTTGTTTTTGGCTCCCGTCTCGCTGACTAAATGATTAGTATTAATTCCGCATTTTGTTATTTTTTTCTATCACAGAGCACACAAACCACTACGTTCTCTAAGTGTTAACTTTCAGTATCGCTTTACACAGCAGATTTTTGCTGCGCGACTAAACATCATCTATCGATTTGCATCTCATAGATTACATCAAATAAACAGCATTAATGAAATAATAGTGCAGGGATACATTTTTTAAACTCTAATCGAGACAAGCTAAAATCAATTTCGTTGCAAAGTTCATTAAAAGTGTTTATACACCTTGTAAAAGGTTCATTACAACCATAGTTGGTTCTATGCCTCTTATCGTATGGTAAATTTCTCACCCGAAGACAGCATGTATATTCATGGGGAGCATATATATTCATGAGAAAAAGTAAATCTGGTGAATTTACACGGCAATTAATAATATCGCATGGCTGATGCTGCCTTACGCCTGAAACTATCTATTATTATTTTACATCTATCGTCATATTTAGGGAGTTCTTCGAAGGAATATAATTTACGGACAGCATATCTCTATGATCATTTATGAAATAATCAATCGGAGATGTCGATATGCCGTAAAGATCTTACATATTTGAATATTCATCTCTAGTCCATTGTGCTTGATTTACATACTCTTACTCTGGCAACCCTAGCATGCTGAGGCTGAGAAGAGATTATTTGTCACAGAGTACAACTTGACACTCTTGTCACTATTTGCCGAAACACCACATGGTCTGCAAATCAAACAGTTACAGCTTTCTATGGAATCGTGTCCCAGCGTAATGCAGGGTGTTCACGTGGATATGCTGCTGTGTTATTTCAATCAATGAAACTCTCTCCCTCTCTTGCTCTTGTGTCTGATGGAGAGAATTTGAAGACACTCTCTCCTGCTATGCTGGATCAACATGTTGTGCATGTTCTTGCATCATGTGCTTGGAGCATGATCGGTTACTCAGAGTATGATGATTATGTGTAGATGCTAATGAAAAAATCTCTTTGGCTTTCTGTGAATAACAGGTAACGAGTTGAAGAAATGATTAGTTTTTGGGGCATTAGTCAGTCTGTACTCGAGAGTGATAGTTAAAAGTTAAAGAAAAGTTAAAAATCAAATTTGTGAAAAGCAAAGTATTTAAAATTTTTTAAATATTTAAAAATTTCGTGAACTTCATTTATGAACAAAAGCAAGAGTAATGGCCCCACATAGCTACCTTGTGGAACGCCCGATGTAACTTTTATTACTCGAAGTCTAAAGCTATCGATCTTTACCAATTCCTTCCTATTATTTAAGTAATTGGAAAACCACTCTAAAATTGACGAACGGCATCCCAAAGACTTTAGCTTGTTTAAAAGCAAACCCATTCGGGGCCTGGGCTGTAATTTACTTTAAGAATTTGTTAAGAACCTCGGGTATATTAGAGTAATGGTTATTCATTGTCTAGACCGGAGACACTTTATAGACCGACTCAAAAAAGTTGGCAAATAGGTCACCGGTTTTATCCAAGTTTGTTGAAATTACGTTACCAAATTCCATTATCTTGGGCATGCCCAAGGAATTTCTTTTTGAGTTAACGTGATTTCAAAATTATGGACCATTGCTCCTTACTGAAGATTCTACAGACAAGTCGTATTGCTTATATAAAAATCTATTCAAGAACTAAAATAATATCAATAAAACGAGTTTAAATTGAGAACGATTTTTGAGATTCAGAATCATATTTTTTTCATATTTAATCATATTTAAACTCGTTTTATTTGAAACATAGTTTGAATATGGTTTCCTTTTAACATTTCTTAGATTTACTACACTTTTGTTTGTCCATGGAATTCCAAATCGGTTTCTGTGACGCGTTTTATTAACAAATGACTCTAAACCAGAATTAAAAAATTTATTTATAAATATATCATAGTTACCTTTCAAATTTGTGGAATACAACAAGTCCTCTCCCAATTGAATTGATTTAGGTATTCATTCAGTGCAACAAAATTGGTCTTAGCGAATTTATAAGTTAAACCGGCATTGTTATTACTACAATTTCCGTAACAAAAGAATTTAAAATCTAAAAGTAAGGCTTTGTGATGAATTTTATTCAAATCAATCACATTCAAGGCTTCTGATATTTTAAAGTTGACCTCATTGTTTAAAAATACTAAATCTGAAATTCGATCTAAACTAAGATAAAAGACCATCTGTTATCAAACGCTCCCATTCATGAATAACATTAAATGGGATTAAATTATCCCACGAGTAACGACACTACTAATATTATCAATGTGTTTTTGATACATAACACTTTTTGGTGTAACGTAGGAGAGGAAAATAACCATCTGATAAAGGACGTCATCAACAAAATCAATAGATACACACATCTGCTCTACATCAATTGTTTGATGCACCAACATAATTTGGCGGCAGAGCAGACGAGATGAGACAGCTATTAAAACTCCCCCACCTCTCTCCTCACTTGACCTGCAGCGATCATTCCGGTAAACCACATACACAGCTGAGAATAATTTTTCGTACAAACCTACCTTAAGTAAGACTTTCTCATTTTATTAATATATATTTATGCTATGTTGAATTAAGTAAGTACGTAATTTAATAGAAGATACATTGTGCAGAATATTTACTCAAAAAAATAAAAAAAAGTTTGTTGTAAAAAAAATCTACAGCTCAAATTGTTTTTCCTTAAAAAAGGATGAGAAAAATTGTTCGTACATTAAAGGACTTGGCAACGCCATAGCACACCGTTAGATCAAGTACGAAATATTTCCTTGTTTTTGCTTGTTTTTGTTTATAAATTCTTACGTTGCATGTGTGTAATGTGTTTGAAGAAAACGTCTAGAAAGTTGCATTTTGACAGGAGTAAAGGTAAAAACAGAAGAAAATGGTGAAAACTCGCAGAAATACTTCGATCGATACGTGATCTCTAGTGATTTATCACAGAGAATCGGGGAAAACATTACGTTTAATCGGCAACTTGTTAAATTAACCCATTCAACAGTTTGTGATCGGTATTACAATGAAGGGAGAGTGGAACACAAAAGTGGTGCAGGAAGAAAAAAAAAGATTAAGCCGTCAGATGAAAAGTTTTTAAAGAGGGAAATAAAATCCAACCCCAAAATTACAGCTGTTGAGTTAAATAAAAAATTAAAGGATTTTAGTCGAACAACTGTTTCGCCATACGCATAAAACTAAATTACCTAGCATTTGTGTTGCACGGCGAAAGCCACTTTTAAGAGAACAAAATATTAAACGAAGGCTTAAATTTGCGAAAAAGTATAAGAACGAGGCAGAATTTTGGAAAAAAGTGATTTTCTTAGATGAGAGTGAGTTCGTTCTTTAGAAGTGATAGAAAACAAGAAAAGGTGTGGAGAAAAAAAAACTAAGCTTTTGCAACCAAAACATGTAACAGCCACAGTTAAACACGGGGGTGGGAATGTTATGGTTTGGGGGACAATGGGTTATTATGGAGTGGGAAATCTCGTATTTGTTGATGGAAATATGGACCACAAGCAATATTTACCCATCCTCAAGTTTCTGCTGAAAAAAACAACTGCGCTCAGGATTTTTATCTTTATCAAGATAACGATCCTAAGCACACAGCACACGACGTTAGGCTTTGGTTGCTTTATAACTGTCCCCCGTTCTTCAGACTCCAGCTCAAAGCCTAGATCTCAACCCAATTGAGCATCTGAGGGAACAACACAGGAAAATACGTGAAAATCATAAAGTTCGGACGAAAATGCTGCTAAAAGAAGCAGCAAAGAAGAGTGGAATAAGATGGACACCAGCATTACAGAAACTTACAGGTACTAACAGATTAATATTACAACTTCAATACAACTCTTAAATTTTGTACGAAAAATTGTTCTCACTTACTTTTAAGATGAAATCAATTTATTTTAAGCACATTTTTGAACTTTTTTATTTTCTAGTGTTATTGCATTGAACTATTCTCCGTTTTTATTAAAAAAAAACTTCTGTTGTTTTAATTAAAGGAGATTTGTACGAAAAATTGTTCTCGTGAGTGTATGACTGATCAAAAATGTCTGCAGAACAGGTCTAACATAACCAACAAACACCAATATCGTATTGTCAGAGAGAGAAATAAAAATTTCTTTTAATTTCGAACCTTCTACATTTTGATAATACAGAGAATAGGTTTTAACGGAGGTGCCTTGCCCTTGCAGCTGATCAGTGTTTATATTTTGATCTTTGCGCAAAGATCTTTGGGCAAAGCAACTCCGTTTTTTTTAATGAATTTTTTTATTTTAATTCCCTACGGTCGACGGTACGACGACATCTTGAAATTTATAAAGTGTAATTTGTTTAAGTCCGCGGTTGACTTAACCAGTTTAATACATGTATGTCACCGTCCGGCGAGTTCAACTTGGATGAAATGTAATTCTTCACAGCACTTTCCGTAGTGTTAACACGAAAACCATCTGAGTGAATCCCTTTTGTTGGAGTCGCGACAAAATCGGAAGCACACGAGTCTTTGCCTACGATTTGTTTATTGTTTTCTTTCGCGTTTAGATTTTTTTCGAGATACTTTCGGCAGATCCTGTCGCAGACAATACAACACACTTGGTGTGAAACTTTCTGCAGCAAAATCCTCCGCAGCTAATAAATTCTGCAGACAGAATGCCAGTATTACATTCGCTACAATTATCCACCGTTTTCGAATTATATTAATTAATTTATTAATATTAAAAATAAACGAACAAATGTTTCGACGCGAACGATTTATACCGCTTGACAGGGCAAACGATATTGACGAGAGGGTTTATTGTTTGGTTGCTTTGCCCCTATAAAAAAAAAAAGAGATGGTTTGTATTCAACTCTGTTAATCAAAGTTTCAAACTCAACTCTTGCGGCGGTATGTCTGCGTCGACGAAGTGAATTGTGCATGAAATCGAGTATGACTTTCGCACGCTAAATTTTGTTGAATGGGAATTACACCTAAACGTTAAGTTTTTTTTCAGCATTTCATTTGACATTTCTCAATTTCAGAATAACTCAATTTGAGTTACGGAAAGATACACAGTCGATCAACGCGGTAAAGTTATTCAGGCTTATTATAAAAATGGGCGTTCAAATCAAAATGCATATCGTGCATTTTTTCGGTCAATTTAATCGTCGAAATGTGCGTACAATCCGAAAAATCGTGCAAAAATTTAAGCAAACCGGGTCTGTAGGAGATGTGAAAACACCAGTGCATGCTCGTACAGCTCGTACTGCAGAAAATATTGCTGCTGTTCGCGATGGTGTGGCTGAAGATCCGTCCACCTCAACTCGTCGTCGTGCCCAAAAATTGCACCTTTCGCGCTCGTCGTTGATGAAGATTATGCATAAAGACTTGCATTTACACGCTTGCAACGTGGTGGCAAGAAATGACAACAGTGGATGATCAATTTTCGAAGAAAATCATCTTCAGTGATGAGGCACATTTTCACCACAGTGGATTTTAAGCAGAATTGCCGCATTTGGGCGAATGTTAATCCAAGAGTGATTGTCGAAAAACCAATGCACCCACAAAGAGTAACTGTTTGGTGCGGTTTATGGGCTGGTGGCATCATCGGGCCGTATTTTTTCCGGCCAGGCAGTTACTGTGAATGGTGTTCGCTATCGTAAAATGATAACGAACTTTTTATGGCTCGAATTGGAATAGAATTGGAAGATAGGAATGTGGACGATATGTGGTTTCAACAGGACGGTGCCACACAGCTAACGAAACAATGGCTCTTTTGCGCGACAAATTCAATGGCCATGTTATCTCACGTGGTGGTGATGTCAATTGGCCGCCAAGATCATGTGATTTGACACCGTTGGATTTTTTTCTTTGGGGTTATTTGAAAGAAAAGGTGTACGTCGATAAGCCAGCAAAAATTCAAGAGCTTAAGGATGAGATAATTCGGCACATTAACGGCATACAACCTTAATTATGCTTCAGCGTCATCGAAAATTTGGACCCTCGGATGGCGGTATGCCGCCGAGGTCTCCGCGGTCACGGCGGCCATTTGGCCGAAATTTTGTTTCATACATAATTGAACCATACCAATATTATCAGAATAAAAAGAAATGACAATAAGTTTACTATTAAGAATTATTCATGGTGACCCCGACGTGATATTTTTTTTATTTGCAAAGTTTAATCATTTTAGTACCTAAAGACAACTCCCACTGGCAACGCCCTACGAGCAAGTGAAACAATTGAAATTGATGATGAAAATTATGACCTTGCACTTCTTTCTAGTTCTATGAAGATGTTCTTACGTATGTCATCGTTGTGTAGTCTTATCCAGCCATCCAGAGATTTTGATACACCTGCAAGTAGTTATAGGTTCTGGAAGAAATCTCTCAGTGTTCTTTGTCTCACTAGACATAGACTGGCATTAAGGCATTAACAAAGATAATGAGTGGTGTCTTCAATCTCCTCTTCGTCCCTACAGCCTCTGCTTTTGGTTTGTGGTATTTCAGGTATTCAGCAGCAGCTTTTTATTGCATTGAACAGTGACAGCTTGGGACTAGCTTGGACTTGATTTCTATAGCCGAAATTGCTTCTGGTCGCTTCCTCGACCACAAGGACGTCCGCTTGGGAAACACTGCCGTAGTGAGGTAATCTGATGATGAATAGGTCTATAATCTTTGACTATGCTGTGACTGGCTTTAACCGCTTTAGGGGTGAAAACTGCATTGACTTCTCTCCAGGCGGACGGTATCTGACCGAAAGTCACACTGCTTAAGAAGAGGTCTTTTAGGATGGGATTTCTTGCCTATTGCCGGTAACGAATGTGGGGTCATTACCAATATTCTCAATACAGAGTATCCGAGCTACCCCAGACTGTGTGGTGTGAGTTCGAGTCACAGCTTATGATAAGGTCACACTTCTTCTTCTTCTTAGCTACCGTCACGAGATTTGCATTCTGGGGATTCATTTCCTGCGTCGTGTGGTATATATTTAGATGCCAGAACCAGCAGATAGTTGTTCTTCCGCTCAAATTTGACTGTGGTTTAGTCTTCATCGCAGAAAGTAGGTAGACGAAACAAGGTAAGTTCTTTTCTAGCTACAATACAGGTTTTTATCCTATGTACGTTAGCATTTGGGTTGTATAGGTGGGTTATCCGATTTTTACCATTTAACCCTAGTCGGGTCCTCGGTGAATCTAATTTTCTTGGACTAGGGCAATGTCCGTTCTCCCCATTGAGGGAAGGAAGACCAGATTTCCACTGGCCCCCTTTTGAGTTGAGGTATCGAAGATTGAGTTCGATTCTTTCCTTCGGGAGGTATGGACCCTGAAGGTGGATGCGTCCTTTTGGCCTTAGGTAGTTTATGACTTGACTTGGGCCGCATTCCTGGCTATGAAATGTTTGAGCCATTCAAGGATTACTTGCATAAGCTCGATGAGCTATTTGGTTTACAGTCAACTTCCCCTCAGAATTCCCAAAGTCTACTACCGAGGCCTCCATACGTTATTTTGCTCTAGTAGAGTATTTCGACCCCATTGCCTTTGTAAGGTGAGCGGGTGTACACTCTTCCTTTCTAACGTAGCGCTGCGTTCGGTCAGCCGAAGCTGAGCTGGTGCCAAACAAAAGGCCTAATCCTAAGTCCTTGACGGTTACCAAGGGTGACGATTGCTATAAACAAAAATTGTTTAATGTGTTAGAGTAATTGCATGGTAACATTACTCCCTACTGTATATATATTCGACAAAACCGGAAAAATCCCGTGCCGCATTTTATTAGAATTGGGTCTCCCAATTAAATTTGATTACCGAACGACTTGCGCAGTTGCTGGGAATCAAAAAGCAAAGAGTACCAACGCATGCTGAATTGGAACGCATACTGATGGGTGCTATTGGGCAGAACAAGCTTTATGATTAAATCTCGTTTCAAGGAATTCAGGTGCAGTCTGCAAGCAAATATTACAAAAAAAAAAATCATTCAAATCATAAAAAATATTAATACCTCAATTTGGTCAATTCCGAAAAATATATGTCTCGCTGATCCACTTTTCCAAGAATCCCGACACGTGGACATGTTACTAGAAGCAAGCCATTTTTTCCATCGATCAAATTAACCGACACCCTGCCTGTGAAATACGGAGGATTTTATACCACGAGACCCTGCCGCTGCTGCGTCAGAAGGAATTCAAGGTCCACGTGGAAATTTGCATTTGCAGACAGAGACTGCTGCCAGAAAGAACCGACATGAAACGGGAGGGTTGTCAATCTAACAACTCAATCTGCTAACTATGAACTTGTCAATCAACTTAATGTCTTTGCTGAGGAGGAGGAGGAAAACTTAAATGAAATCCTACAATCATTAGAACTGAAACCATCAGCGAATCACTAATGGATTCACGTGACATTTGTCCAAACCCATGCGAGTCTCATTGCCATTCAAACGGGACCCGAATTAATTGGGACAATCCTACGAGATTGCAAAATGATGCAGAAGTCTTACTTCATGATTTCTACGTAGATATGGTTCTAACTGTTTCGAATTAAATTGAGGAAGCATTAAGCTTAAAGGATGAAGCCTAAAGGTTCCAATTTAAAATGTGGTGTTACAATGATAGTCATATTACTGCGGATATTTCGTCTGATGATAGGGAAGAATTTTTTCAGCTGATGCAAGACTCGGGTTGATATGGGAAGCAATTAATGATACATTTCAAATAAAGGTTAGCTTTCAGCCGTCTTATAGCGAAAGCACAACTGTACATGCAAGTACGTTGGAAAGGCAAACTAGAATGGAATGAGACACTTACTCAAGAGCTGTACTGTCCCTGACAAACATTTAGGCGGTATTTGTTTGACATAGAGCCAGTTGATTGAATTTCATGCATTCTCAGATAGCTCCGAAAAGGCATATGGACTTCGCTCCACAGAAGGTAAGGTTAGTGGGTAACTTCCAGTATTTCCGTTAAGAGTATTTTACGTTACGAATATTAAGTTATAATGTTGCAAGATTTAAAAACAAATTTTTAAAGGTGGATTTTTTCAATTGTGTAAATGAATTCGATGTGTTCGTTTTGTTTGTAAGATATAAATAGCGAAGAAATTAGATCTAAGAATATCTTTACTATCTATAGATTAGAATAGTCAAAAGTTGTGCTCTTAGGATATCGTAAACAACTATACGGAGTACAGTTTAAATTTAATAAAATCGATGAAACATGAGCTTGAAAGTAATGTAATAACTAAAATTACTTAAATTGCAGTCATTGGCAATCTGATGATATATTATGGGATTCGTAAAACGTTTTTGGATCAACGGAGTCAATGTTAATTGGTATTCAACGAGAGAATAGGCTTGGCCCAAACTAAGCCTTGCATAGGCATAGTAACGACAATGTTGCATTTTAATCGCAAGTCTAAAGATGAAATAATGAGGATGATGTGTTGAATGTAATCTGCGAAGGAGACTCTCTGGGTGAACTCGCTTCTATACGAGGTTCAGCGAGTTCGGTTAACGACTATTGTTTTGTTTCTGTAAACTGGTTGACACATTTTAGTGATTTTTGTGTGGCGACTAAAACCTTCTCTGATCATATGACCTAAGAAATACTGTTTAAAATGTCTGGCAGCGAAGAAGAAGCTACTACACAGATAGCCCCAATTCCAAAAATGTTATGGAGGGATGGATAGTCGTGGGGAGACTTTTTGTCGGAATTCAAACATAGAGATTGATCTTTTAAGGGTTTTGGATGGGGCTATTCAAAATATCACAGTCGAGAAATTAACAAACAAACTCACAGAATCAACCAAATTAAACAAAGGTGGTTCGATGATGAATGCAGGAAAGCGAGAGATAATTGTTTTGCATATTTACGACTTTTTCGGAAAAGCAATAATAGCTTAATTCTAGCAATGTATGCAGCAGCAAAAAGTTTAAAGACGTATGCCACACAAAGAATAATATCAACGCAGCTAGAACACCAGCAGAGTCTTGCAAAGCAGTTAAAGTAGTTATTGGGAATAGTATTGCAATAGGCCTTCCTGTAGAATAGCTCAAATCACACTTCATGCAACTTCTTAACGCAGAACTATTCGCATCGCCAATTCTATATGCAGTGCCTCTTACATTGGACGAAGAACTGGATTCGCCAATAACCCTGCTTGAGATAGAAAACATTCAAAAACTACTCACAATAACCTTCAACAGAATTATTGAAAGAGAGGAAGTACATGAAACAATCATATACCCCCTTCACAAAAAAGCTAATTATACAGGTATATCATTCCTAAATACAGCGACCAAACTTTTTTCATCCGTTCTCTATAGAAGGCTTATTCTTTGGCTTATCGTTCGATGGGAAGGAATCAGATTTTGCACGCGTCCCAAGCTGGTTTCAGGGGAGGCCACTCATATGTTTATCACTATAGCAAGTTTAGCAGAGAAAATTTTGAAAACAAAAACAGTGGGTGTTAAGCATGGTTTCGTGTTTAGACGCTACTATTCATCTCATATATAAATGATACCACAGAAGTTATTAAAGGTGGAATTGAGCTTCTTCGAAGAAAAATACCAGCTTTACTTTTTGCAGATGACATATTTTTTCTGGCAGAAACGGAGGAATGGCGGAGATATTCACGGAGTGTTGATTTCATCGAACTGAAACTAGCAGATGCTAAGCGTGCTATCTGTTAAGTTGGGGCAGTTTTATTCCCAAGAAGTTCGTTTCACAGACATCTAAGCAAGCAATATTTCAAGAAACTGCAAGCTCCATTCTTCTATAAAAGTCGAATTTTCCAATGATGGCACATCTATCGCACGATAGAGTTAACCCGTGACGTCCCTTTTCGGTGTGGGTTGAGTAAAATTATATATAGCAATAATGCTACAAATTAGGAGGGCGAACTACTCCTAGGTCCCCATACTTTGGTAGGGTATGAAAGGCGGCTGTTAAAATGGCAAAATATCATATGAAAAGGTTATTAAATCAGGCTTCCCTTATATATGAAGAACTCCGAAGATCCCTCGAATTTCGAACCGTTTGTACCTGGTATTTTTTAGTGGGTTGCCATTTGCAGGCAACACCAGATCCTGATTTTAACGACAAGAATCTTACTCGGATGTTGTTGAAGTTGCGTCGAATGCCTAGCACACTGCATCCCGGCTTAAATGACATTACGGTCGAATTTTGAAGCTATATGAAGGTGCAGATGGGATCTCTCGAGTTGCCATCGAACTAACGGCCACTGGTGCAGTGAAAATGTGTCCGCTTCTAAGTGTTGAAGACAACAATTCAAAAATATCATGTCAATGGAGGAATAGTAAAAAAGCTTATATCATTGTCATATGTATAGGAACAAATTTAGAGTAGACTTTATTTTAAAAATATTTTTACTCGCAAAAAATGTAAGTATTTTTTGCAAATATGTTTTGTTATTACCTTTGCATAGTCATTTTTTGTTTTCAAAGGGAAAACGAAGGTTTCGTGTTGAAAAATGGCCATACAAAACAGAATTGATATGAAGGCAGAGTTTAACGCCGTCAAGAAGAAACAAATTTCATTGTGGGGGACAGTTCTGTCCAAAATGAAGACAACAAGTCCATTTTCGGAGTTAGATGGTCTGGACATTAAGGAAAAAGTTGAAAACTTAAAGACTTCCTACAAACGAATAAAAGAGCGTAATAACGAATCAGGGCGAGAAGCAACGATTGGGGAGTTTTTTGGCATATTTGATGAAGCCTACGGTGGAAGACACGGTGTATTTACCCCACAAAAAATCCTTTTTTCAATGAATTTGCTGAGGACGAAAGCGTTTTCGAAACACAAACCAAAAGAAAACGCACGGAAGAACAACTCCTTGATTTTTTAAAGAAGGAAGCAGAAAATGATGGCTTAAAGCACCGAGAACTTATTGCAATCGAAAAGCAAATATTGAAAATTGAAGAACGCAGAGTTAATCGCGAGTCTTTAAGAATTATTAACTCAATCAAATTAAAAGAAACGTACGGTTACCTCATGCAACATTTGTACACCTGATTTTAATACTTCAATTATTTTAAGCCTGATTTTATGAATTAATTAGTTTTATATTGTTTATGTTTTTTGTTTTTGAAATAAAATACAATTTTAAGTTAAATTCATTGTTTTATTAATACTTTATGAACAAAAGAGCATAGCAATGTGATTTCTCTTTTTTTTTTTGTTTCTTCGTTTATGCTTGAGTTGTTTTGGGTATTATCATTCCGCTTGTGCTCGTCAGATTCAGTTTTTAACATTTGAATAATGGTATCCTCCCCTAGGCCGTCTTTCTCTATTATAATAATGTGAAAGATGATGCAAGCCATAACAATACATTTGAATTATTTGAGGTATTTTATGTAAACATGTTTTAGAATTCTGAACTTTTGTTTTAATCTATTAAACGCCTATTCAATACAGACGAATAAAATTGAATTTTCTTTCCATAGTAGAAAGATATCCAATGTCCCGGTAGGGGACAAGAAGGTATGTTGTAAGTGGATACGCTGAATCACCTAAAATATGACCACAGCCTACTACATCCTCCGAATTAGCCCTTACTTCTTCCCGATTGGACTGCTTTCCCAAACGCTTCCCGGAAAACCGAAAATAACATCGAGGAATTTTTGGTTACTATCACAAATTGCACTTGAATTATAGGACTTATTTAGTAACATTTAATTAACTAGATAAGTGACGTTTACCTGAAGATTGATTGAACATATTAATTTTCTATTGTAGTAGCAGGGAAGGGAATGTGGCTCCCGTTAACACAACCGACCACATAAGGAATTGGATTTATGCGTAGATTCTGGAAGACTTCCATGATTGTTTTGCTTTCGTTCGTATTTGAAGGCCATTTTATAAATTTCCGCCTCAACTGATACAAAAGTTGAGTTATTTCCAAAAAAGAACTTACATTGAATGTGGATCTGGACATCCTAAAGTGGCTTTGAAACACATCGTCGGGAAAGTTTAGCATTATGTTTGTAAAGAATGGATTTATTGGAACAACTCTAAATTTTCTCAGATCCACAATACTTTTTAAAACTTTATTCCTCTTTTTTGTTCGAGAAATGTGTTTTGCAATTATGTTATGTTTTTTTCCGCCAGTAACTCAAAAATCAAATTCCAAATCATTTGTTTCGCTGCCATTTCCAATGTTCATGAACACTCACGACTGATGACAATTGTACTAAAGCAGGCCTGCAGACATTCTGTGTGTTCAAAAACGCATGAGAAAAGAAATGCTTTTGTACTAACGCAGATTTCCGACGATTATGAAAACAACCTTGCTCTCAAAGATAGAGAGAGCCGTGATAACGCCAGCCTCCGCTAACCCGAACAAATCCATTGGTCTTCCTAGCGGAAGTAATGGTGAATAGTATATTTACGGATAGCCAGCAATAACAATAAATCCAAAAAGCTAACTAAAGTCGCCAGGTGACAGCCCAATAACTCCTATGCACAGAAAATCAATGCCAGATGGTCGACAGACATCACTTGTCGAACCTCAAAACAAATCTGACCGCACCAGGATCCAAAAAATACCGGTCAAAGCACTAGTACACACAAAACAAAACTGGCTGGCTCTATAATCACTGCAAGTTTCTCTCCAATTTCAAACACCCACCTGGTGGTACAATGGCAGGGAGTCATCTACTGTGGGTTGTTCTCCTACTGCAAAACTCTTTATTCGGACCTATATTGTCAACAATTGTATAGTCTAAAGGATGTCATCGCTCATTTTTGAGAAGCGGCCAGCTTTGTCTCATGGGAAGCTATTGTGTTCCATCAGGACAACACGCACATCTATAGTTACTCGCCAGGAGCTACGGGAGCTTGGTTGAGGGTTCTATCCACCTTGTAGTCTTGACTTAACAGTAAGCTATTACTACCTGTTCCTGTTCATGGCGAACGATTTTGCTAATGAATTGTCCGCCTTAAGAAACGCTTGCGAAACAAGTGTCGATAGTAGGGACGAAGACTTTTACAAGAGGGGCAACAACAAGAGTCCAACATATTCCACATAAATCGGGCGATATTTCTACTATGGTAGGGTAGGGAAGCCGACTACTCCAGTGATGGATGATGATGACTGGACCAGACTTAAAAATCATTTTAACTTTGCTTCGACTGGCATTCGAATGACTGGCAAAAGCGCAGGCACTTAGCCAACTACGCCATCCAGTCGTATTTTTACTATGCCTTAAACGGCCTACTACGGCAATAATGATAGATTTAAATTTACTACACCTTAGATTATGATCAGCAAATATAAAATTCATATATGTATAAAAAACACTTTATTTATAATTTGAATACAGGATCTGAGAAGAGCCTTGAAATGACATCACAGCAAATGCAACTTCATTCTAAAAAGGTAGAAATTCAAGAAAGTGGAGAAATCGATTGCTCCATGGGTGCCAGTTTTTCAGATGCGCTTGTAATGTGCTGTGGAGACAATAATAGAAAACAGAGGAATCTGAAGAGGCACTCGCTGGAGAGAAATAATGTTAAAAATATGTCCAAACAAAAAAAACCTAGCGAAGACGATAATATTGTAAGTTATATCGATAGTACTAAATTCAATTGTTAAATCTTTTATTTCTCAGATATCGAAAGACTTAATTTCTCAAACACAAAATTTAAACAACGCTGAGTCTTTACCAAAAAAAAACATGGCTCAAAAAATAGTTGAAAATTATGCCCCCAATGTAGCTAATCAAAAATTAATGAAGCATATATACTGTCCCTCTAACAAGGAAAAATCGGATTTTGGAACAATTGATGTTTTGAGTGTAGGCATTTCTTCGAAAACGAAAAGGTATTCATTTTTATTTTGAACATACCCACACAAACTGCAAAATTTTTTTTCTAGAACTAAAGTTTATTCTGGACTGAAAACAGGAGCTCTGTTGACTGTCCCATCATTGTTTGATATATGCATTCGTGTACTGCAAAAGAATATTGATGGTAAATACTCTAAAATTGCACTTAAGTTTTTTTTTTTATATCGCATTACATTACAGCTCTAGAGTTTACTGGAGGAGTACCATTCGATGTCCTCCGACCTGTGCTTGAGCGTACGTCTCCACAACAGTTGCTCGCAGTTGAAAATTTTAATTCTTATTTATTGGAAGATACCGATATTTTGTGGGAACAGCATGTGAAACGAAATTTTCGTAAAGGTACCAAACTGGAGGACGAAACCTGGCGGGAAATGTTTTTGGTATATTATTTAAAATCGAATGTCTCTAATGTCTAAAATTAGTATTTAAAAAAAAATATATCTGCAGAGATGTGAGAATGAAAAAGAATGTAGATTAAGCATTTTAACTACAAATATTAAAAAAGCACAAAGAGAAAATGCACTTCCAGTACGAAAAACTCGTTTAGCATACGTCGATCATGTGGCAAAGCCGCCACGAAATATTCTACGTAAGCAGGAAATATTTGGAACAAATCTTCAGCTTATAGCGTCACCAGCTGCTAGAGTTCCTTCCTTGTCTTCAAACACAACCAATGTCGTAAAGGCTGGAGATCCTAGGCTGAAAAATGTAAAACCTATTCTTCATGCAGGGGGTACAGAGAAACATTCTATTCATATCCACTTTACTTATATATATTTAAATTGATTTTAGGTAACACTCAGGTGCAGCAAAAACGAGCTCCTCTTATGGCAAAAACACTCAAGTTTATAAAAAAAAGATACAAAAGATAATAATTGTAGTAATATCAAAATTGACAAGTATCGGAAGTTTTGAAATTGTTTTTAAGTAATACATTTGCTGTAACAAATGATAATATATAGTTATCTTGAGAAAATATGTATGTCGTGTTCGAATAATTTGTATTTTGAGACGATTTGAAAATTCACGTTATCAATTCAAAGTTAATTTTTTCCAAACAAATTTCGACTTCACAAAACATGTAAGTTCAGATATTTTTGATCAAAAATAATAAAATAAATTAAATACATGAGTTGTTGTGCTAGCTGGTTGCATGGACAAAAAATGAGGAACAAAACAAGCATACGTTTCATATATGTATGTTAATGTATCTACCTATGCATGACTTTATTAACCTGCAATAAATTGAAATCAGGGCTGTAAGTCGAAGGTAGCACCAATAAGTAAAAATCGCATCACACTATTACTCTTTTAATTATGTGCGGCTACAATGATGGTAAGGTTAGTGGATAACTTCCAATATTTCTACGTTAAAAATATTAAGTTATAATGTTACAGGACTTCAACATCAATTTTTTTTTTAATTATGTAAATGAATTCGATGTGTTCGATTTGTTTGAAAGATATAAATATCAAAGAGATTAGATCTAAGAGTTTGTTTATTAACTATAGATTAGAATATAAACCGGCTATGAAAAGTTGCATAATTGAAAGAGTAAGCGGTGGTGAGCTTTTAGGATATCGTAAGCAACTATACGGAGTACAGTTTAAATTTAAAAAGATAGAAGAAAAATGCATACTTGAGCTTGAAAGTAATGTAATAACTAAAATTACTTAAATTGTAGTCATTGGCAATCTGATGATATATTACGGGATTCGTAAAACATTTTTGGATCAACGGACTTAATGTTAATTGGCGACTTCAACGACAAAGCTGCATTTTAATCGCAATTCCAAAGATGAAACTAATGATCCTAAGGGTGAGAAATACTGTTTGGCAGCGAAGAAGAAGCTACTACACAGATAGCCCCAATTCCAAAAATGTTATGGAGGGATGGATAGTCGTGGGGAGACTTTTTGTCGGAATTCAAACATAGAGATTGATCTTTTAAGGGTTTTGGATGGGGCTATTCAAAATATCACAGTCGAGAAATTAACAAACAAACTCACAGAATCAACCAAATTAAACAAAGGTGGTTCGATGATGAATGCAGGAAAGCGAGAGATAATTGTTTTGCATATTTACGACTTTTTCTTAAAAGCAATAATAGCTTAATTCTAGCAATGTATGCAGCAGCAAAAAGTTTAAAGACGTATGGCACACAAAGAATAATATCAACGCAGCTAGAACACCGGCAGAGTCTTGGAAAGCAGTTAAAGTAGTTATTGGGAATAGTATTGCAATGGGCCTTCCTGTAGAATAGCTCAAATCACACTTCATGCAACTTCTTAACGCAGAACTATTCGCATCGCCAATTCTATATGCAGTGCCTCTTACATTGTACCTGTGGAAGTACCTGAAACAATCATATACCCCCTTCACAAAAAAGCTAATTATATAGGTATATCATTTATAAATACAGCGACCAAACTTTTTTCATCCGTTCTCTATAGAAGGCTTATTCTTCGGCTTATCGTTCGGTGGGAAGGAATCAGATTTTGCACGAGTCCCAAGCTGGTTTCAGGAGAGGCAACTCATATTTTTATCACTATAGCAAGCTTAGCAGAGACAATTTTGAAAAAAAAAAACAGTGGGTGTAAAGCATGGTTTCGTGTTTAAACGCTACTATTCATCTCATATATAAATGATACCACAGAAGTTATTAAAGGTGGCTTTATTATTCTCCAGCTTTACTTTTTGCAGATGACATATTTTTTCTGGCAGAAACGGAGGAATGGCGGAGATATTCACGGAGTGTTGATTTCATCGAACTGAAACTAGCAGATGCTAAGCGTGCTATCTGTTAAGTTGGGGCAGTTTTATTCCCAAGAAGTTCGTTTCACAGACATCTAGCAAGCAATATTTCAAGAAACTGCAAGCTCCATTCTTCTATATGGAGAAAACTGCAAGCATGGACATACCGGCCCTATGAAACAGTAGACGGAGAAATTTCTCCGTTGTTATATTAGAAGGTTTTTTATATTACCCAAACTATATGTTGCACATAAAGCCTGGTATTCCTCCTATGTATTTGGATACACTCAGGCTCCATTTCAGCTACATCATGCGTGTTTTGACAATGTAGGAACAGAGGATTCCAAAAATAGTACTTAAACATTAAAATATCGAAATTGCATTATTAACGAGAGTTTTCGAGGAAAAAAAAAACCAAACATCTGTCTGATGAAATATTTGAAAGGAAATTTACGTGAGGGGCATTCTTTGTCAGAGAAGAGGATGACATCATTGCCCTCAACAAATTTAAGGAAATATCTTCGAGATCTCATATATTATCATTGTCGCCTTTTGTTAAATGGAGTAACCGTACATTTACCATATCGCTTATCCCGTTATCATGAAAGAAACCATCACTTGAGAGCTTAAGGACTGGTAGCTATTATAAGACGGAAAAACTTTTGTCTAAAAGGACGATTAATAAATGCGTACATTGTTTGAAAATTAATTCTAAAAGTCGAATTTTCCAATGATGGCACATCTATCGCACGATAGAGTTAACCCGTGACGTCCCTTTTCGGTGTGGGTTGAGTAAAATTATATATAGCAATAATGCTACAAATTGGGAGGGCGAACTACTCCTAAGTCTCCATACTTTGGTAGGGTATGAAAGGCGGTTGTAAAAATGGCAAAATATCATATGAAAAGGTTTTTAAATCTGGCTTCCCTTACATATGAAGAACTCCGAAGATCCCTCGAATTTCGAACCGTTTGTACCTGGTAATTTTTTAGTGGGTTGTCATTTACATACTGATGGGTGCTATTGGGCAGAACATGCTTTATGATTAAATCTCGTTTCAATGAATTCAGGTGCAGTCTGGAAGCAAATATTACAAAAAAAAAAAAAATCATTCAAATCATAAAAAACATTAATACTTCAATTTGGTCAATTCCGAAAAATATATGTCTCGCTGATCCAATTTTCCAAGAATCCCGACACGTGGACATGTTACTAGAAGCAAGCCATTTTTTCCATCGATCAAATTAACCGACACCCTGCCTGTGAAATACGGAGGATTTTATACCACGAGACCCTGCCGCTGCTGCGTCAGAAGGAATTCAAGGTCCACGTGGAAATTTGCATTTGCAGACAGAGACTGCTGCCAGAAAGAACCGACATGAAACGGGAGGGTTGTCAATCTAACAACTCAATCTGCGAACAATGAACTTGTCGATCAACTTAATGTCTTTGCTGAGGAGGAGGAGGAAAACTTTAATGAAATCCTACAATCATTAGAACTGAAACCATCAGCGAATCACTAATGGATTCACGTGAAATTTGTCCAAACCCATGCGAGTCTCATTGCCATTCAAACGGGACCCGAATTAATTGGGACAATCCTACGAGATTGCAAAATGATGCAGAAGTCTTACTTCATGATTTCTACGTAGATATGGTTCTAACTGTTTCGAATTAAATTAAAGGATGAAGCCTAAAGGTTCCAATTTAAAATGTGGTGTTACAATGATAGTCATATTACTGCGGATATTTCGTCTGATGATAGGGAAGAATTTTTTCAGCTGATGCAAGACTCGGGTTAATATGGGAAGCAAATAATGATACATTTCAAATAAAGGTTAGCTTTCAGCCGTCTTATAGCGAAAGCACAACTGTACATGCAAGTACTTTAGAAAGGCAAACTAGAATGGAATGAGACACTTACTCAAGAGCTGTACTGTCCATGACAAACATTTAGGCAGTATTTGTTTGACATAGAGCCAGCTGATTGAATTTCATGCATTCTCAGATAGCTCCGAAAAGGCATATGGACTTCGCTCCACAGAAGGTAAGGTTAGTGGGTAACTTCCAGTATTTCCGTTAAGAGTATTTTACGTTACGAATATTAAGTTATAATGTTGCAAGATTTAAAAACAAATTTTTAAAGGTGGATTTTTTCAATTGTGTAAATTAATTCGATGTGTTCGTTTTGTTTGTAAGATATAAATAGCGAAGAAATTAGATCTAAGAATATCTTTACTATCTATAGATTAGAATAGTCAAAAGTTGTGCTCTTAGGATATCGTAAACAACTATACGGAGTACAGTTTAAATTTAATAAAATCGATGAAACATGAGCTTGAAAGTAATGTAATAACTAAAATTACTTAAATTGCAGTCATTGGCAATCTGATGATATATTATGGGATTCGTAAAACGTTTTTGGATCAACGGAGTCAATGTTAATTGGTATTCAACGAGAGAATAGGCTTGGCCCAAACTAAGCCTTGCATAGGCATAGTAACGACAATGTTGCATTTTAATCGCAAGTCTAAAGATGAAATAATGAGGATGATGTGTTGAATGTAATCTGCGAAGGAGACTCTCTGGGTGAACTCGCTTCTATACGAGGTTCAGCGAGTTCGGTTAACGACTATTGTTTTGTTTCTGTAAACTGGTTAACACATTTTATTGATTTTTGTGTGGCGACTAAAACCTTCTCTGATCATATGACCTAAGAAATACCGTTTAAAATGTCTGGCAGCGAAGAAGAAGCTACTGCACAGATAGCCCCAATTCCAAAAATGTTATGGAGGGATGGATAGTCGTGGGGAGACTTTTTGTCGGAATTCAAACATAGAGATTGATCTTTTAAGGGTTTTGGATGGGGCTATTCAAAATATCACAGTCGAGAAATTAACAAACAAACTCACAGAATCAACCAAATTAAACAAAGGTGGTTCGATGATGAATGCAGGAAAGCGAGAGAGTCGTAAAAATTTGCATATTTACGACTTTTTCGGAAAAGCAATAATAGCTTAATTCTAGCAATGTATGCAGCAGCAAAAAGTTTAAAGACGTATGCCACACAAAGAATAATATCAACGCAGCTAGAACACCGGCAGAGTCTTGGAAAGCAGTTAAAGTAGTTATTGGGAATAGTATTGCAATAGGCCTTCCTGTAGAATAGCTCAAATCACACTTCAGGCAACTTCTCAACGCAGAACTATTCGCATCGCCAATTCTATATGCAGTGCCTCTTACATTGGACGAAGAACTGGATTCGCCAATAACCCTGCTTGAGATAGAAAACGTTCAAAAACTACTCACAATAACAGAATTATTGAAAGAGCGGAAGTACATGAAACAATCATAAACCCCCTTCACAAAAAAGCTAATTATATAGGTATATCATTCCTAAATACAGCGACCAAACTTTTTTCATCCTTTCTCTATAGAAGGCTTATTCTTCGGCTTATCGTTCGGTGGGAAGGAATCAGATTTTGCACGAGTCCCAAGCTGGTTTCAGGGGAGGCCACTCATATTTTTATCACTATAGCAAGTTTAGCAGAGAAAATTTTGAAAAAAAAACAGTGGGTGTAAAGCATGGTTTCGTGTTTAAACGCTACTATTCATCTCATATATAAATGATACCACAAAAGTTATTAAAGGTGGAATTGAGCTTCTTCGAAGAAAAATACCAGCTTTACTTTTCGCAGATGACATATTTTTCCTGGCAGAAACGGAGGAATGGCGGAGATATTCACGGAGTGTTGATTTCATCGAACTGAAACACAAACTTTAACTGAAACTAGCAGATGCTAAGCGTGCTATCTGTTATGTTGTTGCAGTTTTATTCCCAAGAAGTTCGTTTCACACACATCTAAGCAAGCAATATTTCAAGAAACTGCGAGCTCCATTCTTCTATATGGAGAAAACTGCAAGCATGGAGATACCGGCCCTATGAAACAGTAGACGGAGAAATTTCTCCGTTGTTATATTAGAAGGTTTTTTTATATTACCCAAACTATATGTTGCACATAAAGCCTGGTATTCCTCCTATGTATTTGGATACACTCAGGCTCCATTTCAGCTACATCATGCGTGTTTTGACAATGTAGGAACAGAGGATTCCAAAAATATAACTTAAACATTAAAATATCGAAATTGCATTATTAACGAGAGTTTTCGAGGAAAAAAAAAATCAAACATCTGTCTGATGAAATATTTGAAAGAAAATTTACGTCAGGGGCATTCTTTGTCAGAGAAGAGGATGACATCATTGCCCTAAACAAATTTAAGGAAATATCTTCGAGATCTCATATATTATCATTGTCGCCTTTTGTTTACGGTTAGTCCATTTACCATATCGCTTATCCCGTTATCATGAAAGAAACCATCACTTGAGAGCTTAAGGACAGGTAGCCATTATAAGACGGAAAAACTTTTGTCTAAAAGGACGATTACATTGTGATTACATTGTTTGAAAATTAATTCTAAAAGTCGAATTTTCCAATGATGGCACATCTATCGCACGATAGAGTTAACCCGTGACGTCCCTTTTCGGTGTGGGTTGAGTAAAATTATATATAGCAATAATGCTACAAATTAGGAGGGCGAACTACTCCTAGGTCCCCATACTTTGGTAGGGTATGAAAGGCGGCTGTAAAAATGGCAAAATATCATATGAAAAGGTTATTAAATCTGGCTTCCCTTACATATGAAGAACTCCGAAGATCCCTCGAATTTCGAACCGTTTGTACCTGGTAATTTTTTAGTGGGTTGTCATTTGCAGGCAACACCAGATCCTGATTTTAACGACAAGAATCTTACTCGGATGAGTATTTGCAAGATCTGTATCCCCCTAAGAAGTTGCGTCAAATGCCTAGAACACTGCATCCCGGCTTATATGACATTAAGGTCGAATTTTGAAGCTAAATGAAGGTGCAGATGGGATTTCTCGAGTTGCCATCGAACTAACGGCCACTGCTGCAGTGAAAATGTGTCCGCTTCTAAGTGTTGAAGACAACAATTCAAAAATATCATGTCAATGGAGGAATAGTAAAAAAGCTTATATCATTGTCATATGTATAGGAACAAATTTAGAGTAGACATTATTTTAAAAATATTTTTACTCGCAAAAAATGTAAGTATTTTTTGCAAATATGTTTTGTTATTACCTTTGCATAGTCATTTTTTGTTTTCAAAGGGAAAACGAAGGTTTCGTGTTGAAAAATGGCCATACAAAACAGAATTTCATTGTGGGGGACAGTTCTGTCCAAAATGAAGACAACAAGTCCATTTTCGGAGTTAGATGGTCTGGACATTAAGGAAAAAGTTGAAAACTTAAAGACTTCCTACAAACGAATAAAAGAGCGTAATAACGAATCAGGGCGAGAAGCAACGATTTGGGAGTTTTTTGGCATATTTGATGAAGCCTACGGTGGAAGACACAGTGTATTTACCCCACAAAAAATCCTTTTTTCAAGCTCGTCATTTCAAAATAATGAACATAATGAATTTGCTGAGGACGAAAGCGTTCGAAACACAAACCAAAAGCAAACGCACGGAAGAACAACTCCTTGATTTTTTAAAGAAGGAAGCAGAAAAGGATGGCTTAAAGCACCGAGAACTTATTGCAATCGAAAAACAAATATTGAAAATTGAAGAACGCAGAGCTAATCGCGAGTCTTTAAGAATTATTAACTCAATCAAATTAAAAGAAACGTACGGTTACCTCATGCAACATTTGTACACCTGATTTTAATACTTCAATTATTTTAAGCCTGATTTTATGAATTAATTAGTTTTATATTGTTTATGTTTTTTGTTTTTGAAATAAAATACAATTTTAAGTTAAATTCATTGTTTTATTAATACTTTATGAACAAAAGAGCATAGCAATGTGATTTCTCTTTTTTTTTTGCTTCTTCGTTTATGCTTGAGTTGTTTTGGGTATTCTCATTCCGCTTGTGCTCGTCAGATTCAGTTTTTAACATTTGAATAATGGTATCCTCCCCTAGGCCGTCTTTCTCTATTATAATAATGTGAAAGATGATGCAAGCCATAACAATACATTTGAATTATTTGAGGTTTTTTTATGTAAACATGTTTTAGAATTCTGAACTTTTGTTTTAATCTATTAAACGCCTATTCAATACAGACCCTGTTGGATGAATAAATTCTACGAATAAAATTGAATTTTCTTTCCATAGTCGAAAGATATCCAATGTCCCGGTAGGGGACAAGAAGGTATGTTGTAAGTGGATACGCTGAATCACCTAAAATATGACCACAGCCTACTACATCCTCCGAATTAGCCCTTACTTCTTCCCGATTGGACTGCTTTCCCAAACGCTTCCCGGATAACCGAAAATAACATCGAGGAATTTTTGGTTACTATCACAAATTGCACTTGAATTATAGGACTTATTTAGTAACATTTAATTAACTAGATAAGTGACGTTTACCTGAAGATTGATTGAACATATTAATTTTCTATTGTAGTAGCAGGGAAGGGAATGTGGCTCCCGTTAACACAACCGACCACATAAGGAATTGGATTTATGCGTAGATTCTGGAAGACTTCCATGATTGTTTTGCTTTCGTTTGTATTTGAAGGCCATTTTATAAATTTCCGCCTCAACTGATACAAAAGTTGAATTATTTCCAAAAAAGAACTTACATTGAATGTGGATCTGGACATCCTCAAATGGCTTTGATACACATCGTCGTTTAGAATTATGTTTGTAAAGAATGGATTTTTTGGAACAACTCTAAATTTTCTCAGACCTACAATACTTTTTAAAACTTTATTCCTCTTTTTTGTTCGAGAAATGTTTTTTGCAATTATGTTATGTTTTTTTCCGCCAGTAACTCAAAAATCAAATTCCGAATCATTTGTTTCGCCGCCATTTCCAATGTTCATGAACACTCACGACTGATGACAATTGTACTAAAGCAGGCCTGCAGACATTCTGTGTGTTCAAAAACGCATGAGAAAAGAAATGCTGTTGTACTAACGCAGATTTCCGACGATTATGAAAACAACCTTGCTCTCAAAGATAGAGAGAGCCGTGATAACGCCAGCGTCCGTTAACCCGAATAAATCCATTGGTCTTCCTAGCGGAAGTAATGGTGAATAGTATATTTACGGATATCCAGCAATAACAATAAATCCAAAAAGCTAACTAAAGTCGCCAGGTGACAGCCCAATAACTAATATGCACATAAAATCAATGCCAGATGGTCGACAGACATCACTTTTCGAACCTCAAAACAAATCTGACCGCACCAGGATCCAAAAAATACCGGTCAAAGCACTAGTACACACAAAACAAAACTGGCTGGCTCTATAATCACTGCAAGTTTCTCCCCAATTTGAAACACCCACCTGGTGGTACAATGGCAGGGAGTCATCTACTGTGGGCTGTTCTCCTACTGCAAAACAGTTATTCCGACCTATATTGTCAACAATTGTATAGTCTAAAGGATCGCTCGTTTTTGAGAAGCGGCCCACTTTGTCTCATGGGAAGCTATTGTGTTCCATCAGGACAACACGCACATCTATAGTTACTCGCCAGGAGCTACGGGAGCTTGGTTGAGGGTCCTATCCACCTTGTAGTCTTGACTTAACACTAAGCTATTACTACCTGTTCCTGTTCATGGCGAACGATTTTGCTAATGAATTGTCCGCCTTAAGAAACGCTTGCGAAACAAGTGTCGATAGTAGGGACGAAGACTTTTACAAGAGGGGCAACAACAAGAGTCCAACATATTCCACATAAATCGGGCGATATTTCTACTATGGTAGGGTAGGGAAGCCGACTACTCCAGTGATGGATGATGATGACTGGACCAGACTTAAAAATCATTTTAACTTTGCTTTGACTGGCATTCGAATCGAAACTACGCCATCCAGTCGCCTTTTTACTATGCCTTAAATGGCCTACTACGGCAATAATGATAGATTTAAATTTACTACACCTTAGATTATGATCAGCAAATATAAAATTCATATATGTATAAAAAACACTTTATTTAAAATTTGAATACAGGATCTGAGAAGAGCCTTGAAATGACATCACAGCAAATGCAACTTCATTCTAAAAAGGTAGAAATTCAAGAAAGTGGAGAAATCGATTGCTCCATGGGTGCCAGTTATTCAGATGCCCTTGTAATGTGCTGTGGAGACAATAATAGAAAACAGAGGAATCTGAAGAGGCACTCGCTGGAGAGAAATAATGTTAAAAATATGTCCAAACAAAAAAAACCTAGCGAAGACGATAATATTGTAAGTTATATCGATAGTACTAAATTCAACTGTTAAATCTTTTATTTCTCAGATACCGAAAGACTTAATTTCTCAAACATAAAATTTAAACAACGCTGAGTCTTTACCAAAAAAAAACATGGCTCAAAAAATAGTTGAAAATTATGCCCCCAATGTAGCTAATCAAAAATTAATGAAGCACATATACTGTCCCTCTAACAAGGAAAAATCGGAAATTGGAACAATTGATGTTTTGAGTGTAGGCATTTCTTCGAAAACGAAAAGGTATTCATTTTTATTTTGAACATACCCACACAAACTGCAAAATTTTTTTTCTAGAACTAAAGTTTATTCTGGACTGAAAACAGGAGCTCTGTTGACTGTCCCATCATTGTTTGATATATGCATTCGTGTACTGCAAAAGAATATTGATGGTAAATACTTAATTCTTATTTATTGGATGATACCGATATTTTTGGGAACAGCATGTGAAACGAAATTTTCGTAAAGGTACCAAACTGGAGGACGAAACCTGGCGGGAAATGTTTGTGGTATATTATTTAAAATCGAATGTCTCTAATGTCTAAAATTAGTATTTAAAAAAATATCTGCAGAGATGTGAGAATGAAAAAGAATGTCTGGAGATCCTAGGCTGGAGATCCTAGGCTGAAAAATGTAAAACCTATTCTTCATGCAGGGGGTACAGAGAAACATTCTACTCATATCCACTTTACTTATATATATTTAAATTGATTTTAGGTAACACTCAGGTGCAGCAAAAACGAGCTCCTCTTATAGCAAAAACACTCAAGTTTATAAAAAAAAGATACAAAAGATAATAATTGTAGTAATATCAAAATTGACAAGTATCGGAAGTTTTGGAATTGTTTTTAAGTAATACATTTGCTGTAACAAATGATAATATATAGTTATCTTGAGAAAATATGTATGTAGTGTTCGAATAATTTGTATTTTGAGACGATTTGAAAATTCACGTTATCAATTCAAAGTTAATTTTTTCCAAACAAATTTCGACTTCACAAAACATGTAAGTTCAGATATTTTTGATCAAAAATAATAAAATAAATTAAATACATGAGTTGTTGTACTAGCTGGTTGCATGGACAAAAAATGAGGAACAAAACAAGCATACGTTTCATATATGTATGTTTATGTATCTACCTATGCATGACTTTATTAACCTGCAATAAATTGAAATCAGGGCTGTAAGTCGAAGGTAGCACCAATAAGTAAAAATCGCATCACACTATTACTCTTTTAATTATGTGCGGCTACAATGATGGTAAGGTTAGTGGATAACTTCCAATATTTCTACGTTAAAAATATTAAGTTATAATGTTACAGGACTTCAACATCAATTTTTTTTAATTATGTAAATGAATTCGATGTGTCCGATTTGTTTGAAAGATATAAATATCAAAGAGATTAGATCTAAGAGTATGTTTATTAACTATAGATTAGAATATAAACCGGCTATGAAAAGTTGCATATTTGAAAGAGTAGGCGGTGGTGAGCTCTTAGGATATCGTAAGCAACTATACGGAGTACAGTTTAAATTTAATAAGATAGAAGAAAAATGCATACTTGAGCTTGAAAGTAATGTAATAACTAAAATTACTTAAATTGTAGTCATTGGCAATCTGATGATATACTATGGCATTCGTAAAACGTTTTTGGATCAACGGAGTTAATGTTAATTGGTCTTCAACGAGAGAATAGGCTTGGCCCAAACTAAGAGTTGCATAGGCATAGTAGCGACAATTGCATTTTAATCGCAAGTCTAAAGATGAAGTAATGAGGATGATGTGCTGAATGTAATCTGCGAAGGAGACTCTGGGTGAAATCGCTTCTATACGATTGTTGTTTTGTTTCTGTAAACTGGTTAACACATTTTAGTGATTTTTGTGTGGCGACTAAAACCTTCTCTGATCATATGACCTAAGAAATACCGTTTAAAATGTCTGGCAGCGAAGAAGAAGCTACTGCACAGATAGCCCCAATTCCAAAAATTTTATGGAGGGATGGATAGTCGTGGGGAGACTTTTCGTCGGAATTCAAACATAGAGATTGATCTTTTAAGGGTTTTGGATGGGGCTATTCAAAATATCACAGTCGAGAAATTAACAAACAAACACACAGAATCAACCAAATTAAACAAAGGTGGTTCGATGATGAATGCAGGAAAGCGAGAGATAATTGTTTTGCATATTTACGACTTTTTCTTAAAAGCAATAATAGCTTAATTCTAGCAATGTATGGAGCAGCAAAAAGTTTAAAGACGTATGCCACACAAAGAATAATATCAACGCAGCTAGAACACCGGCAGAGTCTTGGAAAGCAGTTAAAGTAGTTATTGGGAATAGTATTGCAATGGGCCTTCCTGTAGAATAGCTCAAATCACACTTCATGCAACTTCTTAACGCAGAACTATTCGCATCGCCAATTCTATATGCAGTGCCTCTTACATTGGACGAAGAACTGGATTCGCCAATAACCCTGCTTGAGATAGAAAACATTCAAAAACTACTCACAATAACCTTCAACAGAATTATTGAAAGAGAGGAAGTACATGAAACAATCATATACCCCCTTCACAAAAAAGCTAATTATACAGGTATATCATTCCTAAATACAGCGACCAAACTTTCATCCGTTCTCTATAGAAGGCTTATTCTTTGGCTTATCGTTCGGTGGGAAGGAATCAGATTTTGCACGAGTCCCAAGCTGGTTTCAGGGGAGGCCACTCATATTTTTATCACTATAGCAAGTTTGGCAGAGAAAATTTTGAAAAAAAAAAACAGTGGGTGTAAAGCATGGTTTCGTGTTTAAACGCTACTATTCATCTCATATATAAATGATACCACAGAAGTTATTAAAGGTGGAATTGAGCTTCTTCGAAGAAAAATACCAGCTTTACTTTTTGCAGATGACATATTTTTCCTGGCAGAAACGGAGGATATTCACGGAGTGTTGATTTCATCGAACTGAAACACAAACTTTAACTGAAACTAGCAGATGCTAAGCGTGCTATCTGTTATGTTGTTGCAGTTTTATTCCCAAGAAGTTCGTTTCACACACATCTAAGCAAGCAATATTTCAAGAAACTGCAAGCTCCATTCTTCTATATGGAGAAAACTGCAAGCATGGAGATACCGGCCCTATGAAACAGTAGACGGAGAAATTTCTCCGTTGTTATATTAGAAGGTTTTTTTATATTACCCAAACTATATGTTGCACATAAAGCCTGGTATTCCTCCTATGCATTTGGATACACTCAGGCTCCATTTCAGCTACATCATGCGTGTTTTGACAATGTAGGAACAGAGGATTCCAAAAATATTACTTAAACATTAAAATATCGAAATTGCATTATTAACGAGAGTTTTCGAGGAAAAAAAAAAACCAAACATCTGTCTGATGAAATATTTGAAAGGAAATTTACGTCAGGGGCATTCTTTGTCAGAGAAGAGGATGACATCATTGCCCTCAACAAATTTAAGGAAATATCTTCGAGATCTCATATATTATCATTGTCGCCTTTTGTTTACGGTTAGTCCATTTACCATATCGCTTATCCCGTTATCATGAAAGAAACCATCACTTGAGAGCTTAAGGACAGGTAGCCATTATAAGACGGAAAAACTTTTGTCTAAAAGGACGATTACATTGTGATTACATTGTTTGAAAATTAATTCTAAAAGTCGAATTTTCCAATGATGGCACATCTATCGCACGATAGAGTTAACCCGTGACGTCCCTTTTCGGTGTGGGTTGAGTAAAATTATATATAGCAATAATGCTACAAATTAGGAGGGCGAACTACTCCTAGGTCCCCATACTTTGGTAGGGTATGAAAGGCGGCTGTAAAAATGGCAAAATATCATATGAAAAGGTTATTAAGTCTGGCTTCCCTTACATATGAAGAACTAAGAAGATCCCTCGAATTTCGAACCGTTTGTACCTGGTAATTTTTTAGTGGGTTGTCATTTGCAGGCAACACCAGATCTTGATTTTAACGACAAGAATCTTACTCGGATGAGTATTTGCAAGATCTGTATCCCCGTAAGAAGTTGCGTCAAATGCCTAGAACACTGCATCCCGGCTTAAATGACATTAAGGTCGAATTTTGAAGCTATATGAAGGTGCAGATGGGATTTCTCGAGTTGCCATCGAACTAACGGCCACTGGTGCAGTGAAAATGTGTCCGCTTCTAAGTGTTGAAGACAACAATTCAAAAATATCATGTCAATGGAGGAATAGTAAAAAAGCTTATATCATTGTCATATGTATAGGAACAAATTTAGAGTAGACATTATTTTAAAAATATTTTTACTCGCAAAAAATGTAAGTATTTTTTGCAAATATGTTTTGTTATTACCTTTGCATAGTCATTTTTTGTTTTCAAAGGGAAAACGAAGGTTTCGTGTTGAAAAATGGCCATACAAAACAGAATTGATATGAAGGCAGAATTTAACGCCGTCAAGAAGAAAGAAATTTCATTGTGGGGGACAGTTCTGTCCAAAATGAAGAAAACATGTCCATTTTCGGAGTTAGATGGTCTGGACATTAAGGAGAAAGTTGAAAACTTAAAGACTTCCTACAAACGAATAAAAGAGCGTAATAACGAATCAGGGGGAGAAGCAACGATTTGGGAGTTTTTTGGCATATTTGATGAAGCCTACGGTGGAAGACACAGTGTATTTACCCCACAAAAAATCCTTTTTTCAAGCTCGTCATTTCAAAATAATAAACATAATGAATTTGCTGAGGACGAAAGCGTTTTCGAAACACAAACCAAAAGAAAACGCACGGAAGAACAACTCCTTGATTTTTTAAAGAAGGAAACATAAAAGGATGGCTTAAAGCACCGAGAACTTATTACAAACGAAAACCAAATATTGAAAATTGAAGAACGCAGAGCTAATCGCGAGTCTTCAAGAATTATTAACTCAATTAAATTAAAAGAAACGTACGGTTACCTCATGCGACATTTGTACACCTGATTTTAATACTTCAATTATTTTAAGCCTGATTTTATGAATTAATTAGTTTTATATTGTTTATGTTTTTTGTTTTTGAAATAAAATACAATTTTTAAGTTAAATTCATTGTTTTATTAATACTTTATGAACAAAAGAGCATAGCAATGTGATTTCTCTTTTTTTTTTGCTTCTTCGTTTATGCTTGAGTTGTTTTGGGTATTCTCATTCCGCTTGTACTTGATTAATGGTATCATCCCCTAGGCCGTCTTTCTATTATAATAATGTGAAAGATGATGCAAGCCATAACAATACATTTGAATTATTTGAGGTATTTTATGAAAACATGTTTTAGAATTCCGAACTTTTTCTTTTAATCTATTAAACGCCTGTTCAATACAGACCCTGTTGGATGAATAAATTCTATGAATAAAATTGAATTTTCTTTCCATAGTAGAAAGATATCCATTGTCCCGGTAGGGGACAAGAAGGTATGTTGTAAGTGGATACGCTGAATCACCTAAAATATGACCATAGCCTACTACATCCTCCGAATTAGCCCTTACTTCTTCCCGATTGGACTGCTTTCCCAAACGCTTCCCGGAAAACCGAAGACAACATCGAGGAATTTTTGGTTACTATCACAAATTGCATTTGAATTATAGGATTTATTTAGTAACATTTAATTAACTAGATAAGTGACGTTTACCTGAAGATTGATTGAACATATTAATTTTCTATTGTAGTAGCAGGGAAGGGAATGTGGCTCCGGTCCACACAACCGACTACATAAGGAATTGGATTTATGCGTAGATTCTGGAAGACTTCCATGATTTTTTTGTTTTTGTTTGTATTTGAAGGCCTTTTTATAAATATGTTGAGTTATTTGCTGCAACATTGAATAAGGACAAAGCGATTTTCAGTGCTGCTTTTGGTCGGCCGGTGATTCTTGTTTTCCATAAAAAGTTTAACTCATCCCTTTTTCAAATGACTATGGATAGGGATCATTGAACTTATTTATTTTGTATTTGTCATAGGGAATAACTTACATTGAATGTGGATCTTGACATCCTAAAGTGGCTTTGAAACACATCGTCGGGAAACTTTAGAACTCTAAATTTTCTCAATTTTCACAATACTTTTTAAAACTTTATTCCACTTTTTTGTTTGAGAAATGTTTTTTGCAATTATGTTGTGTTATTTTCCGCCAATAACTCAAAAATCAAATTCCGAATCATTTGTTACGCCGCCATTTCCAACGTTTATGAACACTCACGACTGATGACAATTGTACTAAAGCAGGCCTGCAGACATTCTGTGTGTTCAATAATGCATGAGAAAAGAAATGCTTTCGTACTAACGCAAATTTCCGACGTTTATGAAAACACCCTTGCATTACATTACAGCTCTAGAGTTTACTGGAGGAGTACCATTCGATGTCCTCCGACCTGTGCTTGAGCGTACGTCTCCACAACAGTTGCTCGCAGTTGAAAATTTTAATTCTTATTTATTGGAAGATACCGATATTTTGTGGGAACAGCATGTGAAACGAAATTTTCGTAAAGGTACCAAACTGGAGGACGAAACCTGGCGGGAAATGTTTTTGGTATATTATTTAAAATCGAATGTCTGTAATGTCTAAAATTAGTATTTAAAAAAATATCTGCAGAGATGTGAGAATGAAAAAGAATGTCTGGAGATCCTAGGCTGGAGATCCTAGGCTGAAAAATGTAAAACCTATTCTTCATGCAGGGGGTACAGAGAAACATTCTACTCATATCCACTTTACTTATATATATTTAAATTGATTTTAGGTAACACCCAGGTGCAGCAAAAACGAGCTCCTCTTATGGCAAAAACACTCAAGTTTATAAAAAAAAGATACAAAAGATAATAATTGTAGTAATATCAAAATTGACAAGTATCGGACATTTTGGAATTGTTTTTAAGTAATACATTTGCTGTAACAAATGATAATATATAGTTATCTTGAGAAAATATGTATGTCGTGTTCGAATAATTTGTATTTTGAGACGATTTGAAAATTCACGTTATCAATTCAGAGTTAATTTTTTCCAAACAAATTTCGACTTCACAAAACATGTAAGTTCAGATATTTTTGATCAAAAATAATAAAATAAATTAAATACATGAGTTGTTGTGCTAGCTGGTTGCATGGACAAAAAATGAGGAACAAAACAAGCATACGTTTCATATATGTATGTTAATGTATCTACCTATGCATGACTTTATTAACCTGCAATAAATTGAAATCAGGGCTGTAAGTCGAAGGTAGCACCAATAAGTAAAAATCGCATCACACTATTACTCTTTTAATTATGTGCGGCTACAATGATGGTAAGGTTAGTGGATAACTTCCAATATTTCTACGTTCAAAATATTAAGTTATAATGTTACAGGCCTTCAACATCAATTTTTTTTTTAATTATGTAAATGAATTCGATGTGTTCGATTTGTTTGAAAGATATAAATATCAAAGAGATTAGATCTAAGAGTATGTTTATTAACTATAGATTAGAATATAAACCGGCTGTGAAAGGTTGCATATTTGAAAAAGTAGGCGGTGGTGAGCTCTTAGGATATCGTAAGCAACTATACGGAGTACAGTTTAAATTTAATAAGATAGAAGAAAATTGCATACTTGAGCTTGAAAGTAATGTAATAACTAAAATTACTTAAATTGTAGTCATTGGCAATCTGATGATATATTACGGGATTCGTAAAACATTTTTGGATCAACGGACTTCATGTTAACTGGCGACTTCAACGACAAAGCTGCATTTTAATCGCAATTCTAAAGATGAAACTAATGATCCTAAGGGTGAGAAATACAGTTTGACAGCGAAGTAGAAGCTACTACACAGATAGCCCCAATTCCAAAAATGTTGTGGAGGGGTGGATATTCATGGGGAGATTTTTTTCGGAATTTAAACATAAAGATTGATCTTTTAAGGGTTTTGATTGGGGCTATAGGAAATATCACAGACGAACAATTAACGAACAAACTCACAGAATCAACCAAATTAAATAAAGGTGGTTCGATGATGAATGCAGGAAAGCGAGAGATATTTCTTTTGCATATATACGACTTTTTCGGAAAGCAACAATAGCTTAATTCCAGCAATGTATGCAGCAGCAAACAAAAAGTTTAAAGACGTAAAAAAGCACATGATCAAAAAGAAACAGAATATATCAGCGCGGCCATTCTTGGAAAGAAGTTAAAGTAGTTGTTGGGAATAGTATTGCAGTGGGGCTTTCTGTAGAATAGTTCAAATCACACTTCAGGCAACTTCTCAACGCAGAACTATTCGCACCGCCAATTCTATATGCAGCGCCTCTTACATTGGACTCGCCAGTGATAGAAGAGGTCATTTACAAGTGCAAAAATAATAAAGCCAAAGGCGAAGACGGTATCCCTTTTGAATTCTTCAAAAACTGCCCAGCGGAGTTCAAAAACTTACTCACAATAACCTTCAACAGAATTATTGAAAGAGCGGAAGTACCTGATACATTCAGAAGTTATTAAAGGTGGAATTGAGCTTCGTTGAAGAAAAATACCAGCTTTAATATTTGCATATAACATCGTTTTCCTCACAGAGACAGTTGAGGGCATGCAGCTTATGATCAACAGATTAGAAGGATACTGTAGGAGTACGAATCCAACAACCAACCTGGACAAATCTAAAATGATGGATCTAAGAAATGGCGGAGGTAGATATTCACGGAGTATTGATTTCATCGAACTCAAACACAAACTTCAACTGAAACTAGCAAATGCTAAGCGTGCTATCTGTTATGTTGGGGCAGTTTTATTACCAAGAAATTCGTTTCACACACATCTAAGCAAGCAATATTTCGAGAAACCGCTACATAAATCCTCCATTTCAGCTACATAATGCATGTTTTGACAATGTAGGAACAGAGAATTCCAAAAATAGTACTTTAACATTAAAATTCGAAATTGCATTATTAACGAGAATTTTCGGGGAAAAAATAACCAAACGTCTGTAAATTTGTTCAAAAGAATTTGATCAAAATTCGAAACAAATTATGTTAATCTGATAGACGGCTCTCGGCCAACCAAAAGATAATATTCTCATAAGTTAACAAAACTAACTAACTAGTGGATAAAATTGTAAACATCAACAAGAATAAATTTGCCAATTGTTACTTCTGGACCGATTCAAGCAAAGTCCTACATTGGATTTCATCTGACAACCATCAATGGCCGACGTTTGTATCAAATCGTGTCGCAGTCATCCAAAGCTACAAATTAGGAGGATATCGAATGGCGAACTACTCCTAGGTCGTCATACTTTGGTAGGGTATGAAAGGCGGCTGTAAAAATGGCAGAATATCATATGAAAAGGTTATAAAATCTGGCTTCCCTTACATATGAAGAACTCCGAAGATCCCTCGAATTTCGAACCGTTTGTACCTGGTATTTTTTAGTGGGTTGTCATTTGCAGGCAACACCAGATCCTGATTTTAACGACAAGAATCTTACTCGGATGTTGTTGAAGTTGCGTCGAATGCCTAGCACACTGCATCCCGGCTTAAATGACATTACGGTCGAATTTTGAAGCTATATGAAGGTGCAGATGGGATTTCTCGAGTTGCCATCGAACTAACGGCCACTGGTGCAGTGAAAATGTGTCCGCTTCTAAGTGTTGAAGACAACAATTCAAAAATATCATGTCAATGGAGGAATAGTAAAAAAGCTTATATCATTGTCATATGTATAGGAACAAATTTAGAGTAGACATTATTTTAAAAATATTTTTACTCGCAAAAAATGTAAGTATTTTTTGCAAATATGTTTTGTTATTACCTTTGCATAGTCATTTTTTGTTTTCAAAGGGAAAACGAAGGTTTCGTGTTGAAAAATGGCCATACAAAACAGAATTGATATGAAGGCAGAGTTTAACGCCGTCAAGAAGAAACAAATTTCATTGTGGGGGACAGTTCTGTCCAAAATGAAGACAACAAGTCCATTTTCGGAGTTAGATGGTCTGGACATTAAGGAAAAAGTTGAAAACTTAAAGACTTCCTACAAACGAATAAAAGAGCGTAATAACGAATCAGGGCGATAAGCAACGATTTGGGAGTTTTTTGGCATATTTGATGAAGCCTACGGTGGAAGACACAGTGTATTTACCCCACAAAAAATCCTTTTTTCAAGCTCGTCATTTCAAAATAATAAACATAATGAATTTGCTGAGGACGAAAGCGTTTTCGAAACACAAACCAAAAGAAAACGCACGGAAGAACAACTCCTTGATTTTTTAAAGAAGTAAGCAGAAAAGGATGGCTTAAAGCACCGAGAACTTATTGCAATCGAAATATTCTCATTCCGCTTGTGCTCGTCAGATTCAGTTTTTAACATTTGAATAATGGTATCCTCCCCTAGGCCGTCTTTCTCTATTATAATAATGTGAAAGATGATGCAAGCCTTAACATACATTTGAATTATTTGAGGTATTTTATGTAAACATGTTTTAGAATTCTGAACTTTTGTTTTAATCTATTAAACGCCTATTCAATACAGACCCTGTTGGATGAATAAATTCTACGAATAAAATTGAATTTTCTTTCCATAGTAGAAAGATATCCATTGTCCCGGTAGGGGACAAGAAGGTATGTTGTAAGTGGATACGCTGAATCACCTAAAATATGACCACAGCCTACTACATCCTCCGAATTAGCCCTTACTTCTTCCCTATTGGACTGCTTTCCCAAACGCTTCCCGGAAAACCGAAAATAACATCGAGGAATTTTTGGTTACTATCACAAATTGCACTTGAATTATAGGACTTATTTAGTAACATTTAATTAACTAGATAAGTGACGTTTACCTGAAGATTGATTGAACATATTAATTTTCTATTGTAGTAGCAGGGAAGGGAATGTGGCTCCCGTGAACACAACCGACCACATAAGGAATTGGATTTATGCGTAGATTCTGGAAGACTTCCATGATTGTTTTGCTTTCGTTCGTATTTGAAGGCCATTTTATAAATTTCCGCCTCAACTGATACAAAAGTTGAGTTATTTCCAAAAAAGAACTTACATTGAATGTGGATCTGGAAATCCTAAAGTGGCTTTGAAACACATCGTCGGGAAAGTTTAGCATTATGTTTGTAAAGAATGGATTTATTGGAACAACTCTAAATTTTCTCAGACCCACAATACTTTTTAAAACTTTATTCCTCTTTTTTGTTCGAGAAATGTGTTTTGCAATTATGTTATGTTTTTTTCCGCCAGTAACTCAAAAATCAAATTCCAAATCATTTGTTTCGCTGCCATTTCCAATGTTCATGAACACTCACGACTGATGACAATTGTACTAAAGCAGGCCTGCAGACATTCTGTGTGTTCAAAAACGCATGAGAAAAGAAATGCTTTTGTACTAACGCAGATTTCCGACGATTATGAAAACAACCTTGCTCTCAAAGATAGAGAGAGCCGTGATAACGCCAGCCTCCGTTAACCCGAACAAATCCATTGGTCTTCCTAGCGGAAGTAATGGTGAATAGTATATTTACGGATAGCCAGCAATAACAATAAATCCAAAAAGCTAACTAAAGTCGCCAGGTGACAGCCCAATAACTCCTATGCACAGAAAATCAATGCCAGATGGTCGACAGACATCACTTGTCGAACCTCAAAACAAATCTGACCGCACCAGGATCCAAAAAATACCGGTCAAAGCACTAGTACACACAAAACAAAACTGGCTGGCTCTATAATCACTGCAAGTTTGTCTCCAATTTGAAACACCCACCTGGTATTACAATGGCAGGCAGTCATCTACTTTGGGCTGTTCTCCTACTGCAAAACTCTTTATTCGGACCTATATTGTCAACAATTTATAGTCTAAAGGATGTCATCGCTCATTTTTGAGAAGCGGCCAGCTTTGTCTCATGGGAAGCTATTGTGTTCCATCAGGACAACACGCACATCTATAGTTACTCGCCAGGAGCTACGGGAGCTTGGTTGAGGGTCCTATCCACCTTGTAGTCTTGACTTAACACTAAGCTATTACTACCTGTTCCTGTTCATGGCGAACGATTTTGCTTATGAATTGTCCGCCTTAAGAAACGCTTGCGAAACAAGTGTCGATAGTAGGGACGAAGACTTTTACAAGAGGGGCAACAACAAGAGTCCAACATATTCCACATAAATCGGGCGATATTCCTACTATAGTAGGGTAGGGAAGCCGACTACTCCAGTGATGGATGATGATGACTGGACCAGACTTAAAAATCATTTTAACTTTGCTTTGACTGGCATTCGAATCGGAGACCTCACTAACCAAGCGCAGGCACTTAGCCAACTACGCCATCCAGTCGCCTTTTTACTATGCCTTAAATGGCCTACTACGGCAATAATGATAGATTTAAATTTACTACACCTTAGATTATGATCAGCAAATATAAAATTCATATATGTATAAAAAACACTTTATTTATAATTTGAATACAGGATCTGAGAAGAGCCTTGAAATGACATCACAGCAAATGCAACTTCATTCTAAAAAGGTAGAAATTCAAGAAAGTGGAGAAATCGATTGCTCCATGGGTGCCAGTTTTTCAGATGCCCTTGTAATGTGCTGTGGAGACAATAATAGAAAACAGAGGAATCTGAAGAGGCACTCGCTGGAGAGAAATAATGTTAAAAATATGTCCAAACAAAAAAAAACCTAGCGAAGACGATAATATTGTAAGTTATATCGATAGTTCTAAATTCAATTGTTAAATCTTTTATTTCTCAGATATCGAAAGACTTAATTTCTCAAACACAAAATTTAAACAACGCTGAGTCTTTACCAAAAAAAAACATGGCTCAAAAAATAGTTGAAAATTATGCCCCCAATGTAGCTAATCAAAAATTAATGAAGCACATATACTGTCCCTCTAACAAGGAAAAATCGGAAATTGGAACAATTGATGTTTTGAGTGTAGGCATTTCTTCGCCACGAAATATGGAACAAATGGAAGAAATCTTCAGCTTATAGCGTCACCAGCTGCTAGAGTTCCTTCCTTGGCTTCAATCACAACCAATGTCGTAAAGGCTGGAGATCCTAGGCTGAAAAATGTAAAACCTATTCTTCATGCAGGGGGTACAGAGAAACATTCTATTCATATCCACTTTACTTATATATATTTAAATTGATTTTAGGTAACACTCAGGTGCAGCAAAAACGAGCTCCTCTTATGGCAAAAACACTCAAGTTTATAAAAAAAATATACAAAAGATAATAATTGTAGTAATATCAAAATTGACAAGTATCGGACATTTTGGAATTGTTTTTAAGTAATACATTTGCTGTAACAAATGATTATATATAGTTATCTTGAGAAAATATGTATGTCGTGTTCGAATAATTTGTATTTTGAGACGATTTGAAAATTCACGTTATCAATTCAAAGTTAATTTTTTCCAAACAAATTTCGACTTCACAAAACATGTAAGTTCAGATATTTTTGATCAAAAATAATAAAATAAATTAAATACATGAGTTGTTGTACTAGCTGGTTGCATGGATAAAAAAGAGGAACAAAACAAGCATACGTTTCATATATGTATGTTTATGTATCTACCTATGCATGACTTTATTAACCTGCCATAAATTGAAATCAGGGCTGTAAGTCGAAGGTAGCACCAATAAGTAAAGATCGCATCACACTATTACTCTTTTCATTAGGTGCGGCTACAATGATGGTAAGGTTAGTGGATAACGTCCAATATATCTACGTTAAGAATATTAAGTTATAATGTAACAGGACTTAAAATCAAATTTTTAGATGTGAATTTTTTCAATTATGTAAATGAATTCGATGTGTTCGATTTGTTTGAAAGATATTAATATCGAAGAGATTAGATCTAAGAGTATGTTTATTAACTATAAATTAGAATATAAACCGGCTGTGAAAAGTTGCATAATTGAAAGAGTAGGCGGTGGTGAGCTTTTAGGATATCGTAAGCAACTATACGGAGTACAATTTAAATTTAATAAGATAGAAGAAAAATGCATACTTGAGCTTGAAAGTAATGTAATAACTAAAATTACTTAAATTGTAGTCATTGGCAATCTGATGATATATTACGGGATTCGTAAAACATTTTTGGATCAACGGACTTAATGTTAATTGGCGACTTCAACGACAAAGCTGCATTTTAATCGCAATTCCAAAGATGAAACTAATGATCCTAAGGGTGAGAAATACTGTTTGGCAGCGAAGAAGAAGCTACTACACAGATAGCCCCAATTCCAAAAATGTTATGGAGGGATGGATAGTCGTGGGGAGACTTTTTGTCGGAATTCAAACATAGAGATTGATCTTTTAAGGGTTTTGGATGGGGTTATTCAAAATATCACAGTCGAGAAATTAACAAACAAACTCACAGAATCAACCAAACTAAACAAATTTGGTTCGATGATGAATGCAGGAAAGCGAGAGATAATTGTTTTGCATATTTACGACTTTTTCTTAAAAGCAATAATAGCTTAATTCTAGCAATGTATGCAGCAGCAAAAAGTTTAAAGACGTATGCCACACAAAGAATAATATCAACGCAGCTAGAACACCGGCAGAGTCTTGGAAAGCAGTTAAAGTAGTTATTGGGAATAGTATTGCAATGGGCCTTCCTGTAGAATAGCTCAAATCACACTTCATGCAACTTCTTAACGCAGAACTATACGCATCGCCAATTCTATATGCAGTGCCTCTTACATTGGACGAAGAACTGGATTCGCCAATAACCCTGCTTGAGATAGAAAACATTCAAAAACTACTCACAATAACCTTCAACAGAATTATTGAAAGAGAGGAAGTACATGAAACAATCATATACCCCCTTCACAAAAAAGCTAATTATATAGGTATATCATTCCTAAATACAGCGACCAAACTTTTTTCATCCGTTCTCTATAGAAGGCTTATTCTTCGGCTTATCGTTCGGTGGGAAGGAATCAGATTTTGCACGAGTCCCAAGCTGGTTTCAGGGGAGGCCACTCATATGTTTATCACTATAGCAAGTTTAGCAGAGAAAATTTTGAAAACAAAAACAGTGGGTGTTAAGCATGGTTTCGTGTTTAGACGCTACTATTCATCTCATATATAAATGATACCACAGAAGTTATTAAAGGTGGAATTGAGCTTCTTCGAAGAAAAATACCAGCTTTACTTTTTGCAGATGACATATTTTTTCTGGCAGAAACGGAGGAATGGCGGAGATATTCACGGAGTGTTGATTTCATCGAACTGAAACTAGCAGATGCTAAGCGTGCTATCTGTTATGTTGTTGCAGTTTTATTCCCAAGAAGTTTGTTTCACACACATCTAAGCAAGCAATATTTCAAGAAACTGCAAGCTCCATTCTTCTATATGGAGAAAACTGCAAGCATGGAGATACCGGCCCTATGAAACAGTAGACGGAGAAATTTCTCCGTTGTTATATTAGAAGGTTTTTTTATATTACCCAAACTATATGTTGCACATAAAGTCTGGTATTCCTCCTATGTATTTGGATACACTCAGGCTCCATTTCAGCTACATCATGCGTGTTTTGACAATGTAGGAACAGAGGATTCCAAAAATATTACTTAAACATTAAAATATCGAAATTGCATTATTAACGAGAGTTTTCGAGGAAAAAAAAAACCAAACATCTGTCTGATGAAATATTTGAAAGGAAATTTACGTCAGGGGCATTCTTTGTCAGAGAAGAGGATGACATCATTGCCCTCAACAAATTTAAGGAAATATCTTCGAGATCTCATATATTATCATTGTCGCCTTTTGTTTACGGTTAGTCCATTTACCATATCGCTTATCCCGTTATCATGAAAGAAACCATCACTTGAGAGCTTAAGGACAGGTAGCCATTATAAGACGGAAAAACTTTTGTCTAAAAGGACGATTACATTGTGATTACATTGTTTGAAAATTAATTCTAAAAGTAGAATTTTACAATGATGGCACATCTATCGCACGATAGAGTTAACCCGTGACGTCCCTTTTCGGTGTGGGTTGAGTAAAATTATATATAGCAATAATGCTACAAATTAGGAGGGCGAACTACTCCTAGGTCCCCATACTTTGGTAGGGTATGAAAGACGGCTGTAAAAATGGCAAAATATCATATGAAAATGTTATTAAGTCTGGCTTCCCTTACATATGAAGAACTCCGAAGATCCCTCGAATTTCGAACCGTTTGTACCTGGTAATTTTTTAGTGGGTTGTCATTTGCAGGCAACACCAGATCCTGATTTTAACGACAAGAATCTTACTCGGATGAGTATTTGCAAGATCTGTATCCCCGTAAGAAGTTGCGTCAAATGCCTAGAACACTGCATCCCGGCTTAAATGACATTAAGGTCGAATTTTGAAGCTATATGAAGGTGCAGATGGGATTTCTCGAGTTTCCATCGAACTAACGGCCCCTCGTACAGTGAAAATGTGTCCGCTTCTAAGTGTTGAAGACAACAATTCAAAAATATCATGTCAATGGAGGAATAGTAAAAAAGCTTATATCATTGTCATATGTATAGGAACAAATTTAGAGTAGACATTATTTTAAAAATATTTTTACTCGCAAAAAATGTAAGTATTTTTTGCAAATATGTTTTGTTATTACCTTTGCATAGTCATTTTTTGTTTTCAAAGGGAAAACGAAGGTTTCGTGTTGAAAAATGGCCATACAAAACAGAATTGATATGAAGGCAGAGTTTAACGCCGTCAAGAAGAAACAAATTTCATTGTGGGGGACAGTTCTGTCCAAAATGAAGACAACAAGTCCATTTTCGGAGTTAGATGGTCTGGACATTAAGGAAAAAGTTGAAAACTTAAAGACTTCCTACAAACGAATAAAAGAGCGTAATAACGAATCAGGGCGATAAGCAACGATTTGGGAGTTTTTCGGCATATTTGATGAAGCCTACGGTGGAAGACACAGTGTATTTACCCCACAAAAAATCCTTTTTTCAAGCTCGTCATTTCAAAATAATAAACATAATGAATTTGCTGAGGACGAAAGCGTTTTCGAAACACAAACCAAAAGAAAACGCACGGAAGAACAACTCCTTGATTTTTTAAAGAAGGAAACAGAAAAGGATGGCTTAAAGCACCGAGAACTTATTGCAATCGAAAAACAAATATTGAAAATTGAAGAACACAGAGCTAATCGCGAGTCTTCAAGAATTATTAACTCAATCAAATTTCGAAACACAAACCAAAAGAAAACGCACGGAAGAAGAACTCCTTGATTTTTTAAAGAAGTAAGCAGAAAAGGATGGCTTAAAGCACCGAGAACTTATTGCAATCGAAATATTCTCATTCCGCTTGTGCTCGTCAGATTCAGTTTTTAACATTTGAATAATGGTATCCTCCCCTAGGCCGTCTTTCTCTATTATAATAATGTGAAAGATGATGCAAGCCTTAACATACATTTGAATTATTTGAGGTATTTTATGTAAACATGTTTTAGAATTCTGAACTTTTGTTTTAATCTATTAAACGCCTATTCAATACAGACCCTGTTGGATGAATAAATTCTACGAATAAAATTGAATTTTCTTTCCATAGTCGAAAGATATCCAATGTCCCGGTAGGGGACAAGAAGGTATGTTGTAAGTCGATACGCTGAATCACCTAAAATATGACCACAGCCTACTACATCCTCCGAATTAGCCCTTACTTCTTCCCGATTGGACTGCTTTCCCAAACGCTTCCCGGATAACCGAAAATAACATCGAGGAATTTTTGGTTACTATCACAAATTGCACTTGACTGATAGGACTTATTTAGTAACATTTAATTAACTAGATAAGTGACGTTTACCTGAAGATTGATTGAACATATTAATTTTCTATTGTAGTAGCAGGGAAGGGAATGTGGCCACATAAGGACCACATAAGGAATTGGATTTATGCGTAGATTCTGGAAGACTTCCATGATTTTTTTGCTTTCTTTTGTATTTGAAGGCCATTTTATAAATTTCCGCCTCAACTGATACAAAAGTTGAGTTATTTCCAAAAAAGAACTTACATTGAATGTGGATCTGGACATCCTCAAGTGGCTTTGAAACACATCGTCGGGAAAGTTTAGAATTATGTTTGTAAAGAATGGATTTTTTGGAACAACACTAAATTTTCTCAGACCCACAATACTTTTTAAAACATTTTTCCTCATTTTTGTTCGAGAAATGTTTTTTGCAATTATGTTATGTTTTTTTCCGCCAGTAACTCAAAAATCAAATTCCGAATCATTTGTTTCGCCGCCATTTCCAATGTTCATGAACACTCACGACTGATGACAATTGTACTAAAACAGGCCTGCAGACATTCTGTGTGTTCAAAAACGCATGAGAAAAGAAATGCTTTTGTACTAACGCAGATTTCCGACGATTATGAAAACAACCTTGCTCTCAAAGATAGAGAGAGCCGTGATAACGCCAGCGTCCGTTAACCCGAACAAATCCATTGGTCTTCCTAGCGGAAGTAATGGTGAATAGTATATTTACGGATAGCCAGCAATAACAATAAATCCAAAAAGCTAACTAAAGTCGCCAGGTGACAGCCCAATAACTAATATGCACATAAAATCAATGCCAGATGGTCGACAGACATCACTTGTCGAACCTCAAAACAAATCTGACCGCACCAGGATCCAAAAAATACCGGTCAAAGCACTAGTACACACAAAACAAAACTGGCTGGCTCTATAATCACTGCAAGTTTCTCCCCAATTTGAAACACCCACCTGGTGGTACAATGGCAGGGAGTCATCTACTGTGGGCTGTTCTCCTACTGCAAAACTCTTTATTCCGACCTATATTGTCAACAATTGTATAGTCTAAAGGATCACTCGTTTTTGAGAAGCGGCCAGCTTTGTCTCATGGGAAGCTATTGTGTTCCATCAGGACAACACGCACATCTATAGTTACTCGCCAGGAGCTACGGGTGCTTGGTTGAGGGTCCTATCCACCTTGTAGTCTTGACTTAACACTAAGCTATTACTACCTGTTCCTGTTCATGGCGAACGATTTTGCTAATGAATTGTCCGCCTTAAGAAACGCTTGCGAAACAAGTGTCGATAGTAGGGACGAAGACTTTTACAAGAGAGTCCAACATATTCCACATAAATCGGGCGATATTTCTACTATGGTAGGGTAGGGAAGCCGACTACTCCAGTGATGGATGATGATGACTGGACCAGACTTAAAAATCATTTTAACTTTGCTTTGACTGGCATTCGAATCGAAACTACGCCATCCAGTCGCCTTTTTACTATGCCTTAAATGGCCTACTACGGCAATAATGATAGATTTAAATTTACTACACCATAGATTATGATCAGCAAATATAAAATTCATATATGTATAAAAAACACTTTATTTATAATTTGAATACAGGATCTGAGAAGAGCCTTGAAATGACATCACAGCAAATGCAACTTCATTCTAAAAAGGTAGAAATTCAAGAAAGTGGAGAAATCGATTGCTCCATTGGTACCAGTTTTTCAGATGCGCTTGTAATGTGCTGTGGAGACAATAATAGAAAACAGAGGAATCTGAAGAGGCACACGCTGGAGAGAAATAATTTTAAAAATATGTCCAAACAAAAAAAAACCTAGCGAAGACGATAATATTGTAAGTTATATCGATAGTACTAAATTCAATTGTTAAATCTTTTATTTCTCAGATATCGAAAGACTTAATTTCTCAAACACAAAATTTAAACAACGCTGAGTCTTAACCAAAAAAAAAAACATGGCTCAAAAAATAGTTGAAAATTATGCCCCCAATGTAGCTAATCAAAAATTAATGAAGCATATATACTGTCCCTCTAACAAGGAAAAATCGGATTTTGGAACAATTGATGTTTTGAGTGTAGGCATTTCTTCGAAAACGAAAAGGTATTCATTTTTATTTTGAACATACCCACACAAACTGCAAAATTTTTTTTCTAGAACTAAAGTTTATTCTGGACTGAAAACAGGAGCTCTGTTGACTGTCCCATCATTGTTTGATATATGCATTCGTGTACTGCAAAAGAATATTGATGGTAAATACTCTAAAATTGCACTTAAGTTTTTTTTTTTTTTATATCACATTACATTACAGCTCTAGAGTTTACTGGAGGAGTACCATTCGATGTCCTCCGACCTGTGCTTGAGCGTACGTCTCCACAACAGTTGCTCGCAGTTGAAAATTTTAATTCTTATTTATTGGAAGATACCGATATTTTGTGGGAACAGCATGTGAAACGAAATTTTCGTAAAGGTACCAAACTGGAGGACGAAACCTGGCGGGAAATGTTTTTGGTATATTATTTAAAATCGAATGTCTCTAATGTCTAAAATTAGTATTTAAAAAAAAAAATATCTGCAGAGATGTGAGAATGAAAAAGAATGTAGATTAAGCATTTTAACTACAAATATTAAAAAAGCACAAAGAGAAAATGCACTTCCAGTACGAAAAACTCGTTTAGCATACGTCGATCATGTGGCAAAGCCGCCACGAAATATTCTACGTAAGCAGGAAATATTTGGAACAAATCTTCAGCTTATAGCGTCACCAGCTGCTAGAGTTCCTTCCTTGTCTTCAAACACAACCAATGTCGTAAAGGCTGGAGATCCTAGGCTGAAAAATGTAAAACCTATTCTTCATGCAGGGGGTACAGAGAAACATTCTATTCATATCCACTTTACTTATATATATTTAAATTGATTTTAGGTAACACTCAGGTGCAGCAAAAACGAGCTCCTCTTATGGCAAAAACACTCAAGTTTATAAAAAAAAGATACAAAAGATAATAATTGTAGTAATATCAAAATTGACAAGTATCGGACATTTTGGAATTGTTTTTAAGTAATACATTTGCTGTAACAAATGATTATATATAGTTATCTTGAGAAAATATGTATGTCGTGTTCGAATAATTTGTATTTTGAGACGATTTGAAAATTCACGTTATCAATTCAAAGTTAATTTTTTCCAAACAAATTTCGACTTCACAAAACATGTAAGTTCAGATATTTTAGATCAAAAATAATAAAATAAATCAAATACATGAGTTGTTGTACTAGCTGGTTGCATGGATAAAAAATGAGGAACAAAACAAGCATACGTTTCATATATGTATGTTGATGTATCTACCTATGCATGACTTTATTAACCTGCCATAAATTGAAATCAGGGCTGTAAGTCGAAGGTAGCACCAATAAGTAAAGATCGCATCACACTATTACTCTTTTAATTAGGTGCGGCTACAATGATGGTAAGGTTAGTGGATAACGTCCAATATATCTACGTTAAGAATATTAAGTTATAATGTTACAGGACTTAAAATCAAATTTTTAGATGTGAATTTTTTCAATTATGTAAATGAATTCGATGTGTTCGATTTGTTTGAAAGATATTAATATCGAAGAGATTAGATCTAAGAGTATGTTTATTAACTATAAATTAGAATATAAACCGGCTGTGAAAAGTTGCATAATTGAAAGAGTAGGCGGTGGTGAGCTTTTAGGATATCGTAAGCAACTATACGGAGTACAATTTAAATTTAATAAGATAGAAGAAAAATGCAATTCCAAAGATGAAACTAATGATCCTAAGGGTGAGAAATGCTGTTTGAAGAAGAAGCTACTACACAGATAGCCCCAATTCCAAAAATGTTATGGAGGGATGGATAGTCGTGGGGAGACTTTTTGTCGGAATTCAAACATAGAGATTGATCTTTTAAGGGTTTTGGATGGGGCTATTCAAAATATCACAGTCGAGAAATTAACAAACAAACTCACAGAATCAACCAAATTAAACAAAGGTGGTTCGATGATGAATGCAGGAAAGCGAGAGATAATTGTTTTGCATATTTACGACTTTTTCTTAAAAGCAATAATAGCTTAATTCTAGCAATGTATGCAGCAGCAAAAAGTTTAAAGACGTATGCCACACAAAGAATAATATCAACGCAGCTAGAACACCGGCAGAGTCTTGGAAAGCAGTTAAAGTAGTTATTGGGAATAGTATTGTAATGGGCCTTCCTGTAGAATAGCTCAAATCACACTTCATGCAACTTCTTAACGCAGAACTATTCGCATCGCCAATTCTATATGCAGTGCCTCTTACATTGTACCTGTGGAAGTACCTGAAACAATCATATACCCCCTTCACAAAAAAGCTAGTTATATAGGTATATCATTTATAAATACAGCGACCAAACTTTTTTCATCCGTTCTCTATAGAAGGCTTATTCTTCGGCTTATCGTTCGGTGGGAAGGAATCAGATTTTGCACGAGTCCCAAGCTGGTTTCAGGGGAGGCAACTCATATTTTTATCACTATAGCAAGCTTAGCAGAGACAATTTTGAAAAAAAAAAACAGTGGGTGTAAAGCATGGTTTCGTGTTTAAACGCTACTATTCATCTCATATATAAATAATACCACAGAAGTTATTAAAGGTGGCTTTATTATTCTCCAGCTTTACTTTTTGCAGATGACATATTTTTTCTGGCAGAAACGGAGGAATGGCGGAGATATTCACGGAGTGTTGATTTCATCGAACTGAAACTAGCAGATGCTAAGCGTGCTATCTGTTATGTTGTTGCAGTTTTATTCCCAAGAAGTTCGTTTCACAGACATCTAAGCAAGCAATATTTCAAGAAACTGCAAGCTCCATTCTTCTATATGGAGAAAACTGCAAGCATGGACATACCGGCCCTATGAAACAGTAGACGGAGAAATTTCTCCGTTGTTATATTAGAAGGTTTTTTATATTACCCAAACTATATGTTGCACATAAAGCCTGGTATTCCTCCTATGTATTTGGATACACTCAGGCTCCATTTCAGCTACATCATGCGTGTTTTGACAATGTAGGAACAGAGGATTCCAAAAATAGTACTTAAACATTAAAATATCGAAATTGCATTATTAACGAGAGTTTTCGAGGAAAAAAAAAACCAAACATCTGTCTGATGAAATATTTGAAAGGAAATTTACGTGAGGGGCATTCTTTGTCAGAGAAGAGGATGACATCATTGCCCTCAACAAATTTAAGGAAATATCTTCGAGATCTCATATATTATCATTGTCGCCTTTTGTTAAATGGACTAACCGTACATTTACCATATCGCTTATCCCGTTATCATGAAAGAAACCATCACTTGAGAGCTTAAGGACTGGTAGCTATTATAAGACGGAAAAACTTTTGTCTAAAAGGACGATTAATAAATGCGTACATTGTTTGAAAATTAATTCTAAAAGTCGAATTTTCCAATGATGGCACATCTATCGCACGATAGAGTTAACCCGTGACGTCCCTTTTCGGTGTGGGTTGAGTAAAATTATATATAGCAATAATGCTACAAATTGGGAGGGCGAACTACTCCTAAGTCTCCATACTTTGGTAGGGTATGAAAGGCGGTTGTAAAAATGGCAAAATATCATATGAAAAGGTTTTTAAATCTGGCTTCCCTTACATATGAAGAACTCCGAAGATCCCTCGAATTTCGAACCGTTTGTACCTGGTAATTTTTTAGTGGGTTGTCATTTACATACTGATGGGTGCTATTGGGCAGAACAAGCTTTATGATTAAATCTCGTTTCAATGAATTCAGGTGCAGTCTGGAAGCAAATATTACAAAAAAAAAAAATCATTCAAATCATAAAAAACATTAATACCTCAATTTGGTCAATTCCGAAAAATATATGTCTCGCTGATCCAATTTTCCAAGAATCCCGACACGTGGACATGTTACTAGAAGCAAGCCATTTTTTCCATCGATCAAATTAACCGACACCCTGCCTGTGAAATACGGAGGATTTTATACCACGAGACCCTGCCGCTGCTGCGTCAGAAGGAATTCAAGGTCCACGTGGAAATTTGCATTTGCAGACAGAGACTGCTGCCAGAAAGAACCGACATGAAACGGGAGGGTTGTCAATCTAACAACTCAATCTGCGAACAATGAACTTGTCGATCAACTTAATGTCTTTGCTGAGGAGGAGGAGGAAAACTTTAATGAAATCCTACAATCATTAGAACTGAAACCATCAGCGAATCACTAATGGATTCACGTGAAATTTGTCCAAACCCATGCGAGTCTCATTGCCATTCAAACGGGACCCGAATTAATTGGGACAATCCTACGAGATTGCAAAATGATGCAGAAGTCTTACTTCATGATTTCTACGTAGATATGGTTCTAACTGTTTCGAATTAAATTGAGGAAGCATTAAGCTTAAAGGATGAAGCCTAAAGGTTCCAATTTAAAATGTGGTATTACAATGATAGTCATATTACTGCGGATATTTCGTCTGATGATAGGGAAGAATTTTTTCAGCTGATGCAAGACTCGGGTTAATATGGGAAGCAAATAATGATACATTTCAAATAAAGGTTAGCTTTCAGCCGTCTTATAGCGAAAGCACAACTGTACATGCAAGTACTTTAGAAAGGCAAACTAGAATGGAATGAGACACTTACTCAAGAGCTGTACTGTCCATGACAAACATTTAGGCAGTATTTGTTTGACATAGAGCCAGCTGATTGAATTTCATGCATTCTCAGATAGCTCCGAAAAGGCATATGGACTTCGCTCCACAGAAGGTAAGGTTAGTGGGTAACTTCCAGTATTTCCGTTAAGAGTATTTTACGTTACGAATATTAAGTTATAATGTTGCAAGATTTAAAAACAAATTTTTAAAGGTGGATTTTTTCAATTGTGTAAATTAATTCGATGTGTTCGTTTTGTTTGTAAGATATAAATAGCGAAGAAATTAGATCTAAGAATATCTTTACTATCTATAGATTAGAATAGTCAAAAGTTGTGCTCTTAGGATATCGTAAACAACTATACGGAGTACAGTTTAAATTTAATAAAATCTATGAAACATGAGCTTGAAAGTAATGTAATAACTAAAATTACTTAAATTGCAGTCATTGGCAATCTGATGATATATTATGGGATTCGTAAAACGTTTTTGGATCAACGGAGTCAATGTTAATTGGTATTCAACGAGAGAATAGGCTTGGCCCAAACTAAGCCTTGCATAGGCATAGTAACGACAATGTTGCATTTTAATCGCAAGTCTAAAGATGAAATAATGAGGATGATGTGTTGAATGTAATCTGCGAAGGAGACTCTCTGGGTGAACTCGCTTCTATACGAGGTTCAGCGAGTTCGGTTAACGACTATTGTTTTGTTTCTGTAAACTGGTTAACACATTTTAGTGATTTTTGTGTGGCGACTGAAACCTTCTCTGATCATATGACCTAAGAAGTATTGTTTAAAATGTCTGGCAGCGAAGAAGAAGCTACTACACAGATAGCCCCAATTCCAAAAATGTTATGGAGGGATGGATAGTCGTGGGGAGACTTTTTGTCGGAATTCAAACATAGAGATTGATCTTTTAAGGGTTTTGGATGGGGCTATTCAAAATATCACAGTCGAGAAATTAACAAACAAACTCACAGAATCAACCAAATTAAACAAAGGTGGTTCGATGATGAATGCAGGAAAGCGAGAGAGTCGTAAAAATTTGCATATTTACGACTTTTTCGGAAAAGCAATAATAGCTTAATTCTAGCAATTTATGCAGCAGCAAAAAGTTTAAAGACGTATGCCACACAAAGAATAATATCAACGCAGCTAGAACACCGGCAGAGTCTTGGAAAGCAGTTAAAGTAGTTATTGGGAATAGTATTGCAATAGGCCTTCCTGTAGAATAGCTCAAATCACACTTCAGGCAACTTCTCAACGCAGAACTATTCGCATCGCCAATTCTATATGCAGTGCCTCTTACATTGGACGAAGAACTGGATTCGCCAATAACCCTGCTTGAGATAGAAAATGTTCAAAAACTACTCACAATAACAGAATTATTGAAAGAGCGGAAGTACATGAAGCAATCATATACCCCCTTCACAAAAAAGCTAATTATATAGGTATATCATTCCTAAATACAGCGACCAAACTTTTTTCATCCTTTCTCTATAGAAGGCTTATTCTTCGGCTTATCGTTCGGTGGGAAGGAATCAGATTTTGCACGAGTCCCAAGCTGGTTTCAGGGGAGGCCACTCATATTTTTATCACTATAGCAAGTTTAGCAGAGAAAATTTTGAAAAAAAAACAGTGGGTGTAAAGCATGGTTTCGTGTTTAAACGCTACTATTCATCTCATATATAAATGATACCACAAAAGTTATTAAAGGTGGAATTGAGCTTCTTCGAAGAAAAATACCAGCTTTACTTTTCGCAGATGACATATTTTTCCTGGCAGAAACGGAGGAATGGCAGAGATATTCACGGAGTGTTGATTTCATCGAACTGAAACACAAACTTTAACTGAAACTAGCAGATGCTAAGCGTGCTATCTGTTATGTTGTTGCAGTTTTATTCCCAAGAAGTTCGTTTCACACACATCTAAGCAAGCAATATTTCAAGAAACTGCGAGCTCCATTCTTCTATATGGAGAAAACTGCAAGCATGGAGATACCGTCCCTATGAAACAGTAGACGGAGAAATTTCTCCGTTGTTATATTAGGAGGTTTTTTAGAATACCCAAACTATATGTTGCACATAAAGCCTGGTATTCCTCCTATGTATTTGGATACACTCAGGCTCCATTGCAGCTACATCATGCGCGTTTTGACAATGTAGGAACAGAGGATTCCAAAAATAGTACTTAAACATTAAAATATAGAAATTGCATTATTAACGAGAGTTCTCTAGGAAAAAAAAAAATCAAACATCTGTCTGATGAAATATTTGAAAGGAAATTTAAGTCAAGGGCATTCTTTGTCAGAGAAGAGGATGACATCATTGCCCTCAACAAATTTAAGGAAATATCTTCGAGATCTCATACATTATCATTGTCGCCTTTTGTTTACGGTTAGTCCATTTACCATATCGCTTATCCCGTTATCATGAAAGAAACCATCACTTGAGAGCTTAAGGACTGGTAGCCATTATAAGACGGAAAAACTTTTGTCTAAAAGGACGATTAATAAATGCGTACATTGTTTGAAAATTAATTCTAAAAGTCGAATTTTCCAATGATGGCACATCTATCGCACGATAGAGTTAACCCGTGACGTCCCTTTTCGGTGTGGGTTGAGTAAAATTATATTTAGCAATAATGCTACAAATTAGAAGGGCGAAGGACCCATACTTTGGTAGGGTATGAAAGGCGGCTGTAAAAATGGCAAAATATCATATGAAAAGGTTATTAAATCTGGCTTCCCTTACATATGAAGAACTCCGAAGATCCCTCGAATTTCGAACCGTTTGTACCTGGTATTTTTTAGTGGGTTGCCATTTGCTGGCAACACCAGATCCTGATTTTAACGACAAGAATCTTACTCGGATGTTGTTGAAGTTGCGTCGAATGCCTAGCACACTGCATCCCGGCTTAAATGACATTACGGTCGAATTTTGAAGCTATATGAAGGTGCAGATGGGATTTCTCGAGTTGCCATCGAACTAACGGCCACTGGTGCAGTGAAAATGTGTCCGCTTCTAAGTGTTGAAGACAACAATTCAAAAATATCATGTCAATGGAGGAATAGTAAAAAAGCTTATATCATTGTCATATGTATAGGAACAAATTTAGAGTAGACATTATTTTAAAAATATTTTTACTCGCAAAAAATGTAAGTATTTTTTGCAAATATGTTTTGTTATTACCTTTGCATAGTCATTTTTTGTTTTCAAAGGGAAAACGAAGGTTTCGTGTTGAAAAATGGCCATACAAAACAGAATTGATATGAAGGCAGAGTTTAACGCCGTCAAGAAGAAAAAAATTTCATTGTGGGGGACAGTTCTGTCCAAAATGAAGACAACAAGTCCATTTTCGGAGTTAGATGGTCTGGACATTAAGGAAAAAGCTGAAAACTTAAAGACTTCCTACAAACGAATAAAAGAGCGTAATAACGAATCAGGGCGATAAGCAACGATTTGGGAGTTTTTTGGCATATTTGATGAAGCCTACGGTGGAAGACATAGTGTATTTACCCCACAAAAAATCCTTTTTTCAAGCTCGTCATTTCAAAATAATAAACATAATGAATTTGCTGAGGACGAAAGCGTTTTCGAAACACAAACCAAAAGAAAACGCACGGAAGAACAACTCCTTGATTTTTTAAAGAAGGAAACAGAAAAGGATGGCTTAAAGCACCGAGAACTTATTGCAATCGAAAAACAAATATTGAAAATTGAAGAACACAGAGCTAATCGCGAGTCTTCAAGAATTATTAACTCAATCAAATTTCGAAACACAAACCAAAAGAAAACGCACGGAAGAAGAACTCCTTGATTTTTTAAAGAAGTAAGCAGAAAAGGATGGCTTAAAGCACCGAGAACTTATTGCAATCGAAATATTCTCATTCCGCTTGTGCTCGTCAGATTCAGTTTTTAACATTTGAATAATGGTATCCTCCCCTAGGCCGTCTTTCTCTATTATAATAATGTGAAAGATGATGCAAGCCTTAACATACATTTGAATTATTTGAGGTATTTTATGTAAACATGGTTTAGAATTCTGAACTTTTGTTTTAATCTATTAAACGCCTATTCAATACAGACCCTGTTGGATGAATAAATTCTACGAATAAAATTGAATTTTCTTTCCATAGTAGAAAGATATCCATTGCCCCGGTAGGGGACAAGAAGGTATGTTGTAAGTGGATACGCTGAATCACCTAAAATATGACCACAGCCTACTACATCCTCCGAATTAGCCCTTACTTCTTTCCTATTGGACTGCTTTCCCAAACGCTTCCCGGAAAACCGAAAATAACATCAAGGAATTGTTGGTTACTATCACAAATTACACTTGAATTATAGGACTTATTTAGTAACATTTAATTAACTAGATAAGTGACGTTTACCTGAAGATTGATTGAACATATTAATTTTCTATTGTAGTAGCAGGGAAGGGAATGTGGCTCTCGTGAACACAACCGATCACATAAGGAATTGGATTTATGCGTAGATTCTGGAAGACTTCCATGATTTGTTTGCCTTCGTTTGTATTTGAAGGCCATTTTCAACTGATACAAAAGTTGAGTTATTTCCAAAAAATAACTTACATTGAATGTGGATCTGGACATCCTAAAGTGGCTTTGAAACACATCGTCGGGAAAGTTTAGAATTATGTTTGTTTGAACAACTCTAAATTTTCTCAATTTTCACAATACTTTTAAAACTTTATTCCACTTTTTTGTTCGAGAAATGTTTTTTGCAGTTATGTTACGTTATTTTCCGCCAGTAACTCAAAAATCAAATTCCGAATCATTTGTTACGCCGCCATTTCCAACGTTTATGAACACTCACGACTGATGACAATTGTACTAAAGCAGGCCTGCAGACATTCTGTGTGTTCAATAAAGCATGAGAAAAGAAATGCTTTTGTACTAACGCAGATTTCCGACGATTATGACAACAACCTTGCTCTCAAAGATAGAGAGAGCCGTGATAACTCCAGCGCCCGTTAACCCGAACAAATCCATTGGTCTTCCTAGCGGAAGTAATGGTGAATAGTATATTTACGGATAGCCAGCAATAACAATAAATCCCCAAAGCTAACTAAAGTCGCCAGGTGACAGCCCAATAACTCCTATGCACAGAAAATCAATGCCAGATGGTCGACAGACATCACTTGTCGAACCTCAAAACAAATCTGACCGCACCAGGATCCAAAAAATACCGGTCAAAGCACTAGTACACACAAAACAAAACTGGCTGCAGTGATTAAAGACACTGCAAGTTTGTCTCCAATTTGAAACACACACCTGGTATTACAATGGCAGGCAGTCATCTACTTTGGGCTGTTCTCCTACTGCAAAACTCTTTATTCGGACCTATATTGTCAACAATTTATAGTCTAAAGGATGTCATCGCTCATTTTTGAGAAGCGGCCAGCTTTGTCTCATGGGAAGCTATTGTGTTCCATCAGAACAACACGCACTTCTGTAGTTACTCGCCATGAGCTACGGGAGCTTGGTTGAGGGTTCTATCCACATTGTAGTCTTGACTTAACACTAAGCTATTACCACCTGTTCCTGTTCATGGCGAACGATTTTGCTAATGAATTGTCCGCCTTAAGAAACGCTTGCGAAACAAGCGTCGATAGTAGGGACGAAGACTTTTACAAGAGGGGCAACAACAAGAGTCCAACATATTCCACATAAATCGGGCGATATTTCTACTATGGTAGGGTAGGGAAGCCGACTACTCCAGTGATGGATGATGATGACTGGACCAGACTTAAAAATCATTTTAACTTTCCTTTGACTGGCATTCGAATCGAAACTACGCCATCCAGTCGCCTTTTTACTATGCCTTAAATGGCCTACTACGGCAATAATGATAGATTTAAATTTACTACACCTTAGATTATGATCAGCAAATAGAAAATTCATATATGTATAAAAAACACTTTATTTATAATTTGAATACAGGATCTGAGAAGAGCCTTGAAATGACATCACAGCAAATGCAACTTCATTCTAAAAAGGTAGAAATTCAAGAAAGTGGAGAAATCGATTGCTCCATTGGTACCAGTTTTTCAGATGCGCTTGTAATGTGCTGTGGAGACAATAATAGAAAACAGAGGAATCTGAAGAGGCACACGCTGGAGAGAAATAATGTTAAAAATATGTCCAAACAAAAAAAAACCTAGCGAAGACGATAATATTGTAAGTTATATCGATAGTACTAAATTCAATTGTTAAATCTTTTATTTCTCAGATATCGAAAGACTTAATTTCTCAAACACAAAATTTAAACAACGCTGAGTCTTAACCAAAAAAAAAAAACATGGCTCAAAAAATAGTTGAAAATTATGCCCCCAATGTAGCTAATCAAAAATTAATGAAGCATATATACTGTCCCTCTAACAAGGAAAAATCGGATTTTGGAACAATTGATGTTTTGAGTGTAGGCATTTCTTCGAAAACGAAAAGGTATTCATTTTTATTTTGAACATACCCACACAAACTGCAAAATTTTTTTTCACATTACATTACATTACATTACAGCTCTAGAGTTTACTGGAGGAGTACCATTCGATGTCCTCCGACCTGTGCTTGAGCGTACGTCTCCACAACAGTTGCTCGCAGTTGAAAATTTTAATTCTTATTTATTGGAAGATACCGATATTTTGTGGGAACAGCATGTGAAACGAAATTTTCGTAAAGGTACCAAACTGGAGGACGAAACCTGGCGGGAAATGTTTTTGGTATATTATTTAAACTCGAATGTCTTAAATTAGTATTTAAAAAAACAATATCTGCAGAGATGTGAGAATGAAAAAGAATGTAGATTAAGCATTTTAACTAAAAATATTAAACAAGCACAAAGAGAAAGTGCACTTCCAGTGCAAAAACTCGTTTAGCATGTGTCGATCATGTGGCAAAGCCGCGACGAAATATTCTACGTAAGCAATTTTTGGAACAAATCTGCTGCTAGAGTTCCTTCCTTGTCTTCAAACACAACCAATGTCGTAAAGGCTGGAGATCCTAGGCTGAAAAATGTAAAACCTATTCTTCATGCAGGGGGTACAGAGAAACATTCTATTCATATCCACTTTACTTATATATATTTAAATTGATTTTAGGTAACACTCAGGTGCAGCAAAAACGAGCTCCTCTTATGGCAAAAACACTCAAGTTTATAAAAAAAAGATACAAAAGATAATAATTGTAGTAATATCAAAATTGACAAGTATCGGACATTTTGGAATTGTTTTTAAGTAATACATTTGCTGTAACAAATGATTATATATAGTTATCTTGAGAAAATATGTATGACGTGTTCGAATAATTTGTATTTTGAGACGATTTGAAAATTCACGTTATCAATTCAAAGTTAATTTTTTCCAAACAAATTTCGACTTCACAAAACATGTAAGTTCAGATATTTTAGATCAAAAGTAATAAAATAAATTAAATACATGAGTTGTTGTACTAGCTGGTTGCATGGATAAAAAATGAGGCATACGTTTCATATATGTATGTTTATGTATCTACCTATGCATGACTTTATTAACCTGCCATAAATTGAAATCAGGGCTGTAAGTCGAAGGTAGCACCAATAAGTAAAGATCGCATCACACTATTACTCTTTTAATTAGGTGCGGCTACAATGATGGTAAGGTTAGTGGATAACGTCCAATATATCTACGTTAAGAATATTAAGTTATAATGTTACAGGACTTAAAATCAAATTTTTAGATGTGAATTTTTTCAATTATGTAAATGAATTCGATGTGTTCAATTTGTTTGAAAGATATTAATATCGAAGAGATTAGATCTAAGAGTATGTTTATTAACTATAAATTAGAATATAAACCGGCTGTGAAAAGTTGCATAATTGAAAGAGCAGGCGGTGGTGAGCTTTTAGAATATCGTAAGCAACTATACGGAGTACAATTTAAATTTAATAAGATAGAAGAAAAATGCATACTTGAGCTTGAAAGTAATGTAATAACTAAAATTACTTAAATTGTAGTCATTGGCAATCTGATGATATATTACGGGATTCGTAAAACATTTTTGGATCAACGGACTTAATGTTAATTGGCGACTTCAACGACAAAGCTGCATTTTAATCGCAATTCCAAAGATGAAACTAATGATCCTAAGGGTGAGAAATACTGTTTGAAGAAGAAGCTACTACACAGATAGCCCCAATTCCAAAAATGTTATGGAGGGATGGATAGTCGTGGGGAGACTTTTTGTCGGAATTCAAACATAGAGATTGATCTTTTAAGGGTTTTGGATGGGGCTATTCAAAATATCACAGTCGAGAAATTAACAAACAAACTCACAGAATCAACCAAATTAAACAAAGGTGGTTCGATGATGAATGCAGGAAAGCGAGAGATAATTGTTTTGCATATTTACGACTTTTTCTTAAAAGCAATAATAGCTTAATTCTAGCAATGTATGCAGCAGCAAAAAGTTTAAAGACGTATGCCACACAAAGAATAATATCAACGCAGCTAGAACACCGGCAGAGTCTTGGAAAGCAGTTAAAGTAGTTATTGGGAATAGTATTGCAATGGGCCTTCCTGTAGAATAGCTCAAATCACACTTCATGCAACTTCTTAACGCAGAACTATTCGCATCGCCAATTCTATATGCAGTGCCTCTTACATTGTACCTGTGGAAGTACCTGAAACAATCATATACCCCCTTCACAAAAAAGCTAATTATATAGGTATATCATTTATAAATACAGCGATCTAACTTTTTTCATCCGTTCTCTATAGAAGGCTTATTCTTCGGCTTATCGTTCGGTGGGAAGGAATCAGATTTTGCACGAGTCCCAAGCTGGTTTCAGGGGAGGCAACTCATATTTTTATCACTATAGCAAGCTTAGCAGAGACAATTTTGAAAAAAAAACAGTGGGTGTAAAGCATGGTTTCGTGTTTAAACGCTACTATTCATCTCATATATAAATGATACCACAGAAGTTATTAAAGGTGGAATTGAGCTTCTTCGAAGAAAAATACCAGCTTTACTTTTTGCAGATGACATATTTTTTCTGGCAGAAACGGAGGAATGGCGGAGATATTCACGGAGTGTTGATTTCATCGAACTGAAACTAGCAGATGCTAAGCGTGCTATCTGTTAAGTTGGGGCAGTTTTATTCCCAAGAAGTTCGTTTCACAGACATCTAAGCAAGCAATATTTCAAGAAACTGCAAGCTCCATTCTTCTATATGGAGAAAACTGCAAGCATGGAGATACCGGCCCTATGAAACAGTAGACGGAGAAATTTCTCCGTTGTTATATTAGAAGGTTTTTTATATTACCCAAACTATATGTTGCACATAAAGCCTGGTATTCCTCCTATGTATTTGGATACACTCAGGCTCCATTTCAGCTACATCATGCGTGTTTTGACAATGTAGGAACAGAGGATTCCAAAAATATAACTTAAACATTAAAATATCGAAATTGCATTATTAACGAGAGTTTTCGAGGAAAAAAAAAAACCAAACATCTGTCTGATGAAATATTTGAAAGGAAATTTACGTGAGGGGCATTCTTTGTCAGAGAAGAGGATGACATCATTGCCCTCAACAAATTTAAGGAAATATCTTCGAGATCTCATATATTATCATTGTCGCCTTTTGTTAAATGGACTAACCGTACATTTACCATATCGCTTATCCCGTTATCATGAAAGAAACCATCACTTGAGAGCTTAAGGACTGGTAGCTATTATAAGACGGAAAAACTTTTGTCTAAAAGGACGATTAATAAATGCGTACATTGTTTGAAAATTAATTCTAAAAGTCGAATTTTCCAATGATGGCACATCTATCGCACGATAGAGTTAACCCGTGACGTCCCTTTTCGGTGTGGGTTGAGTAAAATTATATATAGCAATAATGCTACAAATTGGGAGGGCGAACTACTCCTAAGTCTCCATACTTTGGTAGGGTATGAAAGGCGGTTGTAAAAATGGCAAAATCTCATATGAAAAGGTTTTTATATCTGGCTTCCCTTACATATGAAGAACTCCGAAGATCCCTCGAATTTCGAACCGTTTGTACCTGGTAATTTTTTAGTGGGTTGTCATTTACATACTGATGGGTGCTATTGGGCAGAACAAGCTTTATGATTAAATCTCGTTTCAATGAATTCAGGTGCAGTCTGGAAGCAAATATTACAAAAAAAAAAAAAATCATTCAAATCATAAAAAACATTAATACCTCAATTTGGTCAATTCCGAAAAATATATGTCTCGCTGATCCAATTTTCCAAGAATCCCGACACGTGGACATGTTACTAGAAGCAAGCCATTTTTTCCATCGATCAAATTAACCGACACCCTGCCTGTGAAATACGGAGGATTTTATACCACGAGACCCTGCCGCTGCTGCGTCAGAAGGAATTCAAGGTCCACGTGGAAATTTGCATTTGCAGACAGAGACTGCTGCCAGAAAGAACCGACATGAAACGGGAGGGTTGTCAATCTAACAACTCAATCTGCGAACAATGAACTTGTCGATCAACTTAATGTCTTTGCTGAGGAGGAGGAGGAAAACTTTAATGAAATCCTACAATCATTAGAACTGAAACCATCAGCGAATCACTAATGGATTCACGTGAAATTTGTCCAAACCCATGCGAGTCTCATTGCCATTCAAACGGGACCCGAATTAATTGGGACAATCCTACGAGATTGCAAAATGATGCAGAAGTCTTACTTCATGATTTCTACGTAGATATGGTTCTAACTGTTTCGAATTAAATTGAGGAAGCATTAAGCTTAAAGGATGAAGCCTAAAGGTTCCAATTTAAAATGTGGTATTACAATGATAGTCATATTACTGCGGATATTTCGTCTGATGATAGGGAAGAATTTTTTCAGCTGATGCAAGACTCGGGTTAATATGGGAAGCAAATAATGATACATTTCAAATAAAGGTTAGCTTTCAGCCGTCTTATAGCGAAAGCACAACTGTACATGCAAGTACTTTAGAAAGGCAAACTAGAATGGAATGAGACACTTACTCAAGAGCTGTACTGTCCATGACAAACATTTAGGCAGTATTTGTTTGACATAGAGCCAGCTGATTGAATTTCATGCATTCTCAGATAGCTCCGAAAAGGCATATGGACTTCGCTCCACAGAAGGTAAGGTTAGTGGGTAACTTCCAGTATTTCCGTTAAGAGTATTTTACGTTACGAATATTAAGTTATAATGTTGCAAGATTTAAAAACAAATTTTTAAAGGTGGATTTTTTCAATTGTGTAAATTAATTCGATGTGTTCGTTTTGTTTGTAAGATATAAATAGCGAAGAAATTAGATCTAAGAATATCTTTACTATCTATAGATTAGAATAGTCAAAAGTTGTGCTCTTAGGATATCGTAAACAACTATACGGAGTACAGTTTAAATTTAATAAAATCGATGAAACATGAGCTTGAAAGTAATGTAATAACTAAAATTACTTAAATTGCAGTCATTGGCAATCTGATGATATATTATGGGATTCGTAAAACGTTTTTGGATCAACGGAGTCAATGTTAATTGGTCTTTAACGAGAGAATAGGCTTGGCCCAAACTAAGCCTTGCATAGGCATAGTAACGACAATGTTGCATTTTAATCGCAAGTCTAAAGATGAAATAATGAGGATGATGTGCTGAATGTAATCTGCGAAGGAGACTCTGGGTGATCTCGCTTCTATACGAGGTTCAGCGAGTTCGGTTAACGACTATTGTTTTGTTTCTGTAAACTGGTTAACACATTTTAGTGATTTTTGTGTGGCGACTGAAACCTTCTCTGATCATATGACCTAAGAAGTATTGTTTAAAATGTCTGGCAGCGAAGAAGAAGCTACTACACAGATAGCCCCAATTCCAAAAATGTTATGGAGGGATGGATAGTCGTGGGGAGACTTTTTGTCGGAATTCAAACATAGAGATTGATCTTTTAAGGGTTTTGGATGGGGCTATTCAAAATATCACAGTCGAGAAATTAACAAACAAACTCACAGAATCAACCAAATTAAACAAAGGTGGTTCGATGATGAATGCAGGAAAGCGAGAGATAATTGTTTTGCATATTTACGACTTTTTCGGAAAAGCAATAATAGCTTAATTCTAGCAATGTATGCAGCAGCAAAAAGCTTAAAGACGTATGCCACACAAAGAATAATATCAATGCAGCTAGAACACCGGCAGAGTCTTGGAAAGCAGTTAAAGTAGTTATTGGGAATAGTATTGCAATGGGCCTTCCTGTAGAATAGCTCAAATCACACTTCATGCAACTTCTTAACGCAGAACTATTCGCATCGCCAATTCTATATGCAGTGCCTCTTACATTGGACGAAGAACTGGACTCGCCAATAACCCTGCTTGAGATAGAAAACGTTCAAAAACTACTCACAATAACCTTCAACAGAATTATTGAAAGAGCGGAAGTACCTGAAACAATCATATACCCCCTTCACAAAAAAGCTAATTATATAGGTATATCATTCCTAAATACAGCGATCTAACTTTTTTCATCCATTCTCTATAGAAGGCTTATTCTTCGGCTTATCGTTCGGTGGGAAGGAATCAGATTTTGCACGAGTCCCAAGCTGGTTTCAGGGGAGGCCACTCATATTTTTATCACTATAGCAAGTTTAGCAGAGAAAATTTTGAAAAAAAAAACAGAGGGTGTAAAGCATGGTTTCGTGTTTAGACGCTACTATTCATCTCATATATAAATGATACCACAAAAGTTATTAAAGGTGGAATTGAGCTTCGTCGAAGAAAAATACCAGCTTTACTTTTTGCAGATGACATATTTTTCCTGGCAGAAACGGAGGAATGGCGGAGATATTCACGGAGTGTTGATTTCATCGAACTGAAACACAAACTTTAACTGAAACTAGCAGATGCTAAGCGTGCTATCTGTTATGCTGGGGCAGTTTTATTCCCAAGAAGTTCGTTTCACACACATCTTAGCAAGCAATATTTCAAGAAACTGCAAGCTCCATTCTTCTATATGGAGAAAACTGCAAGCATGGAGATACCGGCCCTATGAAACAGTAGACGGAGAAATTTCTCCGTTGTTATATTAGGAGGTTTTTTAGAATACCCAAACTATATGTTGCACATAAAGCCTGGTATTCCTCCTATGTATTTGGATACACTCAGGCTCCATTGCAGCTACATCATGCGCGTTTTGACAATGTAGGAACAGAGGATTCCAAAAATAGTACTTAAACATTAAAATATAGAAATTGCATTATTAACGAGAGTTCTCTAGGAAAAAAAAAATCAAACATCTGTCTGATGAAATATTTGAAAGGAAATTTAAGTCAAGGGCATTCTTTGTCAGAGAAGAGGATGACATCATTGCCCTCAACAAATTTAAGGAAATATCTTCGAGATCTCATACATTATCATTGTCGCCTTTTGTTTACGGTTAGTCCATTTACCATATCGCTTATCCCGTTATCATGAAAGAAACCATCACTTGAGAGCTTAAGGACTGGTAGCCATTATAAGACGGAAAAACTTTTGTCTAAAAGGACGATTAATAAATGCGTACATTGTTTGAAAATTAATTCTAAAAGTCGAATTTTCCAATGATGGCACATCTATCGCACGATAGAGTTAACCCGTGACGTCCCTTTTCGGTGTGGGTTGAGTAAAATTATATTTAGCAATAATGCTACAAATTAGAAGGGCGAACTACTCCTAGGTCCCCATACTTTGGTAGGGTATGAAAGGCGGCTGTAAAAATGGCAAAATATCATATGAAAAGGTTATTAAATCTGGCTTCCCTTACATATGAAGAACTCCGAAGATCCCTCGAATTTCGAACCGTTTGTACCTGGTATTTTTTAGTGGGTTGCCATTTGCTGGCAACACCAGATCCTGATTTTAACGACAAGAATCTTACTCGGATGTTGTTGAAGTTGCGTCGAATGCCTAGCACACTGCATCCCGGCTTAAATGACATTACGGTTGAATTTTGAAGCTATATGAAGGTGCAGATGGGATTTCTCGAGTTGCCATCGAACTAACGGCCACTGGTGCAGTGAAAATGTGTCCGCTTCTAAGTGTTGAAGACAACAATTCAAAAATATCATGTCAATGGAGGAATAGTAAAAAAGCTTATATCATTGTCATATGTATAGGAACAAATTTAGAGTAGACTTTATTTTAAAAATATTTTTACTCGCAAAAAATGTAAGTATTTTTTGCAAATATGTTTTGTTATTACCTTTGCATAGTCATTTTTTGTTTTCAAAGGGAAAACGAAGGTTTCGTGTTGAAAAATGGCCATACAAAACAGAATTGATATGAAGGCAGAGTTTAACGCCGTCAAGAAGAAACAAATTTCATTGTGGGGGACAGTTCTGTCCAAAATGAAGACAACAAGTCCATTTTCGGAGTTAGATGGTCTGGACATTAAGGAAAAAGCTGAAAACTTAAAGACTTCCTACAAACGAATAAAAGAGCGTAATAACGAATCAGGGCGATAAGCAACGATTTGGGAGTTTTTTGGCATATTTGATGAAGCCTACGGTGGAAGACATAGTGTATTTACCCCACAAAAAATCCTTTTTTCAAGCTCGTCATTTCAAAATAATAAACATAATGAATTTGCTGAGGACGAAAGCGTTTTCGAAACAGAAACCAAAAGAAAACGCACGGAAGAACAACTCCTTGATTTTTTAAAGAAGGAAACAGAAAAGGATGGCTTAAAGCACCGAGAACTTTTTGCAATCGAAAAACAAATATTGAAAATTGAAGAACACAGAGCTAATCGCGAGTCTTCAAGAATTATTAACTCAATCAAATTTCGAAACACAAACCAAAAGAAAACGCACGGAAGAAGAACTCCTTGATTTTTTAAAGAAGTAAGCAGAAAAGGATGGCTTAAAGCACCGAGAACTTATTGCAATCGAAATATTCTCATTCCGCTTGTGCTCGTCAGATTCAGTTTTTAACATTTGAATAATGGTATCCTCCCCTAGGCCGTCTTTCTCTATTATAATAATGTGAAAGATGATGCAAGCCTTAACATACATTTGAATTATTTGAGGTATTTTATGTAAACATGTTTTAGAATTCTGAACTTTTGTTTTAATCTATTAAATGCCTATTCAATACAGACCCTGTTGGATGAATAAATTCTACGAATAAAATTAAATTTTCTTTCCATAGTAGAAAGATATCCATTGTCCCGGTAGGGGACAAGAAGGTATGTTGTAAGTGGATACGCTGAATCACTAAAATATGACCACAGCCTACTACATCCTCCGAATTAGCCCTTACTTCTTCCCTATTGGACTGCTTTCCCAAACGCTTCCCGGAAAACCGAAAATAACATCAAGGAATTTTTGGTTACTATCACAAATTACACTTGAATTATAGGACTTATTTAGTAACATTTAATTAACTAGATAAGTGACGTTTACCTAAAGATTGATTGAACATATTAATTTTCTATTGTAGTAGCAGGGAAGGGAATGTGGCTCTCGTGAACACAACCGATCACATAAGGAATTGGATTTATGCGTAGATTCTGGAAGACTTCCATGATTTGTTTGCCTTCGTTTGTATTTGAAGGCCATTTTCAACTGATACAAAAGTTGAGTTATTTCCAAAAAAGAACTTACATTGAATGTGGATCTGGACATCCTCAAGTGGCTTTGAAACACATCGTCGGGAAAGTTTAGAATTATGTTTGTTTGAACAACTCTAAATTTTCTCAATTTTCACAATACTTTTAAAACTTTATTCCACTTTTTTGTTCGAGAAATGTTTTTTGCAGTTATGTTACGTTATTTTCCGCCAGTAACTCAAAAATCAAATTCCGAATTATTTGTTACGCCGCCATTTCCAACGTTTATGAACACTCACGACTGATGACAATTGTACTAAAGCAGGCCTGCAGACATTCTGTGTGTTCAATAATGCATGAGGAAAGAAATGCTTTTGTACTAACGCTGATTTCCGACGATTATGAAAACAACCTTGCTCTCAAAGATACAGAGAGCCGTGATAACTCCAGCGCCCGTTAACCCGAACAAATCCATTGGTCTTCCTAGCGGAAGTAATGGTGAATAGTATATTTACGGATAGCCAGCAATAACAATAAATCCCCAAAGCTAACTAAAGTCGCCAGGTGACAGCCCAATAACTCCTATGCACAGAAAATCAATGCCAGATGGTCGACAGACATCACTTGTCGAACCTCAAAACAAATCTGACAGCACCAGGATCCAAAAAATACCGGTCAAAGCACTAGTACACACAAAACAAAACTGGCTGGCTCTATAATCACTGCAAGTTTGTCTCCAATTTGAAACACCCACCTGGTATTACAATGTCAGGCAGTCATCTACTTTGGGCTGTTCTCCTACTGCAAAACTCTTTATTCGGACCTATATTGTCAACAATTTATAGTCTAAAGGATGTCATCGCTCATTTTTGAGAAGCGGCCAGCTTTGTCTCATGGGAAGCTATTGTGTTCCATCAGAACAACACGCACTTCTGTAGTTACTCTTGCGAAACAAGCGTCGATAGTAGGGACGAAGACTTTTACAAGAGGGGCAACAACAAGAGTCCAACATATTCCACATAAATCGGGCGATATTTCTACTATGGTAGGGTAGGGAAGCCGACTACTCCCGTGATGGATGATGATGACTGGACCAGACTTAAAAATCATTTTAACTTTGCTTTGACTGGCATTCGAATCGGAGACCTCACTAACCAAGCGCAGGCACTTAGCCAACTACGCCATCCAGTCGTATTTTTACTATGCCTTAAACGGCCTACTACGGCAATAATGATAGATTTAAATTTACTACACCTTAGATTATGATCAGCAAATATAAAATTCATATATGTATAAAAAACACTTTATTTATAATTTGAATACAGGATCTGAGAAGAGCCTTGAAATGACACCACAGAAAATGCAACTTCATTCTAAAAAGGTAGAAATTCAAGAAAGTGGAGAAATCGATTGCTCCATTTGTGCCAGTTTTTCAGATGCGCTTGTAATGTGCTGTGGAGACAGTAATAGAAAACAGAGGAATCTGAAGAGGCACTCGCTGGAGAGAAATAATGTTAAAAATATGTCCAAACACAAAAAACCTAGCGAAGACGATAATATTGTAAGTTATCGATAGTACTAAATTCAATGATGGTTGGGTGTTGCGGGAATCGGGTAGGCACTGACTGGCGTCAACCTGGCGACGCCCAGTGTTGTAACTTTTTCTACACACCAATTGTGCTTATTTTACCTCCAAGTGGTAGCCATCGGGTACTGGTTGTAGTTCACCCGAGCTCAACTTGCCAAACTTATAAGTGCGACCTCTTGTCCTAGGGGTGACAAAAAAAGAACTTGCCCTCCAGGTTGGGGGTTGTGCCGTCGGGGTAACTGCCCGGCCACATAAAAACAAAAACTATGTGGAGGCCACGTGCAGCCGAACTATTAGCGGAAGCCCTAGACTGCTGCAAAGCAGATATAACCGCCATCCAAGAAGTGCGATGGGATGGACCGGGCAAAAGAAGGCATTTGGACAGCGCCTATTTGGATGTGGATTTGTCGTTAGAGGCAGACTTAGGCAAGAAGTCTTATCGTTCAGATCCGTGAACGAGCGCCTCACGACAATTCGCATCCAGGCTAAATTTTCCAACATAAGCCTTATATGCGCACATGCCCTCACAGAGGACAAAGATGACGACACAAAAGACAAGTTCTATGAGCTCCTGGACAAAACTTATGAGCAATGCCCTAGCTACGACATTAAAATTGTCCTTGGCGATTTTAACGCAAAGCTTGGAAAAGAGAACATCTTTGGTAGTACGGTCGGGAAGCACAGCCTACACGACACCACATCCGATAACGGATTAAGGCTGATCGACTTTGCTGTGGGGCGAAATGTTGTAGTAGCCAGTACAAGACTCCCACATCTCGATATCCACAAAGGAACATGGCGATCTCCTGATCAATCAACCGTCAATCAGATTGATCATATTGCGATCGACGCAAGACACTCCTCCAGTATTATAGATGTTCGAACGTTCCGAGGCGCCAACATTGACTCGGACCACCACCTTGTTGTAGCCAAGATAAGGTTGCGGATATCCCGAACACCGCCAAGACAAAGAAATACTGTGAGGAAGTTTAACGTCAGCCGGCTACAATCGTAAGAGATTGCCAAATCCTTTTCCGATCGTGTCTCCCTTAACCTCTTAAGAAATCCTACGCCGCCAACATCAAGTATTGAAGATCAGTGGCAGCATTGCCGCCTCTGATGTGCTGGGTTTCAATCCGCCACTACAACGAAACCCCTGGTTTGACAACGAGTGTCGGCAGGCGAATGCAGCCAAGCAAGAAGCATACAAAGCGGCACTGCAAAGAAGGACAAGAGCTGCTCGGGAGCTCTACGAGCAGAAGAGGAGAGACGAACACCGGCTTCTCAGGAGAAAAAAGAAGGAGCATGAGAAGCGCGCGATCGGCAAACTAGAGGGATATTACTGCAGGAATGAGGTAAGGAAATTTTACCAAAGGGTAAAGTTAACCAGTCAAGGTTATAAAGTCCGAACCGAAGCCTGTAAGGATGATCAAGGGAACATCGTAGTAGAGTCACAGTCGATGCTGAGGATATGGAGAAACCATTTCTGCAGACTGTATAACGGCGACGAAGAACCAAATTCCGCTGTCAGGCAGAACGAATCATTCAACCCCAATGAAAGGGACGATGAAGATCAACAATTCCGTCCACCCGACCCAGATGAAGTGAGGATTGCCATTTCCAAACTAAAATCCAACAAGGCTGCGGGAGCTGACGGCCTACCCGCCGAGCTTTTTAAGGCCGCAGGCGATGATTTGGTAAGGAGCATGCACCAACTCATCTGTAAAATATGGTCGGAGGAAAACATGCCCGATGAATGGAACCTCAGCATAGTCTGCCCGATCCATAAAAAAGGAGACCCTTTGAACTGCGCCAACTACAGAGGCATCAGTCTCCTAAGTATCGCATATAAAATCTTATCTGCCGTACTGTGTGAACGCCTAAAGCCATTCGTCAACAACCTGGTCGGTCCATACCAGTGTGGCTTTAGGCCAGGAAAATCCACCATCGACCAAATATTCACACTGCGGCAGATTTTGGAGAAAACCCAGGAGCAACAAATCGATACCCACCACATTTTTATCGATTTAAGGCAGCGTATGATAGCATTTATAGAGACGAGCTATACAGAGCAATGTCTAGTTTTGGCATCCCTACCAAACTCGTCCGTTTGTGTAGGATGACGATGGAGAATGCACGCTGCTCCATCAAGGTCGGTAAAGACCTAACCGAGACCTTTGATGTCAAAAAAGGATTCAGACAAGGCGACGCGCTGTCATGCGACTTTTTCAACATCATTCTTGAAAGAATTGTTCAAAACTCGAACGCCAACACCAGAGGAACAATCTTTCAGAAGTCCGTCCAACTACTCGCATATGCCGACGATATTGACATTATCGGAAGAACGCAGCGTGATATCAATGGCGCTTTTGTGGGTATTGCAACGGAGGCCGCGAAGATGGGTTTAGCGGTAAACGAGGGTAAGACCAAGTATATGCAGTCAACGAGAAAGGACACCCAACACCGACGTCTCGGTCAGAACGTCACAGCAGACAGATATAACTTTGAGGTAGTCAAAAACTTTGTCTACCTAGGCACCGCTATCAATTCAGACAACGACACCAGCGCTGAAATCAAACGAAGAATAACTCTTGCCAATCGCTGCTTCTTTGGGCTAAGAAAGCAATTGGTAAACGAAGCCCTCTCTCGAACAACCAAGCTAACGCTTTACAAGACCTTAATCGTCCCAGTCCTGCTATAGGCGCGGAGGCATGGACTTTATCAAAAGCGGATGAAGCTGCTCTTGGTTGCTTCGAGAGGAAAATTCTTCGTGTGATTTTCGGTCCCGTCTGCATAGATGGTGAGTGGAGGAGGAGATATAATGACGAACTATTCGGGCTGTTTAGCGACATGGACTTAGCAAGAAGAGTGAAGATCCAATGATTGAGGTGGCTAGGTCATGTAGAGCGGATGGAAACCAATGCTCCGGCCCGAAAAGTCTTCGAATCCACCACCGAGGGACGGCGCAGTAGAGGAAGACCGCGACTCAGGTGGCGCACGCAAGTGGAAAGGGACCTCAACGAACTATGCGTGCGAAACTGGAGACAGCTAGCTAAAGATCGAGCGGGCTGGAGGCGCTTGTTGGTTGAGGCCCAGGTCCACCCCGGACTGTAGCGCCACCTTAAGTAAGTAAGTAACTAAATTCAATTGTTAAATCTTTTATTTCTCAGATATCGAAAGACTTAATTTCTCAAACACAACATTTAAACAACGCTGAGTCTTTATCAAAAAGAAAAACATGGCTCAAAAAATAGTTGAAAATTATGCCCCCAATGTAGCTAATCAAAAATTAACGAAGCACATATACTGTCCCTCTAACAAGGAAAAATCGGATATTGGAACAATTGATGTTTTGAGTGTAGGCATTTCTTCGAAAACGAAAAGGTATTCATTTTTATTTTGAACATACCCGGGAAATGTTTTTGGTATATTATTTAAAATCGAATGTCTCTAATGTCTAAAATTAGTATTTTTAAAAAAAATATCTGCAGAGATGTGAGAATGAAAAAGAATGTAGATTAAGCATTTTAACTACAAATATTAAAAAAGCACAAAGAGAAAATGCACTTCTAGTACGAAAAACTCGTTTAGCATACGTCTATCATGTGGCAAAGCCGCCATGAAATATTCTACGTAAGCAGGAAATATTCCAACAAATCTTCAGCTTATAGCGTCACCAGCTGCTAGAGTTCCTTCCTTGTCTTCAAACACAACCAATGTCGTAAAGGCTGGAGATCCTAGGCTGAAAATGTAAAACCTATTCTTCATGCAGGGGGTACAGAGAAACATTCTATTCATATCCACTTTACTTATATATATTTAAATTGATTTTAGGTAACACTCAGGTGCAGCAAAAACGAGCTCCTCTTATGGCAAAAACACTCAAGTTTATAAAAAAAAGATACAAAAGATAATAATTGTAGTAATATCAAAATTGACAAGTATCGGAAGTTTTGAAATTGTTTTTAAGTAATACATTTGCTGTAACAAATGATAATATATAGTTATCTTGAGAAAATATGTATGTCGTGTTCGAATAATTTGTATTTTGAGACGATTTGAAAATTCACGTTATCAATTCAAAGTTAATTTTTTCCAAACAAATTTCGACTTCACAAAACATGTAAGTTCAGATATTTTTGATCAAAAATAATAAAATAAATTAAATACATGAGTTGTTGTACTAGCTGGTTGCATGGATAAAAAAGAGGAACAAAACAAGCATACGTTTCATATATGTATGTTTATGTATCTACCTATGCATGACTTTATTAACCTGCCATAAATTGAAATCAGGGCTGTAAGTCGAAGGTAGCACCAATAAGTAAAAATCGCAACACACTATTACTCTTTTAATTATGTGCGGCTACAATGATGGTAAGGTTAGTGGATAACTTCCAATATTTCTACGTTAAGAATATTAAGTTATAATGTTACAGGACTTAAAATCAAATTTTTAGATGTGAATTTTTTCAATTATGTAAATGAATTAGATGTGTTCGATTTGTTTGAAAGATATAAATATCGAAGAGATTAGATCTAAGAGTATGTTTATTAACTATAGATTAGAATATAAACCATCTGTGAAAAGTTGCATATTTGAAAGAGTAGGCGATGGTGAGCTCTTAGGATATCGTAAGCAACTATACGGAGTACAGTTTAAATTTAATAAGATAGAAGAAAAATGCATACTTGAGCTTGAAAGTAATGTAATAACTAAAATTACTTAAATTGTAGTCATTGGCAATCTGATATATTACGGGATTCGTAAAACATTTTTGGATCAACGGACTTAATGTTAATTGGCGACTTCAACGACAAAGCTGCATTTTAATCGCAATTCTAAAGATGAAACTGATGATCCTAAGGGTGAGAAATACTGTTTGGCAGCGAAGAAGAAGCTACTACACAGATAGCCCCAATTCCAAAAATGTTGTGGAGGGGTGGATAGTCATGGGGAGATTTTTTGTCGGAATTTAAACATAGAGATTGATGTTTAAAGGGTTTTGATTGGGGCTATAGAAAATATCACAGACGAAAAACTAACGAACAAACTCACAGAATCAACCAAATTAAATAAAGGTGGTTCGATGATGAATGCAGGAAAGCGAGAGATATTTCTTTTGCATATATACGACTTTTTCGGAAAGCAATAATAGCTTAATTCCAGCAATGTATGCAGCAGCAAACAAAAAGTTTAAAGACGTAAAAAAGCACATGATCAAAATGAAACAGAATATATCAGCGCGGTTTGTAGTAGTAGTTGTTGGGAATAGTATTGCAGTGGGGCTTTCTGTGGAATAGTTCAAATCACACTTCAGGCAACTTTTCAACGCAGAACTATTCGCACCGCCAATTCTATATGCAGCGCCTCTTACATTGGACTCGCCAATGATAGAAGAGCTTGAGATAGAAGAGGTCATTTACAAGTCCAAAAATAATAAAGCCCAAGGCGAAGACGGTATCCCTTTTGAATTCTTCAAAAACTGCCCAGCGGAGTTCAAAAACTTACTCACAATAACCTTCAACAGAATTATTGAAAGAGCGGAAGTACCTGATACATTCAGAAGTTATTAAAGGTGGAATTGAGCTTCGTCGAAGAAAAATACCAGCTTTAATATTTGCATATAACATCGTTTTCCTCACAGAGACAGTTGAGGGCATGCAGCTTATGTTCAACAGATTTGAAGAATTCTGTAAGAGTGCGAATCTAACTGCCAACCTGGACAAATCTAAAATGATGATTCTAAGAAATGGCGGAGGTAGATATTCACGGAGTATCTAGAAGTGTTGATTTCATCAAACTCAAACACACACTTCAACTGAAACTAGTAGATGCTAAGCGTGCTATCTGTTATGTTGGGGCAGTTTTATTCCCAAGAAGTTCGTTTCACACATATCTAAGCAAGCAATATTTCAAGAAACTGTTAGATAAATGCTCAATTTTACCTACAAACCGCATGTTTTGGCAATGTAGGAACAGAGAATTCCAAAAATAGTACTTTAACATTAAAATTCGAAATTGCATTATTAACGAGAATTTTAGAGGAAAAAATAATCAAAAATCTGTAAATTTGTTCAAAAGAATTTGATCAAAATTCGAAACAAATTATGTAAATCTGATAGACGGCTCTCGGCCAACCAAAAGATAATATTGTCATAAGTCAATCAAACTAACTAACTAGTGGATAAAATTGTAAACATCAACAAGGATTAATTTGCCAACTGTTACTTCTAGACCCATTCAAGCATAGTCCTACATTGGATTTCATCTGACAACCATCAATGGCCGACGTTTGTATCAAATCGTGTCGTCATCCAAAGCCTTTTATAGCGAGATAGATGGTGTCACATAAGCAGAAAGCAGAATCCAGCTGATTTGATTTCTAGAGGATGCAACCCACAGGAACTAGATAATAACAGGTTGTGGTTCACGGGACATCTTTAATTTAGGATGAAATAATGTGGCCTAGATCGGTAACCTGATACTAAGTTGTCTGATGAAATACTTGAAAGGAAATTTACATCAGGGGCCTTCTTTGTCTGTCTCAACAAATCCTTCCCTTTTCGGTGTGGGTTGAGTAAAATTGTATATAGCAATAATGCTACAAATTAGGAGGGTATCGAATGGCGAACTACTCCTAGGTCCCCATACTTTGGTATTGTATGAAAGGCGGCTGTAAAAATGGCAGAATATCATATGAAAAGGTTATTAAATCTGGCTTCCCTTACATATGAAGAACTAAGAAGATCCCTCGAATTTCGAACCGTTTGTACCTGGTAATTTTTTAGTGGGTTGTCATTTGCAGGCAACACCAGATCCTGATTTTAACGACAAGAATCTTACTCGGATGTGTATTTGCAAGATCCGTATCCCCGTAAGAAGTTGCGTCAAATGCCTAGAACACTGCATCCCGGCTTAAATGACATTAAGGTCGAATTTTGAAGCTATATGAAGGTGCAGATGGGATTTCTCGAGTTTCCATCGAACTAACGGCCCCTCGTGCAGTGAAAATGTGTCCTCTTCTAAGTGTTGAAGACAACAATTCAAAAATATTATGTCAATGGAGGAATAGTAAAAAAGCTTACATCATTGTCATATGTATAGGAACAAATTTAGAGTAGACATTATTTTAAAAATATTTTTACTCGCAAAAAATGTAAGTATTTTTTGCAAATATATTTTGTTATTACCTTTGCATAGTCATTTTTTATTTTCATTCATTTGTTGAAAATGGCCATACAAAACAGAATTGATATGAAGGCAGAGTTTAACGCCGTCAAGAAGAAACAAATTTCATTGTGGAGGACAGTTCTGCCCAAAATGAAGACAACAAGTCCATTTTCAGAGCTAGATTGTCTGGACATTAAGGAAAAAGTTGGAAACTTAATGACTTCCTACAAACGAATAAAAGAGCGTAATAACGAATCAGGGCGAGAAGCAACGATTTGGGAGTTTTTTGGCATATTTGATGAAGCCTACGGTGGAAGACATAGTGTGTTTACCCCACAAAAAATCCTTTTTTCAAGCTCGTCATTTCAAAATAATAAACATAATGAATTTGCTGAGGACGAAAGCGTTTTCGAAACACGAACCAAAAGAAAACGCACGGAAGAACAACTCCTTGATTTTTTAAAGAAGGAAACAGAAAAGGATGGCTTAAAGCACCGAGAACTTATTGCAAACGAAAAACAAATATTGAAAATTGAAGAACGCAGAGCTAATCGCGAGTCTTCAAGAATTATTAACTCAATCAAATTAAAAGAAACGTACGGTTACCTCATGCAACATTTGTACCCCTGATTTTAATACTTCAATTATTTTAAGACTGATTTTATGAAATTAATTCATAAAATCAGGCTTAATCATCAGACTCAGATTATATTGTTAAAAATTTTTGTTTTTGAAATAAAATACAATTTTTAAGTTAAATTCATTGTTTTATTAATACTTTATGAACAAAACAGCATAGCAATGTGATTTCTCTTTTGTTTTACTTCTTCGTTTATGCTTGAGTTGTTTTGGGTATTCCCATTCCGCTTGTGCTCGTCAGATTCAGTTTTTAACATTTGAATAATGGTATCCTCTCCTAGTCCGTATTTCTCTATTATAATAATGTGAAAGACGATGCAAGCCATAACAATAAATTTTAATTATTTCAGTTTTATGTAAACATGTTTTAGAATTCTGTAGGGTAGAGGACAAGAAGGTAAGTTGTAAGTGGATACACTGAATCACCTAAAATATGACCACAGCCTACTACATCCTCCGAATTAGCCCTTACTTCTTCCCGATTGAACTGCTTTCCCAAACGCTTCCCGGAAAACCGAAGACAACATCGAGGAATTTTTGGTTACTATCACAAATTGCATTTGAATTATAGGATTTATTTAGTAACATTTAATTAACTAGATAAGTGACGTTTACCTGAAGATTGATTGAACATATTCCTTTTCTATTGTAGTAGCAGGGAAGCGAATGTGGCTCCCGTCCACACAACCGACTACATAAGGAATTGGATTTATGCGTAGATTCTGGAAGACTTCCATAATTTGTTTGTTTTCGTTTGTATTTGAAGGCCATTTTATATATATGTTGAGTTATTATTCTTTGAACTTATTTATTTTGTATTTGTCATAGGGAATAACTTACATTGAATGTGGATCTAGACATCCTAAAGTGGCTTTGAAACACATCGTCGGGAAACTTTAGAATTATGTTTATAAAGAATGGATTTATTGGAACAACTCTAAATTTTCTCAATTTTCACAATACTTTTTAAAACTTTATTCCATTTTTTTGTTCGAGAAATGTTTTTAGCAATTATGTTATGTTATTTTCCGCCAGTACCTCAAAAATCAAATTCCGAATCATTTGTTACGCCGCTATTTCTAACGTTTATGAACACTCACGACTGATGACAATTGTACTAAAGCAGGCCTGAAGGCATTCTGTGTGTTCAATAATGCATGAGAAAAGAAATGCTTTCGTACTAACGCAGATTTCCGACGTTTATGAAAACATATTTGCTCTCAAAGATAGAGAGAGCCGTGATAACGCCAGTGCCCGTGAACCCGAACAAATCCGTTGGTCTTCCTAGCGGAAGTAATGTTGAATAGTATATTTACGGATAGCCAGCAATTACAATAAATCCCCTAAGCTAACTAAAGTGGCCAGGTGACAGCCCAGTAACTCCTATGCACAGAAAATAAATGCCAGATGGTCGACAGACATCACTTGTCGAATCTCAAAACAAATCTGACCTCACCAGGATCCAAAAAATACCGGTCAAAGCACTAGTACACACAAAACAAAACTGGCTGGCTCTATAATCACTGCAAGTCTCTCTCCAATTTGAAACACCCACCTGGTGGTACAATGGCAGGGAGTCATCTACTGTGGGCTGTTCTCCTACTGCAAAACTCTTTATTCGGACCTATATTGTCAACAATTGTATAGTCTAAAGGATGTCATCGCTCATTTTTGAGAAGCGGCCCGCTTTGTCTCATGGGAAGCTATTGTGTTCCATCAGGACAACACGCACATCGATAGTTACTTGCCAGGAGCTACGGCTATTAAGCTACTACCACCTGTTCCTGTTCATGGCGAACGATTTTGCTAATGAATTGTCCGCCTTAAGATACGCTTGCGAAACAAGCGTCGATAGTAGGGACGAAGACTTTTACAAGAGGGGCAACAACAAGAGTCCAACATATTTCTAGTATGGTAGGGTAGGGAAGCCGACTACTCCCGTGATGGATGATGATGACTGGACCAGACTTAAAAATCATTTTAACTTTGCTTTGACTGGCATTCGAATCGGGGACCTCATTAACCAAGCGCAGGCACTTAGCCAACTACGCCATCCAGTCGTCTTTTTACTATGCCTTGAACGACCTACTACGACAAAAATTATAGATGTCAATGTACTACACCTTATATTATGATAATCAAATATAAAATTCATATATGTATAAAAAACACTTTATTTATAATTTGAATACAGGATCTGCGAAGAACCTGTAAGCTGCTCCCAGTTTTTCAAATGTGCTTGTAATGTGCTGTGGACACAGTAATAGTAATAGTTGAAATATGATGCCCCCAATATAGCTAATCAAAAATTAATGACGCTCATATACTATCAATCTAACAAGGAAAAATCGGATATTGGAACAATTGATGTTTTGAGTTTAGGCATTTCTTCGAAAACGCAAAGGTATTCATTTTTATTTTGAACATACTCACACAAACTGCAAAATTTTTTTCTAGAACTAAAATTTATTCTGGACTCAAAACAGGAGCTTGTTGACTTTGTTCTCATCATTGTTTGATATATGCATTCGTGTACTGCAAAAGAATATTGATGGTAAATACTCTAAAATTGCACTTAATTTTTTTTATATCACATTACATTACAGCTCTAGAGTTTACTGGAGGAGTACCATTCGATGTTCTCCGACCTGTGCTTGAGCGTACGTCTCTACAACAGTTGCTCGCAGTTGAAAATTTTAATTCTTATTTATAGGAAAATATTGATATTTTGTGGGAACAGCACGTGAAACGAAATTTTCGTAAAGGTACCAAACAGGAGGACGAAACCTGGCAGGACATGTTTTTGGTATATTATTTAAAATCGAATGTCTCTAATGTCTAAAGCTAGTATTTAAAAAAAAAAATATCTGCAGAGAGATGTGAGAATGAAAAAGAATGTAGATTAAGCATTTTAACTACAAATATTAAAAAAGCACAAAGAGAAAGTGCACTTCCAGTACGAAAAATTCGTTTAGCATACGTTGATCATGTGGCAAAGCCGCCACGAAATATTCTACGTAAGCAGGAAATATTTGGAACAAATTTTCAGCTTATAGCGTCGCCAGCTGCTAGAGTTAATTCCTTGTCTTCAAACACAACCAATGTCGTAAAGGCTGGAGATCCAAGGCTGAAAAATGTAAAACCTATTCTTCATGCAGGTGGTACAGAGAAAGATTATATTCATATCCACTTTACTTATGTATATTTAAATTGATTTTAGGTAACACTCAGGTGCAGCAAAAACTAGCTCCTCTTATGGTAAAAACACTCAAGTTTATAAAGAAAAGATACAAAAGATAATAATTGTAGTAATATCAAAATAAATTGACAAGTATCGGAAATTTTGGAATTGTTTTTAAGTCATACATTTGCTGTAACAAATGATAATATATAGTTATCTTGAGAAAATATGTAGGCCGAATAATTTGTATTTTGAGACGATTTGAAAATTCACGTTATCAATTCAAAGTTAATTTTTTCCAAACAAATTTCGACTTCACAAAACATGTAAGTTCAGATATTTTAGATCAAAAATAATAAAATAAATTAAATACATGAGTTGTTGTACTAGCTGGTTGCACGGACAAAAAATGAGGAACAAAACAAGCATACGTCTCATATATGTATGTTAATGTATCTACCTATGCATGACTTTATTAACCTGCAATAAATTGAAATCAGGGCTGTAAGTCGAAGGTAGCACCAATAAGTAAAAATCGCAACACACTATTACTCTTTTAATTATGTGCGGCTACAATGATGGTAAGGTTAGTGGATAACTTCCAATATTCCTACGTTAAGAATATTAAGTTATAATGTTACAGGACTTAAAATCAAATTTTTAGATGTGAATTTTTTCAATTATGTAAATGAATTAGATGTGTTCGATTTGTTTGAAAGATATAAATATCGAAGAGATTAGATCTAAGAGAATGTTTATTAACTATAGATTATAATATAAACCCGCTGTGAAAAGTTGCATATTTGAAAGAGTAGGCGGTGGTGAGCTCTTAGGATATCGTAAGCAACTATACGGAGTACAGTTTAAATTTAATAAGATAGAAGAAAAATGCATACTTGAGCTTGAAAGTAATGTAATAACTAAAATTACTTAAATTGTAGTCATTGCCAATTTGATGATATATTACGGGATTCGTAAAACATTTTTGGATCAACGGACTTCATGTTAATTGGCGACTTCAACGACAAAGCTGCATTTTAATCGCAATTCTAAAGATGAAATTAATGATCCTAAGGGTGAGAAAGACTGTTTGGTAGCGAAGAAGAAGCTACTACACAGATAGCCCCAATTCCAAAAATGTTGTGGAGGGGTGGATAGTCATGGGGAGATTTTTTATCGGAATTTAAACATAGAGATTGATCTTTTAAGGGTTTTGAATGGGGCTATAGAAAATATCACAGACGAACAATTAACGAACAAACTCACAGAATCAACCAAATTAAATAAAGGTGGTTCGATGATGAATGCAGGAAAGCGAGAGATATTTCTTTTGCATATATACGACTTTTTCGGAAAGCAATAATAGCTTAATTCTAGCAATGTATGCAGCAGCAAACAAAAAGTTTAAAGACATACAAAATAGTAAAATATAAAATATCAGCGCGGCCAGTCTTGGAAAGAAGTTAAAGTAGTTGTTGGGAATAGTATTGCAGTGGGGCTTTCTGTAGAATAGTTCAAATCACACTTCAGGCAACTTCTCAACGCAGAATTATTCGCACCGCCAATTCTATATACAGTGCCTCTTACATTGGACTCGCCAATGATAGAAGAGGTCATTTACAAGTCCAAAAATAATAAAGCCCAAGGCGAAGACGGTATCCCTTTTAAATTCTTCAAAAACTGCCCAGCGGAGTTCAAAAACTTACTCACAATAACCTTCAATAGAATTATTGAAAGAGCGGAAGTATCTGATACATTCAGAAGTTATTAAAGGTGGAATTGAGCTTGCATATAACATCGTTTTCCTCACAGAGACAGTTGAGGGCATGCAGCTTATGATCAACAGATTTGAAGAATACTGTAAGAGTGCGAATCTAACTGCCAACCTTGACAAATCTAAAATGATGATTCTAAGAAATGGCGGAGGTAGATATTCACGGAGTATCTAGTGTTGATTTCATCGAACTCAAACACAAACTTCAACCGAAACTAGTAGATGCTAAGCGTGCTGTCTGTTATGTTGGGGCAGTTTTATTCCCACGAAGTTCGTTTCACACACATCTAAGCAAGCAATATTTCGAGAAACTGATATATAAATCCTCCATTTCAGCTACAAACCGCATGTAGGAACAGAGAATTCCAAAAATAGTACTTTAACATTAAAATTCGAAATTGCATTATTAACGAGAATTTTAGAGGAAAATATAATCAAAAATGTGAAAATTTGTTCAAAAGAATTTGATCAAAATTCGAAAAAAATTATGTCAATCTGATAGACGGCTCTCGGCCAACCAAAAGATAATATTGTCATAAGTCATCAAACTAACTAACTAGTGGATACAATTGTAAACATCAACAAGGATAAATTTGCCAACTGTTACTTCTAGACCCATTCAAGCAGAGTCCTACATTGGATTTCATCCGACAACCATCAATGGCCGACGTTTGTATCAAATCGTGTCGCAGTCATCCAAAGCCTTTTATAGCGAGATAGATGGTGTCACTTAAGCAGAAAGCAGAATCCAGCTGATTTGGTTTCTAGAGCATGCAACCCACAGGAACTAGATAATAACAGGTTGTGGTTCACGGGACATCTTTAATTTAGGATGAAATAATGTGGTTGCGTCGAATGCCTAGAACACTGCATTCCGGCTTAAATGACATTAAGGTCGAATTTTGAAGCTATATGAAGGTGCAGATGGGATTTCTCGAGTTGCCACTGCTGCAGTGAAAATGTGTCCGCTTCTAAGTGTTGAAGACAACAATTCAAAAATATCATGTCAATGGAGGAACAAATTTAGAGTACACATTATTTTAAAAATATTTTTACTCGCAAAAAATGTAAGTAGTTTTTGCAAATATATTTTGTTATTACCTTTGCATAGTAATTTTTGGTTTTCAAAGGGAAAACGAAGGTTTCGTGTTGAAAAATGGCCATACAAAGCAGAATTGATATAAAGGCAGAGTCTAACGCCGTCAAGAAGAAACAAATTTCATTGTGGAGGACAGTTCTGTCCAAAATGAAGACAACAAGTCCATTTTCGGAGCTAGATGGTCTGGACATTAAGGAAAAAGTTGAAAACTTAATGACTTCCTACAAACGAATAAAAGAGCGTAATAACGAATCAGGGCGAGAAGCAACGATTTGGGAGTTTTTTGGCATATTTGATGAAGCCTACGGTGGAAAACATAGTGTATTTACCCCACAAAAAATCCTTTTTTCAAGCTCGTCATTTCAAAATAATAAACATAATGAATTTGCTGAGGACGAAAGCGTTTTCGAAACAGAAACCAAAAGAAAACGCACGGAAGAACAACTCCTTGATTTTTTAAAGAAGGAAACAGAAAAGGATGGCTTAAAGCACCGAGAAGTTATTGCAATCGAAAAACAAATATTGAAAATTGTAGAACGCAGTCTTCGCGAACGCGAGTCTTCAAGAATTATTAACTCAATCAAATTAAAAGAAACGTACGGTTACCTCATGCAACATTTGTACACCTGAATTATTTTAAGCCTGATTTTATGAATTAATTAGTTTTATATTGTTTATGTTTTTTGTTTTTGAAATAAAATACAATTTTTAAGTTAAATTCATTGTTTTATTAATACTTTATGAACAAAAGAGCATAGCAATGTGATTTATCTTTTGTTTTGCTTCTTCGTTTATGCTTGAGTTGTTTTGGGTATTCTCATTCCATTCAAATTAAATTAAAAGAAACGTACGGTTACCTCATGCAACATTTGTACACCTGATTTTAATACTTCAATTATTTTAAGACTGATTTTATGAAATTAATTCATAAAATCAGGCTTAATCATCAGACTCAGATTATATTGTTTATGTTTTTTGTTTTTGAAATAAAATACAATTTTTAAGTTAAATTCATTGTTTTATTAATACTTTATGAACAAAACAGCATAGCAATGTGATTTCTCTTTTGTTTTACTTCTTCGTTTATGCTTGAGTTGTTTTGGGTATTCCCATTCCGCTTGTGCTCGTCAGATTCAGTTTTTAACATTTGAACAATGGTATCCTCTCCTAGTCCGTCTTTCTCTATTATAATAATGTGAAAGACGATGCAAGCCATAACAATAAATTTTAATTATTTCAGTTTTATGTAAACATGTTTTAGAATTCTGAACTTTTGTTTTAATCTATTAAACGCCTGTTCAATACAGACAGTGTTGGATGAATAAATTCTATGAATAAAATTGAATTTTCTTTCCATAGTAGAAAGATATCCATTGTCCCGGTAGGGGACAAGAAGGTAAGTTGTAAGTGGATACGCTGAATCACCTAAAATATGACCACAGCCTACTACATCCTCCGAATTAGCCCTTACTTCTTCCCGATTGGACTGCTTTCCCAAACGCTTCCCGGAAAACCGAAAACAACATCAAGGAATTTTGGTTACTATCACAAATTGCATTTGAATTATAGGATTTATTTAGTAACATTTAATTAACTAGATAAGTGACGTTTACCTGAAGATTGATTGAACATATTCCTTTTCTTTTGTAGTAGCAGGGAAGGGAATGTGGCTCCCGTCCACACAACCGACTACATAAGGAATTGGATTTATGCGTAGATTCTGGAAGACTTCCATGATTTTTTTGTTTTTGTTTGTATTTGAAGGCCTCTTTATAAATATGTTGAGTTATTTGCTGCAACATTGAATAGTTTGCAGATCGTTAAGGACAAAGCGACTTTCAGTGCTGCTTTTGGTCGGCCGGTGATTCTTGTTTTCCATAAAATGTTTAACTCATTTTCAAATAACTATGGATAATGATCTTTGAACTTATTTATTTTGTATTTGTCATAGGGAATAACTTACATTGAATGTGGATCTGGACATCCTAAAGTGGCCTTGAAACACATCGTCGCGAAACTTTAGAATTATGTTTATAAAGAATGGATTTATTGGAACAACTCTAAATTTTCTCAATTTTCACAATACATTTTAAAACTCTATTCCTCTTTTTTGTTCGAGAAATGTTTTTTGCAATTATGTTATGTTATTTTCCGCCACTAACTCAAAAATCAAATTCCGAATCTTTTGTTACGCCGCCATTTCCAACGTTTATGAACACTCACGACTGATGACAATTGTACTAAAGCAGGCCTGCAGACATTCTGTGTGTTCAATAATGCATGAGAAAAGAAATGCTTTCGTACTAACGCAGATTTCCGACGTTTATGAAAACATCCTTGCTCTCAAAGATAGAGAGAGCCGTGATAACGCCAGTGCCCGTGAACCCGAACAAATCCGTTGGTCTTCCTAGCGGAAGTAATGTTGAATAGTATATTTACGGATAGCCAGCAATTACAATAAATCCCCAAAGTTAACTAAAGTCGCCAGGTGACAGCCTAGTAACTCCTATGCACCGAAAATAAATGCCAGATGGTGACAGATATCACTTGTCGAATCTCAAAACAAATCTGACCTCACCAGGATCCAGAAAATACCGGTCAAAGCACTAGTACAATTGAAACACCCACCTGGTGGTACAATGGGGAGGGAGTCATCTACTGTGGGCTGTTCTCCTACTGCAAAACTCTTCATTCGGACTTATATTGTCAACAATTGTACAGTCTAAAGGATGTCATCGCTCATTTTTGAGAAGCGGCCCACTTTGTCTCATGGGAAGCTATTGTGTTCCATCAGGACAACATGCACATCAATAGTTATTCGCCAGGAGCTACGGGAGCTTGGTTGAGGGTTCTATCCACCTTGCAGTCTTGACTTAACACTAAGCTATTACCACCTGTTCCTGTTCATGGCGAACGATTTTGCTAATGAATTGTCCGCCTTAAGAAACGCTTGCGAATCAAGCGTCGATAGTAGGGACGAAGACTTTTACAAGAGGGGCAACAACAAGAGTGCAACATATTCCACATAAATCGGGCGATATTTCTAGTATGGTAGGGTATGGAAGTCGACCACTCCAGTGATAGATGATGATGACTTTACCAGACTTAAAAATCATTTTAACTTTGCTTTGACTGGCATTCGAATCGGGGACCTCACTGAATACAGTATCTGCGAAGAACCTGTAAGCTGCTCCCACGGTGCCAGTTTTTCAAATATGCTTGTAATGTGCTGTGGACACAGTAATAGTTATAGTTGAAATATGATGCCCCCAATATAGCTAATCAAAAATTAATGACGCTCATATACTATCAATCTAACAAGGAAAAATCGGATATTGGAACAATTGATGTTTTGAGTTTAGGCATTTCTTCGAAAACGCAAAGGTATTCATTTTTACTTTGAACATACTCACACAAACTGCAAAATTTTTTTCTAGAACTAAAATTTATTCTGGACTCTAAACAGGAGCTTGTTGACTTTGTTCTCATCATTGTTTGATATATGCATTCGTGTACTGCAAAAGAATATTGATGGTAAATACTCTAAAATTGCACTTAATTTTTTTCTATCACATTACATTACAGCTCTAGAGTTTACTGGAGGAGTACCATTCGATGTTCTCCGACCTGTGCTTGAGCGTACGTCTCTACAACAGTTGCTCGCAGTTGAAAATTTTAATTCTTATTTATTGGAAAATATTGATATTTTGTGGGAACAGCACGTGAAACGAAATTTTCGTAAAGGTACCAAACAGGAGGACGAAACCTGGCAGGACATGTTTTTGGTATATTATTTAAAATCGAATGTCTCTAATGTCTAAAGCTAGTATTTAAAAAAAAAAATATCTGCAGAGAGATGTGAGAATGAAAAAGAATGTAGATTAAGCATTTTAACTACAAATATTAAAAAAAGCACAAAGAGAAAGTGCACTTCCAGTACGAAAATCTCGTTGATCATGTGGCAAAGCCGCCACGAAATATTCTACGTAAGCAGGAAATATTTGGAACAAATGTTCAGCTTATAGCGTCACCAGCTGCTAGAGTTCCTTCCTTGTCTTCAAACATAACCAATGTCGTAAAGTCTGGAGATCCTAGGCTGAAAAATGTAAAACCGATTCTTCATGCAGGGGGTACAGAGAAACATTATATTCATATCCACTTTACTAATACATATTTAAATTGATTTTAGGTAACACTCAGGTGCAGCAAAAACTAGCTCCTCTTATGGCAAAAACACTAAAGTTTATAAAGAAAAGATACGAAAGATAATAATTGTAGTAATATCAAAATTGACAAGTATCGGAAATTTTGGAATTGTTTTTAAGTCATACATTTGCTGTAACAAATGATAATATATAGTTATCTTGAGAAAATATGTAGGTCGTGTTCGAATAATTTGTATTTTGAGACGTTTTGAAAATTCACGTTATCAATTCAAAGTTAAGTTTTTCCAAACAAATTTCGACTTCACAAAACATGTAAGTTCAGATATTTTAGATCAAAAATAATAAAATAAATTAAATACATGAGTTGTTGTACTAGCTGGTTGCATGGACAAAAAATGAGGAACAAAACAAGCATACGTTTCATATATGTATGTTTATGTATCTACCTATGCATGACTTTATTAACCTGCAATAAATTGAAATCAGGGCTGTTAGTCGAAGGTAGCACCAATAAGTAAAAATCGCATCACACTATTACTCTTTTAATTATGTGCGGCTAATATTTCTACGTTAAGAATATTAAGTTATAATGTTACAGGACTTAAAATCAAATTTTTAGATGTGAATTTTTTCAATTACGTAAATGAATTCGATGTGTTCGATTTGTTTGAAAGATATAAATATCGAAGAGATTAGATCTAAGAGTATGTTTATAAACTATAGATTAGAATATAAACCGGCTGTGAAAAGTTGCATATTTGAAAGAGTAGGCGGTGGTGAGCTCTTAGGATATCGTAAGCAACTATACGGAGTACAGTTAACATTTAATAAGAAAGTAATGTAAGTACTACTTGAAAGTAATGTAATAACTAAAATTACTTAAATTGTAGTCATTGGCAATCTGATGATATATTATGGGATTCGTAAAACATTTTTGGATCAACGGACTTAATGTTAATTGGCGACTTCAACGACAAAGCTGCATTTTAATCGCAATTCCAAAGATGAAACTAATGATCCTAAGGGTGAGAAATACTGTTTGGCAGGGAAGAAGAAGCTACTACACAGATAGCCCCAATTCCAAAAATGTTGTGGAGGGGTGGATAGTCATGGGGAGATTTTTCATCGGAATTTAAACATAGAGATTGATCTTTTAAGGGTTTTGAATGGGGCTATAGAAAATATCACAGACGAACAATTAACGAACAAACTCACAGAATCAACCAAATTAAATAAAGGTGGTTCCATGATGAATGCAGGAAAGCGAGAGATATTTCTTTTGCATATATACGACTTTTTCGGAAAGCAATAATAGCTTAATTCTAGCAATGTATGCAGCAGCATACAAAAACAAAAAGTTTTAAGACGTAAAAAGCACATGCTCGAAAAGAAATAGAATATATCAGCGCGGCCAGTCTTGGAAAGGAGTTAAAGTAGTTGTTGGGAATAGTATTGCAGTGAGGCTTTCTGTAGAATAGTTCAAATCACACTTCAGGCAACTCCTCAAAGCAGAACTATTCGCACCGCCAATTCTATATGCAGCGCCTCTTACATTGGACTCGCCAATGATAGAAGAGCTTGAGATAGAAGAAGTCATTTACAAGTCCAAAAATAATAAAGCCCAAGGCGAAGACGGTATCCCTTTTAAATTCTTCAAAAACTGCCCAGCGGAGTTCAAAAACTTACTCACAATAACCTTCAACAGAATTATTGAAAGAGCGGAAGTACCTGATACATTCAGAAGTTATTAAAGGTGGAATTGAGCTTCGTCGAAGAAAAATACCAGCTTTAATATTTGCATATAACATCGTTTTCCTCCCAGAGACAGTTGAGGGCATGCAGCTTATGATCAACAGATTTGAAGAATACTGTAAGAGTGCGAATCTAACTGCCAACCTGGACAAATCTAAAATGATGATTCTAAGAAATGGCGGAGGTAGATATTCACGGAGTATCTAGAAGTGTTGATTTCATCGAACTCAAACACAAACTTCAACTGAAACTAGCAGATGCGTGCTATCTGTTATGTAGGGGCAGTTTTATTCCCAAGAAATTCGTTTCACACACATCTAAGCAAGGAATATTTCGAGAAACTGCTACATAAATCCTCCATTTCAGCTACAAACCGCATGTTTTGGCAATATAGGAACAGAGAATTCCAAAAATAGTACTTTAACATTAAAATTCGAAATTGCATTATTAACGAGAATTTTAGAGGAAAAAATAATCAAAAATCTGTAAATTTGTTCAAAAGAATTTGATCAAAATTCGAAACAAATTATGTCAATCTGATAGACGGCTCTCGGCCAACCAAAAGATAATATTGTCATAAGTCAATCAAACTAACTAACTGGATACAATTGTAAACATCAACAAGGATAAATTTGCCAACTGTTACTTCTAGACCCATTCAAGCAGAGTCCTACATTGGATTTCATCTGACAACCATCAATGGCCGACGTTTGTATCAAATCGTGTCGCAGTCATCCAAAGCTACAAATTAGGAGGATATCGAATGGCGAACTACTCCTAGGTCGTCATACTTTGGTAGGGTATGAAAGGCGGCTGTAAAAATGGCAGAATATCATATGAAAAGGTTATAAAATCTGGCTTCCCTTACATATGAAGAACTCCGAAGATCCCTCGAATTTCGAACCGTTTGTACCTGGTAATTTTTTAGCGGGTTGTCATTTGCAGGCAACACCAGATCCTGATTTTAACGACAAGAATCTTACTCGGATGAGTACTTGCAAGATCTGCATCCCCGTAAGAAGTTGCGTCGAATGCCTAGAAAACTGCATCCGGGCTTAAATGACATTAAGGTCGAATTTTGAAGCTATATGAAGGTGCAGATGGGATTTCTCGAGTTGCCATCGAACTAACGGCCACTGGAGCAGTGAAAATGTGTCCGCTTCTAAGTGTTGAAGACAACAATTCAAAAATATCATGTCAATGGAGGAATAGTAAAAAAGCTTATATCATTGTCATATGTATAGGAACAAATTTAGAGTAGACATTATTTTAAAAATATTTTTACTCGCAAAAAATGTAAGTATTTTTTGTAAATATATTTTGTTATTACCTTTGCATAGTCATTTTTTGTTTTCAAAGGGAAAACGAAGGTTTCGTGTTGAAAAATGGCCATACAAAACAGAATTGATATGAAGGCAGAGTTTAACGCCGTCAAGAAGAAACAAATTTCATTGTGGAGGACAGTTCTGTCCAAAATGAAGACAACAAGTCCATTTTCGGAGCTAGATGGTCTGGACATTAAGGAAAAAGTTGAAAACTTAATGACTTCCTACAAACGAATAAAAGAGCGTAATAACGAATCAGGGCGAGAAGCAACGATTTGGGAGTTTTTTGGCATATTTGATGAAGCCTACGGTGGAAAACATAGTGTATTTACCCCACAAAAAATCCTTTTTTCAAGCTCGTCATTTCAAAATAATAAACATAATGAATTTGCTGAGGACGAAAGCGTTTTCGAAACAGAAACCAAAAGAAAACGCACGGAAGAACAACTCCTTGATTTTTTAAAGAAGGAAACAGAAAAGGATGGCTTAAAGCACCGAGAAGTTATTGCAATCGAAAAACAAATATTGAAAATTGAAGAACGCAGTCTTCGCGAACGCGAGTCTTCAAGAATTATTAACTCAATCAAATTAAAAGAAACGTACGGTTACCTCATGCAACATTTGTACACCTGAATTATTTTAAGCCTGATTTTATGAATTAATTAGTTTTATATTGTTTATGTTTTTTGTTTTTGAAATAAAATACAATTTTTAAGTTAAATTCATTGTTTTATTAATACTTTATGAACAAAAGAGCATAGCAATGTGATTTATCTTTTGTTTTGCTTCTTCGTTTATGCTTGAGTTGTTTTGGGTATTCTCATTCCATTCAAATTAAATTAAAAGAAACGTACGGTTACCTCATGCAACATTTGTACACCTGATTTTAATACTTCAATTATTTTAAGACTGATTTTATGAAATTAATTCATAAAATCAGGCTTAATCATCAGACTCAGATTATATTGTTTATGTTTTTTGTTTTTGAAATAAAATACAATTTTTAAGTTAAATTCATTGTTTTATTAATACTTTATGAACAAAACAGCATAGCAATGTGATTTCTCTTTTGTTTTACTTCTTCGTTTATGCTTGAGTTGTTTTGGGTATTCCCATTCCGCTTGTGCTCGTCAGATTCAGTTTTTAACATTTGAACAATGGTATCCTCTCCTAGTCCGTCTTTCTCTATTATAATAATGTGAAAGACGATGCAAGCCATAACAATAAATTTTAATTATTTCAGTTTTATGTAAACATGTTTTAGAATTCTGAACTTTTGTTTTAATCTATTAAACGCCTGTTCAATACAGACAGTGTTGGATGAATAAATTCTATGAATAAAATTGAATTTTCTTTCCATAGTAGAAAGATATCCATTGTCCCGGTAGGGGACAATAAGGTAAGTTGTAAGTGGATACGCTGAATCACCTAAAATATGACCACAGCCTACTACATCCTCCGAATTAGCCCTTACTTCTTCCCGATTGGACTGCTTTCCCAAACGCTTCCCGGAAAACCGAAAACAACATCAAGGAATTTTGGTTACTATCACAAATTGCATTTGAATTATAGGATTTATTTAGTAACATTTAATTAACTAGATAAGTGACGTTTACCTGAAGATTGATTGAACATATTCCTTTTCTTTTGTAGTAGCAGGGAAGGGAATGTGGCTCCCGTCCACACAACCGACTACATAAGGAATTGGATTTATGCGTAGATTCTGGAAGACTTCCATGATTTTTTTGTTTTTGTTTGTATTTGAAGGCCTCTTTATAAATATGTTGAGTTATTTGCTGCAACATTGAATAGTTTGCAGATCGTTAAGGACAAAGCGACTTTCAGTGCTGCTTTTGGTCGGCCGGTGATTCTTGTTTTCCATAAAATGTTTAACTCATTTTCAAATAACTATGGATAATGATCTTTGAACTTATTTATTTTGTATTTGTCATAGGGAATAACTTACATTGAATGTGGATCTGGACATCCTAAAGTGGCCTTGAAACACATCGTCGCGAAACTTTAGAATTATGTTTATAAAGAATGGATTTATTGGAACAACTCTAAATTTTCTCAATTTTCACAATACATTTTAAAACTCTATTCCTCTTTTTTGTTCGAGAAATGTTTTTTGCAATTATGTTATGTTATTTTCCGCCACTAACTCAAAAATCAAATTCCGAATCTTTTGTTACGCCGCCATTTCCAACGTTTATGAACACTCACGACTGATGACAATTGTACTAAAGCAGGCCTGCAGACATTCTGTGTGTTCAATAATGCATGAGAAAAGAAATGCTTTCGTACTAACGCAGATTTCCGACGTTTATGAAAACATCCTTGCTCTCAAAGATAGAGAGAGCCGTGATAACGCCAGTGCCCGTGAACCCGAACAAATCCGTTGGTCTTCCTAGCGGAAGTAATGTTGAATAGTATATTTACGGATAGCCAGCAATTACAATAAATCCCCAAAGTTAACTAAAGTCGCCAGGTGACAGCCTAGTAACTCCTATGCACAGAAAATAAATGCCAGATGGTGACAGATATCACTTGTCGAATCTCAAAACAAATCTGACCTCACCAGGATCCAGAAAATACCGGTCAAAGCACTAGTACAATTGAAACACCCACCTGGTGGTACAATGGGGAGGGAGTCATCTACTGTGGGCTGTTCTCCTACTGCAAAACTCTTCATTCGGACTTATATTGTCAACAATTGTACAGTCTAAAGGATGTCATCGCTCATTTTTGAGAAGCGGCCCACTTTGTCTCATGGGAAGCTATTGTGTTCCATCAGGACAACATGCATATCAATAGTTATTCGCCAGGAGCTACGGGAGCTTGGTTGAGGGTTCTATCCACCTTGCAGTCTTGACTTAACACTAAGCTATTACCACCTGTTCCTGTTCATGGCGAACGATTTTGCTAATGAATTGTCCGCCTTAAGAAACGCTTGCGAATCAAGCGTCGATAGTAGGGACGAAGACTTTTACAAGAGGGGCAACAACAAGAGTCCAACATATTCCACATAAATCGGGCGATATTTCTAGTATGGTAGGGTATGGAAGTCGACCACTCCAGTGATAGATGATGATGACTTTACCAGACTTAAAAATCATTTTAACTTTGCTTTGACTGGCATTCGAATCGGGGACCTCACTGAATACAGTATCTGCGAAGAACCTGTAAGCTGCTCCCACGGTGCCAGTTTTTCAAATATGCTTGTAATGTGCTGTGGACACAGTAATAGTTATAGTTGAAATATGATGCCCCCAATATAGCTAATCAAAAATTAATGACGCTCATATACTATCAATCTAACAAGGAAAAATCGGATATTGGAACAATTGATGTTTTGAGTTTAGGCATTTCTTCGAAAACGCAAAGGTATTCATTTTTACTTTGAACATACTCACACAAACTGCAAAATTTTTTTCTAGAACTAAAATTTATTCTGGACTCTAAACAGGAGCTTGTTGACTTTGTTCTCATCATTGTTTGATATATGCATTCGTGTACTGCAAAAGAATATTGATGGTAAATACTCTAAAATTGCACTTAATTTTTTTCTATCACATTACATTACAGCTCTAGAGTTTACTGGAGGAGTACCATTCGATGTTCTCCGACCTGTGCTTGAGCGTACGTCTCTACAACAGTTGCTCGCAGTTGAAAATTTTAATTCTTATTTATTGGAAAATATTGATATTTTGTGGGAACAGCACGTGAAACGAAATTTTCGTAAAGGTACCAAACAGGAGGACGAAACCTGGCAGGACATGTTTTTGGTATATTATTTAAAATCGAATGTCTCTAATGTCTAAAGCTAGTATTTAAAAAAAAAAATATCTGCAGAGAGATGTGAGAATGAAAAAGAATGTAGATTAAGCATTTTAACTACAAATATTAAAAAAAGCACAAAGAGAAAGTGCACTTCCAGTACGAAAATCTCGTTGATCATGTGGCAAAGCCGCCACGAAATATTCTACGTAAGCAGGAAATATTTGGAACAAATGTTCAGCTTATAGCGTCACCAGCTGCTAGAGTTCCTTCCTTGTCTTCAAACATAACCAATGTCGTAAAGTCTGGAGATCCTAGGCTGAAAAATGTAAAACCGATTCTTCATGCAGGGGGTACAGAGAAACATTATATTCATATCCACTTTACTAATACATATTTAAATTGATTTTAGGTAACACTCAGGTGCAGCAAAAACTAGCTCCTCTTATGGCAAAAACACTAAAGTTTATAAAGAAAAGATACGAAAGATAATAATTGTAGTAATATCAAAATTGACAAGTATCGGAAATTTTGGAATTGTTTTTAAGTCATACATTTGCTGTAACAAATGATAATATATAGTTATCTTGAGAAAATATGTAGGTCGTGTTCGAATAATTTGTATTTTGAGACGTTTTGAAAATTCACGTTATCAATTCAAAGTTAAGTTTTTCCAAACAAATTTCGACTTCACAAAACATGTAAGTTCAGATATTTTAGATCAAAAATAATAAAATAAATTAAATACATGAGTTGTTGTACTAGCTGGTTGCATGGACAAAAAATGAGGAACAAAACAAGCATACGTTTCATATATGTATGTTTATGTATCTACCTATGCATGACTTTATTAACCTGCAATAAATTGAAATCAGGGCTGTTAGTCGAAGGTAGCACCAATAAGTAAAAATCGCATCACACTATTACTCTTTTAATTATGTGCGGCTAATATTTCTACGTTAAGAATATTAAGTTATAATGTTACAGGACTTAAAATCAAATTTTTAGATGTGAATTTTTTCAATTACGTAAATGAATTCGATGTGTTCGATTTGTTTGAAAGATATAAATATCGAAGAGATTAGATCTAAGAGTATGTTTATAAACTATAGATTAGAATATAAACCGGCTGTGAAAAGTTGCATATTTGAAAGAGTAGGCGGTGGTGAGCTCTTAGGATATCGTAAGCAACTATACGGAGTACAGTTAACATTTAATAAGAAAGTAATGTAAGTACTACTTGAAAGTAATGTAATAACTAAAATTACTTAAATTGTAGTCATTGGCAATCTGATGATATATTATGGGATTCGTAAAACATTTTTGGATCAACGGACTTAATGTTAATTGGCGACTTCAACGACAAAGCTGCATTTTAATCGCAATTCCAAAGATGAAACTAATGATCCTAAGGGTGAGAAATACTGTTTGGCAGGGAAGAAGAAGCTACTACACAGATAGCCCCAATTCCAAAAATGTTGTGGAGGGGTGGATAGTCATGGGGAGATTTTTCATCGGAATTTAAACATAGAGATTGATCTTTTAAGGGTTTTGAATGGGGCTATAGAAAATATCACAGACGAACAATTAACGAACAAACTCACAGAATCAACCAAATTAAATAAAGGTGGTTCCATGATGAATGCAGGAAAGCGAGAGATATTTCTTTTGCATATATACGACTTTTTCGGAAAGCAATAATAGCTTAATTCTAGCAATGTATGCAGCAGCATACAAAAACAAAAAGTTTTAAGACGTAAAAAGCACATGCTCGAAAAGAAATAGAATATATCAGCGCGGCCAGTCTTGGAAAGGAGTTAAAGTAGTTGTTGGGAATAGTATTGCAGTGAGGCTTTCTGTAGAATAGTTCAAATCACACTTCAGGCAACTCCTCAAAGCAGAACTATTCGCACCGCCAATTCTATATGCAGCGCCTCTTACATTGGACTCGCCAATGATAGAAGAGCTTGAGATAGAAGAAGTCATTTACAAGTCCAAAAATAATAAAGCCCAAGGCGAAGACGGTATCCCTTTTAAATTCTTCAAAAACTGCCCAGCGGAGTTCAAAAACTTACTCACAATAACCTTCAACAGAATTATTGAAAGAGCGGAAGTACCTGATACATTCAGAAGTTATTAAAGGTGGAATTGAGCTTCGTCGAAGAAAAATACCAGCTTTAATATTTGCATATAACATCGTTTTCCTCCCAGAGACAGTTGAGGGCATGCAGCTTATGATCAACAGATTTGAAGAATACTGTAAGAGTGCGAATCTAACTGCCAACCTGGACAAATCTAAAATGATGATTCTAAGAAATGGCGGAGGTAGATATTCACGGAGTATCTAGAAGTGTTGATTTCATCGAACTCAAACACAAACTTCAACTGAAACTAGCAGATGCGTGCTATCTGTTATGTAGGGGCAGTTTTATTCCCAAGAAATTCGTTTCACACACATCTAAGCAAGGAATATTTCGAGAAACTGCTACATAAATCCTCCATTTCAGCTACAAACCGCATGTTTTGGCAATATAGGAACAGAGAATTCCAAAAATAGTACTTTAACATTAAAATTCGAAATTGCATTATTAACGAGAATTTTAGAGGAAAAAATAATCAAAAATCTGTAAATTTGTTCAAAAGAATTTGATCAAAATTCGAAACAAATTATGTCAATCTGATAGACGGCTCTCGGCCAACCAAAAGATAATATTGTCATAAGTCAATCAAACTAACTAACTGGATACAATTGTAAACATCAACAAGGATAAATTTGCCAACTGTTACTTCTAGACCCATTCAAGCAGAGTCCTACATTGGATTTCATCTGACAACCATCAATGGCCGACGTTTGTATCAAATCGTGTCGCAGTCATCCAAAGCTACAAATTAGGAGGATATCGAATGGCGAACTACTCCTAGGTCGTCATACTTTGGTAGGGTATGAAAGGCGGCTGTAAAAATGGCAGAATATCATATGAAAAGGTTATAAAATCTGGCTTCCCTTACATATGAAGAACTCCGAAGATCCCTCGAATTTCGAACCGTTTGTACCTGGTAATTTTTTAGCGGGTTGTCATTTGGAGGCAACACCAGATCCTGATTTTAACGACAAGAATCTTACTCGGATGAGTACTTGCAAGATCTGCATCCCCGTAAGAAGTTGCGTCGAATGCCTAGAAAACTGCATCCGGGCTTAAATGACATTAAGGTCGAATTTTGAAGCTATATGAAGGTGCAGATGGGATTTCTCGAGTTGCCATCGAACTAACGGCCACTGGAGCAGTGAAAATGTGTCCGCTTCTAAGTGTTGAAGACAACAATTCAAAAATATCATGTCAATGGAGGAATAGTAAAAAAGCTTATATCATTGTCATATGTATAGGAACAAATTTAGAGTAGACATTATTTTAAAAATATTTTTACTCGCAAAAAATGTAAGTATTTTTTGTAAATATATTTTGTTATTACCTTTGCATAGTCATTTTTTGTTTTCAAAGGGAAAACGAAGGTTTCGTGTTGAAAAATGGCCATACAAAACAGAATTGATATGAAGGCAGAGTTTAACGCCGTCAAGAAGAAAGAAATTTCATTGTGGAGGACAGTTCTGTCCAAAATGAAGACAACAAGTCCATTTTCGGAGCTAGATGGTCTGGACATTAAGGAAAAAGTTGAAAACTTAATGACTTAATACAAACGAATAAAAGAGCGTAATAACGAATCAGTGCGAGAAGCAACGATTTAGGAGTTTTTTGGTATATTTGATAAAGCCTACGGTGGAAGACACAGTGTATTTACCCCACAAAAAATCCTTTTTTCAAGCTCGTCATTTCAAAATAATAAACATAATGAATTTGCTGAGGACGAAAGCGTTTTCGAAATACAAACCAAAAGAAAACGCACGGAAGAAGAACTCCTTCATTTTTTTAAGAAGGAAGCAGAAAAGGATGGCTTAAAGCACCGAGAACTTATTGCAATCGAAAATCGAAAATCGCGAACGCGAGTCTTCAAGAATTATTAACTCAATCAAATTAAAAGAAACGTACGGTTACCTCATGCAACATTTGTACACCTGATTTTAATACTTCAATTATTTTAAGCCTGATTTTATGAACTAATTAGTTTTATATTGTTTATGTTTTTTGTTTTTGAAATAAAATACAATTTTTAAGTTAAATTCATTGTTTTATTAATACTTTATGAACAAAAGAGCATAGCAATGTGATTTCTCTTTTGTTTTGCTTCTTCGTTTATGCTTGAGTTGTTTTGGGTATTCTCATTCCATTCAAATTAAATTAAAAGAAACGTACGGTTACCTCATGCAACATTTGTACACCTGATTTTAATACTTCAATTATTTTAAGACTGATTTTATGAAATAAATTCATAAAATCAGGCTTAATCATCAGACTCAGATTATATTGTTTATGTTTTTTGTTTTTGAAATAAAATACAATTTTTAAGTTAAATTCATTGTTTTATTAATACTTTATGAACAAAGCAGCATAGCAATGTGATTTCTCTTTTGTTTTACTTCTTCGTTTATGCTTGAGTTGTTTTGGGTATTCCCATTCCGCTTGTGCTCGTCAAATTCAGTTTTTAACATTTGAACAATGGTATCCTCTCCTAGTCCGTCTTTTTCTATTATAATAATGTGAAAGATGATGCAAGCCATAACAATAAATTTTAATTATTTGAGGTATTTTATGTAAACATGTTTTAGAATTCTGAACTTTTGTTTTAATCTATTAAACGCCTGTTCAATACAGACCCTGTTGGAACTATGAATAAAATTGAATTTTCTTTCCATAGTATAGAAAGATATCCATTGTCCCGGTAGGGGACAATAAGGTAAGTTGTAAGTGGATACGCTGAATCACCTAAAATATGACCACAGCCTACTACATCCTCCGAATTAGCCCTTACTTCTTCCCGATTGGACTGCTTTCCCAAACGCTTCCCGGAAAACCGAAAACAACATCGAGGAATTTTGGTTACTATCACAAATTGCATTTGAATTATAGGATTTATTTAGTAACAGTTAATTAACTAGATAAGTGACGTTTACCTGAAGACTGATTGAACATATTCCTTTTCTATTGTAGTAGCAGGGAAGGGAATGTGGCTCCGGTCCACACAACCGACTACATAAGGAATTGGATTTATGCGTAGATTCTGGAAGACTTCCATAATTTTGTTTGTTTTCGTTTGTATTTGAAGGCCATTTTATAAATATGTTGAGTTATTTGCTGCAACATTGAATAGTTTGCAGATCGTTAAGGACAAAGCGATTTTCAGTGCTGCTTTTGGTCGGCCGGTGATTCTTGTTTTCCATAAAATGTTTAACTCATTTTCAAATAACTATTTATAGGGATCATTGAACTTATTTATTTTGTATTTGTCATAGGGAATAACTTACATTGAATGTGGATATTGACATCCTAAAGTGGCTTTGAAACACATCGTCGGGAAGCTTTAGAATTATGTTTATAAAGAATGGATTTATTGGAACAACTCTAAATTTTCTTAATTTTCACAATACTTTTTAAAACTCTATTCCACTTTTTTGTTCGAGAAATGTTTTTTGCAATTATGTTATGTTATTTTCCGCCAGTAACTCAAAAATCAAGTTCCGAATCATTTGTTACGCCGCCATTTCTAACGTTTATGAACACTCACGACTGATGACAATTGTACTAAAGCAGGCCTGCAGACATTCTGTGTGTTCAATAATGCATGAGAAAAGAAATGCTTTCGTACTAACGCAGATTTCCGACGTTTATGAAAACACCCTTGCTCTCAAAGATAGAGAGAGCCGTGATACGGAACAAATCCGATGCGAAAGTAATGTTGAATAGTATATTTACGGATAGCCAGCAATTACAATAAATCCCCAAAGCTAACTAAAGTCGCCAGGTGACAGCCCAGTAACACCTATGCACAGAAAATAAATGCCAGATGGTCAACAGACATCACTTGTCGAATCTCAAAACAAATCTGACCTCACCAGGATCCAAAAAATACCAGTCAGAGCACTAGTACACACAAAACAAAACTGGCTCGCTCTATAAGCACTGCAAATCTCTCTCCAATTTCAAACACCCACCTGGTGGTACAATCGCAGGGAGTCATCTAATGTGGGCTGTTCTCCTACTGCAAAACTCTTTATTCGGACCTATATTGTCAACAATTGCATAGTCTAAAGGATGTCATCGCTCATTTTTGAGAAGCGGCCAGCTTTGTCTCTTGGGAAGCTATTGTGTTCCATCAGGACAACATGCACATCGATAGTTATTCGCCAGGAGCTACGGGAGCTTGGTTGAGGGTTCTATCCACCTTGTAGTCTTGACTTAACACTATGCTATTACCACCTGTTCCTGTTCATGGCGAACGATTTTGCTAATGAATTGTCCGCCTTAAGAAACGCTTGCGAATCAAGCGTCGATAGTAGGGACGAAGACTTTTACAAGAGGGGCAACAACAAGAGTCCAACATATTCCACATAAATCGGGCGATATTTCTAGTATGGTAGGGTATGGAAGTCGACCACTCCAGTGATAGATGATGATGACTTTACCAGACTTAAAAATCATTTTAACTTTGCTTTGACTGGCATTCGAATCGGGGACCTCACTAACCCAGCGCAGGCACTTAGCCAACTACGCCATCCGTATTCGTATTTTACTATGCCTTGAACGACCTACTACGACAAAAATTATAGATGTCAATGTACTACACCTTATATTATGATAATCAAATATAAAATTCATATATGTATAAAAAACACTTTATTTATAATTTGAATACAGGATCTGCGAAGAACCTGTAAGCTGCTCCCAGTTTTTCAAATGTGCTTGTAATGTGCTGTGGACACAGTAATAGTTATAGTTGAAATATGATGCCCCCAATATAGCTAATCAAAAATTAATGACGCTCATATACTATCAATCTAACAAGGAAAAATCGGATATTGGAACAATTGATGTTTTGAGTTTAGGCATTTCTTCGAAAACGCAAAGGTATTCATTTTTATTTTGAACATACTCACACAAACTGCAAAATTTTTTTCTAGAACTAAAATTTATTCTGGACTCAAAACAGGAGCTTGTTGACTTTGTTCTCATCATTGTTTGATATATGCATTCGTGTACTGCAAAAGAATATTGATGGTAAATACTCTAAAATTGCACTTAATTTTTTTTATATCACATTACATTACAGCTCTAGAGTTTACTGGAGGAGTGCCATTCGATGTTCTCCGACCTGTGCTTGAGCGTACGTCTCTACAACAGTTGCTCGCAGTTGAAAATTTTAATTCTTATTTATAGGAAAATATTGATATTTTGTGGGAACAGCACGTGAAACGAAATTTTCGTAAAGGTACCAAACAGGAGGACGAAACCTGGCAGGACATGTTTTTGGTATATTATTTAAAATCGAATGTCTCTAATGTCTAAAGCTAGTATTTAAAAAAAAAAATATCTGCAGAGAGATGTGAGAATGAAAAAGAATGTAGATTAAGCATTTTAACTACAAATATTAAAAAAAGCACAAAGAGAAAGTGCACTTCCAGTACGAAAATCTCGTTGATCATGTGGCAAAGCCGCCACGAAATATTCTACGTAAGCAGGAAATATTTGGAACAAATGTTCAGCTTATAGCGTCACCAGCTGCTAGAGTTCCTTCCTTGTCTTCAAACATAACCAATGTCGTAAAGTCTGGAGATCCTAGGCTGAAAAATGTAAAAACCGATTCTTCATGCAGGGGGTACAGAGAAACATTATATTCATATCCACTTTACTTATACATATTTAAATTGATTTTAGGTAACACTCAGGAGCAGCAAAAACTAGCTCCTCTTATGGCAAAAACACTCAAGTTTATAAAGAAAAGATACAAAAGATAATAATTGTAGTAATATCAAAATTGACAAGTATCGGAAATTTTGGAATTGTTTTTAAGTCATACATTTGCTGTAACAAATGATAATATATTGTTATCTTGAGAAAATATGTAGGTCGTGTTCGAATAAATTGTATTTTGAGACGATTTGAAAATTCACGTTATCAATTCAAAGTTAATTTTTTCCAAACAAATTTCGACTTCACAAAACATGTAAGTTCAAATATTTTAGATCAAAAATAATAAAATAAATTAAATACATGAGTTGTTGTACTAGCTGGTTGCATGGACAAAAAATGAGGAACAAAACAAGCATACGTTTCATATATGTATGTTTATGTATCTACCTATGCATGACTTTATTAACCTGCAATAAATTGAAATCAGGGCTGTTAGTCGAAGGTAGCACCAATAAGTAAAAATCGCATCACACTATTACTCTTTTTATTATGTGCGGCTAATATTTCTACGTTAAGAATATTAAGTTATAATGTTACAGGACTTAAAATCAAATTTTTAGATGTGAATTTTTTCAATTATGTAAATGAATTCGATGTGTTCGATTTGTTTGAAAGATATAAATATCGAAGAGATTAGATCTAAGAGTATGTTTATTAACTATAGATTAGAATATAAACCGGCTGTGAAAAGTTGCATATTTGAAAGAGTATGCGGTGGTGAGCTCTTAGGATATCGTAAGCAACTATACGGAGTACAGTTTAAATTTAATAAGATAGAAGAAAAATGCATACTTGAGCTTGAAAGTAATGTAATAACTAAAATTACTTAAATTGTAGTCATTGGCAATCTGATGATATATTATGGTATTCGTAAAACATTTTTGGATCAACGGACTTAATGTTAATTGGCAATGTATGCAGCAGCAAACAAAAAGTTTAAAGACGTACAAAATAGTAAAATATAAAATATCAGCGCCGCCAGTCTTGGAAAGAAGTTAAAGTAGTTGTTGGGAATAGTATTGCAGTGGGGCTTTCTGTAGAATAGTTCAAATCACACTTCAGGCAACTTCTCAACGCAGAACTATTCGCACCGCCAATTCTATATGCAGCGCCTCTTACATTGGACTCGCCAATGATAGAAGAGGTCATTTACAAGTCCAAAAATAATAAAGCCCAAGGCGAAGACGGTATCCCTTTTAAATTCTTCAAAAACTGCCCAGCGGAGTTCAAAAACTTACTCACAATAACCTTCAACAGAATTATTGAAAGAGCGGAAGTACCTGATACATTCAGAAGTTATTAAAGATGGAATTGAGCTTCGTCGAAGAAAAATACCAGCTTTAATATTTGCATATAACATCGTTTTCCTCCCAGAGACAGTTGAGGGCATGCAGCTTATGATCAACAGATTTGAAGAATTCTGTAAGAGTGCGAATCTAACTGCCAACCTGGACAAATCTAAAATGATGATTCTAAGAAATGGCGGAGGTAGATATTCACGGAGTATCTAGAAGTGTTGATTTCATCAAACTCAAACACAAACTTCAACCGAAACTAGTAGATGCTAAGCGTGCTATCTGTTATGTTGGGGCAGTTTTATTCCCACGAAGTTCGTTTCACACACATCTAAGCAAGCAATATTTCGAGAAACTGATATATAAATCCTCCATTTCAGCTGCAAACCGCATGTAGGAACAGAGAATTCCAAAAATAGTACTTTAACATTAAAATTCGAAATTGCATTATTAACGAGAATTTTAGAGGAAAAAATAATCAAAAATCTGTAAATTTGTTCAAAAGAATTTGATCAAAATTCGAAACAAATTATGTCAATCTGATAGACGGCTCTCGGCCAACCAAAAGATAATATTGTCATAAGTCAATCAAACTAACTAACTAGCGGATAAAATTGTAAACATCAACAAGGATAAATTTGCCAACTGTTACTTCTAGACCCATTCAAGCAGAGTCCTACATTGGATTTCATCTGACAACCATCAAATTAGGAGGATATCGAATGGCGAACTACTCCTAGGTCGTCATACTTTGGTAGGGTATGAAAGGCGGCTGTAAAAATGGCAGAATATCATATGAAAAGGTTATAAAATCTGGCTTCCCTTACATATGAAGAACTCCGAAGATCCCTCGAATTTCGAACCGTTTGTACCTGGTAATTTTTTAGCGGGTTGTCATTTGCAGGCAACACCAGATCCTGATTTTAACGACAAGAATCTTACTCGGATGAGTACTTGCAAGATCTGCATCCCCGTAAGAAGTTGCGTCGAATGCCTAGAACACTGCATCCGGGCTTAAATGACATTAAGGTCGAATTTTGAAGCTATATGAAGGTGCAGATGGGATTTCTCGAGTTGCCATCGAACTAACGGCCACTGGAGCAGTGAAAATGTGTCCGCTTCTAAGTGTTGAAGACAACAATTCAAAAATATCATGTCAATGGAGGAATAGTAAAAAAGCTTATATCATTGTCATATGTATAGGAACAAATTTAGAGTAGACATTATTTTAAAAATATTTTTACTCGCAAAAAATGTAAGTATTTTTTGTAAATATATTTTGTTATTACCTTTGCATAGTAATTTTTTGTTTTCAAAGGGAAAACGAAGGTTTCGTGTTGAAAAATGGCCATACAAAACAGAATTGATATGAAGGCAGAGTTTAACGCCGTCAAGAAGAAAGAAATTTCATTGTGGAGGACAGTTCTGTCCAAAATGAAGACAACAAGTCCATTTTCGGAGCTAGATGGTCTGGACATTAAGGAAAAAGTTGAAAACTTAATGACTTAATACAAACGAATAAAAGAGCGTAATAACGAATCAGTGCGAGAAGCAACGATTTAGGAGTTTTTTGGTATATTTGATGAAGCCTACGGTGGAAGACACAGTGTATTTACCCCACAAAAAATCCTTTTTTCAAGCTCGTCATTTCAAAATAATAAACATAATGAATTTGCTGAGGACGAAAGCGTTTTCGAAATACAAACCAAAAGAAAACGCACGGAAGAAGAACTCCTTCATTTTTTTAAGAAGGAAGCAGAAAAGGATGGCTTAAAGCACCGAGAACTTATTGCAATCGAAAATCGAAAATCGCGAACGCGAGTCTTCAAGAATTATTAACTCAATCAAATTAAAAGAAACGTACGGTTAGCTCATGCGACATTTGTACACCTGAATTATTTTAAGCCTGATTTTATGAATTAATTAGTTTTATATTGTTTATGTTTTTTGTTTTTGAAATAAAATACAATTTTTAAGTTAAATTCATTGTTTTATTAATACTTTATGAACAAAAGAGCATAGCAATGTGATTTCTCTTTTGTTTTGCTTCTTCGTTTATGCTTGAGTTGTTTTGGGTATTCTCATTCCATTCAAATTAAATTAAAAGAAACGTACGGTTACCTCATGCAACATTTGTACACCTGATTTTAATACTTCAATTATTTTAAGACTGATTTTATGAAATAAATTCATAAAATCAGGCTTAATCATCAGACTCAGATTATATTGTTTATGTTTTTTGTTTTTGAAATAAAATAAAATTTTTAAGTTAAATTCATTGTTTTATTAATACTTTATGAACAAAAGAGCATAGCAATGTGATTTCTCTTTTGTTTTACTTCTTCGTTTATGCTTGAGTTGTTTTGGGTATTCCCATTCCGCTTGTGCTCGTCAGATTCAGCTTTTAACATTTGAATAATGGTATCCTCTCCTAGTCCGTCTTTCTCTATTATAATAATGTGAAAGATGATGCAAGCCACAACAATACATTTTAATTATTTCAGTTTTATGTAAACATGTTTTAGAATTCTGAACTTTTGTTTTAATCTATTAAACGCCTGTTCAATACAGACCCTGTTGGAACTATGAATAAAATTGAATTTTTTTTCCATAGTAGAAAGATATCCATTGTCCCGGTAGAGGACAATAAGGTAAGTTGTAAGTGGATACGCTGAATCACCTAAAATATGATAAAAGCCTACTACATCCTCCGAATTAGCCCTTACTTCTTCCCGATTGGACTGCTTTTCAAAACGCTTCCCGGAAAACCGAAAACAACATCGAGGAATTTTTGGTTACTATCACAAATTGCATTTGAATTATAGGATTTATTTAGTAACATTTAATTAACTAGATAAGTGACGTTTACCTGAAGATCGATTGAACATATTCCTTTTCTTTTGTAGTAGCAGGGAAGGGAATGTGGCTCCCGTCCACACAACCGACTACATAAGGAATTGGATTTATGCGTAGATTCTGGAAGACTTCCATGATTTTTTTGTTTTTGTTTGTATTTGAAGGCCTTTTTATAAATATGTTGAGTTATTTGCTGCAACATTGAATAAGGACAAAGCGATTTTCAGTGCTGCTTTTGGTCGGCCGGTGATTCTTGTTTTCCATAAAAAGTTTAACTCATCCCTTTTTCAAATGACTATGGATAGGGATCATTGAACTTATTTATTTTGTATTTGTCATAGGGAATAACTTACATTGAATGTGGATCTTGACATCCTAAAGTGGCTTTGAAACACATCGTCGGGAAACTTTAGAACTCTAAATTTTCTCAATTTTCACAATACTTTTTAAAACTTTATTCCACTTTTTTGTTTGAGAAATGTTTTTTGCAATTATGTTGTGTTATTTTCCGCCAATAACTCAAAAATCAAATTCCGAATCATTTGTTACGCCGCCATTTCCAACGTTTATGAACACTCACGACTGATGACAATTGTACTAAAGCAGGCCTGCAGACATTCTGTGTGTTCAATAATGCATGAGAAAAGAAATGCTTTCGTACTAACGCAAATTTCCGACGTTTATGAAAACACCCTTGCATTACATTACAGCTCTAGAGTTTACTGGAGGAGTACCATTCGATGTCCTCCGACCTGTGCTTGAGCGTCCGTCTCTACAACAGTTGCTCGCAGTTAAAAATTTTAATTCTTATTTATTGGAAAATACTGATATTTTGTGGGAACAGCACGTGAAACGTAATTTTCGTAAAGGTACCAAACAGGAGGACGAAACCTGGCAGGACATGTTTTTGGTATATTATTTAAGATCGAATGTCTCTAATGTCTAAAGCTAGTATTTAGAAAAAAAAAATATCTGCAGAGAGATGTGAGAATAAAAAAGAATGTAGATTAAGCATTTTAACTACAAATATTAAAAAAGCACAAAGAGAAAGTGCACTTCCAGTACGAAAAAATCGTTTAGCATACGTTGATCATGTGGCAAAGCCGCCACGAAATATTCTACGTAAGCAGGAAATATTTGGAACAAATTTACAATTACAAATTAATAAATTGTATTTTGAGACGATTTGAAAATTCACGTTATCAATTCAAAGTTAATTTTTTCCAAACAAATTTCGACTTCACAAAACATGTAAGTTCAGATATTTTTGATCAAAAATAATAAAATAAATTAAATACATGAGTTGTTGTACTAGCTGGTTGCATGGACAAAAAATGAGGAACAAAACAAGCATACGTTTCATATATATATGTTTATGTATCTACCTATGCATGACTTTATTAACCTGCAATAAATTGAAATCAGTTAGTTAGTCGAAGGTAGCACCAATAAGTAAAAATCGCATCATACTATTACTCTTTTAATGATGTGCGGCTACAATGATGGTAAGGTTAGTGGATAACTTCCAATATTTCTACGTTAAGAATATTAAGTTATAATGTTACAGGACTTAAAATCAAATTTTAGATGTGAATTTTTTCAATTACGTAAATGAATTCGATGTGTTCGATTTGTTTGAAAGATATAAATATCGAAGAGATTAGATCTAAGAGTATGTTTATTATCTATAGATTAGAATATAAACCGGCTGTGAAAAGTTGCATATTTGAAAGAGTAGGCGGTGGTGAGCTCTTAGGATATCGTAAGCAACTATACGGAGTACAGTTTAAATTTAATAAGATAGAAGAAAAATGCATACTTGAGCTTGAAAGTAATGTAATAACTAAAATTACTTAAATTGTAGTCATTGCCAATCTGATATATTACGGGATTTGTAAAACATTTTTGGATCAACGGACTTAATGTTAATTGGCGACTTCAACGACAAAGCTGCATTTTAATCGCAATTCTAAAGATGAAACTGATGATCCTAAGGGTGAGAAATACTGTTTGGCAGCGAAGAAGAAGCTACTACACAGATAGCCCCAATTCCAAAAATGTTGTGGAGGGGTGGATAGTCATGGGGAGATTTTTTGTCGTAATTTAAACATAGAGATTGATGTTTAAAGGGTTTTGATTGGGGCTATAGAAAATATCACAGACGAAAAACTAACGAACAAACTCACAGAATCAACCAAATTAAATAAAGGTGGTTCGATGATGAATGCAGGAAAGCGAGAGATATTTCTTTTGCATATATACGACTTTTTCGGAAAGCAATAATAGCTTAATTCTAGCAATGTATGCAGCAGCAATCAAAAAGTTTAAAGACGTAAAAAAGCACATGATCAAAATGAAACAGAATATATCAGCGCGGTTTGTAATAGTAGTTGTTGGGAATAGTATTGCAGTGGGGCTTTCTGTGGAATAGTTCAAATCACACTTCAGGCAACTTCTCAACGCAGAACTATTCGCACCGCCAATTCTATATGCAGCGCCTCTTACATTGGACTCGCCAATGATAGACGAGCTTGAGATAGAAGAGGTCATTTACAAGTCCAAAAATAATAAAGCCCAAGGCGAAGACGGTATCCCTTTTGAATTCTTCAAAAACTGCCCAGCGGAGTTCAAAAACTTACTCACAATAACCTTCAACAGAATTATTGAAAGAGCGGAAGTACCTGATACATTCAGAAGTTATTAAAGGTGGAATTGAGCTTCGTCGAAGAAAAATACCAGCTTTAATATTTGCATATAACATCGTTTTCCTCACAGAGACAGTTGAGGGCATGCAGCTTATGTTCAACAGATTTGAAGATTTCTGTAAGAGTGCGAATCTAACTGCCAACCTGGACAAATCTAAAATGATGATTCTAAGAAATGGCGGAGGTAGATATTCACGGAGTATCTAGAAGTGTTGATTTCATCAAACTCAAACACACACTTCAACTGAAACTAGTAGATGCTAAGCGTGCTATCTGTTATGTTGGGGCAGTTTTATTCCCAAGAAGTTCGTTTCACACACATCTAAGCAAGCAATATTTCGAGAAACTGTTAGATAAATGCTCAATTTTACCTACAAACCGCATGTTTTGGCAATGTAGGAACAGAGAATTCCAAAAATAGTACTTTAACATTAAAATTCGAAATTGCATTATTAACGAGAATTTTAGAGGAAAAAATAATCAAAAATCTGTAAATTTGTTCAAAAGAATTTGATCAAAATTCGAAACAAATTATGTAAATCTGATAGACGGCTCTAGGCCAACCAAAAGATAATATTGTCATAAGTCAATCAAACTAACTAACTAGTGGATAAAATTGTAAACATCAACAAGGATAAATTTGCCAACTGTTACTTCTAGACCCATTCAAGCATAGTCCTACATTGGATTTCATCTGACAACCATCAATGGCCGACGTTTGTATCAAATCGTGTCGTCATCCAAAGCCTTTTATAGCGAGATAGATGGTGTCACATAAGCAGAAAGCAGAATCCAGCTGATTTGATTTCTAGAGGATGCAACCCACAGGAACTAGATAATAACAGGTTGTGGTTCACGGGACATCTTTAATTTAGGATGAAATAATGTGGCCTAGATCGGTAACCTGATACTAAGTTGTCTGATGAAATACTTGAAAGGAAATTTACATCAGGGGCCTTCTTTGTCTGTCTCAACAAATCCTTCCCTTTTCGGTGTGGGTTGGATAAAATTGTATATAGCAATAATGCTACAAATTAGGAGGGTATCGAATGGCGAACTACTCCTAGGTCCCCATACTTTGGTAGGGTATGAAAGGCGGCTGTAAAAATGGCAGAATATCATATGAAAAGGTTATTAAATCTGGCTTCCCTTACATATGAAGAACTAAGAAGATCCCTCGAATTTCGAACCGTTTGTACCTGGTAATTTTTTAGTGGGTTGTCATTTGCAGGCAACACCAGATCCTGATTTTAACGACAAGAATCTTACTCGGATGAGTATTTGCAAGATCCGTATCCCCGTAAGAAGTTGCGTCAAATGCCTAGAACACTGCATCCCGGCTTAAATGACATTAAGGTCGAATTTTGAAGCTATATGAAGGTGCAGATGGGATTTCTCGAGTTTCCATCGAACTAACGGCCCCTCGTGCAGTGAAAATGTGTCCGCTTCTAAGTGTTGAAGACAGCAATTCAAAAATATCATGTCAATGGAGGAATAGTAAAAAAGCTTATATCATTGTCATATGTATAGGAACAAATTTAGAGTAGACATTATTTTAAAAATATTTTTACTCGCAAAAAATGTAAGTATTTTTTGTAAATATATTTTGTTATTACCTTTGCATAGTCATTTTTTGTTTTCAAAGGGAAAACTAAGGTTTCGTGTTGAAAAATGGCCATACAAAACAGAATTGATATGAAGGCAGAGTTTAACGCCGTCAAGAAGAAAGAAATTTCATTGTGGAGGACAGTTCTGTCCAAAATGAAGACAACAAGTCCATTTTCGGAGCTAGATGGTCTGGACATTAAGGAAAAAGTTGAAAACTTAATGACTTCCTACAAACGAATAAAAGAGCGTAATAACGAGTCAGGGCGAGAAGCAACGATTTGGGAGTTTTTTGGCATATTTGATGAAGCCTACGGTGGAAGACACAGTGTATTTACCCCACAAAAAATCCTTTTTTCAAGATCGTCATTTCAAAATAATAAACATAATGAATTTGCTGAGGACGAAAGCGTTTTCGAAACACAAACCAAAAGAAAACGCACGGAAGAAGAACTCCTTCATTTTTTTAAGAAGGAAGCAGAAAAGGATGGCTTAAAGCACCGAGAACTTATTGCAATCGAAAATCGAAAATCGCGAACGCGAGTCTTCAAGAATTATTAACTCAATCAAATTAAAAGAAACGTACGGTTAGCTCATGCGACATTTGTACACCTGAATTATTTTAAGCCTGATTTTATGAATTAATTAGTTTTATATTGTTTATGTTTTTTGTTTTTGAAATAAAATACAATTTTTAAGTTAAATTCATTGTTTTATTAATACTTTATGAACAAAAGAGCATAGCAATGTGATTTCTCTTTTGTTTTGCTTCTTCGTTTATGCTTGAGTTGTTTTGGGTATTCTCATTCCATTCAAATTAAATTAAAAGAATCGTTCGGTTACCTCATACAACATTTGTACACCTGATTTTAATACTTCAATTATTTTAACTTAATCATCAGACTCAGATTATATTGTTAAAAGTTTTTGTTTTTGAAATAAAATACAATTTTTAAGTTAAATTCATTGTTTTATTAATAACAAAAGAGCATAGCAATGTGATTTCTCTTTTGTTTTACTTCTTCGTTTATGCTTGAGTTGTTTTGGGTATTCCCATTCCGCTTGTGCTCGTCAGATTCAGCTTTTAACATTTGAATAATGGTATCCCCTCCTAGTCCGTCTTTCTCTATTATAATAATGTGAAAGATGATGCAAGCCATAACAATAAATTTTAATTATTTCAGTTTTATGTAAACATGTTTTAGAATTCAGAACTTTTGTTTTAATCTATTAAACGCCTGTTGAATACAGACCCTGTTGGAACTATGAATAAAATTGAATTTTCTTTCCATAGTAGAAAGATATCCATTGTCCCGGTAGGGGACAATAAGGTAAGTTGTAAGTGGATACGCTGAATCACCTAAAATATGACCACAGCCTACTACATCCTCCGAATTAGCCCTTACTTCTTCCCGATTGGACTGCTTTCCCAAACGCTTCCCGGAAAACCGAAAACAACATCGAGGAATTTTGGTTACTATCACAAATTGCATTTGAATTATAGGATTTATTTAGTAACATTTAATTAACTAGATAAGTGACGTTTACCTGAAGACTGATTGAACATATTCCTTTTCTATTGTAGTAGCAGGGAAGGGAATGTGGCTCCGGTCCACACAACCGACTACATAAGGAATTGGATTTATGCGTAGATTCTGGAAGACTTCCATAATTTTGTTTGTTTTCGTTTGTATTTGAAGGCCATTTTATAAATATGTTGAGTTATTTGCTGCAACATTGAATAGTTTGCAGATCGTTAAGGACAAAGCGATTTTCAGTGCTGCTTTTGGTCGGCCGGTGATTCTTGTTTTTCATAAAATGTTTAACTCATTTTCAAATAACTATGGATAGGGATCATTGAACTTATTTATTTTGTATTTGTCATAGGGAATAACTTACATTGAATGTGGATATTGACATCCTAAAGTGGCTTTGAAACACATCGTCGGGAAGCTTTAGAATTATGTTTATAAAGAATGGATTTATTGGAACAACTCTAAATTTTCTCAATTTTCACAATACTTTTTAAAACTTTATTCCACTTTTTTGTTCGAGAAATGTTTTTTGCAATTATGTTATGTTATTTTCCGCCAGTAACTCAAAAATCAAATTCCGAATCATTTGTTACGCCGCCATTTCCAACGTTTATGAACACTCACGACTGATGACAATTGTACTAAAGCAGGCCTGCAGACATTCTGTGTGTGCAATAATGCATGAGAAAAGAAATGCTTTCGCACTAACGCAGATTTCCGACGTTTATGAAAACACCCTTGCTCTCAAAGATAGAGAGAGCCGTGATAACGCCAGTGCCCGTGAATCCGAACAAATCCGTTGGTTTTCCTAGCGGAAGTAATTTTAAATAGTATATTTACGGATAGCCAGCAATTACAATAAATCCCCAAAACTAACTAAAGTCGCCAGGTGACAGCCCAGTAACTCCTATGCACAGAAAATAAATGCCAGATGGTCGACAGACATCACTTGTCGAATCTCAAAACAAATCTGACCTCACCAGGATCCAAAAAATACCGGTCAAAGCTTTAGTACAATTGAAACACCCACCTGGTGGTACAAAGGCAGGGAGTCATCTACTATGGGCTGTTCTCCTACTGCAAAACTCTTCATTCGGACTTATATTGTCAACAATTGTATAGTCTAAAGGATGTCATCGCTCATTTTTGAGAAGCGGCCAGCTTTGTCTCATGGGAAGCTATTGTGTTCCACCAGGACAACATGCACATCGATAGTTATTCGCCAGGAGCTACGGGATCTTGGTTGAGGGTTCTATCCACATTGTAGTCTTGACTTAACACTAAGCTATTACCACCTGTTCCTGTTCATGGCGAACGATTTTGCTAATGAATTGTCCGCCTTAAGAAACGCTTGCGAAACAAGCGTCGATAGTAGTGACGAAGACTTTTACAAGAGGGGCAACAACAAGAGTCCAACAAAACGGCGATATTCCACATAAATCGGGCGATATTTCTACTATGGTAGGGTAGGGAAGTCGACCACTCCAGTGATAGATGATGATGACTGGACCAGACTTAAAAATCATTTTAACTTTGCTTTGACTGGCATTCGAATCGGGGACCTCACTAACCCAGCGCAGGCACTTAGCCAACTACGCCATCCAGTCGTCTTTTTACTATGCCTTGAACGACCTACTACGACAAAAATGATAGATGTCAATGTACTACACCTTATATTATGATAATCAAATATAAAATTCATATATGTATAAAAAACATTTTATTTATAATTTGAATACAGGATCTGCGAAGAACCTGTCAGCTGCTCCCACGGTGCCAATTTTTCAAATGTGCTTGTAATGTGCTGTGGACACAGTAATAGTTATAGTTGAAATATGATGCCCCCAATATAGCTAATCAAAAATTAATGACGCTCATATACTATCCCTCTAACAATGAAAAATCTGATATTGGAACAATTGATGTTTTGAGCTTAGGCATTTCTTCGAAAACGCAAAGGTATTCATTTTTATTTTGAACATACTCACACAAACTGCAAAATTTTTTTCTAGAACTAAAGTTTATTCTGGACTGAAAACAGGAACTTGTTGACTTTGTTCCCATCATTGTTTGATATATGCATTCGTGTACTGCAAAAGAATATTGATGGTAAATACTCTAAAATTGCACTTATTTTTTTTTTTTTATATCACATTACATTACAGCTCTAGAGTTTACTGGAGGAGTATCATTCGATGTCCTCCGACCTGTGCTTGAGCGTACGTCTCCACAACAGTTGCTCTTTTTTATTGGAAGATACTGATATTTTGTGGGAACAGCACGTGAAACGAAATTTTCGTAAAGGTACCAAACAGGAGGACGAAACCTGGCAGGAAATGTTTTTGGCATATTATTTAAAATCGAATATCTCTAATGTCTAAAACTAGTATTTAAAAAAAAAATATCTGCAGAGAGATGTGAGAATGAAAAAAAAATGTAGATTAAGCAGTTTAACAACAAATATTAAAAAAGCACAAAGAGAAAGTGCACTTCCAGTACGAAAAACTCGTTTAGCATACGTCGATCATGTGGCAAAGCCGCCACGAAATATTCTACGTAAGCAGGAAATATGTGGAACAAATTTTCAGCTTATAGCGTCACCAGCTGCTAGAGCTCCTTCCTTGTCTTCAAACATAACCAATGTCGTAAAGGCTGGAGATCCTAGGCTGAAAAATGTAAAACCTATTCTTCATGCAGGGGGTACAGAGAAACATTATATTCATATCCACTTTACTTATATATATTTAAATTGATTTTAGGTAACACTCAGGTGCAGCAAAAACTAGCTCCTCTTATGGCAAAAACACTCAAGTTTATAAAGAAAAGATACGAAAGGTAATAATTGTAGTAATATCAAAATTGACAAGTATCGGAAATTTTGGAATTGTTTTTAAGTCATACATTCGCTGTAACAAATGATAATATATAGTTACCATGAAAAAATATGTAGGTCGTGTTCGAACAAATTGTATTTTGAGACGATTTGAAAATTCACGTTTTTTTTTTCCAAACAAATTTCGACTTCACAAAACATGTAAGTTCAGATATTTTTGATGAAAAATAATAAAATAAATTAAATACATGAGTTGTTGTACTAGCTGGTTGCATGAACAAAAAATGAGGAACAAAACAAGCATACGTTTCATATATGTATGTTTATGTATCTACCTATGCATGACTTTATTAACCTGCAATATAAAGAAATCAGGGCTGTAAGTCGAAGGTAGCACCAATAAGTAAAAATCGCATCACACTATTACTCTTTTAATTATGTGCGGCTACAATGATGGTAAGGTTAGTGGATAACTTCCAATATATCTACGTTAAGAATATTAAGTTATAATGTTACAGGACTTAAAATAAAATTTTTAGATGTGAATTTTTTCAATTATGTAAATGAATTCGATGTTTTCGATTTGTTTGAAAGATATTAATATCGAAGAGATTAGATCTAAGAGTATGTTTATTAACTATAAATTAGAATATAAACCGGCTGTGAAAAGTTGCATATTTGAAAGAGTAGGCGGTGGTGAGCTTTTAGGATATCGTAAGCAACTATACGGAGTACAATTTAAATTTAATAAGATAGAAGAAAAATGCATACTTGAGCTTGAAAGTAATGTAATAACTAAAATTACTTAAATTGTAGTCATTGGCAATCTGATGATATATTACGGGATTCGTAAAACATTTTTGGATCAACGGACTTCATGTTAACTGGCGACTTCAACGACAAAGCTGCATTTTAATCGCAATTCTAAAGATGAAACTAATGATCCTAAGGGTGAGAAATACAGTTTGACAGCGAAGAAGAAGCTACTACACAGATAGCCCCAATTCCAAAAATGTTGTGGAGGGGTGGATAGTCATGGGGAGATTTTTTTCGGAATTTAAACATAAAGATTGATCTTTTAAGGGTTTTGATTGGGGCTATAGAAAATATCACAGACGAACAATTAACGAACAAACTCACAGAATCAACCAAATTAAATAAAGGTGGTTCGATGATGAATGCAGGAAAGCGAGAGATATTTCTTTTGCATATATACGACTTTTTCGGAAAGCAATAATAGCTTAATTCCAGCAATGTATGCAGCAGCAAACAAAAAGTTTAAAGACGTAAAAAAGCACATGATAAAAAAGAAACAGAATATATCAGCGCGGCCATTCTTGGAAAGAAGTTAAAGTAGTTGTTGGGAATAGTATTGCAGTGGGGCTTTCTGTAGAATAGTTCAAATCACACTTCAGGCAACTTCTCAACGCAGAACTATTCGCACCGCCACTTCTATATGCAGCGCCTCATACATTGGACTCGCCAATGATAGAAGAGGTCATTTACAAGTCCAAAAACAATAAAGCCCAAGGCGAAGACGGTATCCCTTTTAAATTCTTCAAAAACTGCCCAGCGGAGTTCAAAAACTTACTCACAATAACCTTCAACAGAATTATTGAAAGAGCGGAAGTACCTGATACATTCAGAAGTTATTAAAGGTAGAATTGAGCTTCGTCGAAGAAAAATACCAGCTTTAATATTTGCATATAACATCGTTTTCCTCACAGAGACAGTTGAGGGCATGCACAACATGCACACATCTAAGCAGGCAATATTTTGAGAAACTGCTACATAAATCCTCCATTTCAGCTACAAACCGCATGTTTTGATAATGTAGGAACATAGAATTCCAAAAATAGTACTTTAACATTAAAATATCGAAATTGCATTATTAACGAGAATTTTAGAGGAAACAATAATCAAACATCTGTAAATTTGTTCAAAAGAATTTGATCAAAATTCGAAACAAATTATGTCAATCTGATAGACGGCTCTCAGCCAACCAAAAGATAATATTCTCATAAGTCAATCAAACTAACTAACTAGTGGATAAAATTGTAAACATCAACAAGGATAAATTTGCCAACTCTTACTTCTAGACCCATTCAAGCATAGTCCTACATTGGATTTCATCTGACAACCATCAATGGCCGACGTTTGTATCAAATCGTGTCGCAGTCATCTAAAGCCTTTTATAGCGAGATAGATGGCGTCACATAAGCAGAAAGCAGAATCCAGCTGATTTGATTTCTAGAGGATGCAATCCACAGGAACTAGATAATAACAGGTTGTGGTTCACGGGACATCTTTAATTTAGGATGAAATAATGTGGCCTAGATCGGTAACCTGATACTAAGTTGTCTGATGAAATACTTGAAAGGAAATTTACATCAGGGGCCTTCTTTGTCTGTCTCAACAAATCGTTCCGTCCCCCGTCCCTTTTCGGTGTGGGTTGAGTAAAATTATATATAGCAATAATGCTACAAATTAGGAGGGTATGGAATATGATATTGGAATGGCGGACTACTCCTAGGTCCCCATACTTTGTTAGGGTATGAAAGGCGGCTGTAAAAATGGCAAAATATCATATGAAAAGGTTATTAAATCTGGCTTCCCTTACATATGAAGAACTCCGAAGATCCATCGGGTTTCGAAACGTTGATACCTGGTAATTTTTTAGTGGGTTGTCGTTTGCAGGCAACATCAGATCCTGATTTTAACGACAAGAATCTTACTCGGATGAGTATTTGCAAGATCTGTATCCCCGTAAGGTAGAATTTTGAAGCTATATGAAGTTGCAGATGGGATTTCTCGAGTTGCCATCGAACTAACGGCCACTGGTACAGTGAAAATGTGCGAAAGGTGTTGAAGACAACAAATTCCTTCAAGGCGGTTAGGATGTTGGTGCGATTTGACGTGATTTTCTGAATGATATCCCTGCAACCCATTCGCTCATAGATGTCGGTAAATTTGAGAGGATGTAGCAACAATTTTCATTTTATTGGCTAAACTGAATTCAGCATTGAAGTGACACTTGTAATAAAAGGATCTGAATTATAACACATATGAAGCAGTCTTTAATATCTGAATCATTTAAAAATATCATGTCAATGAAATAGTAGGAGGAATAGTAAAAAAGCTTATATCATTGTCATATGTATATCTAAGTACCACCGTAAAATATTAGGTGGAGTAAAAAGAAATCCATTATTTTTCCAACAGATTGATTTTGTAATCTATATCTCGCATCAGATTTCGGAGATAACTTTTCGGATAGTTTTGTAATTGATGAGCACTATTTTTACTGCCCAGGGGCTAAACATTGCAAATAATCAACAGTTTGGAAACATGACATTACTCGATAGGATATTTATGGTAAGCATTGGCTTGGGGTGTTTTCATAAACGTCAGTCTAACAAAGGTCTGCGTCAGACATGTTAATTAATGCAGATTGACGATCGTACTAACTTAGGCGAGCCGCAGTACTACTGTTCATAAACATCAATATTTCATCGATGTCGGGCAGATTGTGCAGTCATTATTTTTTGGGTGCAAAAAAGACGCGATTGGAAAGAAAAATCTTTAGAGTAGGCATTATCTTAGAAATATTTTTACTCACAGAAAATGTATGTATTTTTTGCAAATATATTTTGTTATTACCTTTGCATAGTGATTCTTCGTTTTCAAAGGGAAAACGAAGGTTTCGTGTTGAAAAATGTCCATACAAAACAGAATTGATATGAAGGCAGAGCTTAACGGAGGCAAGAAGAAACAAATTGCATTGTGGAGGACAGTTATGTCCAAAATGAAGACAGCAAGTCTATAGATTGTCTGGACATTAAGAAAAAAGTTGAAAAAACTTAATGACTTCCTACAAACGAATAAAAGAGTGCGAGAAGATTGGAGCTAATCGCGAGCCTTCAAGAACTATTAACTCAATCAAATTAAAAGAAACGTACGGTTACCTCACGCAACATTTGTACACCCGATTTTAATGTTTTAATCTATTGTATTAATCTATGTATTAATCTATTAAACGCCTGTTCAATACAGACCCTGTTGGATGAATAAATTCTGTGAATAAAATTGAATTTTCTTTCCATAGTAGAAAGATATCCATTGTTGTGGATACGCTGAATCACCTAAAATATGACCACAGCCTACTAGATCCTCCGAATTAGCCCTTACTTCTTCCCGATTGGACTGCTTTCCCAAACGCTTCCCGGCAAACCGAAAACAACATCGAGGAATTTTTGGTTACTATCACAAATTGCATTTGAATTATAGAATTTATTTCGTAACATTTAATTAACTAGATAAGTGACGTTTACCTGAAGATTGATTGAACATATTCCTTTTCTATTGTAGTAGCAGGGAAGAGAATGTGGCTCCCGTCCACACAACCGACTACATAAGGAATTGGCTTTATGCGTAGATTCTGGAAGACTTCCATGATTTTTTTGTTTTCGTTTGTATTTGAAGGCCATTTTATAAATATGTTGAGTTATTTGCTGCAACATTGAATAGTTTGCAGATCGTTAAGGATAAAAAGCGATTTTCAGTGCTGCTTTTGGTCGGCCGGTGATTCTTGTTTTCCATAAAATGTTTAACTCATTTTCAAATAACTATGGATAGGGATCTTTGAACTTATTTATTTTGTATTTGTCATAGGGAATAACTTACATTGAATGTGGATCTGGACATCCTAAAGTGGCTTTGAAACACATCGTCGGGAAACTAGAATTATGTTTATAAAGAATGGATTTATTGGAACAACTCTAAATTTTCTCAATTTTCACAATACTTTTTAAAACTTTATTCCTCTGTTTTGTTCGAGAAATGTTTTTTGCAATTATGTTATGTTTTTTTCCGCCAGTAACTCAAAAATCAAATTCCGAATCATTTGTTTCGCCGCCATTTCCAATGTTTATGAACACTCACGACTGATGACAATTGTACTAAAACAGGCCTGCAGACATTCTGTGTGGTCAAAAACGCATGAGAAAAGAAACCCGTGAACCTGAACAAATCCGTTGGTCTTCCTGGCGGAAGTAATGTTGAAAAGTATATTTACGGATAGCCAGCAATTATAATAAAACCCCAAAGCTAAATAAAGTCACCAGGTGACAGCCCAGTAACCCCTATGAACAGAAAATAAATGCCAGATGGTCGACAGACATCACTTGTCGAATCTCAAAACAAATCTGACCTCACCAGGCTCCAAAAAATACCGGCCAAAGCACTAGTACACACAAAACAAAACTGGCTGACTCTATAATCACTGCAAATCTCTCTCCAATTTCAAACACCCACCTGGTGGTACAATGGCAGGGAGTCATCTACTGTGGGCTGTTCTCCTACTGCAAAACTCTTCATTCGGACCTGTATTGTCAACAATTGTACAGTCTAAAGGACTTCATAGCTCATTTTTGAGAAGCGGCCCGCTTTGTCTCATGGGAAGCTATTGTGTTCCATCAGGACAACACGCACATCGATAGTTACGCACCAGGAGCTACTGGAGTTTGGTTGAGGGTTCTACCCACCTTGTAGTCTTGACTTAACACTAAGCTATTACCACATGTTCCTGTTCATGGCGAACGATTTTGCTAATGAATTGTCCGCCTTAAGAAACGCTTGCGAATCAAGCGTCGATAGTAGGGACGAAGACTTTTACAAGAGGGGCAACAACAAGAGTCCAACAAAACGGCGATATTCCACATAAATCGGGCGATGTTTCTAGTATGGTAGGGTAGGGAAGTCGACCACTCCAGTGATAGACGATGATGATGACTGGACCAGATTTAAAAATCATTTTAACTTTGCTTTCACTGGCATTCGAACCGGGGACCTCACTAACTAAGCGCAGGCACTTAGCCTACTGCGCCATCCAGTCGTCTTTTTACTATGCCTTAAACGGCCTACTACGGCAAAAATTATAGATGTCAATGTACTACACCTTATATCATGATAATCAAATATAAAATTCATATATGTATAAAACACACTTTATTTATAATTTGAATACAGGATCTGCGAAGAACCTGGAACCTGCTCCCACGGTGCCAGTTTTTCAAATGCGCTTGTAATGTGCTGTGGAGACAATAATAGAAAACAGAACAATCTGAAGAGGCATTTGCTGGGGAGAAATAATGTTAAACATATGTCAAAAAAAATCTAGCGAAGACGATAATATTGTAAATTATATCGGTAGTATTAAATTCAATTGTTAAATCTTTTATTTCTCAGATATCGAAACACTTAATTTCTCAAACACAAAATGTAAACAACGCTGAGTCTTTACCAAAAAAAAAACATGGCTCTAAAAATAGTTGAAAATGATGCCCCCAATATAGCTAATCAAAAATTAATGAAGCACATATACTATCCCTCTAACAAGGAAAAATCGGATATTGGAACAATTGAGGTTTGAGTTTAGGCATTTCTTCGAAAACGAAAATGTATTAATTTTTATTTTGAACATACTCACACAAACTGCTTGAGCGTACGTCTCCACAACAGTTGCTCTTATTTATTGGAAGATACTGATATTTTGTGGGACCAGCACGTGAATCGAAATTTTCGTAAAGGTACCAAACAGGAGGACGAAACCTAGCGGGAAATGTTTTTGGTATATTATTTAAAATCGAATGTCTCTAATGTCTAAAATTAGTATTTAAAAAAAAAAAAATATCTGCAGAGATGTGAGAATGGAAAATAATGTAGATTAAGCATTTTAACTACAAATATTAAAAAAGCACAAAGAGAAAGTGCACTTCCAGTACGAAAAACTCGCTTAGCATACGTCGATGATGTGGCAAAGCCGCCACGAAATATTCTACGTAAGCAGGAAATATTTGGAACAAATCTTCAGCTTATAGCGTCACCAGCTGCAGAAACATTCTATTCATATCCACTTTACATATATATATTTAAATTGATTTTAGGCAACACTCAGTGCAGCAAAAACGAGCTCCTCTTATGGCAAAAACACTTAAGTTTATAAAGAAAAGATACGAAAGATAATAATTGTAGTAATATCAAAATTAACAAGTATCGGGAATTTTGGAATTGTTTTTAAGTCATACATTTTCTGTAACAAATGATAATGTATAGTTATCTTGAGAAAATATGTAGGTCGTGTTCGAATAAATTGTATTTTGAGACGATTTGAAAATTCACGTTATCAATTCAAAGTTTTTTTTTTCCAAACAAATTTCGACTTCTTACTTACTTACTTAAGGTGGCGCTACAGTCCGGGGTGGACCTGGGCCTCAACCAACAAGCGTCTCCAGCCAGCTCGATCTTTAGCTAGCTGTCTCCAGTTTCGCACGCATAGTTGGTTGAGGTCCCTTTCCACTTGCGTGCGCCACCTGAGTCGCGGTCTTCCTCTACTGCGCCGTCCCTCGGGGGGGGATTCGAAGACTTTTCGGGCCGGAGCATTTGTTTCCATCCGCTCTACATGACCTAGCCACCTCAATCGTTGGATCTTCACTCTTCTGGCTAAGTCGATGTCGCTAAACAGCCCGTATAGTTCGTCATTAAATCTCCTCCTCCACTCACCATCTATGCAGACGGGACCGAAAATCACACGAAGAATTTTCCTCTCGAAGCAACCAAGAGCAGCTTCATCCGCTTTTGATAAAGTCCATGCCTCCGCGCCATATAGCAGGACTGGGACGATTAAGGTCTTGTAAAGCGTTAGCTTGGTTGTTCGAGAGAGGGCTTTGTTTACCAATTGCTTTCTTAGCCCAAAGAAGCAGCGATTGGCAAGAGTTATTCTTCGTTTGATTTCAGCGCTGGTGTCGTTGTCTGAATTGATAGCGGTGCCTAGGTAGACAAAGTTTTTGACTACCTCAAAGTTATATCTGTCTGCTGTGACGTTCTGACCGAGACGTCGGTGTTGGGTGTCCTTTCTCGTTGACAGCATATACTTGGTCTTACCCTCGTTTACCGCTAAACCCATCTTCGCGGCCTCCGTTGCGATACCCACAAAAGCGCCATTGACATCACGCTGCGTTCTTCCGATAATGTCAATATCGTCGGCATATGCGAGTAGTTGGACGGACTTCTGAAAGATTTTTCCTCTGGTGTTGGCGTTCGAGTTTTGAACAATTCTTTCAAGAACGATGTTGAAAAAGTCGCATGACAGCGCGTCGCCTTGTCTGAATCCTGTTTTGACATCAAAGGTCTCGGTTAGGTCTTTACCGACCTTGATGGAGCAGCGTGCATTCTCCATCGTCATCCTACACAAACGGACGAGTTTGGTAGGGATGCCAAAACTAGACATTGCTCTGTATAGCTCGTCTCTATAAATGCTATCATACGCGGCCTTAAAATCGATAAAAAGGTGGTGGGTATCGATTTGTTGCTCCTGGGTTTTCTCCAAAATCTGCAGCAGTGTGAATATTTGGTCGATGGTGGATTTTCCTGGCCTAAAGCCACACTGGTATGGACCGACCAGGTTGTTGACGAATGGCTTTAGGCGTTCACACAGTACGGCAGATAAGATTTTATATGCAATACTTAGGAGACTGATGCCTCTGTAGTTGGCGCAGTTCAAAGGGTCTCCTTTTTTATGGATCGGGCAGACTATGCTGAGGTTCCATTCATCGGGCATGTTTTCCTCCGACCATATTTTACAGATGAGTTGGTGCATGCTCCTTACCAAATCATCGCCTGCGGCCTTAAAAAGCTCGGCGGGTAGGCCGTCAGCTCCCGCAGCCTTGTTGGATTTTAGTTTGGATATGGCAATCCTCACTTCATCTGGGTCGGGTGGACGGAATTGTTGATCTTCATCGTCCCTTTCATTGGGGTTGAATGGTTCGTTCTGCCTGACAGCGGAATTTGGTTCTTCGTCGCCGTTATACAGTCTGCAGAAATGGTTTCTCCATATCCTCAGCATCGACTGTGACTCTACTACGATGTTCCCTTGATCATCCTTACAGGCTTCGGTTCGGACTTTATAACCTTGACTGGTTAACTTTACCCTTTGGTAAAATTTCCTTACCTCATTCCTGCAGTAATATCCCTCTAGTTTGCCGATCGCGCGCTTCTCATGCTCCTTCTTTTTTCTCCTGAGAAGCCGGTGTTCGTCTCTCCTCTTCTGCTCGTAGAGCTCCCGAGCAACTCTTGTCCTTCTTTGCAGTGCCGCTTTGTATGCTTCTTGCTTGGCTGCATTCGCCTGCCGACACTCGTTGTCAAACCAGGGGTTTCGTTGTAGTGGCGGATTGAAACCCAGCACATCAGAGGCGGCATCTCTGATGGCTTTTTGGCAATGCTGCCACTGATCTTCAATACTTGATGTTGGCGGCGTAGGATTTCTTAAGAGGTTAAGGGAGACACGATCGGAAAAGGATTTGGCAATCTCTTGCGATTGTAGCCGGCTGACGTTAAACTTCCTCACAGTATTTCTTTGTCTTGGCGGTGTTCGGGATATCCGCAACCTTATCTTGGCTACAACAAGGTGGTGGTCCGAGTCAATGTTGGCGCCTCGGAACGTTCGAACATCTATAATACTGGAGGAGTGCCTTGCGTCGATCGCAATATGATCAATCTGATTGACGGTTGATTGATCAGGAGATCGCCATGTTCCTTTGTGGATATCGAGATGTGGGAATCTTGTACTGGCTACTACAACATTTCGCCCCGCAGCAAAGTCGATCAGCCTAAATCCGTTATCGGATGTGGTGTCGTGTAGGCTGTGCTTTCCGACCGTACTACCAAAGATGTTCTCTTTTCCAAGCTTTACGTTAAAATCGCCAAGGACAATTTTAATGTCGTAGCTAGGGCATTGCTCATAAGTTTTGTCCAGGAGCTCATAGAACTTGTCTTTGGTGTCGTCATCTTTCTCCTCTGTGGGGGCATGTGCGCATATAAGGCTTATGTTGGCAAATTTAGCCTGGATGCGAATTGTCGTGAGGCGCTCGTTCACGGATCTGAACGATAAGACTTCTTGCCTAAGTCTGCCTCTAACGACAAATCCACATCCAAATAGGCGCTGTTTTTGCTGTTTGTAGCAGTCACCGTAATATATATCACAGTTTTTCAGCCTTCTTTTGCCCGGTCCATCCCATCGCACTTCTTGGATGGCGGTTATATCTGCTTTGCAGCAGTCTAGGGCTTCCGCTAATTGTTCGGCTGCACGTGGCCTATAAAAGGACCTTACATTCCATGTATAGATCCGAAGATCGTTGTCCGTATATCGTTTGCAGGGTTTGTCATCAGTAAGATCCTACATATACATATAACTACATATTTTTTTATGTGGCAGGGCAGTTACCCCGACGGCACAACCCCCAACCTGGAGGGCCAGTTCCTTTTTTGTCACCCCTAGGACAAGAGGTCGCACTTATAAGTTTGGCAAGTTGAGCTCGGGTGAACTACAACCAGTACCCGATGGCTACCACTTGGAGGTAAAATTTCGACTTCACAAAACATGTAAGTTCAGATATTTTTGATCAAAAATAATAAAATAAATTAAATACATGAGTTGTTGTACTAGTTGGTTGCATGGACAAAACAAGCATACGTTTCATATATGTATCTACCTATGCATGACTTTATTAACATGCAATAAATTTAAATCAGGGCTGTAAGTCGAAGGTCGCACCAATATGTAAAAATCGCATCACACTATTACTCTTTTAATGATGTGCGGCTACAATGATGGTAAGGTTAGTGGATAACTTCCAATATTTCTACGTTAAGAATATTAAGTTATAATGTTACAGGACTTAAAATCACATTTTTAGATGTGAATTTTTTCAATTATGTAAATGAATTTGATGTGTTCGAAAGATATAAATATTGAAGAGATTAGATCTAAGGGTATGTTTATTAACTAAAGATAAGAATATAAGTATAAAAAGTTGCATATTTGGAAGAGTAAGCGGTGGTGAGCTCTTAGGATATCGTAAGCAACTATACGGAGTACAGTTTAAATTTAATAAGATAGAAGAAAAATGCATACTTGAGCTTGAAAGTAATGTTATAACTAAAATTACTTAAATTGTAGTCATTGGCAATCTGATGATATATTACGGGATTCGTAAAACATTTTTGGATCAACGGACTTAATGTTAATTGGCGACTTCAACGACAAAACTGCATTTTAATCGCAATTCTAAAGATGAAACTAATGATCCTAAGGGTGAGAAATACTGTTTGGCAGCGAAGAAGAAGCTACTACACAGATAGCGCCAATTCCAAAAATGTTGTGGAGGGGTGGATAGTCATGGGGAGATTTTTTGTCGGAATTTAAACGTAGAGATTGATCTTTTAAGGGTTTTGATTGGGGCTATAGAAAATATCACAGACGAACAATTAACGAACAAACTCACAGAATCAACCAAATTAAATAAAGGTGGTTCGATGATGAATGCAGGAAAGCGAGAGTTATTTCTTTTACAGATATACGACTTTTTCGGAAAGCAATAATAGCTTAATTCTAGCAATGTATGCAGCAGCAAACAGAAAGCTTAAAGACGTAAAAAAGCACATGATCAAAAAGGAACAGAATATATCAGCGCGGCCAGTCTTGGAAAGAAGTTAAAGTAGTTGTTGGGAATAGTATTGCAGTGGGGCTTTCTGTAGAATAGTTCAAATCACACTTCAGGCAACTTCTCAACGCAGAACTATTCGCACCGCCAATTCTATATGCAGCGCCTCTTACATTGGACTCGGCAATGATAGAAGAGCTTGAGATAGAAGAAGTCATTTACAAGTCGAAAAATAATAAAGCCCAAGGCGAAGACGGTATCCCTTTTAAATTCTTCAAAAACTGCCCAGCGGAGTTCAAAAACTTACTCACAATAACTTTCAACAGAATTATTGAAAGAGCGGAAGTACCTGATACATTCAGAAGTTATTAAAGGTGGAATTGAGCTTCGTCGAAGAAAAATACCAGCTTTAATATTTGCATATAACATCGTTTTCCTCACAGAGACAGTTGAGGGCATGCAGCTTATGATCAACAGATTTAAAGGATACTGTAAGAGTGCGAATCTAACTGCCAACCTGGACAAATCTAAAATGATGATTCTAAGAAATGGCGGAGGTAGATATTCACGGAGTATCTAGAAATGTTGATTTCATCGAACTCAAACACAAACTTCAACTAAAACTAGCAGATGCTAAACGTGCTATCTGTTATGTTGGGGCAGTTTTATTCCCAAGAAGTTCGTTTCACACACGAAATATTGCCTGCTTAGCAATATTTCGAGAAACTGCTACATAAATGCTCCATTTCAGCTACATAATGTATGTTTTGACAATGTAGGAACAGAGAATTCCAAAAATAGTACTTTAACATTAAAATATCGAAATTGCATTATTAACGAGAATTTTAGAGAAAAAAATAATCAAACATCTGTAAATTTGTTCAAAAGAATTTGATCAAAATTCGAAACAAATTATGTCAATCTGATAGACGGCTCTCGGCCAACCAAAAGATAATATTCTCATAAGTCAATCAAACTAACTAACTAGTGGATAAAATTATAAACATCAACAAGGATAAATTTGCCAACTGTTACTTCTAGACCCATTCAAGCATAGTCTGACAACAATCAATGGCCGACGTTTGTATCAAATCGTGTCGCAGTCATCCAAAGCCTATCAGCGAGATAGATGGCGTCACATAAGCAGAAAGCAGAATCCAGCTGATTTGATTTCTAGAGGATGCAACCCACAGGAACTAGATAATAACAGGTTGTGGTTCACGGGACATCTTTAATTTAGGAAGAAATAATGTGGCCTAGATCGGTAACCTGATACTAAGTTGTCTGATGAAATACTTGAAAATTTACATCAGGGGCCTTCTTTGTGTGTCTCAACAAATTCTTCCGTCCCCCGTCCCTTTTCGGTGTGGGTTGAGTAAAATTATATATAGCAATAATGCTACAAATTAGGAGGGTATGGAATATGATATTGGAATGGCGGACTACTCCTAGGTCCCCATACTTTGTTAGGGTATGAAAGGCGGCTGTAAAAATGGCAAAATATCATATGAAAAGGTTATTAAATCTGGCTTCCCTTACATATGAAGAACTCCGAAGATCCATCGGGTTTCGAAACGTTTATACCTGGTCATTTTTTAGTGGGTTGTCATTTGCAGGCAACAGCAGATCCTGATTTTAACGACAAGAATCTTACTCGGATGAGTATTTGCAAGATCTGTATCCCCGTAAGAAGTGGCGTCGAACGCCTAGAACACTGCATCCCGGCTTAAATGGCATTAAGGTAGAATTTTGAAGCTATATGAAGTTGCAGATGGGATTTCTCGAGTTGCCATCGAACTAACGGCCACTGGTACAGTGAAAATGTGTGAAAGGTGTTGAAGACAACAAATTCCTTCAAGGCGGTTAGGATGTTGGTGCGATTTGACGTGATTTTCTGAATGATATCCCTGCAACCCATTCGCTCATAGATGTCGGTAAATTTGAGAGGATGTAGCAACAATTTTCATTTTATTGGCTAAACTAAATTCAGCATTGAAGTGACACTTGTAATAAAAGGATCTGAATTATAACACATATGAAGCAGTCTTTAATATCTGAATCATTTAAAAATATCATGTCAATGAAATAGTAGGAGGAATAGTAAAAAAGCTTATATCATTGTCATATGTATATCTAAGTACCACCGTAAAATATTAGGTGGAGTAAAAAGAAACCCATTATTTTTCCAACAGATTGATTTTGTAATCTATATCTCGCATCAGATTTCGGAGATAACTTTTCGGATAGTTTTGTAATTGATGAGCACTATTTCTACTGCCCAGGGGCTAAACATTGCAAATAATCAACAGTTTGGAAACATAACATTACTCGATAGGATATTTATGGTAAGCGTTGGCTTGGGGTGTTTTCATAAACGTCAGTCTAACAAAGGTCTGCGTCAGACATGTTAATTAATGCAGATTGACGATCGTACTAACTTAGGCGAGCCGCAGTACTACTGTTCATAAACATCAATATGTCATCGATGTCGGGCAGATTGTGCAGTCGTTATTTTTTGGGTGCAAAAAGGACGCGATTGGAAAGAAAAATCTTTAGAGTAGGCATTATCTTAGAAATATTTTTACTCACAGAAAATGTAAGTATTTTTTGCAAATATATTTTGTTATTACCTTTGCATAGTCATTTTTTGTTTTCAAAGGGAAAACGAAGGTTTCGTGTTGAAAAATGGCCATACAAAACAGAATTGATATGAATTGATATGAAGGTAGAGTTTAACGCCGGCAAGAAGAAACAAATTTCATTGTGGAGGACAGTTCTGTCCAAAATGAAGACAACAAGTCCATAGATTGTCTGGACATAATGAAGCACATATACTATCCCTCTAACAAGGAAAAATCGGATATTGGAACAATTGAGGTTTGAGTTTAGGCATTTCTTCGAAAACGAAAATGTATTAATTTTTATTTTGAACATACTCACACAAACTGCAAAATTTTTTTCTAGAACTAAAGTTTATTCTGGACTTAAAACAGGAGCTTGTTGACTTTGCTCCCATCATTGTTTGATATATGCATTCGTGTACTGCAAAAGAATATTGATTGGTATCATTCGATGTCCTCCGACCTGTGCTTGAGCGTACGTCTCCACAATAGTTGCTCGCAGTTGAAAATTTTAATTCTTTTTTATTGGAAGATACTGATATTTTGTGGGACGAGCACGTGAATTGAAATTTTCGTAAAGGTACCAAACAGGAGGACGAAACCTGGCAGGAAATGTTTTTGGCATATTATTTAAAATCGAATATCTCTAATGTCTAAAACTAGTATTTAAAAAAAAAATATCTGCAGAGAGATGTGAGAATGAAAAAAAAATGTAGATTAAGCAGTTTAACTACAAATATTAAAAAAGCACAAAGAGAAAGTGCACTTCCAGTACGAAAAACTCGTTTAGCATACGTCGATCATGTGGCAAAGCCGCCACGAAATATTCTACGTAAGCAGGAAATATTTGGAACAAATCTTCAGCTTATAGCGTCACCAGCTGCAGAAACATTCTATTCATATCCACTTTACATATATATATTTAAATTGATTTTAGGCAACACTCAGTGCAGCAAAAACGAGCTCCTCTTATGGCAAAAACACTTAAGTTTATAAAGAAAAGATACGAAAGATAATAATTGTAGTAATATCAAAATTAACAAGTATCGGGAATTTTGGAATTGTTTTTAAGTCATACATTTTCTGTAACAAATGATAATGTATAGTTATCTTGAGAAAATATGTAGGTCGTGTTCGAATAAATTGTATTTTGAGACGATTTGAAAATTCACGTTATCAATTCAAAGTTTTTTTTTCCAAACAAATTTCGACTTCTTACTTACTTACTTAAGGTGGCGCTACAGTCCGGGGTGGACCTGGGCCTCAACCAACAAGCGTCTCCAGCCAGCTCGATCTTTAGCTAGCTGTCTCCAGTTTCGCACGCATAGTTGGTTGAGGTCCCTTTCCACTTGCGTGCGCCACCTGAGTCGCGGTCTTCCTCTACTGCGCCGTTCCTCGGGGGTGGATTCGAAGACTTTTCGGGCCGGAGCATTGGTTTCCATCCGCTCTACATGACCTAGCCACCTCAATCGTTGGATCTTCACTCTTCTTGCTAAGTCGATGTCGCTAAACAGCCCGTATAGTTCGTCATTAAATCTAGTCCTCCACTCACCATCTATGCAGACGGGACCGAAAATCACACGAAGAATTTTCCTCTCGAAGCAACCAAGAGCAGCTTCATCCGCTTTTGATAAAGTCCATGCCTCCGCGCCATATAGCAGGACTGGGACGATTAAGGTCTTGTAAAGCGTTAGCTTGGTTGTTCGAGAGAGGGTTTTGTTTACCAATTGCTTTCTTAGCTCAAAGAAGCAGCGATTGGCAAGAGTTATTCTTCGTTTGATTTCAGCGCTGGTGTCGTTGTCTTAATTGATAGCGGTGCCTAGGTAGACAAAGTTTTTGACTACCTCAAAGTTATATCTGTCTGCTGTGACGTTCTGACCGAGACTTCGGTGTTGGGTGTCCTTTCTCGTTGACAGCATATACTTGGTCTTACCCTCGTTTACCGCTAAACCCATCTTCGCGGCCTCCGTTGCAATACCCACAAAAGCGCCGTTGACATCACGCTGCGTTCTTCCGATAATGTCAATATCTATAAATGCTATCATACGCGGCCTTAAAATCGATAAAAAGGTGGTGGGTATCGATTTGTTGCTCCTGGGTTTTCTCCAAAATCTGCCGCAGTGTGAATATTTGGTCGATGGTGGATTTTCCTGGCCTAAAGCCACACTGGTATGGACCGACCAGGTTGTTGACGAATGGCTTTAGGCGTTCACACAGTACGGCAGATAAGATTTTATATGCAATACTTAGGAGACTGATGCCTCTGTAGTTGGCGCAGTTCAAAGGGTCTCCTTTTTTATGGATCGGGCAGACTATGCTGAGGTTCCATTCATCGGGCATGTTTTCCTCCGACCATATTTTACAGATGAGTTGGTGCATGCTCCTTACCAAATCATCGCCTGCGGCCTTAAAAAGCTCGGCGGGTAGGCCATCAGCTCCCGCAGCCTTGTTGGATTTTAGTTTGGATATGGCAATCCTCACTTCATCTGGGTCGGGTGGACGGAATTGTTGATCTTCATCGTCCCTTTCATTGGGGTTGAATGGTTCGTTCTGCCTGACAGCGGAGTTTGGTTCTTCGTCGCCGTTATACAGTCTGCAGAAATGGTTTCTCCATATCCTCAGCATCGACTGTGACTCTACTACGATGTTCCCTTGATCATCCTTACAGGCTTCGGTTCGGACTTTATAACCTTGACTGGTTAACTTTACCCTTTGGTAAAATTTCCTTACCTCATTCCTGCAGTAATATCCCTCTAGTTTGCCGATCGCGCGCTTCTCATGCTCCTTCTTTTTTCTCCTGAGAAGCCGGTGTTCGTCTCTCCTCTTCTGCTCGTAGAGCTCCCGAGCAACTCTTGTCCTTCTTTGCAGTGCCGCTTTGTATGCTTCTTGCTTAGCTGCATTCGCCTGCCGACACTCGTTGTCAAACCAGGGGTTTCGTTGTAGTGGCGGATTGAAACCCAGCACATCAGAGGCGGCATCTCTGGTGGCTTTTTGGCAATGCTGCCACTGATCTTCAATACTTGATGTTGGCGGCGTAGGATTTCTTAAGAGGTTAAGGGAGACACGATCGGAAAAGGATTTGGCAATCTCTTGCGATTGTAGCCGGCTGACGTTAAACTTCCTCACAGTATTTCTTTGTCTTGGCGGTGTTCGGGATATCCGCAACCTTATCTTGGCTACAACAAGGTGGTGGTCCGAGTCAATGTTGGCGCCTCGGAACGTTCGAACATCTATAATACTGGAGGAGTGCCTTGCGTCGATCGCAATATGATCAATCTGATTGACGGTTGATTGATCAGGAGATCGCCATGTTCCTTTGTGGATATCGAGATTTGGGAATCTTGTACTGGCTACTACAACATTTCGCCCCGCAGCAAAGTCGATCAGCCTAAATCCGTTATCGGATGTGGTGTCGTGTAGGCTGTGCTTTCCGACCGTACTACCAAAGATGTTCTCTTTTCCAAGCTTTGCGTTAAAATCGCCAAGGACAATTTTAATGTCGTAGCTAGGGCATTGCTCATAAGTTTTGTCCAGGAGCTCATAGAACTTGTCTTTGGTGTCGTCATCTTTCTCCTCTGTGGGGGCATGTGCGCATATAAGGCTTATGTTGGCAAATTTAGCCTTGATGCGAATTGTCGTGAGGCGCTCGTTCACGGATCTGAACGATAAGACTTCTTGCCTAAGTCTGCCTCTAACGACAAATGCACATCCAAATAGGCGCTGTTTTTGCTGTTTGTAGCAGTCACCGTTATATATATCACAGTTTTTCAGCCTTCTTTTGTCCGGTCCATCCCATCGCACTTCTTGGATGGCGGTTATATCTGCTTTGCAGCAGTCTAGGGCTTCCGCTAATTGTTCGGCTGCACGTGGCCTATAAAAGGACCTTACATTCCATGTATAGATCCGAAGATCGTTGTCCGTATATCGTTTGCAGGGTTTGTCATCAGTAAGATCCTACATATACATATAACTACATATTTTTTTATGTGGCAGGGTAGTTACCCCGACGGCACAACTCCCAACCTGGAGGGCCAGTTCCTTTTTTGTCACCCCTAGGACAAGAGGTCGCACTTATAAGTTTGGCAAGTTGAGCTCGGGTGAACTACAACCAGTACCCGATGGCTACCACTTGGAGGTAAAATTTCGACTTCACAAAACATGTAAGTTCAGATATTTTTGATCAAAAATAATAAAATAAATTAAATACATGAGTTGTTGTACTAGCTGGTTGCATGGACAAAAAATGAGGAACAAAACAAGCATACGTTTCATATATATATGTTTATGTATCTACCTATGCATGATTTTATTAACCTGCAATAAATTGAAATCAGGGCTGTAAGTCGAAGGTAGTAAAAATCGCATCACACTATTACTCTTTTAATTATGTGCGGCTACAATGATGGTAAGGTTAGTGGATAACTTCCAATATTTCTACGTTAAGAATATTAAGTTATAATGTTACAGGACTTAAAATCAAATTTTTAGATGTGAATTTTTTCAATTATGTAAATGAATTAGATGTGTTCGATTTGTTTGAAGGATATAAATATCGAAGAGATTAGATCTAAGAGTATGTTTATTAACTATAGATTAGAATATAAACCGGCTGTGAAAAGTTGCATATTTGAAAGAGTAGGCGGTGGTGAGCTCTTAGAATATCGTAAGCAACTATACGGAGTACAGTTTAAATTTAATAATATAGAAGAAAAATGCATACTTGAGCTTTTTATTTTTTAATTATTATTATTTACTTAAATTGTAGTCATTGGCAATCTGATGATATACTACGGGATTCGTAAAACATTTTTGGATCAACGGACTTCATGTTAACTGGCGACTTCAAGGACAAAGCTGCATTTTAATCGCAATTCTAAAGATGAAACTAATGATCCTAAGGGTGAGAAAAACTGTTTGGCAGCGAAGAAGAAGCTACTACACAGATAGCCCCAATTCCAAAAATTGTGTGGAGGGGTGGATAGTCATGGGGAGATTTTTTGTCGGAATTTAAACATAGAGATTGATGTTTAAAGGGTTTTGATTGGGGCTATAGAAAATATCACAGACGAACAATTAACGAACAAACTCACAGAATCAACCAAATTAAATAAAGGTGGTTCGATGATGAATGCAGGAAAGCGAGAGATATTTCTTTTGCATATATACGACTTTTTCGGAAAGCAATAATAGCTTAATTCCAGCAATGTATGCAGCAGCAAACAAAAAGTTTAAAGACGTAAAAAAGCACATGATCAAAATGAAACAGAATATATCAGCGCGGTTTGTAGTAGTAGTTGTTGGGAATAGTATTGCAGTGGGGCTTTCTGTGGAATAGTTCAAATCACACTTCAGCAACGCAGAACTATTCGCACCGCCAATTCTATATACAGCGCCTCTTACATTGGACTCGGCAATGATAGAAGAGCTTGAGATAGAAGAGGTCATTTACAAGTCCAAAAATAATAAAGCCCAAGGCGAAGACGGTATCCCTTTTGAATTCTTCAAAAACTGCCCAGCGGAGTTCAAAAACTTACTCACAATAACCCTCAACAGAATTATTGAAAGAGCGGAAGTACCTGATACATTCAGAAGTTATTAAAGGTGGAATTGAGCTTCGTCGAAGAAAAATACCAGCTTTAATATTTGCATATAACATCGTTTTCCTCACAGAGACAGTTGAGGGCATGCAGCTTATGTTCAACAGATTTGAAGAATTCTGTAAGAGTGCGAATCTAACTGCCAACCTGGACAAATCTAAAATGATGATTCTAAGAAATGGCGGAGGTAGATATTCAGGGAGTATCTAGAAGTGTTGATTTCATCGAACTCAAACACAAACTTCAACTGAAACTAGCAGATGCTAAGCATGCTATCTGTTATGTTGGGGCAGTTTTATTCCCAAGAAGTTCGTTTCACACACATCTAAGCAGGCAATATTTCGAGAAACTGTTAGATAAATGCTCAATTTTACCTACAAACCGCATGTTTTGATAATGTAGGAACATAGAATTCCAAAAATAGTACTTTAACATTAAAATATTGAAATTGCATTATTAACGAGAGTTTTAGAGGAAAAAATAATCAAACATCTGTAAATTTGTTCAAAAGAATTTGATCAAAATTCGATAGATATTTTGATAGACGGCTCTCAGCCAACCAAAAGATAATATTCTCATAAGTCAATCAAACTAACTAACTAGTGGATAAAATTGTAAACATCAACAAGGATAAATTTGCCAACTCTTACTTCTAGACCCATTCAAGCATAGTCCTACATTGGATTTCATCTGACAACCATCAATGGCCGACGTTTGTATCAAATCGTGTCGCAGTCATCTAAAGCCTTTTATAGCGAGATAGATGGCGTCACATAAGCAGAAAGCAGAATCCAGCTGATTTGATTTCTAGAGGATGCAATCCACAGGAACTAGATAATAACAGGTTGTGGTTCACGGGACATCTTTAATTTAGGATGAAATAATGTGGCCTAGATCGGTAACCTGATACTAAGTTGTCTGATGAAATACTTGAAAGGAAATTTACATCAGGGGCCTTCTTTGTCTGTCTCAACAAATCGTTCCGTCCCCCGTCCCTTTTCGGTGTGGGTTGAGTAAAATTATATATAGCAATAATGCTACAAATTAGGAGGGTATGGAATATGATATTGGAATGGCGGACTACTCCTAGGTCCCCATACTTTGTTAGGGTATGAAAGGCGGCTGTAAAAATGGCAAAATATCATATGAAAAGGTTATTAAATCTGGCTTCCCTTACATATGAAGAACTCCGAAGATCCATCGGGTTTCGAAACGTTGATACCTGGTAATTTTTTAGTGGGTTGTCGTTTGCAGGCAACATCAGATCCTGATTTTAACGACAAGAATCTTACTCGGATGAGTATTTGCAAGATCTGTATCCCCGTAAGGTAGAATTTTGAAGCTATATGAAGTTGCAGATGGGATTTCTCGAGTTGCCATCGAACTAACGGCCACTGGTACAGTGAAAATGTGCGAAAGGTGTTGAAGACAACAAATTCCTTCAAGGCGGTTAGGATGTTGGTGCGATTTGACGTGATTTTCTGAATGATATCCCTGCAACCCATTCGCTCATAGATGTCGGTAAATTTGAGAGGATGTAGCAACAATTTTCATTTTATTGGCTAAACTGAATTCAGCATTGAAGTGACACTTGTAATAAAAGGATCTGAATTATAACACATATGAAGCAGTCTTTAATATCTGAATCATTTAAAAATATCATGTCAATGAAATAGTAGGAGGAATAGTAAAAAAGCTTATATCATTGTCATATGTATATCTAAGTACCACCGTAAAATATTAGGTGGAGTAAAAAGAAATCCATTATTTTTCCAACAGATTGATTTTGTAATCTATATCTCGCATCAGATTTCGGAGATAACTTTTCGGATAGTTTTGTAATTGATGAGCACTATTTTTACTGCCCAGGGGCTAAACATTGCAAATAATCAACAGTTTGGAAACATGACATTACTCGATAGGATATTTATGGTAAGCATTGGCTTGGGGTGTTTTCATAAACGTCAGTCTAACAAAGGTCTGCGTCAGACATGTTAATTAATGCAGATTGACGATCGTACTAACTTAGGCGAGCCGCAGTACTACTGTTCATAAACATCAATATTTCATCGATGTCGGGCAGATTGTGCAGTCATTATTTTTTGGGTGCAAAAAGGACGCGATTGGAAAGAAAAATCTTTAGAGTAGGCATTATCTTAGAAATATTTTTACTCACAGAAAATGTAAGTATTTTTTGCAAATATATTTTGTTATTACCTTTGCATAGTGATTCTTTGTTTTCAAAGGGAAAACGAAGGTTTCGTGTTGAAAAATGTCCATACAAAACAGAATTGATATGAAGGCAGAGCTTAACGGAGGCAAGAAGAAACAAATTGCATTGTGGAGGACAATTATGTCCAAAATGAAGACAGCAAGTCTATAGATTGTCTGGACATTAAGAAAAAAGTTGAAAAAACTTAATGACTTCCTACAAACGAATAAAAGAGTGCGAGAAGATTGGAGCTAATCGCGAGCCTTCAAGAACTATTAACTCAATCAAATTAAAAGAAACGTACGGTTACCTCACGCAACATTTGTACACCCGATTTTAATGTTTTAATCTATTGTATTAATCTATGTATTAATCTATTAAACGCCTGTTCAATACAGACCCTGTTGGATGAATAAATTCTGTGAATAAAATTGAATTTTCTTTCCATAGTAGAAAGATATCCATTGTTGTGGATACGCTGAATCACCTAAAATATGACCACAGCCTACTAGATCCTCCGAATTAGCCCTTACTTCTTCCCGATTGGACTGCTTTCCCAAACGCTTCCCGGCAAACCGAAAACAACATCGAGGAATTTTTGGTTACTATCACAAATTGCATTTGAATTATAGAATTTATTTCGTAACATTTAATTAACTAGATAAGTGACGTTTACCTGAAGATTGATTGAACATATTCCTTTTCTATTGTAGTAGCAGGGAAGAGAATGTGGCTCCCGTCCACACAACCGACTACATAAGGAATTGGCTTTATGCGTAGATTCTGGAAGACTTCCATGATTTTTTTGTTTTCGTTTGTATTTGAAGGCCATTTTATAAATATGTTGAGTTATTTGCTGCAACATTGAATAGTTTGCAGATCGTTAAGGATAAAAAGCGATTTTCAGTGCTGCTTTTGGTCGGCCGGTGATTCTTGTTTTCCATAAAATGTTTAACTCATTTTCAAATAACTATGGATAGGGATCTTTGAACTTATTTATTTTGTATTTGTCATAGGGAATAACTTACATTGAATGTGGATCTGGACATCCTAAAGTGGCTTTGAAACACATCGTCGGGAAACTAGAATTATGTTTATAAAGAATGGATTTATTGGAACAACTCTAAATTTTCTCAATTTTCACAATACTTTTTAAAACTTTATTCCTCTGTTTTGTTCGAGAAATGTTTTTTGCAATTATGTTATGTTTTTTTCCGCCAGTAACTCAAAAATCAAATTCCGAATCATTTGTTACGCCGCCATTTCCAATGTTTATGAACACTCGCGACTGATGACAATTGTACTAAAACAGGCCTGCAGACATTCTGTGTGGTCAAAAACGCATGAGAAAAGAAACCCGTGAACCTGAACAAATCCGTTGGTCTTCCTGGCGGAAGTAATGTTGAAAAGTATATTTACGGATAGCCAGCAATTATAATAAAACCCCAAAGCTAAATAAAGTCACCAGGTGACAGCCCAGTAACCCCTATGAACAGAAAATAAATGCCAGATGGTCGACAGACATCACTTGTCGAATCTCAAAACAAATCTGACCTCACCAGGCTCCAAAAAATACCGGCCAAAGCACTAGTACACACAAAACAAAACTGGCTGACTCTATAATCACTGCAAATCTCTCTCCAATTTCAAACACCCACCTGGTGGTACAATGGCAGGGAGTCATCTACTGTGGGCTGTTCTCCTACTGCAAAACTCTTCATTCGGACCTGTATTGTCAACAATTGTATAGTCTAAAGGACTTCATAGCTCATTTTTGAGAAGCGGCCCGCTTTGTCTCATGGGAAGCTATTGTGTTCCATCAGGACAACACGCACATCGATAGTTACGCACCAGGAGCTACTGGAGTTTGGTTGAGGGTTCTACCCACCTTGTAGTCTTGACTTAACACTAAGCTATTACCACCTGTTCCTGTTCATGGCGAACGATTTTGCTAATGAATTGTCCGCCTTAAGAAACGCTTGCGAATCAAGCGTCGATAGTAGGGACGAAGACTTTTACAAGAGGGGCAACAACAAGAGTCCAACAAAACGGCGATATTCCACATAAATCGGGCGATGTTTCTAGTATGGTAGGGTAGGGAAGTCGACCACTCCAGTGATAGACGATGATGATGACTGGACCAGATTTAAAAATCATTTTAACTTTGCTTTCACTGGCATTCGAACCGGGGACCTCACTAACTAAGCGCAGGCACTTAGCCTACTGCGCCATCCAGTCGTCTTTTTACTATGCCTTAAACGGCCTACTACGGCAAAAATTATAGATGTCAATGTACTACACCTTATATCATGATAATCAAATATAAAATTCATATATGTATAAAACACACTTTATTTATAATTTGAATACAGGATCTGCGAAGAACCTGGAACCTGCTCCCACGGTGCCAGTTTTTCAAATGCGCTTGTAATGTGCTGTGGAGACAATAATAGAAAACAGAACAATCTGAAGAGGCATTTGCTGGGGAGAAATAATGTTAAACATATGTCAAAAAAAATCTAGCGAAGACGATAATATTGTAAATTATATCGGTAGTATTAAATTCAATTGTTAAATCTTTTATTTCTCAGATATCGAAACACTTAATTTCTCAAACACAAAATGTAAACAACGCTGAGTCTTTACCAAAAAAAAAACATGGCTCTAAAAATAGTTGAAAATGATGCCCCCAATATAGCTAATCAAAAATTAATGAAGCACATATACTATCCCTCTAACAAGGAAAAATCGGATATTGGAACAATTGAGGTTTGAGTTTAGGCATTTCTTCGAAAACGAAAATGTATTAATTTTTATTTTGAACATACTCACACAAACTGCTTGAGCGTACGTCTCCACAACAGTTGCTCTTATTTATTGGAAGATACTGATATTTTGTGGGACCAGCACGTGAATCGAAATTTTCGTAAAGGTACCAAACAGGAGGACGAAACCTAGCGGGAAATGTTTTTGGTATATTATTTAAAATCGAATGTCTCTAATGTCTAAAATTAGTATTTAAAAAAAAAAATATCTGCAGAGATGTGAGAATGAAAAATAATGTAGATTAAGCATTTTAACTACAAATATTAAAAAAGCACAAAGAGAAAGTGCACTTCCAGTACGAAAAACTCGCTTAGCATACGTCGATGATGTGGCAAAGCCGCCACGAAATATTCTACGTAAGCAGGAAATATTTGGAACAAATCTTCAGCTTATAGCGTCACCAGCTGCAGAAACATTCTATTCATATCCACTTTACATATATATATTTAAATTGATTTTAGGCAACACTCAGTGCAGCAAAAACGAGCTCCTCTTATGGCAAAAACACTTAAGTTTATAAAGAAAAGATACGAAAGATAATAATTGTAGTAATATCAAAATTAACAAGTATCGGGAATTTTGGAATTGTTTTTAAGTCATACATTTTCTGTAACAAATGATAATGTATAGTTATCTTGAGAAAATATGTAGGTCGTGTTCGAATAAATTGTATTTTGAGACGATTTGAAAATTCACGTTATCAATTCAAAGTTTTTTTTTTCCAAACAAATTTCGACTTCTTACTTACTTACTTAAGGTGGCGCTACAGTCCGGGGTGGACCTGGGCCTCAACCAACAAGCGTCTCCAGCCAGCTCGATCTTTAGCTAGCTGTCTCCAGTTTCGCACGCATAGTTGGTTGAGGTCCCTTTCCACTTGCGTGCGCCACCTGAGTCGCGGTCTTCCTCTACTGCGCCGTCCCTCGGGGGTGGATTCGAAGACTTTTCGGGCCGGAGCATTGGTTTCCATCCGCTCTACATGACCTAGCCACCTCAATCGTTGGATCTTCACTCTTCTGGCTAAGTCGATGTCGCTAAACAGCCCGTATAGTTCGTCATTAAATCTCCTCCTCCACTCACCATCTATGCAGACGGGACCGAAAATCACACGAAGAATTTTCCTCTCGAAGCAACCAAGAGCAGCTTCATCCGCTTTTGATAAAGTCCATGCCTCCGCGCCATATAGCAGGACTGGGACGATTAAGGTCTTGTAAAGCGTTAGCTTGGTTGTTCGAGAGAGGGCTTTGTTTACCAATTGCTTTCTTAGCCCAAAGAAGCAGCGATTGGCAAGAGTTATTCTTCGTTTGATTTCAGCGCTGGTGTCGTTGTCTGAATTGATAGCGGTGCCTAGGTAGACAAAGTTTTTGACTACCTCAAAGTTATATCTGTCTGCTGTGACGTTCTGACCGAGACGTCGGTGTTGGGTGTCCTTTCTCGTTGACAGCATATACTTGGTCTTACCCTCGTTTACCGCTAAACCCATCTTCGCGGCCTCCGTTGCGATACCCACAAAAGCGCCATTGACATCACGCTGCGTTCTTCCGATAATGTCAATATCGTCGGCATATGCGAGTAGTTGGACGGACTTCTGAAAGATTTTTCCTCTGGTGTTGGCGTTCGAGTTTTGAACAATTCTTTCAAGAACGATGTTGAAAAAGTCGCATGACAGCGCGTCGCCTTGTCTGAATCCTGTTTTGACATCAAAGGTCTCGGTTAGGTCTTTACCGACCTTGATGGAGCAGCGTGCATTCTCCATCGTCATCCTACACAAACGGACGAGTTTGGTAGGGATGCCAAAACTAGACATTGCTCTGTATAGCTCGTCTCTATAAATGCTATCATACGCGGCCTTAAAATCGATAAAAAGGTGGTGGGTATCGATTTGTTGCTCCTGGGTTTTCTCCAAAATCTGCAGCAGTGTGAATATTTGGTCGATGGTGGATTTTCCTGGCCTAAAGCCACACTGGTATGGACCGACCAGGTTGTTGACGAATGGCTTTAGGCGTTCACACAGTACGGCAGATAAGATTTTATATGCAATACTTAGGAGACTGATGCCTCTGTAGTTGGCGCAGTTCAAAGGGTCTCCTTTTTTATGGATCGGGCAGACTATGCTGAGGTTCCATTCATCGGGCATGTTTTCCTCCGACCATATTTTACAGATGAGTTGGTGCATGCTCCTTACCAAATCATCGCCTGCGGCCTTAAAAAGCTCGGCGGGTAGGCCGTCAGCTCCCGCAGCCTTGTTGGATTTTAGTTTGGATATGGCAATCCTCACTTCATCTGGGTCGGGTGGACGGAATTGTTGATCTTCATCGTCCCTTTCATTGGGGTTGAATGGTTCGTTCTGCCTGACAGCGGAATTTGGTTCTTCGTCGCCGTTATACAGTCTGCAGAAATGGTTTCTCCATATCCTCAGCATCGACTGTGACTCTACTACGATGTTCCCTTGATCATCCTTACAGGCTTCGGTTCGGACTTTATAACCTTGACTGGTTAACTTTACCCTTTGGTAAAATTTCCTTACCTCATTCCTGCAGTAATATCCCTCTAGTTTGCCGATCGCGCGCTTCTCATGCTCCTTCTTTTTTCTCCTGAGAAGCCGGTGTTCGTCTCTCCTCTTCTGCTCGTAGAGCTCCCGAGCAACTCTTGTCCTTCTTTGCAGTGCCGCTTTGTATGCTTCTTGCTTGGCTGCATTCGCCTGCCGACACTCGTTGTCAAACCAGGGGTTTCGTTGTAGTGGCGGATTGAAACCCAGCACATCAGAGGCGGCATCTCTGATGGCTTTTTGGCAATGCTGCCACTGATCTTCAATACTTGATGTTGGCGGCGTAGGATTTCTTAAGAGGTTAAGGGAGACACGATCGGAAAAGGATTTGGCAATCTCTTGCGATTGTAGCCGGCTGACGTTAAACTTCCTCACAGTATTTCTTTGTCTTGGCGGTGTTCGGGATATCCGCAACCTTATCTTGGCTACAACAAGGTGGTGGTCCGAGTCAATGTTGGCGCCTCGGAACGTTCGAACATCTATAATACTGGAGGAGTGCCTTGCGTCGATCGCAATATGATCAATCTGATTGACGGTTGATTGATCAGGAGATCGCCATGTTCCTTTGTGGATATCGAGATGTGGGAATCTTGTACTGGCTACTACAACATTTCGCCCCGCAGCAAAGTCGATCAGCCTAAATCCGTTATCGGATGTGGTGTCGTGTAGGCTGTGCTTTCCGACCGTACTACCAAAGATGTTCTCTTTTCCAAGCTTTACGTTAAAATCGCCAAGGACAATTTTAATGTCGTAGCTAGGGCATTGCTCATAAGTTTTGTCCAGGAGCTCATAGAACTTGTCTTTGGTGTCGTCATCTTTCTCCTCTGTGGGGGCATGTGCGCATATAAGGCTTATGTTGGCAAATTTAGCCTGGATGCGAATTGTCGTGAGGCGCTCGTTCACGGATCTGAACGATAAGACTTCTTGCCTAAGTCTGCCTCTAACGACAAATCCACATCCAAATAGGCGCTGTTTTTGCTGTTTGTAGCAGTCACCGTAATATATATCACAGTTTTTCAGCCTTCTTTTGCCCGGTCCATCCCATCGCACTTCTTGGATGGCGGTTATATCTGCTTTGCAGCAGTCTAGGGCTTCCGCTAATTGTTCGGCTGCACGTGGCCTATAAAAGGACCTTACATTCCATGTATAGATCCGAAGATCGTTGTCCGTATATCGTTTGCAGGGTTTGTCATGAGTAAGATCCTACATATACATATAACTACATATTTTTTTATGTGGCAGGGCAGTTACCCCGACGGCACAACCCCCAACCTGGAGGGCCAGTTCCTTTTTTGTCACCCCTAGGACAAGAGGTCGCACTTATAAGTTTGGCAAGTTGAGCTCGGGTGAACTACAACCAGTACCCGATGGCTACCACTTGTAGGTAAAATTTCGACTTCACAAAACATGTAAGTTCAGATATTTTTGATCAAAAATAATAAAATAAATTAAATACATGAGTTGTTGTACTAGTTGGTTGCATGGACAAAACAAGCATACGTTTCATATATGTATCTACCTATGCATGACTTTATTAACATGCAATAAATTTAAATCAGGGCTGTAAGTCGAAGGTCGCACCAATATGTAAAAATCGCATCACACTATTACTCTTTTAATGATGTGCGGCTACAATGATGGTAAGGTTAGTGGATAACTTCCAATATTTCTACGTTAAGAATATTAAGTTATAATGTTACAGGACTTAAAATCACATTTTTAGATGTGAATTTTTTCAATTATGTAAATGAATTTGATGTGTTCGAAAGATATAAATATTGAAGAGATTAGATCTAAGGGTATGTTTATTAACTAAAGATAAGAATATAAGTATAAAAAGTTGCATATTTGGAAGAGTAAGCGGTGGTGAGCTCTTAGGATATCGTAAGCAACTATACGGAGTACAGTTTAAATTTAATAAGATAGAAGAAAAATGCATACTTGAGCTTGAAAGTAATGTTATAACTAAAATTACTTAAATTGTAGTCATTGGCAATCTGATGATATATTACGGGATTCGTAAAACATTTTTGGATCAACGGACTTAATGTTAATTGGCGACTTCAACGACAAAACTGCATTTTAATCGCAATTCTAAAGATGAAACTAATGATCCTAAGGGTGAGAAATACTGTTTGGCAGCGAAGAAGAAGCTACTACACAGATAGCGCCAATTCCAAAAATGTTGTGGAGGGGTGGATAGTCATGGGGAGATTTTTTGTCGGAATTTAAACGTAGAGATTGATCTTTTAAGGGTTTTGATTGGGGCTATAGAAAATATCACAGACGAACAATTAACGAACAAACTCACAGAATCAACCAAATTAAATAAAGGTGGTTCGATGATGAATGCAGGAAAGCGAGAGTTATTTCTTTTACAGATATACGACTTTTTCGGAAAGCAATAATAGCTTAATTCTAGCAATGTATGCAGCAGCAAACAGAAAGCTTAAAGACGTAAAAAAGCACATGATCAAAAAGGAACAGAATATATCAGCGCGGCCAGTCTTGGAAAGAAGTTAAAGTAGTTGTTGGGAATAGTATTGCAGTGGGGCTTTCTGTAGAATAGTTCAAATCACACTTCAGGCAACTTCTCAACGCAGAACTATTCGCACCGCCAATTCTATATGCAGCGCCTCTTACATTGGACTCGGCAATGATAGAAGAGCTTGAGATAGAAGAAGTCATTTACAAGTCGAAAAATAATAAAGCCCAAGGCGAAGACGGTATCCCTTTTAAATTCTTCAAAAACTGCCCAGCGGAGTTCAAAAACTTACTCACAATAACTTTCAACAGAATTATTGAAAGAGCGGAAGTACCTGATACATTCAGAAGTTATTAAAGGTGGAATTGAGCTTCGTCGAAGAAAAATACCAGCTTTAATATTTGCATATAACATCGTTTTCCTCACAGAGACAGTTGAGGGCATGCAGCTTATGATCAACAGATTTAAAGGATACTGTAAGAGTGCGAATCTAACTGCCAACCTGGACAAATCTAAAATGATGATTCTAAGAAATGGCGGAGGTAGATATTCACGGAGTATCTAGAAATGTTGATTTCATCGAACTCAAACACAAACTTCAACTAAAACTAGCAGATGCTAAACGTGCTATCTGTTATGTTGGGGCAGTTTTATTCCCAAGAAGTTCGTTTCACACACGAAATATTGCCTGCTTAGCAATATTTCGAGAAACTGCTACATAAATGCTCCATTTCAGCTACATAATGTATGTTTTGACAATGTAGGAACAGAGAATTCCAAAAATAGTACTTTAACATTAAAATATCGAAATTGCATTATTAACGAGAATTTTAGAGAAAAAAATAATCAAACATCTGTAAATTTGTTCAAAAGAATTTGATCAAAATTCGAAACAAATTATGTCAATCTGATAGACGGCTCTCGGCCAACCAAAAGATAATATTCTCATAAGTCAATCAAACTAACTAACTAGTGGATAAAATTATAAACATCAACAAGGATAAATTTGCCAACTGTTACTTCTAGACCCATTCAAGCATAGTCTGACAACAATCAATGGCCGACGTTTGTATCAAATCGTGTCGCAGTCATCCAAAGCCTATCAGCGAGATAGATGGCGTCACATAAGCAGAAAGCAGAATCCAGCTGATTTGATTTCTAGAGGATGCAACCCACAGGAACTAGATAATAACAGGTTGTGGTTCACGGGACATCTTTAATTTAGGAAGAAATAATGTGGCCTAGATCGGTAACCTGATACTAAGTTGTCTGATGAAATACTTGAAAATTTACATCAGGGGCCTTCTTTGTGTGTCTCAACAAATTCTTCCGTCCCCCGTCCCTTTTCGGTGTGGGTTGAGTAAAATTATATATAGCAATAATGCTACAAATTAGGAGGGTATGGAATATGATATTGGAATGGCGGACTACTCCTAGGTCCCCATACTTTGTTAGGGTATGAAAGGCGGCTGTAAAAATGGCAAAATATCATATGAAAAGGTTATTAAATCTGGCTTCCCTTACATATGAAGAACTCCGAAGATCCATCGGGTTTCGAAACGTTTATACCTGGTCATTTTTTAGTGGGTTGTCATTTGCAGGCAACAGCAGATCCTGATTTTAACGACAAGAATCTTACTCGGATGAGTATTTGCAAGATCTGTATCCCCGTAAGAAGTGGCGTCGAACGCCTAGAACACTGCATCCCGGCTTAAATGGCATTAAGGTAGAATTTTGAAGCTATATGAAGTTGCAGATGGGATTTCTCGAGTTGCCATCGAACTAACGGCCACTGGTACAGTGAAAATGTGTGAAAGGTGTTGAAGACAACAAATTCCTTCAAGGCGGTTAGGATGTTGGTGCGATTTGACGTGATTTTCTGAATGATATCCCTGCAACCCATTCGCTCATAGATGTCGGTAAATTTGAGAGGATGTAGCAACAATTTTCATTTTATTGGCTAAACTAAATTCAGCATTGAAGTGACACTTGTAATAAAAGGATCTGAATTATAACACATATGAAGCAGTCTTTAATATCTGAATCATTTAAAAATATCATGTCAATGAAATAGTAGGAGGAATAGTAAAAAAGCTTATATCATTGTCATATGTATATCTAAGTACCACCGTAAAATATTAGGTGGAGTAAAAAGAAACCCATTATTTTTCCAACAGATTGATTTTGTAATCTATATCTCGCATCAGATTTCGGAGATAACTTTTCGGATAGTTTTGTAATTGATGAGCACTATTTCTACTGCCCAGGGGCTAAACACTGCAAATAATCAACAGTTTGGAAACATAACATTACTCGATAGGATATTTATGGTAAGCGTTGGCTTGGGGTGTTTTCATAAACGTCAGTCTAACAAAGGTCTGCGTCAGACATGTTAATTAATGCAGATTGACGATCGTACTAACTTAGGCGAGCCGCAGTACTACTGTTCATAAACATCAATATGTCATCGATGTCGGGCAGATTGTGCAGTCGTTATTTTTTGGGTGCAAAAAGGACGCGATTGGAAAGAAAAATCTTTAGAGTAGGCATTATCTTAGAAATATTTTTACTCACAGAAAATGTAAGTATTTTTTGCAAATATATTTTGTTATTACCTTTGCATAGTCATTTTTTGTTTTCAAAGGGAAAACGAAGGTTTCGTGTTGAAAAATGGCCATACAAAACAGAATTGATATGAATTGATATGAAGGTAGAGTTTAACGCCGGCAAGAAGAAACAAATTTCATTGTGGAGGACAGTTCTGTCCAAAATGAAGACAACAAGTCCATAGATTGTCTGGACATAATGAAGCACATATACTATCCCTCTAACAAGGAAAAATCGGATATTGGAACAATTGAGGTTTGAGTTTAGGCATTTCTTCGAAAACGAAAATGTATTAATTTTTATTTTGAACATACTCACACAAACTGCAAAATTTTTTTCTAGAACTAAAGTTTATTCTGGACTTAAAACAGGAGCTTGTTGACTTTGCTCCCATCATTGTTTGATATATGCATTCGTGTACTGCAAAAGAATATTGATTGGTATCATTCGATGTCCTCCGACCTGTGCTTGAGCGTACGTCTCCACAATAGTTGCTCGCAGTTGAAAATTTTAATTCTTTTTTATTGGAAGATACTGATATTTTGTGGGACGAGCACGTGAATTGAAATTTTCGTAAAGGTACCAAACAGGAGGACGAAACCTGGCAGGAAATGTTTTTGGCATATTATTTAAAATCGAATATCTCTAATGTCTAAAACTAGTATTTAAAAAAAAAATATCTGCAGAGAGATGTGAGAATGAAAAAAAAATGTAGATTAAGCAGTTTAACTACAAATATTAAAAAAGCACAAAGAGAATGTGCACTTCCAGTACGAAAAACTCGTTTAGCATACGTCGATCATGTGGCAAAGCCGCCACGAAATATTCTACGTAAGCAGGAAATATTTGGAACAAATCTTCAGCTTATAGCGTCACCAGCTGCAGAAACATTCTATTCATATCCACTTTACATATATATATTTAAATTGATTTTAGGCAACACTCAGTGCAGCAAAAACGAGCTCCTCTTATGGCAAAAACACTTAAGTTTATAAAGAAAAGATACGAAAGATAATAATTGTAGTAATATCAAAATTAACAAGTATCGGGAATTTTGGAATTGTTTTTAAGTCATACATTTTCTGTAACAAATGATAATGTATAGTTATCTTGAGAAAATATGTAGGTCGTGTTCGAATAAATTGTATTTTGAGACGATTTGAAAATTCACGTTATCAATTCAAAGTTTTTTTTTTCCAAACAAATTTCGACTTCTTACTTACTTACTTAAGGTGGCGCTACAGTCCGGGGTGGACCTGGGCCTCAACCAACAAGCGTCTCCAGCCAGCTCGATCTTTAGCTAGCTGTCTCCAGTTTCGCACGCATAGTTGGTTGAGGTCCCTTTCCACTTGCGTGCGCCACCTGAGTCGCGGTCTTCCTCTACTGCGCCGTTCCTCGGGGGTGGATTCGAAGACTTTTCGGGCCGGAGCATTGGTTTCCATCCGCTCTACATGACCTAGCCACCTCAATCGTTGGATCTTCACTCTTCTTGCTAAGTCGATGTCGCTAAACAGCCCGTATAGTTCGTCATTAAATCTAGTCCTCCACTCACCATCTATGCAGACGGGACCGAAAATCACACGAAGAATTTTCCTCTCGAAGCAACCAAGAGCAGCTTCATCCGCTTTTGATAAAGTCCATGCCTCCGCGCCATATAGCAGGACTGGGACGATTAAGGTCTTGTAAAGCGTTAGCTTGGTTGTTCGAGAGAGGGTTTTGTTTACCAATTGCTTTCTTAGCTCAAAGAAGCAGCGATTGGCAAGAGTTATTCTTCGTTTGATTTCAGCGCTGGTGTCGTTGTCTTAATTGATAGCGGTGCCTAGGTAGACAAAGTTTTTGACTACCTCAAAGTTATATCTGTCTGCTGTGACGTTCTGACCGAGACTTCGGTGTTGGGTGTCCTTTCTCGTTGACAGCATATACTTGGTCTTACCCTCGTTTACCGCTAAACCCATCTTCGCGGCCTCCGTTGCAATACCCACAAAAGCGCCATTGACATCACGCTGCGTTCTTCCGATAATGTCAATATCTATAAATGCTATCATACGCGGCCTTAAAATCGATAAAAAGGTGGTGGGTATCGATTTGTTGCTCCTGGGTTTTCTCCAAAATCTGCCGCAGTGTGAATATTTGGTCGATGGTGGATTTTCCTGGCCTAAAGCCACACTGGTATGGACCGACCAGGTTGTTGACGAATGGCTTTAGGCGTTCACACAGTACGGCAGATAAGATTTTATATGCAATACTTAGGAGACTGATGCCTCTGTAGTTGGCGCAGTTCAAAGGGTCTCCTTTTTTATGGATCGGGCAGACTATGCTGAGGTTCCATTCATCGGGCATGTTTTCCTCCGACCATATTTTACAGATGAGTTGGTGCATGCTCCTTACCAAATCATCGCCTGCGGCCTTAAAAAGCTCGGCGGGTAGGCCATCAGCTCCCGCAGCCTTGTTGGATTTTAGTTTGGATATGGCAATCCTCACTTCATCTGGGTCGGGTGGACGGAATTGTTGATCTTCATCGTCCCTTTCATTGGGGTTGAATGGTTCGTTCTGCCTGACAGCGGAGTTTGGTTCTTCGTCGCCGTTATACAGTCTGCAGAAATGGTTTCTCCATATCCTCAGCATCGACTGTGACTCTACTACGATGTTCCCTTGATCATCCTTACAGGCTTCGGTTCGGACTTTATAACCTTGACTGGTTAACTTTACCCTTTGGTAAAATTTCCTTACCTCATTCCTGCAGTAATATCCCTCTAGTTTGCCGATCGCGCGCTTCTCATGCTCCTTCTTTTTTCTCCTGAGAAGCCGGTGTTCGTCTCTCCTCTTCTGCTCGTAGAGCTCCCGAGCAACTCTTGTCCTTCTTTGCAGTGCCGCTTTGTATGCTTCTTGCTTGGCTGCATTCGCCTGCCGACACTCGTTGTCAAACCAGGGGTTTCGTTGTAGTGGCGGATTGAAACCCAGCACATCAGAGGCGGCATCTCTGGTGGCTTTTTGGCAATGCTGCCACTGATCTTCAATACTTGATGTTGGCGGCGTAGGATTTCTTAAGAGGTTAAGGGAGACACGATCGGAAAAGGATTTGGCAATCTCTTGCGATTGTAGCCGGCTGACGTTAAACTTCCTCACAGTATTTCTTTGTCTTGGCGGTGTTCGGGATATCCGCAACCTTATCTTGGCTACAACAAGGTGGTGGTCCGAGTCAATGTTGGCGCCTCGGAACGTTCGAACATCTATAATACTGGAGGAGTGCCTTGCGTCGATCGCAATATGATCAATCTGATTGACGGTTGATTGATCAGGAGATCGCCATGTTCCTTTGTGGATATCGAGATTTGGGAATCTTGTACTGGCTACTACAACATTTCGCCCCGCAGCAAAGTCGATCAGCCTAAATCCGTTATCGGATGTGGTGTCGTGTAGGCTGTGCTTTCCGACCGTACTACCAAAGATGTTCTCTTTTCCAAGCTTTGCGTTAAAATCGCCAAGGACAATTTTAATGTCGTAGCTAGGGCATTGCTCATAAGTTTTGTCCAGGAGCTCATAGAACTTGTCTTTGGTGTCGTCATCTTTCTCCTCTGTGGGGGCATGTGCGCATATAAGGCTTATGTTGGCAAATTTAGCCTTGATGCGAATTGTCGTGAGGCGCTCGTTCACGGATCTGAACGATAAGACTTCTTGCCTAAGTCTGCCTCTAACGACAAATGCACATCCAAATAGGCGCTGTTTTTGCTGTTTGTAGCAGTCACCGTTATATATATCACAGTTTTTCAGCCTTCTTTTGTCCGGTCCATCCCATCGCACTTCTTGGATGGCGGTTATATCTGCTTTGCAGCAGTCTAGGGCTTCCGCTAATTGTTCGGCTGCACGTGGCCTATAAAAGGACCTTACATTCCATGTATAGATCCGAAGATCGTTGTCCGTATATCGTTTGCAGGGTTTGTCATCAGTAAGATCCTACATATACATATAACTACATATTTTTTTATGTGGCAGGGCAGTTACCCCGACGGCACAACTCCCAACCTGGAGGGCCAGTTCCTTTTTTGTCACCCCTAGGACAAGAGGTCGCACTTATAAGTTTGGCAAGTTGAGCTCGGGTGAACTACAACCAGTACCCGATGGCTACCACTTGGAGGTAAAATTTCGACTTCACAAAACATGTAAGTTCAGATATTTTTGATCAAAAATAATAAAATAAATTAAATACATGAGTTGTTGTACTAGCTGGTTGCATGGACAAAAAATGAGGAACAAAACAAGCATACGTTTCATATATATATGTTTATGTATCTACCTATGCATGATTTTATTAACCTGCAATAAATTGAAATCAGGGCTGTAAGTCGAAGGTAGTAAAAATCGCATCACACTATTACTCTTTTAATTATGTGCGGCTACAATGATGGTAAGGTTAGTGGATAACTTCCAATATTTCTACGTTAAGAATATTAAGTTATAATGTTACTGGACTTAAAATCAAATTTTTAGATGTGAATTTTTTCAATTATGTAAATGAATTAGATGTGTTCGATTTGTTTGAAGGATATAAATATCGAAGAGATTAGATCTAAGAGTATGTTTATTAACTACAGATTAGAATATAAACCGGCTGTGAAAAGTTGCATATTTGAAAGAGTAGGCGGTGGTGAGCTCTTAGAATATCGTAAGCAACTATACGGAGTACAGTTTAAATTTAATAATATAGAAGAAAAATGCATACTTGAGCTTTTTATTTTTTAATTATTATTATTTACTTAAATTGTAGTCATTGGCAATCTGATGATATACTACGGGATTCGTAAAACATTTTTGGATCAACGGACTTCATGTTAACTGGCGACTTCAAGGACAAAGCTGCATTTTAATCGCAATTCTAAAGATGAAACTAATGATCCTAAGGGTGAGAAAAACTGTTTGGCAGCGAAGAAGAAGCTACTACACAGATAGCCCCAATTCCAAAAATTTTGTGGAGGGGTGGATAGTCATGGGGAGATTTTTTGTCGGAATTTAAACATAGAGATTGATGTTTAAAGGGTTTTGATTGGGGCTATAGAAAATATCACAGACGAACAATTAACGAACAAACTCACAGAATCAACCAAATTAAATAAAGGTGGTTCGATGATGAATGCAGGAAAGCGAGAGATATTTCTTTTGCATATATACGACTTTTTCGGAAAGCAATAATAGCTTAATTCCAGCAATGTATGCAGCAGCAAACAAAAAGTTTAAAGACGTAAAAAAGCACATGATCAAAATGAAACAGAATATATCAGCGCGGTTTGTAGTAGTAGTTGTTGGGAATAGTATTGCAGTGGGGCTTTCTGTGGAATAGTTCAAATCACACTTCAGCAACGCAGAACTATTCGCACCGCCAATTCTATATACAGCGCCTCTTACATTGGACTCGGCAATGATAGAAGAGCTTGAGATAGAAGAGGTCATTTACAAGTCCAAAAATAATAAAGCCCAAGGCGAAGACGGTATCCCTTTTGAATTCTTCAAAAACTGCCCAGCGGAGTTCAAAAACTTACTCACAATAACCCTCAACAGAATTATTGAAAGAGCGGAAGTACCTGATACATTCAGAAGTTATTAAAGGTGGAATTGAGCTTCGTCGAAGAAAAATACCAGCTTTAATATTTGCATATAACATCGTTTTCCTCACAGAGACAGTTGAGGGCATGCAGCTTATGTTCAACAGATTTGAAGAATTCTGTAAGAGTGCGAATCTAACTGCCAACCTGGACAAATCTAAAATGATGATTCTAAGAAATGGCGGAGGTAGATATTCAGGGAGTATCTAGAAGTGTTGATTTCATCGAACTCAAACACAAACTTCAACTGAAACTAGCAGATGCTAAGCGTGCTATCTGTTATGTTGGGGCAGTTTTATTCCCAAGAAGTTCGTTTCACACACATCTAAGCAGGCAATATTTCGAGAAACTGTTAGATAAATGCTCAATGTTACCTACAAACCGCATGTTTTGATAATGTAGGAACATAGAATTCCAAAAATAGTACTTTAACATTAAAATATTGAAATTGCATTATTAACGAGAGTTTTAGAGGAAAAAATAATCAAACATCTGTAAATTTGTTCAAAAGAATTTGATCAAAATTCGATAGATATTTTGATAGACGGCTCTCAGCCAACCAAAAGATAATATTCTCATAAGTCAATCAAACTAACTAACTAGTGGATAAAATTGTAAACATCAACAAGGATAAATTTGCCAACTCTTACTTCTAGATCCATTCAAGCATAGTCCTACATTGGATTTCATCTGACAACCATCAATGGCCGACGTTTGTATCAAATCGTGTCGCAGTCATCTAAAGCCTTTTATAGCGAGATAGATGGCGTCACATAAGCAGAAAGCAGAATCCAGCTGATTTGATTTCTAGAGGATGCAATCCACAGGAACTAGATAATAACAGGTTGTGGTTCACGGGACATCTTTAATTTAGGATGAAATAATGTGGCCTAGATCGGTAACCTGATACTAAGTTGTCTGATGAAATACTTGAAAGGAAATTTACATCAGGGGCCTTCTTTGTCTGTCTCAACAAATCGTTCCATCCCCCGTCCCTTTTCGGTGTAGGTTGAGTAAAATTATATATAGCAATAATGCTACAAATTAGGAGGGTATGGAATATGATATTGGAATGGCGGACTACTCCTAGGTCCCCATACTTTGTTAGGGTATGAAAGGCGGCTGTAAAAATGGCAAAATATCATATGAAAAGGTTATTAAATCTGGCTTCCCTTACATATGAAGAACTCCGAAGATCCATCGGGTTTCGAAACGTTGATACCTGGTAATTTTTTAGTGGGTTGTCGTTTGCAGGCAACATCAGATCCTGATTTTAACGACAAGAATCTTACTCGGATGAGTATTTGCAAGATCTGTATCCCCGTAAGGTAGAATTTTGAAGCTATATGAAGTTGCAGATGGGATTTCTCGAGTTGCCATCGAACTAACGGCCACTGGTACAGTGAAAATGTGCGAAAGGTGTTGAAGACAACAAATTCCTTCAAGGCGGTTAGGATGTTGGTGCGATTTGACGTGATTTTCTGAATGATATCCCTGCAACCCATTCGCTCATAGATGTCGGTAAATTTGAGAGGATGTAGCAACAATTTTCATTTTATTGGCTAAACTGAATTCAGCATTGAAGTGACACTTGTAATAAAAGGATCTGAATTATAACACATATGAAGCAGTCTTTAATATCTGAATCATTTAAAAATATCATGTCAATGAAATAGTAGGAGGAATAGTAAAAAAGCTTATATCATTGTCATATGTATATCTAAGTACCACCGTAAAATATTAGGTGGAGTAAAAAGAAATCCATTATTTTTCCAACAGATTGATTTTGTAATCTATATCTCGCATCAGATTTCGGAGATAACTTTTCGGATAGTTTTGTAATTGATGAGCACTATTTTTACTGCCCAGGGGCTAAACATTGCAAATAATCAACAGTTTGGAAACATGACATTACTCGATAGGATATTTATGGTAAGCATTGGCTTGGGGTGTTTTCATAAACGTCAGTCTAACAAAGGTCTGCGTCAGACATGTTAATTAATGCAGATTGACGATCGTACTAACTTAGGCGAGCCGCAGTACTACTGTTCATAAACATCAATATTTCATCGATGTCGGGCAGATTGTGCAGTCATTATTTTTTGGGTGCAAAAAGGACGCGATTGGAAAGAAAAATCTTTAGAGTAGGCATTATCTTAGAAATATTTTTACTCACAGAAAATGTAAGTATTTTTTGCAAATATATTTTGTTATTACCTTTGCATAGTGATTCTTTGTTTTCAAAGGGAAAACGAAGGTTTCGTGTTGAAAAATGTCCATACAAAACAGAATTGATATGAAGGCAGAGCTTAACGGAGGCAAGAAGAAACAAATTGCATTGTGGAGGACAATTATGTCCAAAATGAAGACAGCAAGTCTATAGATTGTCTGGACATTAAGAAAAAAGTTGAAAAAACTTAATGACTTCCTACAAACGAATAAAAGAGTGCGAGAAGATTGGAGCTAATCGCGAGCCTTCAAGAACTATTAACTCAATCAAATTAAAAGAAACGTACGGTTACCTCACGCAACATTTGTACACCCGATTTTAATGTTTTAATCTATTGTATTAATCTATGTATTAATCTATTAAACGCCTGTTCAATACAGACCCTGTTGGATGAATAAATTCTGTGAATAAAGTTGAATTTTCTTTCCATAGTAGAAAGATATCCATTGTTGTGGATACGCTGAATCACCTAAAATATGACCACAGCCTACTAGATCCTCCGAATTAGCCCTTACTTCTTCCCGATTGGACTGCTTTCCCAAACACTTCCCGGCAAACCGAAAACAACATCGAGGAATTTTTGGTTACTATCACAAATTGCATTTGAATTATAGAATTTATTTCGTAACATTTAATTAACTAGATAAGTGACGTTTACCTGAAGATTGATTGAACATATTCCTTTTCTATTGTAGTAGCAGGGAAGAGAATGTGGCTCCCGTCCACACAACCGACTACATAAGGAATTGGCTTTATGCGTAGATTCTGGAAGACTTCCATGATTTTTTTGTTTTCGTTTGTATTTGAAGGCCATTTTATAAATATGTTGAGTTATTTGCTGCAACATTGAATAGTTTGCAGATCGTTAAGGATAAAAAGCGATTTTCAGTGCTGCTTTTGGTCGGCCGGTGATTCTTGTTTTCCATAAAATGTTTAACTCATTTTCAAATAACTATGGATAGGGATCTTTGAACTTATTTATTTTGTATTTGTCATAGGGAATAACTTACATTGAATGTGGATCTGGACATCCTAAAGTGGCTTTGAAACACATCGTCGGGAAACTAGAATTATGTTTATAAAGAATGGATTTATTGGAACAACTCTAAATTTTCTCAATTTTCACAATACTTTTTAAAACTTTATTCCTCTGTTTTGTTCGAGAAATGTTTTTTGCAATTATGTTATGTTTTTTTCCGCCAGTAACTCAAAAATCAAATTCCGAATCATTTGTTACGCCGCCATTTCCAATGTTTATGAACACTCACGACTGATGACAATTGTACTAAAACAGGCCTGCAGACATTCTGTGTGGTCAAAAACGCATGAGAAAAGAAACCCGTGAACCTGAACAAATCCGTTGGTCTTCCTGGCGGAAGTAATGTTGAAAAGTATATTTACGGATAGCCAGCAATTATAATAAAACCCCAAAGCTAAATAAAGTCACCAGGTGACAGCCCAGTAACCCCTATGAACAGAAAATAAATGCCAGATGGTCGACAGACATCACTTGTCGAATCTCAAAACAAATCTGACCTCACCAGGCTCCAAAAAATACCGGCCAAAGCACTAGTACACACAAAACAAAACTGGCTGACTCTATAATCACTGCAAATCTCTCTCCAATTTCAAACACCCACCTGGTGGTACAATGGCAGGGAGTCATCTACTGTGGGCTGTTCTCCTACTGCAAAACTCTTCATTCGGACCTGTATTGTCAACAATTGTATAGTCTAAAGGACTTCATAGCTCATTTTTGAGAAGCGGCCCGCTTTGTCTCATGGGAAGCTATTGTGTTCCATCAGGACAACACGCACATCGATAGTTACGCACCAGGAGCTACTGGAGTTTGGTTGAGGGTTCTACCCACCTTGTAGTCTTGACTTAACACTAAGCTATTACCACCTGTTCCTGTTCATAGCGAACGATTTTGCTAATGAATTGTCCGCCTTAAGAAACGCTTGCGAATCAAGCGTCGATAGTAGGGACGAAGACTTTTACAAGAGGGGCAACAACAAGAGTCCAACAAAACGGCGATATTCCACATAAATCGGGCGATGTTTCTAGTATGGTAGGGTAGGGAAGTCGACCACTCCAGTGATAGACGATGATGATGACTGGACCAGATTTAAAAATCATTTTAACTTTGCTTTCACTGGCATTCGAACCGGGGACCTCACTAACTAAGCGCAGGCACTTAGCCTACTGCGCCATCCAGTCGTCTTTTTACTATGCCTTAAACGGCCTACTACGGCAAAAATTATAGATGTCAATGTACTACACCTTATATCATGATAATCAAATATAAAATTCATATATGTATAAAACACACTTTATTTATAATTTGAATACAGGATCTGCGAAGAACCTGGAACCTGCTCCCACGGTGCCAGTTTTTCAAATGCGCTTGTAATGTGCTGTGGAGACAATAATAGAAAACAGAACAATCTGAAGAGGCATTTGCTGGGGAGAAATAATGTTAAACATATGTCAAAAAAAATCTAGCGAAGACGATAATATTGTAAATTATATCGGTAGTATTAAATTCAATTGTTAAATCTTTTATTTCTCAGATATCGAAACACTTAATTTCTCAAACACAAAATGTAAACAACGCTGAGTCTTTACCAAAAAAAAAACATGGCTCTAAAAATAGTTGAAAATGATGCCCCCAATATAGCTAATCAAAAATTAATGAAGCACATATACTATCCCTCTAACAAGGAAAAATCGGATATTGGAACAATTGAGGTTTGAGTTTAGGCATTTCTTCGAAAACGAAAATGTATTAATTTTTATTTTGAACATACTCACACAAACTGCTTGAGCGTACGTCTCCACAACAGTTGCTCTTATTTATTGGAAGATACTGATATTTTGTGGGACCAGCACGTGAATCGAAATTTTCGTAAAGGTACCAAACAGGAGGACGAAACCTAGCGGGAAATGTTTTTGGTATATTATTTAAAATCGAATGTCTCTAATGTCTAAAATTAGTATTTAAAAAAAAAAAATATCTGCAGAGATGTGAGAATGAAAAATAATGTAGATTAAGCATTTTAACTACAAATATTAAAAAAGCACAAAGAGAAAGTGCACTTCCAGTACGAAAAACTCGCTTAGCATACGTCGATGATGTGGCAAAGCCGCCACGAAATATTCTACGTAAGCAGGAAATATTTGGAACAAATCTTCAGCTTATAGCGTCACCAGCTGCAGAAACATTCTATTCATATCCACTTTACATATATATATTTAAATTGATTTTAGGCAACACTCAGTGCAGCAAAAACGAGCTCCTCTTATGGCAAAAACACTTAAGTTTATAAAGAAAAGATACGAAAGATAATAATTGTAGTAATATCAAAATTAACAAGTATCGGGAATTTTGGAATTGTTTTTAAGTCATACATTTTCTGTAACAAATGATAATGTATAGTTATCTTGAGAAAATATGTAGGTCGTGTTCGAATAAATTGTATTTTGAGACGATTTGAAAATTCACGTTATCAATTCAAAGTTTTTTTTTTCCAAACAAATTTCGACTTCTTACTTACTTACTTAAGGTGGCGCTACAGTCCGGGGTGGACCTGGGCCTCAACCAACAAGCGTCTCCAGCCAGCTCGATCTTTAGCTAGCTGTCTCCAGTTTCGCACGCATAGTTGGTTGAGGTCCCTTTCCACTTGCGTGCGCCACCTGAGTCGCGGTCTTCCTCTACTGCGCCGTCCCTCGGGGGTGGATTCGAAGACTTTTCGGGCCGGAGCATTGGTTTCCATCCGCTCTACATGACCTAGCCACCTCAATCGTTGGATCTTCACTCTTCTGGCTAAGTCGATGTCGCTAAACAGCCCGTATAGTTCGTCATTAAATCTCCTCCTCCACTCACCATCTATGCAGACGGGACCGAAAATCACACGAAGAATTTTCCTCTCGAAGCAACCAAGAGCAGCTTCATCCGCTTTTGATAAAGTCCATGCCTCCGCGCCATATAGCAGGACTGGGACGATTAAGGTCTTGTAAAGCGTTAGCTTGGTTGTTCGAGAGAGGGCTTTGTTTACCAATTGCTTTCTTAGCCCAAAGAAGCAGCGATTGGCAAGAGTTATTCTTCGTTTGATTTCAGCGCTGGTGTCGTTGTCTGAATTGATAGCGGTGCCTAGGTAGACAAAGTTTTTGACTACCTCAAAGTTATATCTGTCTGCTGTGACGTTCTGACCGAGACGTCGGTGTTGGGTGTCCTTTCTCGTTGACAGCATATACTTGGTCTTACCCTCGTTTACCGCTAAACCCATCTTCGCGGCCTCCGTTGCGATACCCACAAAAGCGCCATTGACATCACGCTGCGTTCTTCCGATAATGTCAATATCGTCGGCATATGCGAGTAGTTGGACGGACTTCTGAAAGATTTTTCCTCTGGTGTTGGCGTTCGAGTTTTGAACAATTCTTTCAAGAACGATGTTGAAAAAGTCGCATGACAGCGCGTCGCCTTGTCTGAATCCTGTTTTGACATCAAAGGTCTCGGTTAGGTCTTTACCGACCTTGATGGAGCAGCGTGCATTCTCCATCGTCATCCTACACAAACGGACGAGTTTGGTAGGGATGCCAAAACTAGACATTGCTCTGTATAGCTCGTCTCTATAAATGCTATCATACGCGGCCTTAAAATCGATAAAAAGGTGGTGGGTATCGATTTGTTGCTCCTGGGTTTTCTCCAAAATCTGCAGCAGTGTGAATATTTGGTCGATGGTGGATTTTCCTGGCCTAAAGCCACACTGGTATGGACCGACCAGGTTGTTGACGAATGGCTTTAGGCGTTCACACAGTACGGCAGATAAGATTTTATATGCAATACTTAGGAGACTGATGCCTCTGTAGTTGGCGCAGTTCAAAGGGTCTCCTTTTTTATGGATCGGGCAGACTATGCTGAGGTTCCATTCATCGGGCATGTTTTCCTCCGACCATATTTTACAGATGAGTTGGTGCATGCTCCTTACCAAATCATCGCCTGCGGCCTTAAAAAGCTCGGCGGGTAGGCCGTCAGCTCCCGCAGCCTTGTTGGATTTTAGTTTGGATATGGCAATCCTCACTTCATCTGGGTCGGGTGGACGGAATTGTTGATCTTCATCGTCCCTTTCATTGGGGTTGAATGGTTCGTTCTGCCTGACAGCGGAATTTGGTTCTTCGTCGCCGTTATACAGTCTGCAGAAATGGTTTCTCCATATCCTCAGCATCGACTGTGACTCTACTACGATGTTCCCTTGATCATCCTTACAGGCTTCGGTTCGGACTTTATAACCTTGACTGGTTAACTTTACCCTTTGGTAAAATTTCCTTACCTCATTCCTGCAGTAATATCCCTCTAGTTTGCCGATCGCGCGCTTCTCATGCTCCTTCTTTTTTCTCCTGAGAAGCCGGTGTTCGTCTCTCCTCTTCTGCTCGTAGAGCTCCCGAGCAACTCTTGTCCTTCTTTGCAGTGCCGCTTTGTATGCTTCTTGCTTGGCTGCATTCGCCTGCCGACACTCGTTGTCAAACCAGGGGTTTCGTTGTAGTGGCGGATTGAAACCCAGCACATCAGAGGCGGCATCTCTGATGGCTTTTTGGCAATGCTGCCACTGATCTTCAATACTTGATGTTGGCGGCGTAGGATTTCTTAAGGGAGACACGATCGGAAAAGGATTTGGCAATCTCTTGCGATTGTAGCCGGCTGACGTTAAACTTCCTCACAGTATTTCTTTGTCTTGGCGGTGTTCGGGATATCCGCAACCTTATCTTGGCTACAACAAGGTGGTGGTCCGAGTCAATGTTGGCGCCTCGGAACGTTCGAACATCTATAATACTGGAGGAGTGCCTTGCGTCGATCGCAATATGATCAATCTGATTGACGGTTGATTGATCAGGAGATCGCCATGTTCCTTTGTGGATATCGAGATGTGGGAATCTTGTACTGGCTACTACAACATTTCGCCCCGCAGCAAAGTCGATCAGCCTAAATCCGTTATCGGATGTGGTGTCGTGTAGGCTGTGCTTTCCGACCGTACTACCAAAGATGTTCTCTTTTCCAAGCTTTACGTTAAAATCGCCAAGGACAATTTTAATGTCGTAGCTAGGGCATTGCTCATAAGTTTTGTCCAGGAGCTCATAGAACTTGTCTTTGGTGTCGTCATCTTTCTCCTCTGTGGGGGCATGTGCGCATATAAGGCTTATGTTGGCAAATTTAGCCTGGATGCGAATTGTCGTGAGGCGCTCGTTCACGGATCTGAACGATAAGACTTCTTGCCTAAGTCTGCCTCTAACGACAAATCCACATCCAAATAGGCGCTGTTTTTGCTGTTTGTAGCAGTCACCGTAATATATATCACAGTTTTTCAGCCTTCTTTTGACCGGTCCATCCCATCGCACTTCTTGGATGGCGGTTATATCTGCTTTGCAGCAGTCTAGGGCTTCCGCTAATTGTTCGGCTGCACGTGGCCTATAAAAGGACCTTACATTCCATGTATAGATCCGAAGATCGTTGTCCGTATATCGTTTGCAGGGTTTGTCATCAGTAAGATCCTACATATACATATAACTACATATTTTTTTATGTGGCAGGGCAGTTACCCCGACGGCACAACCCCCAACCTGGAGGGCCAGTTCCTTTTTTGTCACCCCTAGGACAAGAGGTCGCACTTATAAGTTTGGCAAGTTGAGCTCGGGTGAACTACAACCAGTACCCGATGGCTACCACTTGGAGGTAAAATTTCGACTTCACAAAACATGTAAGTTTTTGATCAAAAATAATAAAATAAATTAAATACATGAGTTGTTGTACTAGTTGGTTGCATGGACAAAACAAGCATACGTTTCATATATGTATCTACCTATGCATGACTTTATTAACATGCAATAAATTTAAATCAGGGCTGTAAGTCGAAGGTCGCACCAATATGTAAAAATCGCATCACACTATTACTCTTTTAATGATGTGCGGCTACAATGATGGTAAGGTTAGTGGATAACTTCCAATATTTCTACGTTAAGAATATTAAGTTATAATGTTACAGGACTTAAAATCACATTTTTAGATGTGAATTTTTTCAATTATGTAAATGAATTTGATGTGTTCGAAAGATATAAATATTGAAGAGATTAGATCTAAGGGTATGTTTATTAACTAAAGATAAGAATATAAGTATAAAAAGTTGCATATTTGGAAGAGTAAGCGGTGGTGAGCTCTTAGGATATCGTAAGCAACTATACGGAGTACAGTTTAAATTTAATAAGATAGAAGAAAAATGCATACTTGAGCTTGAAAGTAATGTTATAACTAAAATTACTTAAATTGTAGTCATTGGCAATCTGATGATATATTACGGGATTCGTAAAACATTTTTGGATCAACGGACTTAATGTTAATTGGCGACTTCAACGACAAAACTGCATTTTAATCGCAATTCTAAAGATGAAACTAATGATCCTAAGGGTGAGAAATACTGTTTGGCAGCGAAGAAGAAGCTACTACACAGATAGCGCCAATTCCAAAAATGTTGTGGAGGGGTGGATAGTCATGGGGAGATTTTTTGTCGGAATTTAAACGTAGAGATTGATCTTTTAAGGGTTTTGATTGGGGCTATAGAAAATATCACAGACGAACAATTAACGAACAAACTCACAGAATCAACCAAATTAAATAAAGGTGGTTCGATGATGAATGCAGGAAAGCGAGAGTTATTTCTTTTACAGATATACGACTTTTCGGAAAGCAATAATAGCTTAATTCTAGCAATGTATGCAGCAGCAAACAGAAAGCTTAAAGACGTAAAAAAGCACATGATCAAAAAGGAACAGAATATATCAGCGCGGCCAGTCTTGGAAAGAAGTTAAAGTAGTTGTTGGGAATAGTATTGCAGTGGGGCTTTCTGTAGAATAGTTCAAATCACACTTCAGGCAACTTCTCAACGCAGAACTATTCGCACCGCCAATTCTATATGCAGCGCCTCTTACATTGGACTCGGCAATGATAGAAGAGCTTGAGATAGAAGAAGTCATTTACAAGTCGAAAAATAATAAAGCCCAAGGCGAAGACGGTATCCCTTTTAAATTCTTCAAAAACTGCCCAGCGGAGTTCAAAAACTTACTCACAATAACTTTCAACAGAATTATTGAAAGAGCGGAAGTACCTGATACATTCAGAAGTTATTAAAGGTGGAATTGAGCTTCGTCGAAGAAAAATACCAGCTTTAATATTTGCATATAACATCGTTTTCCTCACAGAGACAGTTGAGGGCATGCAGCTTATGATCAACAGATTTAAAGGATACTGTAAGAGTGCGAATCTAACTGCCAACCTGGACAAATCTAAAATGATGATTCTAAGAAATGGCGGAGGTAGATATTCACGGAGTATCTAGAAGTGTTGATTTCATCGAACTCAAACACAAACTTCAACTAAAACTAGCAGATGCTAAGCGTGCTATCTGTTATGTTGGGGCAGTTTTATTCCCAAGAAGTTCGTTTCACACACGAAATATTGCCTGCTTAGCAATATTTCGAGAAACTGCTACATAAATGCTCCATTTCAGCTACATAATGTATGTTTTGACAATGTAGGAACAGAGAATTCCAAAAATAGTACTTTAACATTAAAATATCGAAATTGCATTATTAACGAGAATTTTAGAGAAAAAAATAATCAAACATCTGTAAATTTGTTCAAAAGAATTTGATCAAAATTCGAAACAAATTATGTCAATCTGATAGACGGCTCTCGGCCAACCAAAAGATAATATTCTCATAAGTCAATCAAACTAACTAACTAGTGGATAAAATTATAAACATCAACAAGGATAAATTTGCCAACTGTTACTTCTAGACCCATTCAAGCATAGTCTGACAACAATCAATGGCCGACGTTTGTATCAAATCGTGTCGCAGTCATCCAAAGCCTATCAGCGAGATAGATGGCGTCACATAAGCAGAAAGCAGAATCCAGCTGATTTGATTTCTAGAGGATGCAACCCACAGGAACTAGATAATAACAGGTTGTGGTTCACGGGACATCTTTAATTTAGGAAGAAATAATGTGGCCTAGATCGGTAACCTGATACTAAGTTGTCTGATGAAATACTTGAAAATTTACATCAGGGGCCTTCTTTGTGTGTCTCAACAAATTCTTCCGTCCCCCGTCCCTTTTCGGTGTGGGTTGAGTAAAATTATATATAGCAATAATGCTACAAATTAGGAGGGTATGGAATATGATATTGGAATGGCGGACTACTCCTAGGTCCCCATACTTTGTTAGGGTATGAAAGGCGGCTGTAAAAATGGCAAAATATCATATGAAAAGGTTATTAAATCTGGCTTCCCTTACATATGAAGAACTCCGAAGATCCATCGGGTTTCGAAACGTTTATACCTGGTCATTTTTTAGTGGGTTGTCATTTGCAGGCAACAGCAGATCCTGATTTTAACGACAAGAATCTTACTCGGATGAGTATTTGCAAGATCTGTATCCCCGTAAGAAGTGGCGTCGAACGCCTAGAACACTGCATCCCGGCTTAAATGGCATTAAGGTAGAATTTTGAAGCTATATGAAGTTGCAGATGGGATTTCTCGAGTTGCCATCGAACTAACGGCCACTGGTACAGTGAAAATGTGTGAAAGGTGTTGAAGACAACAAATTCCTTCAAGGCGGTTAGGATGTTGGTGCGATTTGACGTGATTTTCTGAATGATATCCCTGCAACCCATTCGCTCATAGATGTCGGTAAATTTGAGAGGATGTAGCAACAATTTTCATTTTATTGGCTAAACTAAATTCAGCATTGAAGTGACACTTGTAATAAAAGGATCTGAATTATAACACATATGAAGCAGTCTTTAATATCTGAATCATTTAAAAATATCATGTCAATGAAATAGTAGGAGGAATAGTAAAAAAGCTTATATCATTGTCATATGTATATCTAAGTACCACCGTAAAATATTAGGTGGAGTAAAAAGAAACCCATTATTTTTCCAACAGATTGATTTTGTAATCTATATCTCGCATCAGATTTCGGAGATAACTTTTCGGATAGTTTTGTAATTGATGAGCACTATTTCTACTGCCCAGGGGCTAAACATTGCAAATAATCAACAGTTTGGAAACATAACATTACTCGATAGGATATTTATGGTAAGCGTTGGCTTGGGGTGTTTTCATAAACGTCAGTCTAACAAAGGTCTGCGTCAGACATGTTAATTAATGCAGATTGACGATCGTACTAACTTAGGCGAGCCGCAGTACTACTGTTCATAAACATCAATATGTCATCGATGTCGGGCAGATTGTGCAGTCGTTATTTTTTGGGTGCAAAAAGGACGCGATTGGAAAGAAAAATCTTTAGAGTAGGCATTATCTTAGAAATATTTTTACTCACAGAAAATGTAAGTATTTTTTGCAAATATATTTTGTTATTACCTTTGCATAGTCATTTTTTGTTTTCAAAGGGAAAACGAAGGTTTCGTGTTGAAAAATGGCCATACAAAACAGAATTGATATGAATTGATATGAAGGTAGAGTTTAACGCCGGCAAGAAGAAACAAATTTCATTGTGGAGGACAGTTCTGTCCAAAATGAAGACAACAAGTCCATAGATTGTCTGGACATAATGAAGCACATATACTATCCCTCTAACAAGGAAAAATCGGATATTGGAACAATTGAGGTTTGAGTTTAGGCATTTCTTCGAAAACGAAAATGTATTAATTTTTATTTTGAACATACTCACACAAACTGCAAAATTTTTTTCTAGAACTGAAGTTTATTCTGGACTGAAAACAGGAACTTGTTGACTTTGTTCCCATCATTGTTTGATATATGCATTCGTGTACTGCAAAAGAATATTGATTGGTATCATTCGATGTCCTCCGACCTGTGCTTGAGCGTACGTCTCCACAATAGTTGCTCGCAGTTGAAAATTTTAATTCTTTTTTATTGGAAGATACTGATATTTTGTGGGACGAGCACGTGAATCGAAATTTTCGTAAAGGTACCAAACAGGAGGACGAAACCTGGCAGGAAATGTTTTTGGCATATTATTTAAAATCGAATATCTCTAATGTCTAAAACTAGTATTTAAAAAAAAAATATCTGCAGAGAGATGTGAGAATGAAAAAAAAATGTAGATTAAGCAGTTTAACTACAAATATTAAAAAAGCACAAAGAGAAAGTGCACTTCCAGTACGAAAAACTCGTTTAGCATACGTCGATCATGTGGCAAAGCCGCCACGAAATATTCTACGTAAGCAGGAAATATTTGGAACAAATCTTCAGCTTATAGCGTCACCAGCTGCAGAAACATTCTATTCATATCCACTTTACATATATATATTTAAATTGATTTTAGGCAACACTCAGTGCAGCAAAAACGAGCTCCTCTTATAGCAAAAACACTTAAGTTTATAAAGAAAAGATACGAAAGATAATAATTGTAGTAATATCAAAATTAACAAGTATCGGGAATTTTGGAATTGTTTTTAAGTCATACATTTTCTGTAACAAATGATAATGTATAGTTATCTTGAGAAAATATGTAGGTCGTGTTCGAATAAATTGTATTTTGAGACGATTTGAAAATTCACGTTATCAATTCAAAGTCTTTTTTTTCCAAACAAATTTCGACTTCTTACTTACTTACTTAAGGTGGCGCTACAGTCCGGGGTGGACCTGGGCCTCAACCAACAAGCGTCTCCAGCCAGCTCGATCTTTAGCTAGCTGTCTCCAGTTTCGCACGCATAGTTGGTTGAGGTCCCTTTCCACTTGCGTGCGCCACCTGAGTCGCGGTCTTCCTCTACTGCGCCGTTCCTCGGGGGTGGATTCGAAGACTTTTCGGGCCGGAGCATTGGTTTCCATCCGCTCTACATGACCTAGCCACCTCAATCGTTGGATCTTCACTCTTCTTGCTAAGTCGATGTCGCTAAACAGCCCGTATAGTTCGTCATTAAATCTAGTCCTCCACTCACCATCTATGCAGACGGGACCGAAAATCACACGAAGAATTTTCCTCTCGAAGCAACCAAGAGCAGTCCATGCCTCCGCGCCATATAGCAGGACTGGGACGATTAAGGTCTTGTAAAGCGTTAGCTTGGTTGTTCGAGAGAGGGTTTTGTTTACCAATTGCTTTCTTAGCTCAAAGAAGCAGCGATTGGCAAGAGTTATTCTTCGTTTGATTTCAGCGCTGGTGTCGTTGTCTTAATTGATAGCGGTGCCTAGGTAGACAAAGTTTTTGACTACCTCAAAGTTATATCTGTCTGCTGTGACGTTCTGACCGAGACTTCGGTGTTGGGTGTCCTTTCTCGTTGACAGCATATACTTGGTCTTACCCTCGTTTACCGCTAAACCCATCTTCGCGGCCTCCGTTGCAATACCCACAAAAGCGCCATTGACATCACGCTGCGTTCTTCCGATAATGTCAATATCGTCGGCATATGCGAGTAGTTGGACGGACTTCTGAAAGATTTTTCCTCTGGTGTTGGCGTTCGAGTTTTGAACAATTCTTTCAAGAACGATGTTGAAAAAGTCGCATGACAGCGCGTCGCCTTGTCTGAATCCTGTTTTGACATCAAAGGTCTCGGTTAGGTCTTTACCGACCTTGATGGAGCAGCGTGCATTCTCCATCGTCATCCTACACAAACGGACGAGTTTGGTAGGGATGCCAAAACTAGACATTGCTCTGTATAGCTCGTCTCTATAAATGCTATCATACGCGGCCTTAAAATCGATAAAAAGGTGGTGGGTATCGATTTGTTGCTCCTGGGTTTTCTCCAAAATCTGCCGCAGTGTGAATATTTGGTCGATGGTGGATTTTCCTGGCCTAAAGCCACACTGGTATGGACCGACCAGGTTGTTGACGAATGGCTTTAGGCGTTCACACAGTACGGCAGATAAGATTTTATATGCAATACTTAGGAGACTGATGCCTCTGTAGTTGGCGCAGTTCAAAGGGTCTCCTTTTTTATGGATCGGGCAGACTATGCTGAGGTTCCATTCATCGGGCATGTTTTCCTCCGACCATATTTTACAGATGAGTTGGTTCATGCTCCTTACCAAATCATCGCCTGCGGCCTTAAAAAGCTCGGCGGGTAGGCCATCAGCTCCCGCAGCCTTGTTGGATTTTAGTTTGGATATGGCAATCCTCACTTCATCTGGGTCGGGTGGACGGAATTGTTGATCTTCATCGTCCCTTTCATTGGGGTTGAATGGTTCGTTCTGCCTGACAGCGGAGTTTGGTTCTTCGTCGCCGTTATACAGTCTGCAGAAATGGTTTCTCCATATCCTCAGCATCGACTGTGACTCTACTACGATGTTCCCTTGATCATCCTTACAGGCTTCGGTTCGGACTTTATAACCTTGACTGGTTAACTTTACCCTTTGGTAAAATTTCCTTACCTCATTCCTGCAGTAATATCCCTCTAGTTTGCCGATCGCGCGCTTCTCATGCTCCTTCTTTTTTCTCCTGAGAAGCCGGTGTTCGTCTCTCCTCTTCTGCTCGTAGAGCTCCCGAGCAACTCTTGTCCTTCTTTGCAGTGCCGCTTTGTATGCTTCTTGCTTGGCTGCATTCGCCTGCCGACACTCGTTGTCAAACCAGGGGTTTCGTTGTAGTGGCGGATTGAAACCCAGCACATCAGAGGCGGCATCTCTGGTGGCTTTTTGGCAATGCTGCCACTGATCTTCAATACTTGATGTTGGCGGCGTAGGATTTCTTAAGAGGTTAAGGGAGACACGATCGGAAAAGGATTTGGCAATCTCTTGCGATTGTAGCCGGCTGACGTTAAACTTCCTCACAGTATTTCTTTGTCTTGGCGGTGTTCGGGATATCCGCAACCTTATCTTGGCTACAACAAGGTGGTGGTCCGAGTCAATGTTGGCGCCTCGGAACGTTCGAACATCTATAATACTGGAGGAGTGCCTTGCGTCGATCGCAATATGATCAATCTGATTGACGGTTGATTGATCAGGAGATCGCCATGTTCCTTTGTGGATATCGAGATTTGGGAATCTTGTACTGGCTACTACAACATTTCGCCCCGCAGCAAAGTCGATCAGCCTAAATCCGTTATCGGATGTGGTGTCGTGTAGGCTGTGCTTTCCGACCGTACTACCAAAGATGTTCTCTTTTCCAAGCTTTGCGTTAAAATCGCCAAGGACAATTTTAATGTCGTAGCTAGGGCATTGCTCATAAGTTTTGTCCAGGAGCTCATAGAACTTGTCTTTGGTGTCGTCATCTTTCTCCTCTGTGGGGGCATGTGCGCATATAAGGCTTATGTTGGCAAATTTAGCCTTGATGCGAATTGTCGTGAGGCGCTCGTTCACGGATCTGAACGATAAGACTTCTTGCCTAAGTCTGCCTCTAACGACAAATGCACATCCAAATAGGCGCTGTTTTTGCTGTTTGTAGCAGTCACCGTTATATATATCACAGTTTTTCAGCCTTCTTTTGTCCGGTCCATCCCATCGCACTTCTTGGATGGCGGTTATATCTGCTTTGCAGCAGTCTAGGGCTTCCGCTAATTGTTCGGCTGCACGTGGCCTATAAAAGGACCTTACATTCCATGTATAGATCCGAAGATCGTTGTCCGTATATCGTTTGCAGGGTTTGTCATCAGTAAGATCCTACATATACATATAACTACATATTTTTTTATGTGGCAGGGCAGTTACCCCGACGGCACAACTCCCAACCTGGAGGGCCAGTTCCTTTTTTGTCACCCCTAGGACAGGAGGTCGCACTTATAAGTTTGGCAAGTTGAGCTCGGGTGAACTACAACCAGTACCCGATGGCTACCACTTGGAGGTAAAATTTCGACTTCACAAAACATGTAAGTTCAGATATTTTTGATCAAAAATAATAAAATAAATTAAATACATGAGTTGTTGTACTAGCTGGTTGCATGGACAAAAAATGAGGAACAAAACAAGCATACGTTTCATATATATATGTTTATGTATATATATATTATGTATATTAACCTGCAATAAATTGAAATCAGGGCTGTAAGTCGAAGGTAGTAAAAATCGCATCACACTATTACTCTTTTAATTATGTGCGGCTACAATGATGGTAAGGTTAGTGGATAACTTCCAATATTTCTACGTTAAGAATATTAAGTTATAATGTTACAGGACTTAAAATCAAATTTTTAGATGTGAATTTTTTCAATTATGTAAATGAATTAGATGTGTTCGATTTGTTTGAAGGATATAAATATCGAAGAGATTAGATCTAAGAGTATGTTTATTAACTATAGATTAGAATATAAACCGGCTGTGAAAAGTTGCATATTTGAAAGAGTAGGCGGTGGTGAGCTCTTAGAATATCGTAAGCAACTATACGGAGTACAGTTTAAATTTAATAATATAGAAGAAAAATGCATACTTGAGCTTTTTATTTTTTAATTATTATTATTTACTTAAATTGTAGTCATTGGCAATCTGATGATATACTACGGGATTCGTAAAACATTTTTGGATCAACGGACTTCATGTTAACTGGCGACTTCAAGGACAAAGCTGCATTTTAATCGCAATTCTAAAGATGAAACTAATGATCCTAAGGGTGAGAAAAACTGTTTGGCAGCGAAGAAGAAGCTACTACACAGATAGCCCCAATTCCAAAAATTTTGTGGAGGGGTGGATAGTCATGGGGAGATTTTTTGTCGGAATTTAAACATAGAGATTGATGTTTAAAGGGTTTTGATTGGGGCTATAGAAAATATCACAGACGAAAAACTAACGAACAAACTCACAGAATCAACCAAATTAAATAAAGGTGGTTCGATGATGAATGCAGGAAAGCGAGAGATATTTCTTTTGCATATATACGACTTTTTCGGAAAGCAATAATAGCTTAATTCCAGCAATGTATGCAGCAGCAAACAAAAAGTTTAAAGACGTAAAAAAGCACATGATCAAAATGAAACAGAATATATCAGCGCGGTTTGTAGTAGTAGTTGTTGGGAATAGTATTGCAGTGGGGCTTTCTGTGGAATAGTTCAAATCACACTTCAGCAACGCAGAACTATTCGCACCGCCAATTCTATATACAGCGCCTCTTACATTGGACTCGGCAATGATAGAAGAGCTTGAGATAGAAGAGGTCATTTACAAGTCCAAAAATAATAAAGCCCAAGGCGAAGACGGTATCCCTTTTGAATTCTTCAAAAACTGCCCAGCGGAGTTCAAAAACTTACTCACAATAACCCTCAACAGAATTATTGAAAGAGCGGAAGTACCTGATACATTCAGAAGTTATTAAAGGTGGAATTGAGCTTCGTCGAAGAAAAATACCAGCTTTAATATTTGCATATAACATCGTTTTCCTCACAGAGACAGTTGAGGGCATGCAGCTTATGTTCAACAGATTTGAAGAATTCTGTAAGAGTGCGAATCTAACTGCCAACCTGGACAAATCTAAAATGATGATTCTAAGAAATGGCGGAGGTAGATATTCAGGGAGTATCTAGAAGTGTTGATTTCATCGAACTCAAACACAAACTTCAACTGAAACTAGCAGATGCTAAGCGTGCTATCTGTTATGTTGGGGCAGTTTTATTCCCAAGAAGTTCGTTTCACACACATCTAAGCAGGCAATATTTCGAGAAACTGTTAGATAAATGCTCAATTTTACCTACAAACCGCATGTTTTGATAATGTAGGAACATAGAATTCCAAAAATAGTACTTTAACATTAAAATATTGAAATTGCATTATTAACGAGAGTTTTAGAGGAAAAAATAATCAAACATCTGTAAATTTGTTCAAAAGAATTTGATCAAAATTCGATAGATATTTTGATAGACGGCTCTCAGCCAACCAAAAGATAATATTCTCATAAGTCAATCAAACTAACTACCTAGTGGATAAAATTGTAAACATCAACAAGGATAAATTTGCCAACTCTTACTTCTAGACCCATTCAAGCATAGTCCTACATTGGATTTCATCTGACAACCATCAATGGCCGACGTTTGTATCAAATCGTGTCGCAGTCATCTAAAGCCTTTTATAGCGAGATAGATGGCGTCATATAAGCAGAAAGCAGAATCCAGCTGATTTGATTTCTAGAGGATGCAATCCACAGGAACTAGATAATAACAGGTTGTGGTTCACGGGACATCTTTAATTTAGGATGAAATAATGTGGCCTAGATCGGTAACCTGATACTAAGTTGTCTGATGAAATACTTGAAAGGAAATTTACATCAGGGGCCTTCTTTGTCTGTCTCAACAAATCCTTCCCTTTTTGGTGTGGGTTGAGTAAAATTGTATATAGCAATAATGCTACAAATTAGGAGGGTATCGAATGGCGATCTACTCCTAGGTCCCCATACTTTGGTAGGGTATGAAAGGCGGCTGTAAAAATGGCAGAATATCATATGAAAAGGTTATTAAATCTGGCTTCCCTTACATATGAAGAACTAAGAAGATCCCTCGAATTTCGAACCGTTTGTACCTGGTAATTTTTTAGTGGGTTGTCATTTGCAGGCAACACCAGATCCTGATATTAACGACAAGAATCTTACTCGGATGAGTATTTGCAAGATCCGTATCCCCGTAAGAAGTTGCGTCAAATGCCTAGAACACTGCATCCCGGCTTAAATGACATTAAGGTCGAAGTTTGAAGCTATATGAAGGTGCAGATGGGATTTCTCGAGTTTCCATCGAACTAACGGTCACTGGAGCAGTGAAAATGTGTCCGCTTCTAAGTGTTGAAGACAGCAATTCAAAAATATCATGTCAATGGAGGAATAGTAAAAAAGCTTATATCATTGTCATATGTATAGGAACAAATTTAGAGTAGACATTATTTTAAAAATATTTTTACTCGCAAAAAATGTAAGTAATTTTTGTAAATATATTTTGTTATTACCTTTGCATAGTCATTTTTTGTTTTCAAAGGGAAAACGAAGGTTTCGTGTTGAAAAATGGCCATACAAAACAGAATTGATATGAAGGCAGAGTTAAATGCCGTCAAGAAGAAAGAAATTTCATTGTGGAGGACAGTTCTCTCCAAAATGAAGACAACAAGTCCATTTTCGGAGCTAGATGGTCTGGACATTAAGGAAAAAGTTGAAAACTTAACGACTTCCTACAAACGAATAAAAGAGCGTAATAACGAGTCAGGGCGAGAAGCAACGATTTGGGAGTTTTTTGGCATATTTGATGGAGCCTACGGTGGAAGACACAGTGTATTTACCCCACAAAAAATCCTTTTTTCAAGATCGTCATTTCAAAATAATAAACATAATGAATTTGCTGAGGACGAAACACAAACCAAAAGAAAACGCACGGAAGAAGAACTCCTTGATTTTTTAAAGAAGGAAGCAGAAAAGAACTGCTTAAAGCACCGAGAACTTATTGCAATCGAAAAACAAATATTGAAAATTGAGGAACGCAGAGCTAATCGCGAGTCTTCAAGAATTATTACTTCAATCAAATTAAAAGAAACGTACGGTTACCTCATGCAACATTTGTACACCTGATTTTAATACTTGAATTATTTTAAGCCTGATTTTATGAATTAATTAGTTTTATATTGTTTATGTTTTTTGTTTTTGAAATAAAATACAATTTTTAAGTTAAATTCATTGTTTTATTAATACTTTATGAACAAAAGAGCACAGCAATGTGATTTCTCTTTTGTTTTGCTTCTTCGTTTATGCTTGAGTTGTTTTGGGTATTCTCATTCCATTCAAATTAAATTAAAAGAATCGTTCGGTTACCTCATACAACATTTGTACACCTGATTTTAATACTTCAATTATTTTAACTTAATCATCAGACTCAGATTATATTATATTGTTAAAAGTTTTTGTTTTTGAAATAAAATACAATTTTTAAATTAAATTCATTGTTTTATTAATAACAAAAGAGCATAGCAATGTGATTTCTCTTTTGTTTTACTTCTTCGTTTATGCTTGAGTTGTTTTGGGTATTCCCATTCCGCTTGTGCTCGTCAGATTCAGTTTTTAACATTTGAATAATGGTATCCTGTCCTAGTCCGGCTTTCTCTACTATAATAAGTCCGGCTTTCTCTATTATAATAACAATAAATTTGAATTATTTGAGGTATTTTATGTAAACATGTTTTAGAATTCTGAACTTTTGTTTTAATCTACGAAACGCCTGTTCAATACAGACCCTGGTTTTTCTTTCCATAGTAGAAAGATATCCATTGTCCCGGTAGGGACATGAAGGTAAGTTGTAAGTGGATACGCTGAATCACCTAAAATATGACCACAGCCTACTACATCCTCCGAATTAGCCCTTACTTCTTCCCGATTGGACTGCTTTCCCAAACGCTTCCCGGAAAACCGAAAACAACATCGAGGAATTTTTGGTTATTATCACAAATTGCATTTGAATTATAGGAGTTATTAAGTAACATTTACTTAACTAGATAAGTGACGTTTACCTGAAGATTGATTGAACATATTCCTTTTCTATTGTAGTAGCAGGGAAGCGAATGTGGCTCCCGTCCACACAACCGACTACATAAGGAATTGGATTTATGCGTAGATTCTGGAAGACTTCCATGATTTTTTTGCTTTCGTTAGTATTTGAAGGGCATTTTATAAATATGTTGAGTTATTTGCTGCAATATTGAATAGATAGTTTGCAGATCGTTAAGGACAAAGCGATTTTCAGTGCTGCTTTTGGTAGGCCGGTGATTCCTGTTTTCCATAAAATGTTTAACTCATTTTCAAATAACTATGGATAGGGATCTTTGAACTTATTTATTTTGTATTTGTCATAGGGAATAACTTACATTGAATGTGGATCTGGACATCCTAAAGTGGCTTTGAAACACATCGTCGGGAAACTTTAGAATTATGTTTATAAAGAATGGATTTATTGGAACAACTCTAAATTTTCTCAATTTTCACAATACTTTTTAAAACTTTATTCCTCTTTTTTGTTCGAGAAATGTTTTTTGCTGTTATGTTATGTTTTTTTCGCAAGTAACTCAAAAATCAAATTCTGAATCATTTGTTTCGCCGCCATTTCCAACGTTTATGAACACTCACGACTGATGACAATTGTACTAAAGCAGGCCTGCAGACATTCTGTGTGTTCAAAAACGCACGAGAAATAAAAATGCTTTTGTACTAACGATATTTCTAGTATGGTAGGGTAGGGAAGCCGACTACTCCAGTGATGGATGATGATGACTGGACCAGACTTAAAAATCATTTTAACTTTGCTTTCACTGGCATTCGAACCGGGGACCTCACTAACTAAGCGCAAGCACTTAGCCAACTACGCCATCCAGTCGCCTTTTTACTATGCCTTAAAAGGCCTACTACGGCAATAATGATAGATTTAAATTTACTACACCTTAGATTATGATCAGCAAATATAAAATTTATATATGTATAAAAAACACTTTATTTATAATTTGAATACAGGATCTGAGAAGAGCCTTGAAATGACATCACAGCAAATGCAACTTCATTCTAAAAAGGTAGAAATTCAAGAAAGTGGAGAAATCGATTGCTTCCTGTGTGCCAGTTTTTCAGATGCCCTTGTAATGTGCTGTGGAGACAATAATAGAAAACAGAGGAATCTGACGAGGCACTCGCAGGAGAGAAATAATGTTAAAAATATGTCCAAACAAAAAAAAACCTAGCGAAGACGATAATATTGTAAGTTATGTCGATAGTACTAAATTCAATTGTTAAATCTTTTATTTCTCAGATATCGAAAGACTTAATTTCTCAAACACAAAATTTAAACAACGCTGAGTCTTTACGAAAAAAAAAAAAACATGGCTCAAAAAATAGTTGAAAATTATGCCCCCAATGTAGCTAATCAAAAATTAATGAAGCACATATACTGTTCCTCTAACAAGGAAAAATCGGATATTGGAACAATTGATGTTTTGAGTGTAGGCATTTCTTCGAAAACGAAAAGGTATTCATTTTTATTTTGAACATACTCACACAAACTGCAACATTTTTTTTCTTGAACTAAAGTTTATTCTGGACTGAAAACAGAAGCTCTGTTGACTGTCCCATCATTGTTTGATATATGCATTCGTGTACTGCAAAAGAATATTGATGGTAAATATTCTAAAATTGCACTTAAATTTTTTTTTATATCACATTACATTACAGCTCTAGAGTTTACTGGAGGAGTACCATTCGATGTCAGTCAGTGTGTCAGAACAGTTGCTCGCAGTTGAAAATTTTAATTCTTATATATTGGAAGATACCGATATTTTGTGGGAACAGCATGTGAAACGAAATTTTCGTAAAGGTACCAAACAGGAGGACGAAACCTGGCGGGAAATGTTTTTGGTATATTATTTAAAATCGAATGTCTTAAATCTGCTGCTAGAGTTCCTTCCTTGTCTTCAAACACAACCAATGTGGTAAAGGCAGGAGATCCTAGGCGGAAAAATGTAAGACCTATTCTTCATGCAGGAGGAACAGAGAAACATTCTATTCATATATTCTTTTCTTTTATATATATTTAAATAGATTCTATGTAACACTCAAGTGCAGCAAAAACGAGCGAATGACAAAAACACTTAAGCTCATAAAGATAAGATAAGATAAGATAAGATTTAGACAAAAAATAATAATGTAGTAATATCAAAATTGACAAGTATCGGACATTTTGGAATTGCTTTAAAGTCATACATTTGCTGTAACAAATGGTAACATATAGTTATCTTGCGAAAATATGTAGGTCGTGTTCGAACAATTTGTATTTTGTATTTTTCAAACGATTTGAAAATTCACGTTATCAATTCAATATTCATTTTTTCCAAACAAATTTTGACTTCACAAAACATGTAACTTCAGATATTTTTGATTAAAAATAATAAAATAAATTAAACATATGAGTTGTTGTATGTTTATGGTTGCATGGACGAAAAATGAGGAACAAAACAAGTATACGTTTCTTCATATATGTATCTTTATGCATCTACCTATGCATGACTTTATTAATATGCACTAGATTGAAATCAGGGCTATAAGTCAAAGGTTGCAACAGTAAGCAAAAATCGTATCACACTACCACCCCGTGAATTATACAATGTAGGTAAGGTAAGTGGATAACTTCTAATATTTTTACGTAAAGAATATCTAGTTTCATTTCTGGAATATTTGGAAGGTTTCAGGAGAGGCCACTAATATTTTCATCACTATAACAAGTTTAGCAGAGATCTATAGAAATAGCAATAAAAAGTCTCACCAAGACTGGGTGTAAAGCAACTTTGCGTGCTTGGACGCTACTATTCATCTTATATATAAAGGATATCGCAGAAGTTATTAATGGTGGAATTGAGCTTCGTCGAAGAAAAATACCAGCTTCAATATTTGCAAATAACATCGTTTTCCTCACAGAGACAGTTGAGGGCATGCAGCTTATGATCAACAGATTAGAAGGATACTGTAAGAGTACGAATCCAACAACCAACCTGGACAAATCTAAAATGATGGATCTAAGAAATGGCGGAGGTAGGTATTCACGGAGTATTGATTTCATCGAACTCAAACACAAACTTCAACTGAAACTAGCAGATGCTAAGCGTGCTATCTGTTATGTTGGGGCAGTTTTATTCCCAAGAAATTCGTTTCACACACATCTAAGCAAGCAATATTTCGAGAAACCGCTACATAAATCCTCCATTTCAGCTACATAATGCATGTTTTGACAATGTAGGAACAGAGAATTCCAAAAATAGTACTTTAACATTAAAATATCGAAATTGCATTATTAACGAGAATTTTCGGGGAAAAAATAACCAAACGTCTGTAAATTTGTTCAAAAGAATTTGATCAAAATTCGAAACAAATTATGTTAATCTGATAGACGGCTCTCGGCCAACCAAAAGATAATATTCTCATAAGTTAACAAAACTAACTAACTAGTGGATAAAATTGTAAACATCAACAAGAATAAATTTGCCAATTGTTACTTCTGGACCGATTCAAGCAAAGTCCTACATTGGATTTCATCTGACAACCATCAATGGCCGACGTATCAAATCGTGTCGCAGTCATCTAAAGCCTTTTATAGCGAGATAGATGGCGTCACATAAGCAGAAAGCAGAATCCAGCTGATTTGATTTCTAGAGGATGAAACCTACGGAAACTAGATAACAACAGGTTGTGGTTCACGGGACCATCATTAACCGAGGATGAAATGATGTGGCCTAAATGGCGAACCTATGTCGTAAATTTAATGAAATATCTACGAGATCTCGTCGCTAGATCATTGAATATCTCGCTAGATCATTGTCGCCTTTTGTTTACGGGTAGTTAATTTACCATATCGCTTATCCGGTCATCATGAACGAAACTATCACTTGAGAGGTTAAAGACTGATGGGCCTTATAAGACAGAATATTGACCTGTTCACGGAAAAACTTTTGTAAAAAGGACGATTAATAAATGCGTACGTTGTTTGAAAATTAATCCTAAAAGCCTAATTTTATAATGATGGCAATACGCACGATAGAGTTAACCCCTGATGTCCCTTTTCGGTGTGGGTGTGAGTAAAATTATATATAGCAATAATGCTACAAATTAGGAGGGTATCGAATGGCGAACTACTCCTAGGTCTCCATACTTTGGTTGGGTTGATACCTGGTTATTTTTAAGTGGGTTGTCATTTACAGGCAACACCAGATCCTGATTTTAGCGACAAGAATCTTACTCGGATGAGTATTTGCAAGATCTGTATCCCCGCAAGAACTGGCGTCGAATGCCTAGAACAGTACATCCCAGCTTAAATGGCATTAAGGTCGAATTTTGAAGCTATATGAAGGTACAGTTAGGATTTCTCGAGTTGCAATCGAACTAACGGCCACTGGTACAGTGAAACTGTGTCCGCTTCCAAGTGTTGAAGACAACAAATTCCTTCAAGGCGGTTAGGATGTTGGTGCGATTTGACATGATTTGCTGAATGATATCCCCGCAACACATTCGCTCATAGATGTCGGTAAATTTGAGAGGATGTAGCAAAAATTTGCAAACCTTTAAAGCAGTCTTGAGTCATCCAAAAATATCATGTCAATGAAAAGGAATAGTGAAAAAGCTTATATCATTGTCTATGTATATCTAAGTACCACCGTAATATATTAGTTGGAGTAAAAAGAAATCCATTATTTTTCCAACAGATTGAATTTGTAATCTATATCTCGCATCAGATTTCGGAGATAACTTTTCGGATAGTTTTGTAATTGATGATGGAAATCGTCGAGTCTGACTGACATGTAAGCACTATTTTTACTGCCCAGGGGCTAAACATTGCAAACAATCAACAGTTTGGAAACATAACATTACTCGATAAGATATTTATGGTAAGCATTGGCTTGGGGTGTTTTCATAAACGTCAGTCTAACAAAGGTCTGCGTCAGACATGTTAATTAATGCAGATTGACGATCGTACTAACTTAAGCGAGCCGCAGTACTACTGTTCATAAACATCAATATGTCATCGATGTCGGGCAGATTGTGCAGTCGTTATTTTTTGGATGCAAAAAGGACGCGATTGGAAGGAAAAATCTTTAGAGTAGGCATTATTTAAGAAATATTTTTACTCGCAAAAAATGTAAGTATTTTTTGCAAATATATTTTGTTATTACCTTTGCATAGTCATTTTTTGTTTTCAAAGGGAAAACGAAGGTTTCGTGTTGAAAAATGGCCATACAAAACAGAATTGATATGAAGGCAGAGCTTAACGCAGGCAAGAAGAAACAAATTGCATTGTGGAGGACAGTTTTGTCCAAAATGAAGACAACAAGTCCATAGATTGTCTGGACATTAAGAAAAAAGTTGAAAAAACTTAATGACTTCCTACAAACGAATAAAAGAGTGCGAGAAGATTGGAGCTAATCGCGAGCCTTCAAGAATTATTAACTCAATCAAATTAAAAGAAACGTACGGTTACCTCACGCAACATTTGTACACCCGATTTTAATGTTTTAATCTATTGTATTAATCTATGTATTAATCTATTAAACGCCTGTTCAATACAGACCCTGTTGGATGAATAAATTCTGTGAATAAAATTGAATTTTCTTTCCATAGTAGAAAGATATCCATTGCCCCGGTAGGGGACAAGAAGGTAAGTTGTAAATGGATACGCTGAATCACCTAAAATATGACCACAGCCTACTAGATCCTCCGAATTAGCCCTTACTTCTTCCCGATTGGACTGCTTTCCCAAACGCTTCCCGGCAAACCGAAAACAACATCGAGGAATTTTTGGTTACTATCACAAATTGCATTTGAATTATAGGAGTTATTAAGTAACATTTAATTAACTAGATAAGTGACGTTTACCTGAAGATTGATTGAACATATTCCTTTTCTATTGTAGTAGCAGGGAAGGGAATGTGGCTCCCGTTAACACAACCGACCACATAAGGAATTGGATTTATGCGTAGATTCTGGAAGACTTCCATGATTGTTTTGCTTTCGTTTGTATTTGAAGGCCATTTTATAAATTTCCGCCTCAACTGATACAAAAGTTGAGTTATTTCCAAAAAAGAACTTACATTGAATGTGGATCTGGACATCCTCAAGTGGCTTTGAAACACATCGTCGGGAAAGTTTAGAATTATGTTTGTAAAGAATGGATTTTTTGGAACAACTCTAAATTTTCTCAGACCCACAATACTTTTTAAAACATTATTCCTCTTTTTTGTTCGAGAAATGTTTTTTGCAATTATGTTATGTTTTTTTCCGCCTGTAACTCAAAAATCAAATTCCGAATCATTTGTTTCGCCGCCATTTCCAATGTTCATGAACACTCACGACTGATGACAATTGTACTAAAGCAGGCCTGCAGACATTCTCTGTGTTCAAAAACGCATGAGAAAAGAAATGCTTTTGTACTAACGCAGATTTCCGACGATTATGAAAACAACCTTGCTCTCAAAGATAGAGAGAGCCGTGATAACGCCAGCCTCCGTTAACCCGAACAAATCCATTGGTCTTCCTAGCGGAAGTAATGTTGAATAGTATATTTACGGATAGCCAGCAATTACAATAAATAACCAAAGCTAACTAAAGTCGCCAGGTGACAGCCCAGTAACTCCTATGCACAGAAAATAAATGCCAGATGGTAGACAGACATCACTTGTCGAATCTCCAAACAAATCTGACCAGGATCCACCAGGATCCAAAAAATACCGGTCAAAGCACTAGTACACACAAAACAAAACTGGCTGGCTCTATAATCACTGCAAGTCTCTCTCCAATTTGAAACACCCACCTGGTAGTACAATGGCAGGGAGTCATCTACTGTGGGCTGTTCTCCTACTGCAAAACTCTCTATCCGGACCTATATTGTCAACAATTGTATAGTCTAAAGGATGTCATCGCTCATTTTTGAGAAGCGGCCAGCTTTGTCTCATGGGAAGCTATTGTGTTCCATCAGGACAACACGCACATCGATAGTTACTCGCCAGGAGCTACGGGAGCTTGGTTGAAGGCTGTCCACCTTGTAGTCTTGACTTAACACTAAGCTATTACTACCTGTTCCTGTTCATGGCGAACGATTTTGCTAATGAATTGTCCGCCTTAAGAAACGCTTGCGAAACAAGTGTCGATAGTAGGGACGAAGACTTTTACAAGAGGGGCAACAACAAGAGTCCAACAAAACGGCGATATTCCACATAAATCGGACGATATTTCTAGTATAGTAGGGTAGGGAAGTTGACCACTCCAGTGATAGACGATGATGATGACTGGACCATATTTAAAAATCATTTGCTTTCACTGGCATCATATTATGATAATCAAATATAATATGTATATGTATAAAAAACACTTTATTTATAATTTGAATACAGGATCTGAGAATAACCTGTAACCTGCTCCCACGGTGCCAATTTTTCAAATGTGCTTGTAATGTGCTGTGAATACAATAATAGAAAACAGAACAATCTGAAGAGGCTGGGGAGAAATAATGTTAAACATATGTCAAAAAAAATCTAGCGAAGACGATATTATTGTAAATTATATCGATAGTAGTAAATTCAATTGTTAAATCTTTTATTTCTCAGATATCGAAACACTTAATTTCTCAAAGGCAGCTTTTGATGCGGTCGATCTAAGAGCTCTATTCTACAAACTTTACACCATCGGAATGAGTTTCAAATTGGGAAGAGTTCTTGAAAATATGTATGAGTTTAACCGCGCAGCAGTTTGGTGTGGGTCAGATGTTTCAGAATGGTTTGAGACCAATATGGGAGTAAGACAAGGTTGCCCTTTAAGCCCTCAACTGTTTTCCTTGTATATCAATCACTTAACGGACTTTCTACCAGGCGGAATTGAGTTTGCTGGGGTGATAATAAAAGCGATTCTGTTTGCTGATGATGTGATTTTACTAGCGAATTCAGCCGAAATGCTGCAACTGATGATAAACCGTCTCTATGTGTATTGTGTAAGGTGGAACTTAACGGTTAACCTATTAAAATCAAAAGTGATGATTTTCAAACAGGGAGGTGGTAGACTGTGTCGAAATGAAAGTTGGCACTACAACGGGGAACCAATTGAAGTGGTGAAAAAGTACAAATACCTTGGAGTGACAATCACTAATAACCTTAACATGGATTTTCACTTGAAGGACAAACTTATTAAGGCGAAAAGTGCTATATGTGCTACCTGGAAAAGGTGTTTCTCACATAATCTGGTTGATCATAGCGTTAAATATAAAGTCTTCGTTGGTGTTGCAGGATCGGTATTGATGTACGCAGCTCAATCTTGGGGACATACACAATATGAGACTGTAGAACAACTTCTAAGATATTACATCAAACGAACCTTTGGTTTACCAAGAACGACGCCTAACTATATGGTAATAATAGAAACAGGAATATCGCCATTATTCGTCAAGACACTGAAGCTGCATATTGATTATATATTGAAAGTTCTTGAGATGCCTGATGAAAGACTGCCAAAAATTGTCGCTAAGAAAACAATACAAAAAGGAAATCTTTGGTGTAATAAACTGGAAGAGCTTGCAGGTTACTGTGGGATGCAATTCCATTTCACGACGACTAACCTCAGGTTATTAAAAGTTATGCTCTACGAACTTATCTCCATAGTAGACGAACAATATAGAAAAGATTGTATTAATATGTCTACATCCTCCGTACATCGATCAACATACAGTTGCCTCAACCATAATTTATGTGAACGAAATTATTTCAATAACAGTAACAGTCAAGAACTCATATCTACCATTTTCAAGATGAGAGGAGAACTCGTTAATTTAAAATATATCCCACATCGCCCCGACTTGCCGATATACTGCAGTCTTTGCAACCTATCAGAGAGAGAAGACATTGTGCATTTTATTGGTAGATGTCCAGTCCTTAAGGAATTGCGCAGATTTTATCTAGGCAGTGATATTAAATCGATATCTGAGGTCAGAGGCCTTTTAAATTGCGATTGTGATATAAAACTACTTTTAAACTATTATAAAAAGTCAATCAAATATAGAGAAAATATTATAAACGAAGAGTTTTAAAATTCATAAGCGAAAGCTACATATGTATATGCATGTATATTAACTTGTTACATGTACCTTATAATTATTCGATTACAAACTTATTTCTTTTTTGATTATTATATTAATGTCAATCAGGCAGACGGCAAAAGCCATGCTCGTACGATTTATGTAAGAAAAACGAAACCACAACTTGCAATGATGAATAGGTACAAAAGATCTATCTCTATCTATCTATCTATCTAATTTCTCAAACACAAAATGTAAACAACGCTGAGTCTTTACCAAAAAAGAAACATGGCTCTAAAAATAGTTGAAAATGATGCCCCCAATATAGCTAATCAAAAATTAATGAAGCACATATATTATATCTCTAACAAGGAAAAATCGGATACTGGAACAATTGATGTTTTGAGTTTAGGCATTTCTTCGAAAACGAAAAGGTGTTCATTTTTATTTTGAACATACTCATACAAACTGCAATACTTTTTTCAAGAACTAAAGTTTATTCTGGACAGAAAACAGGAGCTTGTTGACTGTCCCATCATTGTTTGATATATGCATTCGTGTACTGCAAAAAGATATTGATTGTAAATACTCTAAAATTGCACTTATTTTTTTTTTTTATATCACATTACATTGCAGCTCTAGAGTTTACTGGAGGAGTATCATTCGATGTCCTCCGACCTGTGCTTGAGCGTACGTCTCCACAACAGTTGCTCTTTTTTATTGGAAGATACTGATATTTTGTGGGAACAGCACGTGAATCGAAATTTTCGTAAAGGTACCAAACAGGAGGACGAAACCTAGCGGGAAATGTTTTTGGTATATTATTTAAAATCGAATGTCTCTAATGTCTAAAATTAGTATTTAAAAAAAAAAAAAATATCTGCAGAGATGTGAGAATGAAAAATAATGTAGATTAAGCATTTTAACTACAAATATTAAAAAAGCACAAAGAGAAAGTGCACTTCCAGTACGAAAAACTCGCTTAGCATACGTCGATCATGTGGCAAAGCCGCCACGAAATATTCTACGTAGGCAGGAAATATTTGGAACAAATCTTCAGCTTATAGCGTCACCAGCTGCTAGAGTTCCCTCCTTGTCTTCAAACACAACCAATGTCGTAAAGGCTGGATATCCTAGGCTGACAAATGTAAAACCTATTCTTCATGCAGGGGGTACAGAGAAACATTCTATTCATATCCACTTTACATATATATATTTAAATTGATTTTAGGTAACACTCATTGCAGCAAAAACGAGCTCCTCTTATGGCAAAAACACTCAAGTTTATAAAGAAAAGATACGAAAGATAATAATTGTAGTAATATCAAAATTAACAAGTATCGGGCATTTTGGAATTGTTTTTAAGTCATACATTTTCTGTAACAAATGATAATGTATAGTTATCTTGAGAAAATATGTAGGTCGTGTTCGAATAAATTGTATTTTGAGACGATTTGAAAATTCACGTTATCAATTCAAAGTTTTTTTTTTTCCAAACAAATTTCGACTTCACAAAACATGTAAGTTCAGATATTTTTGATCAAAAATAATAAAATAAATTAAATACAGGAGTTGTTGTACTAGCTGGTTGCATGGACAAAAAATGAGGAACAAAACAAGCATACGTTTCATATATATATGTTTATGTATCTACCTATGCATGACTTTATTAACATGCAATAAATTGAAATCAGGGCTGTAAGTCGAAGGTCGCACCAATAAGTAAAAATCGAATCACACTATTACTCTTTTAATGATGTGCGGCTACAATGATGGTAAGGTTAGTGGATAACTTCCAATATTTCTACGTTAAGAATATTAAGTTATAATGTTACAGGACTTAAAATCAAATTTTTAGATGTGAATTTTTTCAATTATGTAAATGAATTTGATGTGTTCGAAAGATATAAATATTGAAGAGATTAGATCTAAGAGTATGTTTATTAACTATAGATTAGAATATAAATATAAAAAGTTGCATATTTGGAAGAGTAAGCGGTGGTGAGCTCTTAGGATATCGTAAGCAACTATACGGAGTACAGTTTAAATTTAATAAGATAGAAGAAAAATGCATACTTGAGCTTGAAAGTAATGTAATAACTAAAATTACTTAAATTGTAGTCATTGGCAATCTGATGATATATTATGGGATTCGTAAAACATTTTTGGATCAACGGACTTAATGTTAATTGGCGACTTCAACGACAAAACTGCATTTTAATCGCAATTCTAAAGATAAAACTAATGATCCTAAGGGTGAGAAATACTGTTTGGCAGCGAAGAAGAAGCTACTACACAGATAGCGCCAATTCCAAAAATGTTGTGGAGGGGTGGATAGTCATGGGGAGATTTTTTGTCGGAATTTAAACATAGAGATTGATCTTTTAAGGGTTTTGATTGGGGCTATAGAAAATATCACAGACGAACAATTAACGAACAAACTCACAGAATCAACCAAATTAAATAAAGGTGGTTCGATGATGAATGCAGGAAAGCGAGAGATATTTCTTTTGCAGATATACGACTTTTTCGGAAAGCAATAATAGCTTAATTCTAGCAATGTATGCAGCAGTTAACAGAAAGCTTAAAGACGTAAAAAAGCACATGATCAAAAAGAAACAGAATATATCAGCGCGGCCAGTCTTGGAAAGAAGTTAAAGTAGTTGTTGGGAATAGTATTGCAGTGGGGCTTTCTGTAGAATAGTTCAAATCACACTTCAGGCAACTTCTCAACGCAGAACTATTCGCACCGCCAATTCTATATGCAGCGCCTCTTACATTGGACTCGCCAATGATAGAAGAGCTTGAGATAGAAGAAGTCATTTACAAGTCCAAAAATAATAAAGCCCAAGGCGAAGACGGTATCCCTTTTAAATTCTTCAAAAACTGCCCAGCGGAGTTCAAAAACTTACTCACAATAACCTTCAACAGAATTATTGAAAGAGCGGAAGTACCTGATACATTCAGAAGTTATTAAAGGTGGAATTGAGCTTCGTCGAAGAAAAATACCAGCTTTAATATTTGTATATAACATCGTTTTCCTCACAGAGACAGTTGAGGGCATGCAGCTTATGATCAACAGATTTGATGGATACTGTAAGAGTGCGAATCTAACTGCCAACCTGGACAAATCTAAAATGATGATTCTAAGATATGGCGGAGGTAGATATTCACGGAGTATCTAGAAGTGTTGATTTATTGTAAATTTGTTCAAAAGAATCTGACCAAAATTCGAAACAGATTATGTCAATCTGATAGACGGCTCTCGGCCAAAAAGATAATATTCTCATAAGTCAATAAAACTAACTAACTAGTGGATAAAATTGTAAACATCAACAAGAATCAATTTGCCAACTGTTACTTCTGGACCGATTCAAGCATATTCCTACATTGGATTTCATCTGACAACCATCAATGGCCGACGTTTGTATCAAATCGTGTCGCAGTCATCTAAAGCCTTTTATAGCGAGATAGATGGCGTCACATAAGCAGAAAGCAGAATCGAGCTGATTTGATTTCTAGAGGATGCAATCCACAGGAACTAGATAATAACAGGTTGTGGTTCACGGGTCATCTTTAATTTAGGATGAAATAATGTGGCCTAGATCGGTAACCTGATACTAAGCTGTCTGATGAAATACTTGAAAGGAAATTTACATCAGGGGCCTTCTTTGTCTGTCTCAACAAATCGTTCCGTCCCCCGTCCCTTTTCGGTGTGGGTTGAGTAAAATTATATATAGCAATAATGCCACAAATTAGGAGGGTATGGAATAGGATATTGGAATGGCGGACTACTCCTAGGTCCCCATACTTTGTTAGGGTATGAAAGGCGGCTGTAAAAATGGCAAAATATCATATGAAAAAGTTCGGGTTTCGAAATGTTGATACCTGGTAATTTTTTAGTGGGTTGTCGTTTGCAGGCAACAGCAGATCCTGATTTTAACGACAAGAATCTTACTCGGATGAGTATTTGCAAGATCTGTATCCACGTAAGAAGTGGCGTCGAACGCCTAGAACACTGCATCCCGGCTTAAATGGTATTGAGGTAGAATTTTGAAGCTATATGAAGTTGCAGATGGGATTTCTCGAGTTGCCATCGAACTAACGGCCACTGGTACAGTGAAAATGTGCGAAAGGTGTTGAAGACAACAAATTCCTTCAAGGCGGTTAGTATATTGGTGCGATTTGACGTGATTTTCTGAATGATATCCCTGCAACCTATTCGCTCATAGATGTCGGTAAATTTGAGAGGATGTAGCAATAATTTTCATTTTATTGGCTAAACTGAATTCAGAAATGAAGTGACACTTGTAATGAAAGGATCTGAATTATAACACATATGAAGCAGTCTTTAATATCTGAATCATTTAAAAATATCATGTCAATGAACTAGTAGGAGGAATAGTAAAAAAGCTTATATCATTGTCATATGTACATCTAAGTACCACCGTAAAATATTAGGTGGAGTAAAAAGAAATCCATTATTTTTCCAACAGATTGATTTTGTAATCTATATCTCGCATCAGATTTCGGAGATAACTTTTCGGATAGTTTTGTAATTGATGAGCACTATTTTTTCTGCCCAGGGGCTAAACATTGCAAATAATCAACAGTTTGGAAACATAACATTACTCGATAGGATATTTATGGTAAGCATTGGCTTGGGGTGTTTTCATAAACGTCAGTCTAACAAAGGTCTGCGTCAGACATGTTAATTAATGCAGATTGACGATCGTACTAACTTAGGCGAGCCGCAGTACTTGATGTTCATAAACATCAATATTTCATCGATGTCGGGCAGATTGTGCAGTCATTATTTTTTGGATGCAAAAAGGACGCGATTGGAAAGAAAAATCTTTAGAGTAGGCATTATCTTAGAAATATTTTTACTCACAGAAAATGTAAGTATTTTTTGCAAATATATTTTGTTATTACCTTTGCATAGTCATTTTTTGTTTTCAAAGGGAAAACGAAGGTTTCGTGTTGAAAAATGGTCATACAAAACAGAATTGATATGAAGGCAGAGCTTAACGCAGGCAAGAAGAAACAAACTACATTGTGGAGGACAGTTCTGTCCAAAATGAAGACAACAAGTCCATAGATTGTCTGGACATTAAGAAATAAGTTGAAACCTTAATGACTTCCTACAAACGAATAAAAGAGTGCGAGAAGATTGGAGCTAATCGCGAGCCTTCAAGAATTATTAACTCAATCAAATTAAAAGACACGTACGGTTACCTCACGCAACATTTGTACACCCGATTTTAATGTTTTAATCTATTGTATTAATCTATGTATTAATCTATTAAACGCCTGTTCAATACAGACCCTGTTGGATGGATAAATTCTATGAATAAAATTGAATTTTCTTTCCATAGTAGAAAGATTTCCATTGTCCCGGTAGGGGACAAGAAGGTAAGTTGTAAGTGGATACGCTGAATCACCTAAAATATGACCACAGCCTACTAGATCCTCCGAATTAGCCCTTACTTCTTCCCGATTGGACCGCTTTCCCAAACTCTTCCCGGAAAACCGAAAACAACATCGAGGAATTTTTGGTTACTATCACAAATTGCACTTGAATTATAGGACTTATTAAGTAACATTTAATTAGTTAAGTAGATAAGTGACGTTTACCTGAAGATTGATTGAACATATTGTATTTGAAGGCCATTCTATAAATATGTTGAGTTATTTGCTGCAACATTGAATAGTTTGCAGATCGTTAAATACAAAGCGATTTTCAGTGCTGCTTTTGGTCGGCCGGTGATTCTTGTTTTCCATAAAATGTTTAACTCATTTTCAAATAACTATGGATGGGGATCTTTGAACTTATTTGTTTTGTATTTGTCATAGGGAAGTACTTACATTGAATGTGGATCTGGACATCCTAAAGTGGCTTTGAAACACATCGTCGGGAAACTTTAGAATTATGTTTATAAAGAATGATTTTTTTGGAACAACACTTATGTTAATCATTTGCAGTTGGGATCAAATTAACGGCACTATCACTGGAGTGGTCGATCTGTGGGAGTAGTCTGAATGTGGGTATCACAATGGACCAGTATGGCCTAAGTGTCAGTCGTTCATAGACCTCCACACAGTGCAGACCCGTTCGGCTTCAGTTCGGAGTAGTAATTTTCAAGTGCGTAAAATAACACGGCAAACTATATAGTGCGGATAGCTCAGACGGCAGCGTCATCGCTCGTCAGTCGCTCTCCGGCATTCAAAGCGAGTGGACGTGTACGTGAAACAAAGCAAAATCATTTTCAGCAATAAAAATCACATCAGTGCGTGAAGTGCAATTCCGAAGCAAGGTTCCGCAACAAGCTTGCGGCCTAGTACATAGTGTGCATACCCCAGGTGTGGGAGGCCCCGGTTCAAATACCGAGGATGGGATAGTGACAGAGACACGTGATCCTTTTTTTAAAATTAACAATAAAAGCAAAAAGTGAAGTGAGAATGAGGGAGAATGAGGCCGAGAGTGTGGCCTGGCACTACCAACCAGAAGATGATGCTGGCTTCTCGACCGATGCCAGCTCATCACGCCACTCTAGAGATGGCGAAAGCGAGAGGGGGAAGAGGAGGAGGCCCCTTCACCCCGCACCTAACCTGGTCCAGAGATCGAAGGCGAAGAAGACCACGCCATCGACCGTCACGTCACCAGCTAAATCAACGGGTGACGAAATAGCTGCAATATACACGGCAGCAACAACAACAGCGACAACAGCTGCACCAACCACAGTAGCGGCAACAACGTCCAAAGCTGCGCTAGCAGCACTAGCATCGGCCACAACGGCAGCTGCAACAATAACAACAGCAGAGAAGACGGCGCCTTCAGCAACGGCGGCTACACTAGCCGACTCGATTATATACGAGTCGGCAGAAGGAGAAGGGAGATACCTGGGCCTGGGGAACAGGTACCAGGCCTTCTCCGCCAACGAAGAGGATGAAGAGCTGGAGGCTGAGCAAAGTCTCTCACGAATCGAGAGCCGCCAGCTCCAACTCAGCGTGAAGAAACGCAAAATAGAGCAGCAGGAGGCGGAACTGGCAGCCGTCGTCCAAGTAATGAAGGAGAAGTTGGCAGCGCACAAAGCGGCTCAGGCGGCTGCACGGCTGCGACAACAAGCCGTACAGTTGCAAAAACAGCTGGACAGCCAATGCCAGCAAAAGCAACAACAACAATCACCAGACATAACACAGGCGCTGCTAAAAGGCACCCAGCAGTCGCCAAAAAAACGCAGGGTCAACAGCAGCAGCAGCAGAAACATCAGCAACAACAACAGCAGCAGCAGAAACATCAGAAACAACAACAGCAGCAGCAAGCGAAAAAGCAGCAGCAACAAACACAACCTACGAAAACCAGATGCCCTCCTATAAACATCTTCGGTGCGGAGACCAAGGATCTCCAAAATCTATGTAAGTGGGCTGTAATACACTTAGACACTTAGATTGAGTACGATAGTGATCATCTTGCTTTCTCAGCGGTTATTCAACTCCCGAACGAGGTGGTTGATCTGGCGGAATATGTCCAGCGAAATCCTTATAATTACAATAAGGCTCGCTGGCCACGTTTCTCCAGGGCTTTAACCATGGAACTCCGGTCGAGTGCGATCAATCCGCCAAAGAACAGAAACCTATCGAACGAGGAGGTTGATGGGTACCTCAAACAAATGGACGACGCCATAGTGCGTACAATGGACAGAACAATACCGAAGATTGTGCCGACCGAGGACTGCGATGTCTATCGGAATGCCACCATCGACGCACTTCACGTGCACAAAAGTAGACTGCTGTCTAGACTCAAACTCTTGCACAGACGATTTACAGATCCGAGAAGTCCGGAAGTCAGATCTCTGAAGTCAGAGATCAAAAACCTCCAACAACTAATAAAAATAAATTATAATCTTGCCATAAGCTTGCATTGGGGCAATAAAATCCGGGCTGTACGATCCAACAACCCGGGTATGTTCCCGCAAGTAAATAAATTATTCAGGAGGAAAGATAAAAATGACATTCCAATCGTCCGACTTCCGAGAACAAACGACAACGCACAACTACTGACATCAGTTGATATAGATCCAGGTGAGTCCGTGCTAGATAACGAATTCTTCGTGGTCGAAGATCCCCAAGAGAAGGTTAATACCATAGGCGCTGTTTTCGAGAAAGTGTATAAGGTCAACGAAGTCAGACGGACAAATCACGATCTAGAGAACAGAGCCTTGGTAAATCACTTCTATCTCCGTGAGGAGATCAGTCGATGGCGATCTGAGAATCCTGGTTTCACCAGATTCGATGACGTAAATATGGCAAATAATCCCGTCGCCAACGATGTAAATCACATCGTGATCACTCGGGAAGATCTCCAAGGGGTCTTTAAAGCCATTAAGAACAAGAAATCGGCTGATGGTATCCCGAACATCGTGCTCAAGCATCTCCCTCCGACGGCAGTGGAAAATTACACTACACTGTTCAACAATGCGCTAAGTAATGCACATTACCCGGCACATTGGAAGACAGCTGTAGTGCAACCAATCCCTAAACGGGATAAAGACAAAAGCATTCCGTCTAATCTTCGGTCGATAAGTCTTCTTCCTTGAATCAGCAAGGCTTTTGAAAAGATTGTCATTAGAGCTCTGCAGACATGGGTTGAGGACAACAATATTCTGCCGGACAACCAGTTTGGATTTAGGGCAGGGATAATTTTCTGTATTTTCACAAACATATAGAAAGGACTCTAGCCAATGCTAGAAAAGCCTTCGCTGTGGCAAGTGGGTTGTTTTACAGCAGCCAACTTGATACCAGGGTGAAAGTGATCTGCTACATGGCCCTTATACGGCCGATCATGGTGTATGGTTGTCCCCTATGGTTCGGTGTGAGCCCTTCCCAGATGGAAAAGATGAGGATGTTCGAGAGACGATGTCTTAGGACCTGTCTCCGGTTGTATCGGACACCTGAGTCCGAGTACAAGAAGTACTATCCCAACGAAGTCCTGTACAACAGGGCTAACGTGAAAAGAATAGACAATTTTATAATTTCTTTAACACGACGACACATTGCAAGGTGTATGATGTCTACCAACAGTCTGATCTTCGGGGCTTATTACCCGAACTTGATGTATCATGAGAGGGTACGCCACACCGGCTTTATTCCACCTGAGGCTTTTCTCTATTTAGATTCGTTAAATCTGATTCAGGACATGAGTGCATGTCCTATAATCTTCCACGCTGTACGCCGAACAGTTGACAGGCGACTCCTCTATGAATCGGATATCGCTCGTGAACAAGAAGATCAACTCCGGTTCAGTAGAGCGATCCCCGCTCGAGATAGGAGAGAGAGTGCAAAGGAGCGGCACTTCTTTTGGTGGTTACACCAGAACCAGTCTCCGCCTTTGACAGCACACCATTAATGTGATAGTCGGTCTGTTGGACAACAGCCCACTTACCTAGGTTTAAATTAGGTTAAGTAAGACAAAAAAAAAAAATAAAAATAAAATATATATATATATATATATATACATATATATATACATAAAAAAAAAATTAAAATAATAAAAGGGTGAGCAAAGGCGTGTAACTTATATATGTCTAACATATAAACACCGCACACGCCCTTGCACACACGTCCGCAATGTCACGGACAAAGAGTAAGGTAGTTTAGGTTTTTATTAGGGTTAGGGTGTAATTTTATTTTAAGTTTAGTTTTAAGAAAATTTTTAAAAAAATGTTTAGAGCGCCAAGTTTTTTCCAAGTTTTCTTGGCCAGTAAGAACAAACAATAAAGATTTTTGATTGAAAAAAAAAAACAAATAGTAGTGTAGGCGCCGAAAGGCAAATAGATAAGTAAGTGTAGATTTTAGAGTACCTGTGAAGGGTCAGTAGTATCGTTTTAAGAACATGAATTGTTTAGATAGTAAGATAGATTTAATCATTTTTGTCTATTTTTTAAGGATCATGGATTTGTTTAATTAAAAATGTATTTTAAAGTTAAAAAAGTGTGCATACCCCAGGTGTGGGAAGCCCCGGTTCAAATACCGAGGGTGGAATAGTGACAGAGACACGTGATCCTTTTTTATTAAATTAACAATAAAAGCAAAGAGTGAAGTGAGAAGGGAGAAAGAGGCCGAGAGTGTGGCCTGGGGACAGAAGTGGATCGACGCGTGGCACATCAGGCCACAGCGCTGGCCAACCAGAAGATGATGCTGGCTTCTCGACCGATGCCAGCTCATCACGCCACTCTAGAGATGGCGAAAGCGAGAGGGGGAAGAGCAGGAGGCCCCTTCACCCCGCACCTAACCTGGTCCAGAGATCGAAGGCGAAGAAGACCACGCCATCGACCGTCACGTCACCAGCTAAATCAACGGGTGACGAAATAGCTGCAATATACACGGCAGCAACAACAACAGCGACAACAGCTGCACCAACCACAGTAGCGGCAACAACGTCCAAAGCTGCGCTAGCAGCACTAGCATCGGCCACAACGGCAGCTGCAACAATAACAACAGCAGAGAAGACGGCGGCTAGCTTACCAACAACATCAGCACCAGCAGCGCCGCCTTCAGCAACGGCGGCTACACTAGCCGACTCGATTATATACGAGTCGGCAGAAGGAGAAGGGAGATACCTGGGCCTGGGGAACAGGTACCAGGCCTTCTCCGCCAACGAAGAGGATGAAGAGCTGGAGGCTGAGCAAAGTCTCTCACGAATCGAGAGCCGCCAGCTCCAACTCAGCGTGAAGAAACGCAAAATAGAGCAGCAGGAGGCGGAACTGGCAGCCGTCGTCCAAGTAATGAAGGAGAAGTTGGCAGCGCACAAAGCGGCTCAGGCGGCTGCACGGCTGCGACAACAAGCCGTACAGTCGCAAAAACAGCTGGACAGCCAATGCCAGCAAAAGCAACAACAACAATCACCAGACATACCACAGGCGCTGCTAAAAGGCACCCAGCAGTCGCCAAAAAAACGCAGGGTCAACAGCAGCAGCAGCAGAAACATCAGCAACAACAACAGCAGCAGCAGAAACATTAGAAACAACAACAGCAGCAGCAAGCGAAAAAGCAGCAGCAACAAACACAACCTACGAAAACCAGATGCCCTCCTATAAACATCTTCGGTGCGGAGACCAAGGATCTCCAAAATCTATGTAAGTGGGCTGTAATACACTTAGACAAATTAGATGTCCCATACGAGATAAAGTATAGAATGCCCCTCAGGCACACCGTGTACTGCCACTATATGGCAGTGCACGAATTAATTAGGCAGGCGTTGGAGAAGGCGGGGAATGAGTACTACACGTACACCCCGAAAGGAGAAAAACTCCAGACTCTGCTCCTTAAGAGCGTAGATCCTTCTACGGATCCGGAGGAAATCCTCGCTGTGCTGCGCCCGGCGCAGAGCGACGATCTCCGCATAGTAGGAGCTAAGCCGTTTGTCACTGCGGTGGCACGAAGGGAGAATAGGCGTTTGCCTATGTTCCTCCTGTCCAGAGGTTCGGGCATGCCGCTGCGAACTGCAAGATGGAGTTCCGCTGCGTGAAATGCGCCAAGAACCACAGTAGTGGAGAATGTCCTCTAGGAAAGTACCAAGTCGAGGACAGGAGCACCCTCAAATGTGCTTTATGTAGGACTAACGGGCACCCCGCTAGTTATAGGGGCTGCCCAAAAGTGCAAGAACTCAAAAACAAGTTCGAAAGAGGGACACCAAAAACGGTGGCAGCAAAGCCAGTGCCTCGGGTTCCAGCCACCGCTGTTACGCCTGCCATCTCCTATGCCCAAATGGCGTCATGTAGAAGACCGGCACAACAGACAGTGCCAAAGGCGACCACGGTCCCAATGACCCGGCAGGAGGAGGCAAATACTGATCTGAACTCCATCTTGCTGGCTATACAGGCACAGATGGCTCAGATGCAAAAAAGCATTGCTGAACAAGCAGAGCGGACTGCTCGCTTAGAACAGCAGTTCCTTCAACAGACAGCCAGAATAGATCTCATCTACTCCAGACTGTCTGGCGAACAAGCCACAACGGCCCCAATATAATGGCTGCACGCGCAGCTGACGACCTTAAGATCCTTGCGATAAATGTCACTTCACTAATAGGGACCAACAGGAAACTTTCCTTCGGCCAACTGTTGAGAGACCACAATCCTGATGTGATAATGGTTAGCGAAACTAAGCTTAACCAAAAGTACACACTCAAGTATAATAATTACAATATTATTCGGAGAGACCGCATCCATAATGGAGGCGGAGTCGCTCTTTTAGTTAAGAAAACTATTAATCATAATATCATGTATATCAATGAAGCGCGTAGGTTTCGTTTGCTAGAGACGTGTATCGCACGCATTCCGCTCTCGGGTGGTAAGCGATTGTACGTGATCACTCTCTATGCACCAGATAATAATAATCTCGAACATAATTTCATTCCAGAGCTCGAAACTCTCTTCACTTGTCTCCGACTGAGCTCGGAAGATACTTATTATATCATTGCAGGATTTCAACTCCAGACATCAAGATTGGGATGCAATAGGAATTGCGCACGGGGGATCGCCTTGAACAACTGGTTGATTGGGGATGATGAGTTGAGGGCTGATTTGCTTGCAAACGAAATACCTTAATTTGCCAGAAGCGGGAATTATCTGGATCTACTATTGATTGACAGACGATTGATAGACTCAAACTCTTGCACAGAGGGTTTACAGATCCGAGAAGTCCGGAAGTCAGATCTCTGAAGTCAGAGATCAAAAACCTCCAACAACTAATAAAAATAAATTATAAACTTGCCATAAGCTTGCATTGGGGCAATAAAATCCGGGCTGTACGATCCAACAACCCGGGTATGTTCCCGCAAGTAAATAAATTTTTTCAGGAGGAAAGATAAAAATGACATTCCAACCGTCCGACTTCCGAGAACAAACGACAGGGCACAACTACTGACATCAGTTGATATAGATCCAGGTGAGTCCGTGCTAGATAACGAATTCTTCGTGGTCGAAGATCCCCAAGAGAAGGTCAATACCATAGGCGCTGTTTTCGAGAGAGTGTATAATGTCAACGAGGTCAGACGGACAAATCACGATCTAGAGAACAGAGCCTTGGTAAATCACTTCTGTCTCCGTGAGGAGATCAGTCGATGGCGATCTGAGAATCCTGGTTTCACCAGATTTGATGACGTAAATATGGCAAATAATCCCGTCACCAACGATGTAAATCACATCGTGATCACTCAGGAAGATCTCCAAGGGGTCTTTAAAGCCAGTAAGAACAAGAAATCGGCTGCGACAGATGGTATCGCGAACATCGTGCTCAATCATCTTCCTCCGGCGGCAGTGGAAAATTACACTACACTGTTTAACAGTGCGCTAAGTAATGCACATTACCCGGCACATTGGAAGACAGCTGTAGTGCAACCAATCCCTAAACGGGATAAAGACAAAAGCATTCCGTCTAATCTTCGGTAGATAAGTCTTCTTCCTTGAATCAGCAAGGCATTTGAAAAGATTGTCATTAGAGCTCTGCAGACATGGGTCGAGGACAACAGTATTCTGCCGGACAACCAGTTTGGATTTAGGGCAGGGTATTCGACAGTGCATGCTGCTGCAAAGTTGGTTTCCGACATACAATGGAATTTGGATAAAAATCAGTGTACGGGTGCCTGTCTGTTCGACTTGGAAAAGGCATTTGATACCGTTTGGTAAGAAGGCCTTTTCCTTAAGTTGGTCACACTTAGGCTAAATAAACCATTGCTATACATGATTTATAATATGGTAACAGGTAGGAAGTTCGTCGTGAAATGAGGCGGCGTAACTTCAAGTAGAGTATTTTGTGTATAAAACGGTCTACAACAGGGGGCTGTAGGATCTCCATTATTGTTTGCTATATTTACTGCAGATATTCTAAGGTCTATGCCGCACCTAATCGCGTATGCCGATGACCTAGTGGCTTACAGCTCAGCACCGAAGGTAGTAGTCATAAACACCCTGTTGCAACGGGATGCAAATAAAATAACTGAATTTTGTTATGACTGGAAGTTGCTTATCAACTTCCTAAAATGTGAAACTATTCTTTTCCGTGCCCCGGTGCATAGGGCTTCAAGTGATACGCGTAAGAACTGGAAAGAGTTTTGCATTGTTAACCATCAGGGCCAGCCATTAATCGTGAAAAGAGTATTCAGATATCTCGGCATTTGGTTAGATCATTTTCTGTATTTTCACAAACATATAGAAAGGACTCTAGCCAATGCTAGAAAAGCCTTCGCTGTGGCAAGTGGGTTGTTTTACAGCAGCCAACTTGATACCAGGGTGAAAGTGATCTGCTACATGGCCCTTATACGGCCGATCATGGTGTATGGTTGTCCCCTATGGTTCGGTGTGAGCCCTTCCCAGATGGAAAAGATGAGGGTGTTCGAGAGACGATGTCTTAGGAACTGTCTCCGGTTGTACTCGGACACCTGAGTCCGAGTACAAGAAGTACTTTCCCAACGAGGTCCTGTACAGCAGGGCTAACGTGAAAAGAGTAGACAATTTTATAATTTCTTTAACACGACGACACATTGCAAGGTATATGATGTCTACCAACAGTCTGATCTGCGGGGCTTATTACCCGAACTTTATGTATCATGAGAGGGTACGCCACACCGGCCTTATTCCACCTGAGGCTTTTCTCTATTTAGATACGTTAAATCTGATTCAGGACATGAGTGGATGTCCTATAATCTTCCACGCTGTACGCCGAACAGTTGACAGGCGACTCCTCTGTGTATCGGATATCGCTCGTGAACACGAAGATCAACTCCGGTTCAGTAGAGCGATCCCCGCTCGAGATAGGAGAGAGAGTGCAAAGGAGCGGCACTTCTTTTGGTGGTTACACCAGAACCAGTCTCCGCCTTTGACAGCACGACATTAATGTGATAGTCGGTCTGTTGGACAACAGCCCATTTACGTAGTCTTAAGTTAGGTTAAGTTAGACAAGGAAAAAAAGAAAAAAATAAAATATATATATATAATATATAGGAGGAGGACAGAGAGCAGCTGCTCAAAATCCAGAGGAAGAAAGAGGAGCAGGATATACATATATATGCAATCCAAAAAAAATGACAAGCCAGGAGAGCGGCCAAAGAACCTGCAAAGCAACAGCAGCACCAACAACATGAGCAGCAACAAAAACAGCAGCCAAAGCTGCAGCAACAACTTCAACAGTTGCCAAAGGGTCAGCGTAAATCAGCTACCAAACAACAACAACAGCAGCAGCAACAACAACAAACGCAGCATAAACGACAGCAGCAGAAGAACCAACAGCAGCAGCAGCAATCAACAACACCGAAAACAGAGAGATGCCCGCCAATAAACGCCTTCGGAATGGAGACTAAGGACGTTGACATACTATGTAAGTTGGCCACTGAAAAATCCTTTTCTATTAAATATAAAGGGCCCTTAAGGCTATCTATCCACTGCTTATCAGTGCCAGACTACCGCGCAGTAAAAGAAGAGTTAAGGGCGGCGGGGGCCGAGTTTTATTCGTATACTCCCAAAGAAGAAAAAGTGCAGACAATGCTCCGTAAGGGCATGGATCCAGCTACTGATCCCGAGGATGTTCTCGCTGAGCTGCGCCAGGCGCAGAACGACGATGTCACGTTCGTTGGTCTCCCTTCAACACTGCGGTAACGAGAAGGGAGAATAGGAAACTTACGTTCTTCCTTGTCCAGGTCAGCCCAGACAGCAAAAAAGACTTAGCGCATTATGTGCATTAATCGCTTAGGCTCTATTTCCTTTATATGGGAAACATTAAAAAAGACCAAGCTCATACTCCAATGTGCTCGTTGTCAGAGGTTTGGACATGCCGCGGCGAACTGCAACATGCAGTCTCGCTGCGTCAAATGCGCTAAAATCCACATCCAAGGGGAATGTCCCTTAGGGACGGAAAAGGTCGAAGACAAGAGTAAGGTAATGTGGGTAATCTGTAAGACCAATGGACACCCGGCAAACTATCGGGGATGCCCTAGAGTCCAAGAACTCAGAAAAATAATAGAGGCTAAAAAGAAAACAAAAATGGTAGAAGCGCCTCGTGCTCCATCTACCACTGTTACTCCGGCAGTCTCCTAAGCCCAAATGACACCAGGTAGGCGACCGTTACAACAGACAGTGCCGAAGGTGGCTGCGGTCCCAGTGACCAGGCAACCCGAAGCTGAAATGGATCTGAGGGCGGTCCTGCTCTCTATTCAGGGGCAGATCAATCAGCTCCAAAAGCAGTTCCAGGAGCAAGCAGCGCGGGTAGACCTCATCTACTCGACGTTGTTTGCCGTGCCTAACGCCACAACTTCCTAATGGCTGCTCACGCAGCCAGTAACCTTAAGATCCTAGCAGTGAACTGATTAGGACTGAACGAAAACTAACGTTCGGTAAACTTCTGCAAATCCCTCAGAATCCAATGAACCAAACGCGCAAACTCTGGTACAAGAATTACCACATAATTCGAAGAGACCGGCCCAAATCCTTGGGGGCGGGGTTGCTCTCCTATTAAAAAAAGGCCTATGTCGTAAGGTAATGTATAGCAGTGAAGTGCGAAGATTTCAAGTGCTAGAAACGTGTATTGCACGCATTCCGCTCTAGGGTGGAAAGCGGTTATATGTGATCGCGATCTATGCAGCTGACAATAGTGCCCTCAATAGAAACTTTGTTTCAGAATTCGACACTCTTTTCAGTAGCCTTCGACTAAGCTCGGAGGAGAACTATTACATCATTGCCGGGGATTTAAACCGCCAAACATAGAGAATGGGGCAATAGAGTGCATAACAGCAGGGGTACCTCCTTGTATAGCTGGTTGGTAGAGCACAATATTGAGTTCAAGCTAGATTTGCTTGCAACCGCTGCTATTCAGCTCCCGAGCGAGGTGGAAGAACTGGAGGAGTATGTACACAGGCACCCTTATAATTACAAATGATACACAGACGACTCTCTTAGCTCTTCGCTGCTATTCAGCTCCCGAACGAGATGGAAGAACTGGGGGAATATGTCCAGAGGCACCATTATAATTATAATAAGGCCCGCTGGCCACGCTTCTCCAGGTCTTTATCCATGGAACTACGATCGAGTGGGATCAATCCTCCGACGAACAGAAACCTGACAAACGAGGAGGTTGACAGGTACCTCAGACAAATGGATAACGTAATCAAACGCACCATGGACAAGATCATTACGAAGGTAATACAAATCGATGAAAGTGACGTTTATCAAAATGCTACCATCGATGCACTTCACGCGCACAAAAGTAGGCTGCTGTCAAAACTCAAACTCTTGTACAGTCGGTTTACAGACCCTCAAAATCCGGAAGTCAGGGCACTGAAGTCGGAGATCAAGAACCTCCAACAATTAATACGTATCAATTATAGCTTGGCTATAAGCTTGCAATGGGGCAATAATATCCGGGCTGTACGTTCTAATAACCCGGATATGTTCCCTCAAGTAAACAAAATATTTCGGAGGAAAGATCAAAACGACATTCAGACTATTAGACTTCCTAGGACGGCAAATAACGAACAGTTACTGACTTCTGTTGGCATAGATCCAGATGGGGCAGTGCTAGACAATGACTTCTTCGTGGTTGAAGATCCTCAGAAGAAGGTGAAAGCAATCGGTGCTGTATTCCAGCGAGTGTATACGGTTAACGAAGTTCGTAGGCCGAATCGCGAACTGGAGAACGAAGCCCTGCTGAACCACAGTAATCTTCGTAATGAGATAAAACAATGGCGATCTGAGAACCCATGTTTCACCAGGTTCAATGACGATTACATGGCAAATAGTGCCGTCGCCAATGATGGAAATCACATCTTGATTTCTCAAGAAGATCTCCAGGATATCAATAACTCGCTGCAGAAGAAAAAGTCAGTGGGAATCGATGGTTTACCTAATATTGTGCTTCGCCATCCCGAAGCTGTGCAGATTTTCACAACATTGTTTAACAATGCGCTGAGTAATGCATATTACCCAAAACATTGGAAAACAGCTGTGGTGCAACCAATCCCTAAACGGGACAAAGACAGATCAATCCCGACGAACCTTCGGTCGATCAGTCTTCTTCCTTGCATAAGCAAGGTTTTTGAAAAGATTGCCATTCGAGTTCTGAAACAATGGGTTGAGGAAAATAAAATCATATCGGACAACCAATTCGGATTCAGGGCGGGGCATGAAACCATACATGCCGCGTCTAAACTGGTGTTCGACATTCAATGGAATAAAGACAAAAAACAATGCACAGGTGCTTGTCTGATTGACTTGGAGAAAGCGTTCGACACGGTTTGGTTGGAGAGCCTCTTCTTCAAGCTGGTCAGGCTAGGCATAAGTAAACCATTGCTATAAATGATCTATGAAATAATAACAGGTAGAAAGTTCGTCGTGAAAAGGGAGCGGTTGGTTCGCCGCTCTTGTTTTCAATATTCACTGCAGATCTTATAGGTTCAATGCCGCACTTAATTGCGTACGCCGACGATTTAGTGGCGTACAGATCAGGTCCGAAGGTCGAAGTAATAAATATCTTGTTGCAACGTGACTTCGAACAAATTCAGCCATTTTGCGACGAATGGAAGTTGATTATCAACTTCCTGAAGTGTGAAACTATCCTTTTCAGAACCCCGTTGTACATGGCATCATGGGATACTCGCACAAACTAGCGTAAGTTCGGCATTTTGGACCCACAGGGACGGCTGTTAAATGTGAAAAGTGTAGTCAGATATCTTGGCATTTGTTTGGATCAGTATCAGTATTTTGACAAAACATATAGATATTGCTCTGACGAAAGCTAAAAAGGCCTTTGCTATGGCAACGGGGTTGTTTTACAGCAGCCAACTTGATGCCAGGGTGAAGGTAATCTGCTACATGGCCCTCATGCGGCCAATTATGGCGTACGGTTGTCCGTTGTGGTTCAACGTGAGTCCTTCCCAGATGGAGAAGATGAGGTTGAACAGGATAGATAATTTTATTATTAAGCTGATCAGAAGACATATTGCACGAGCTATGACTTCTTCTAACACTCTGACCTTTGGGGCTTACTACCCCAACGTAATGTATCACGAAAGAGTGCGCCTTACCGGCTTTATTCCTCCCGAGGCGTTCCTCTACCTCGACACTATTGGCTTAATACAGAATCCACACGGATGTCCTGTAATCTTCCATGTCGTACGCCGAACAGTGTATAGGCGACTTCAATATGAACGGGATGTCGCTCGCAGTCGCGAGGATCTCCTCCGGTTCAGTAGAGCGATCTCTGCTCGAGATAGGAGAGAATCTGCCAAAGAACGGCAATTTTACTGGTGGTTACAACAAAACCAGTCTCCGCCGCCGCTGACTTTTCTAAATGACCCGGTAGCTGACCATGGTGGCCAGTTACATAGGTTTTAAGGTAGTAATTAAGCAGAAAAAAAAAGTTTAAGTATAAAAAAATGTGTAAAACAAGAACCCAAAAAAAATTGCACCAAGGCGTATAAACTGTATATGTTAAGCATATACATAACATATACGCCCTGGTGCACGCGCCCGTATTGTTACGGACATAGTTAAGATGGTCTTAAGTTTTATGTTAGGGTAAGTTAGGATAAGGTAGGTTAAGTAGTTAAGTTAAGTTTAGCCAAGTTTTTTATCAGTTTTCTTGGTACATAAAAGATGAATAACAGTTTGTAGTCAAAGACTTAAAAAAACATAGATTAAGCCGAAAGGCACATGTATAATATAGATTAGATTAGCTTAGAGTACCCGCATAGGGTCAGTAGGTTAGCATTAAGAACAATTGTGAGTTCTTAAGTTAGTTAAGCTAGTTTTAAGTTTTTTTTGTCTAGCAAGTAAGTAAAAATACATTTCAATAAAAATAAAAAATAACTTACATTGAATGTGGATGTGGACATCCTAAAGTGGCTTTGAAACACATCGTCGGGAAACTTTCGAATTATGTTTATAAAGAATGGATTTATTGGAACAACTCTAAATTTTCTCAATTTTCACAATACTTTTTAAAACTTTATTCCACTTTTTTGTTCGAGAAATGTTTTTTGCATTTATGTTATGTTATTTTCATTTGTTACGCCGCCATTTCCAACGTTTATGAACACTCACGACTGATGACAATTGTACTAAAACAGGCCTGCAGACATTCTGTGTGTTCAATAATGCATGAGAAAAGAAATGCTTTCGTACTAACGCAGATTTCCGACGTTTATGAAAACACTCTTGCTCTCAAAGATAGAGAGAGCCGTGATAACGCCAGTGCCCGTGAACCCGAACAAATCCGTTGGTCTTCCTGGCGGAAGTAATGTTGAATAGTATATTTACGGATAGCCAGCAATTACAATAAATCCCCAAAGTTAACTAAAGTCGCCAGGTGACAGCCTAGTAACTCCTATGCACAGAAAAAAAATGCCAGATGGTCGACAGACATCATTTGTCGAATCTCCAAACAAATCTGACCAGGATCCACCAGGATCCAAAAATACCGGTCAAAGCACTAGTACACACAAAACAAAACTGGCTGGCTCCATAATCACTGCAAGTCTCTCTCGAATTTGTATAGTCTAAAGGATGTCATCGCTCATCTTTGAGAAGCGGCCAGCTTTGTCTCATGGGAAGCTATTGTGTTCCATCAGGACAACAGGCACATCTATAGTTACTCGCCAGGAGCTACGGAGAAAAACTCGCTTAGCATACGTCGATCATGTGGCAAAGCCGCCACGAAATATTCTACGTAAGCAGGAAATATTTGGAACAAATCTTCAGCTTATAGCGTCACCAGCTGCTAGAGGTCCTTCCTTGCCTTCAAACACAACCAATGTCGTAAAGGCTGGATATCCTAGGCTGACAAATGTAAAACCTATTCTTCATGCAAGGGTACAGAGAAACATTCTATTCATATCCACTTTACATATATATATTTAAATTGATTTAAATTGATTTTTTATTTTTAGATGTGAATTTATAAAGAAAAGATACGAAAGATAATAATTGTAGTAATATTAAAATTAACAATTATCGGACATTTTGGAATTGTCTTTAAGTCATACATTTTCTGTAACAAATGTTATCTTGAGAAAATATGTAGGTCGTGTTCGAATAAATTGTATTTTGAGACGATTTGAAAATTCACGTTATCAATTCAAAGTTTTTTTTCCAAACAAATTTCGACTTCACAAAACATGTAAGTTCAGATATTTTTGATCAAAAATATTCAAATTTTTAGATGTGAATTTTTTCAATTATGTAAATGAATTTGATGTGTTCGAAAGATATAAATATTGAAGAGATTAGATCTAAGAGTATGTTTATTAACTATAGATTAGAATATAAATATAAAAAGTTGCATATTTGGAAGAGTAAGCGGTGGTGAGCTCTTAGGATATCGTAAGCAACTATACGGAGTACAGTTTAAATTTAATAAGATAGAAGAAAAATGCATACTTGAGCTTGAAAGTAATGTAATAACTAAAATTACTTAAATTGTAGTCATTGGCAATCTGATGATATATTACGGGATTCGTAAAACATTTTTGGATCAACGGACTTAATGTTAATTGGCGACTTCAACGACAAAACTGCATTTTAATCGCAATTCTAAAGATGAAACTAATGATCCTAAGGGTGAGAAATACTGTTTGGCAGCGAAGAAGAAGCTACTACACAGATAGCGCCAATTCCAAAAATGTTGTGAAGGGGTGGATAGTCATGGGGAGATTTTTCATCGGAATTTAAACATAGAGATTGATCTTTTAAGGGTTTTGAATGGGGCTATAGAAAATATCACAGACGAACAATTAACGAACAAACTCACAGAATCAACCAAATTAAATAAAGGTGGTTCCATGATGAATGCAGGAAAGCGAGAGATATTTCTTTTGCATATATACGACTTTTTCGGAAAGCAATAATAGCTTAATTCTAGCAATGTATGCAGCAGCATACAAAAACAAAAAGTTTAAAGACGTAAAAAGCACATGATCGAAAAGAAATAGAATATATCAGCGCGGCCAGTCTTGGAAAGAAGTTAAAGTAGTTGTTGGGAATAGTATTGCAGTGGGGCTTCCTGTAGAATAGTTCGAATCACACTTCAGGCAACTTCTCAACGCAGAACTATTCGCACCGCCAATTCTATATGCAGCGCCTCTTACATTGGACTCGCCAATGATAGAAGAGCTTGAGATAGAAGAAGTCATCCAAAAATAATAAAGCCCCAGGCCCTTTTAAATTCTTCAAAAACTGCCCAGAGGAGTTCAAAAACCTACTCACAATAACCTTCAACAGAATTATTGAAAGAGCGGAAGTACCTGATGCATTCCTGGAAACAATCATATATACCCTTTACAAAAAAGGCAATTCCGTTCTATATAAAGGGCTGATTCAGTGGGTGGGAAGGAATCAGATTTTGCACGAGTCCCAAGATGGTTTCAGGAGAAGCCACTCATATTTTCATCACTATAAGAAGTTTAGCAGAGATCTATAGACGCTACTATTCATCTTATATATAAGTGATATCACAGAAGTTATTAAAGATGGAATTGAGCTTCGTCGAAAAAAAATACCAGCTTCAATATTTGCAGATAACACCGTTTTCCTCACAGAGACAGTTGAGGGCATATAGCTTATGATCAACGGATTACAATGATACTGTAAGTGTGCGAATCTAACTCCCAACCTGGACAAATCCAAAATGATGATTCTAAGAAATGACGGAGGCAGATATTCACGGAGTATCTGGGAGTGTTGATTTCCTCGAACTCAAACACAAACTTCAACTGAAACTAGCAGATTCTAAGCGTGCTATCTGTTATTTTGGTGCAGTTTTAGTCCCAAGAAGTGCGTTTCACACACATCTAAGCAAGCAATATTTCGAAAAACTACTACATAAGCCCTCCATTTCAGCTACATAATGCATGTTTTGACAATGTAGGAATAGAGAATTCCAAAAATAGTACTAAAACATTAAAACATCGAAATTGCATTATTAACGAGAATTTTAGAGGAAAAAAATAACCAAACATCTGTAAATTTGTTCAAAAGCTTCTGATCAAAATTCGAAACAAATTATGTCAATCTGATAGACGGCTCATAGTCTTACAACCATCAATGGCCGACGTTTGTATCGCGTCGCAGTCATCTAAAGCCTATGATAGCGAGATAGATGCCGTCACATAAGCAGGAAGCAGAATCCAGCTGATTTGATTTCTAGAGGATGCAACCCACAGAAACTAGATAACAACAGGTTGTGGTTCACGAGACATCTTTAACGGAGGATGAAATGATGTGGCCTAGATCGGTAACCTGATACTAAGCTGTCTGCTGAAATACTTGAAAGGAAACTTACATCAGGCGCGTTCTTTGTCTGAGAAGAAGATGACATCATTGCCCTCAACAAATTTAAGGAAATATCTGGAGATCTCATATATCATCATTGTCGCCTTTTGTTTACGGTTAGTCTATTTATCATATCGATTATCTGGTTATCATGAAAGAACCCATCACTTGAGAGCTTAAGAACTGATAGCCATTATAAGACAGAAGTATTGGCCTGTTCATGGAAAAACTTTTCTCAAAAAGGACGATTAATAAATGCGTACATTGTTTGAAAATTAATCCTAAAAGTAGAATTTTCCAATGATAGCAAATCTACCGCACGATAGAGTTGACCCGTGACGTCCCTTTTCGGTGTGGGTTGAGTAAAATTACATATAGCAATGCTACAAACTACTAACGGCCACTGGTACAGTGAAAATGTGTCCGCTTCTAAGTGTTGAAGACAACAAATTCCTTCAAGGCGGTTATGATGTTGGTGCGATTTGACATGATTTGCTGAATGATATCCCTGTAACCCATTGGCTCATAGATGTCGGTAAATTTGAGGGGATGTAGCAAGAATTTTCATTTTATTGGCTAAACTGAATTCACCATCGAAGTGACACTTGTAATAAAGATCTGAATTATAACACATATGAAGCAGTCTTTAATATCTGAATCATTCAAAAATATCATGTCAATGAAGGAATAGGGGGAATAGTAAAAAAGCTTATATCATTGTCCAAGTACATCTAAGTACCACCGTAAAATATTAGGTGGAGTAAAAAGAAATCCATTATTTTTCCAACAGATTGATTTTGTAATCTATATCTCGCATCAGATTTCGGAGATAACTTTTCGGATAGTTTGAGTCGGATAGATAGAGTCTGACTGACATGTAAGCACTATTTTTACTGCCCAGGGGCTAAACATTGCAAATAATCAACAGTTTTTAAACATGACATTACTCGATAGGATATTTATGGTAAGCATTGGCTTGGGGTGTTTTCATAAACGTCAGTCTAACAAAGGTCTGCGTCAGACATGTTAATTAATGCAGATTGACGATCGTACTAACTTAGGCGAGCCGCAGTAATACTGTTCATAAACATCAATATGTCATCGATGTCGGACAGATTGTGCAGTCATTATTTTTTGGATGCAAAAAGGACGCGATTGGAAGGAAAAATCTTTAGAGTAGGCATTATTTTAGAAATATTTTTACTCGCCAAAAATGTAAGTATTTACATTTTCTAAAGTTTACGCCGGCAAGAAGAAACAAACTTCATTGTGGAGGACAGTTCTGTCCAAAATGAAGACAACAAGTTCATAGATGTTCTGGACATTAGGAAAAAAGTTGAAACCTTAATGACTTCCTACAAACGAATAAAAGAGTGCGAGAAGATTGGAGCTAATCACGAGCCTTCAAGAATTATTAGCTCAATCAAATTAAAAGAAACGTACGGTTACCTCATGCAACATTTGTACACCTGATTTTAATGTTTTAGAATTCTGAACTTTTGTTTTAATCTATTAAACGCCTGTTCAATACAGACCCTGTTGGATGAATAAATTCTATGAATAAAATTGAATTTTCTTTCCATAGTAGAAAGATATCCATTCTCCCGGTAGGGGACAAGAAGGTAAGTTGTAAGTGGATACGCTGAATCACCTAAAATATGACCACAGCCTACTACATACTCCGAATTAGCCCTTACTTCTTCCCGATTGAACTGCTTTCCCAAAGTCTTCCCGGAAAACCGAAAACAACATCGAGGAATTTTTGGTTACTATCACAAATTGCATTTGAATTATAGAATTTATTTCGTAACATTTAATTAACTAGATAAGTGACGTTTACCTGAAGATTGATTGAACATATTCCTTTTCTATTGTAGTAGCAGGGAAGGGAATGTGGCTCCCGTCCACACAATTGTAAAACGTCCCTTTTCGGTGTGGGTTGAGTAAAATTATATATAGCAATAATGCTACAACTTAGGAGGGAATCAAATGGCGAACTACTCCTAGGTCTCCATACTTCGGTAGGTTATGAAAGGCGGCTGTAAAAATGGCAAAATATCATATGAAAAGATTATTAAATTTGGCTTCCCTTACATATGAAGAACTCCGAAGATCCATCGGGTTTCGAACCGTTGATACCTGGTAATATTTTAGTGGGATGTCGTTTACAGGCAACAGCAGATCCCGATTTTAACGACAAGAATCTTACTCGGATGAGTATTTGCAAGATCTGTATCCACGTAAGAAGTGGCGTCGAACGCCTAGAACACTGCATCCCGGCTTAAATGGTATTGAGGTAGAATTTTGAAGCTATATGAAGTTGCAGATGGGATTTCTCGAGTTGCCATCGAACTAACGGCCACTGGTGCAGTGAAAATGTGTCCGCTTCTAAGTGTTGAAGACAACAATTCAAAAATATCATGTCAATGGAGGAATAGTAAAAAAGCTTATATCATTGTCATATGTATAGGAACAAATTTAGAGTAGACATTATTTTAAAAATATTTTTACTCGCAAAAAATGTAAGTATTTTTTGTAAATATATTTTGTTATTACCTTTGCATAGTCATTTTTTGTTTTCAAAGGGAAAACTAAGGTTTCGTGTTGAAAAATGGCCATACAAAACAGAATTGATATGAAGGCAGAGTTTAACGCCGTCAAGAAGAAAGAAATTTCATTGTGGGGGACAGTTCTGTCCAAAATGAAGACAACAAGTCCATTTTCGGAGTTAGATGGTCTGGACATTAAGGAAAAAGTTGAAAACTTAAAGACTTCCTACAAACGAATAAAAGAGCGTAATAACGAATCAGGGCGATAAGCAACGATTTGGGAGTTTTTCGGCATATTTGATGAAGCCTACGGTGGAAGACACAGTGTATTTACCCCACAAAAAATCCTTTTTTCAAGCTCGTCATTTCAAAATAATAAACATAATGAATTTGCTGAGGACGAAAGCGTTTTCGAAATACAAACCAAAAGAAAACGCACGGAAGAAGAACTCCTTCATTTTTTTAAGAAGGAAGCAGAAAAGGATGGCTTAAAGCACCGAGAACTTATTGCAATCGAAAATCGAAAATCGCGAACGCGAGTCTTCAAGAATTATTAACTCAATCAAATTAAAAGAAACGTACGGTTACCTCATGCAACATTTGTACACCTGATTTTAATACTTCAATTATTTTAAGCCTGATTTTATGAATTAATTAGTTTTATATTGTTTATGTTTTTTGTTTTTGAAATAAAATACAATTTTTAAGTTAAATTCATTGTTTTATTAATACTTTATGAACAAAAGAGCATAGCAATGTGATTTCTCTTTTGTTTTGCTTCTTCGTTTATGCTTGAGTTGTTTTGCGTACTCTCATTCCGCTTGTGCTCATCAGATTCAGTGTTTAACATTTGAATAATGGTATCCTCTCCTAGTCCGTCTTTCTCTATTATAATAATGTGAAAGATGATGCAAGCCATAACAACAAATTTTAATTATTTCAGGTATTTTATGTAAACATGTTTTAGAATTCTGAACTTTTGTTTTAATCTATCAGACGCTTGTTCAATACAGACCCTGTTGGAACCATGAATAAAATTTAATTTTCTTTCCATAGTAGAAAGATATCAATTGTCCCGGTAGGGGACAGGAAGGTAAGTTGTAAGTGGATACGCTGAATCACCTAAAATATGACCATAGCCTACTTCATCCTCCAAATTAGCCCTTAACTTCTTCCCGATTGAACTGCTTTCCCAAAGTCTTCCCGGAAAACCGAAAACAACATCGAGGCATTTTTGGTTACTATCACAAATTGCATTTGAATTATAGGATTTATTTAGTAACATTTAATTAACTAGAAAAGTGTCGTTTACCTGAAGATTGATTGAACATATTCCTTTTCTATTGTAGTAGCAGGGAAGGGAATGTGGCTCCCGTCCACACAACCGACTACATAAGGAATTGGATTTATGCGTAGATTCTGGAAGACTTCCATGATTTTTTTGCTTTCGTTTGTATTTGACCATTTTACAAATTTCCGCCTCAACTGATACATAAGTTGAGTTATTTCCAAAAAATAATAAAATGCAGCTGGAACTGCAACATTGAATTGTTTGCAAATCGTTAAGGACAAAGCGATTTTCAGTGCTGCTTTTGGTCGGCCGGTAATTCTTGTTTTCCATAAAATGTTTAACTCATTTTCAAATATCTATGGATAGGGATCTTTGAACTTATTTATTTTGTATTTGTCATATGAAAGAACTTATATTGAATGAGGATCTGGACATCCTAAAGTGGCTTTGAAACACATCGTCGGGAAACTTTAGACTTATGTTTATAAAGAATGATTTTTTTGGAACAACTCTAAGTTGTCTCAGACCCACAATACATTTTAAAACTATATTCCTCTTTTTTGTTCGAGAAATGTTTTTTGCAATTATGTTATGGTTTTTTTCCGCCAGTAACTCAAAAATAAAATTCCGAATCATTTGATTCGCCGCCATTTCTAACGTTTATGAACACTCACGACTGATGATTGATGAATTGTACTAAAGTAGGCCTGCAGACATTCTGCAGCGTATGTGTGTTCAAAAACGCAATGGAAAAGAAATGCTTTTGTACTAACGCAGATTTCCGACGTTTATGAAAACACCCTTGCTCTCAAAGATAGAGAGAGCCGTGATAACGCCAGTGAACCCAAACAAATCCGTAGGCCTGCAGACATTCTGCAGCGTGTATGTGTTCAGAAACGCATGAGAACAGAAATGCTTTTGTACTAACGTAGGTTTCCGACGTTTATGAAAACGCCCTTGCTCTCAAAGATAGAGAGAGCCGTGATAACGCCAGTGCCCGTGAACTCGAACAAATCCGTTGGTCTTCCTAGCGGAAGTAATGTTGAATAGTCTATTTACGGATAGCTAGCAATTACAATAAATCCCCAAAGCAAAGCTGACGGACTAACTAAAATCGCCAGATGACAGCCCTATAACTGTCAGATTGTCGACAGACATCACACTCAAAACAAAACTGACCTCACCACGATCAACAAAACAAAACTGGCTGGCTCTCATAATCACTTCAAGTCTCTCTCCAATTTGAAACACCCACCTGGTGGTACAATGGCAAGGGGTCATCTACTATGGGCTGCTCTCCTACTGCAAAACTCTTTATTCGGGCCTATATTGTCAACAATTGTATAGTAAAGGATGTCGTCGCTCATTTTTGAGATGCGGCCAGCTTCGTCTCATGGGAAGCTATTGTGTTCCATCAGGACAACACCCACATCGATAGTTACTCGCCAGGAGCTACGGGAGATTGGTTGAGGGTTCTAAGGCATCCACCTTGTAGGCTTGACCTAACACTAAGCTATTACCACCTGTTCCTGTTCATGGCGAACGATTTTGCTAATGAATTGTCCGCCTTAAGAAACGCTTGAAAAACAAGCGTCGATAGTAGGGACGAAGACGTAAACAAGAGAGGCAACAACAAGAGTGCAACGAAACGGCGATATTTCTACTCCAGTGATATATGATGATGATGACTGGACCAGACTTAAAAATCATTTTAACTTTGTTTTCACTGGCATTCGAATCGGGGACCTCACTAACCAAGCGCAGGCATTTAGCCAACTGCTCAATCCAGTCGCCTTTTTACTATGCCTTAAACGGCATACTATCGCAATAATGCTAGATTTTAAATTATTGCACCTTATATTATGATAAGCACATATAAAATGTATAAAAACACTTTATTTATAATTTGAATACAGGATCTGAGAAGAACCTTGAAATGACATCACATCAAATGCAACTTTGTTCTAAAAAGAAAGTGGAGAAATCGATTGCTCCGTGTGTGCCAGTTTTTCAAATGCGCTTGTAATGTGCTGTGGAGACAATAATAGAAAACAGAAGAATCTGAAGAGGCGCTCGCTGGAGAGAAATAATGTTAAACATATGTCCAAACAAAAAAAAATCTAGCGAAGACGATAATAATGAAAATTATATCGATAGTACTAAATTCAATTGCTAAATCTTTTATTTCTCAGATATCGAAAGACTCACACAAACTGCAAGATTTTAGTTTATTCTGGACTGAAAACAGGAGCATTGTTGACTGCCGATTGTTTGATATATGCATTCGTGTACTGCAAAAGAATATTGATGATAAATACTCTAAAATTGCACTTAATTTTTTTATATCACATTACATTACAGCTCTAGAGCTTACTGCAGGAGTACCATTTGATCCACAACAGTTGCACGCAGTTGAAAATTTTAATTCTTATTTATTGGAAGATACTGATACTTTGTGGGAACAGCATGTGAAACGAAATTTTCGTAAAGGTATCAAACAGGAGGATAAAACCTGGCGGGAAATGTTTTTGGGATATTATTTAAAATTGAATGCCTCTTATGTCAAATGTATGCAAAGCCGCCACGACGTATGCAGGAAATATTTGGAATAAATCTTCGGCTTATAGCGTCACCAGCTGCTTCCTTCCTTGTCTTCAAACACAACGAATGTCGTAAAGGCAGGAGATCCTAGGCTGAAAAATGTAACACCTATTCTTCATGCAGGGGGTACAGAGAATCATTCTATTCATATCCACTTTACTTAAATATATATAAACTGATTTTAGGCAACGCTCAGGTGCAGCAAAAACGAGCTCCTCTTACATTTCATATATGTATGTTAATGTATCTACCTATGCATGACTTTATTAACATGCAATGAATTGAAATCAGGGCTGTAAGTCGAAGGTCGCACCAATAAGCAAGAATCGCATCACACTACTACTCCTTGAATTATGTGCGGCTACAATGATGGTAATGTTAGTGGATAACTTCCAATATTTCTACATTAATAATATTAAGCTATAATGTTACAGGACAATTTTTTAAATGTGGATTTTTTCAATTATGTAAATGAATTCGATGTGTTCGATTTGTTTGAAAGATATAAATATCGGAGAGATTAGATCTAAGAGTAGTAGTAGAGTAGAGAGTAGAGTTTATTAACTATAAATTAGAATAAAAACCGGCTGTGAAAATTTGCATATTTGGAAGAGTAAGCGGTGGTGAGCTCTTAGGATATCGTAAGCAACTATAGGGAGTACAGTTTAAATTTAATAAAATCGAAGAAAAATGCATACTTGACCTTGAATATAATATAACTAAAATTACTTAAATTGCAGTCATTGGCAATCTGATGATATATTACGGGATTCGTAAAACATTTTTGGATCAACGGGCTTAATGTGAATTGTCGACTTCAACGAGAGAATAGGCTTGGCCCAAAATAACCCTTTCGTAGGCATGGTAACGACAAACCTGCATTTTAATCACAAGTCTAAAGATGAAACTGATGATCCTAATTGTGAGAAATACTGTTTAATATGTCTGACAGAATCGGGTAGGCACAACCTGGCGATGCCCAGTGTTGTAACTTTTTCTACACACCAATTGTGCTTATTTTACCTCCAAGTGGTAGCCATCGGGTACTGGTTGTAGTTTACCCGAGCTCAACTTGCCAAACTTATTAGTGCGACCTCTTGTCCTAGGGGTGACAAAAAAGGAACTGGCCCTCCAGGTTGGGGGTTGTGCCGTCGGGGTAACTGCCCGGCCACATGAAAAAAAAAAATGTAGTTACGAAGCAACAACAAGCCTCGGAAACGGAGGCTTTTACTGACGACAAACCCTGCAAACGATATACGGACAACGATCTTCGGATCTGTACGTGGAATGTAAGGTCCCTTTATAGGCCACGTGCAGCCGAACAATTAGCGGAAGCCCTAGACTGCTGCAAAGCAGATATAACCGCCAAGAAGTGCGATGGGATGGACCGGGCAAAAGAAGGCTGAAAAACTGTGATATATATTACGGTGACTGCTACAAACAGCAAAAACAGCGCCTATTTGGATGTGCATTTGTCGTTAGAGGCAGACTACGACAAGAAGTCTTATCGTTCAGATCCGTGAACGAGCGCCTCACGACAATTCGCATCCAGGCTAAATTTGCCAACATAAGCCTTATATGCGCACATGCCACAGAGGAGAAAGATGACGACACCAAAGACAAGTTCTATGAGCTCCTGGACAAAACTTATGAGCAATGCCCTAGCTACGACATTAAAATTGTCCTTGGCGATTTTAACGCAAAGCTTGGAAAAGAAAACATCTTTGGTAGTACGGTCGGGAAGCACAGCCTACACGACACCACATCCGATAACGGATTTAGGCTGATCGGCTTTGCTGCGGGGCGAAATGTTGTAGTAGCCAGTACAAGATTTCCACATCTCGATATCCACAAAGGAACATGGCGATCTCCTGATCAATCAACCGTCAATCAGATTGATCATATTGCGATCGACGCAAGGCACTCCTCCAGTATTATAGATGTTCGAACGTTCCGAGGCGCCAACATTGACTCGGACCACCACCTTGTTGTAGCCAAGATAAGGTTGCGGATATCCCGAACACCGCCAAGACAAAGAAATACTGTGAGGAAGTTTAACGTCAGCCGGCTACAATCGCAAGAGATTGCCAAATCCTTTTCCGATCGTGTCTCCCTTAACCTCTTAAGAAATCCTACGCCGCCAACATCAAGTATTGAAGATCAGTGGCAGCATTGCCAAAAAGCCACCAGAGATGCCGCCTCTGATGTGCTGGGTTTCAATCCGCCACTACAACGAAACCCCTGGTTTGACAACGAGTGTCGGCAGGCGAATGCAGCCAAGCAAGAAGCATACAAAGCGGCACTGCAAAGAAGGACAAGAGTTGCTCGGGAGCTCTACGAGCAGAAGAGGAGAGACGAACACCGGCTTCTCAGGAGAAAAAAGAAGGAGCATGAGAAGCGCGCGATCGGCAAACTAGAGGGATATTACTGCAGGAATGAGGTAAGGAAATTTTACCAAAGGGTAAAGTTAACCAGTCAAGGTTATAAAGTCCGAACCGAAGCCTGTAAGGATGATCAAGGGAACATCGTAGTAGAGTCACAGTCGATGCTGAGGATATGGAGAAACCATTTCTGCAGACTGTATAACGGCGACGAAGAACCAAATTCCGCTGTCAGGCAGAACGAACCATTCAACCCCAATGAAAGGGACGATGAAGATCAACAATTCCGTCCACCCGACCCAGATGAAGTGAGGATTGCCATATCCAAACTAAAATCCAACAAGGCTGCGAGAGCTGACGGCCTACCCGCCGAGCTTTTTAAGGCCGCAGGCGATGATTTGGTAAGGAGCATGCACCAACTCATCTGTAAAATATGGTCGGAGGAAAACATGCCCGATGAATGGAACCTCAGCATAGTCTGCCCGATCCATAAAAAAGGAGACCCTTTGAACTGCGCCAACTACAGAGGCATCAGTCTCCTAAGTATCGCATATAAAATCTTATCTGCCGTACTGTGTGAACGCCTAAAGCCATTCGTCAACAACCTGGTCGGTCCATACCAGTGTGGCTTTAGGCCAGGAAAATCCACCATCGACCAAATATTCACACTGCGGCAGATTTTGGAGAAAACCCAGGAGCAACAAATCGATACCCACCACCTTTTTATCGATTTTAAGGCCGCGTATGATAGCATTTATAGAGACGAGCTATACAGAGCAATGTCTAGTTTTGGCATCCCTACCAAACTCGTCCGTTTGTGTAGGATGACGATGGAGAATGCACGCTGCTCCATCAAGGTCGGTAAAGACCTAACCGAGACCTTTGATGTCAAAAAAGGATTCAGACAAGGCGACGCGTTGTCATGCGACTTTTTCAACATCGTTCTTGAAAGAATTGTTCAAAACTCGAACGCCAACACCAGAGGAACAATCTTTCAGAAGTCCGTCCAACTACTCGCATATGCCGACGATATTGACATTATCGGAAGAACACAGCGTGATGTCAATGGCGCTTTTGTGGGTATTGCAACGGAGGCCGCGAAGATGGGTTTAGCGGTAAACGAGGGTAAGACCAAGTATATGCAGTCAACGAGAAAGGACACCCAACACCGAAGTCTCGGTCAGAAAGTCACAGCAGACAGATATAACTTTGAGGTAGTCAAAAACTTTGTCTACCTAGGCACCGCTATCAATTCAGACAACGACACCAGCGCTGAAATCAAACGAAGAATAACTCTTGCCAATCGCTGCTTCTTTGGGCTAAGAAAGCAATTGGTAAACGAAGCCCTCTCTCGAACAACCAAGCTAACGCTTTACAAGACCTTAATCGTCCCAGTCCTGCTATAGGCGCGGAGGCATGGACTTTATCAAAAGCGGATGAAGCTGCTCTTGGTTGCTTCGAGAGGAAAATTCTTCGTGTGATTTTCGGTCCCGTCTGCATAGATGGTGAGTGGAGGAGGAGATATAATGACGAACTATACGGGCTGTTTAGCGACATCGACTTAGCCAGAAGAGTGAAGATCCAACGATTGAGGTGGCTAGGTCATGTAGAGCGGATGGAAACCAATGCTCCGGCCCGAAAAGTCTTCGAATCCACCCCCGAGGGACGGCGCAGTAGAGGAAGACCGCGACTCAGGTGGCGCACGCAAGTGGAAAGGGACCTCAACCAACTATGCGTGCGAAACTGGAGACAGCTAGCTAAAGATCGAGCTGGCTGGAGACGCTTGTTGGTTGAGGCCCAGGTCCACCCCGGACTGTAGCGCCACCTTAAGTAAGTAAGTAAGTATGTCTGGCAGCGATGAATAAGCTACTGCACAGATAGCCCCAATTCCAAAAATGTTATGGAGGGGTGGATAGCCATGGGGAGATTTTTTATCGGAATTTAAACATAGAGATTTGATCTTTTAAGGGTTTTGAATGGGGCTATAGAATATATCACAGACGAACAATTAACGAACAAACTCACAGAATCAACCAAATTAAATAAAGGTGGTTCGATGATGAATGCAGGAAAGCGAGAGATATTTCTGTTGCAAATATACGACTTTTTCGGAAAGCAATAATAGCTTAATTCTAGCAATGTATGCAGCTGCAAACACAAAGTTTAAAGACGTATGCTCCATAACGAAAAAAGCGCATGATCAAAAAAAAAAAAAGAAAAAAGAATATATCAGCGCGGCCAGTCTTGGAAAGAAGTTAAAGTAATTATTGGGAATAGTATTGCAGTGGGGCTTCCTGTAGAATAGTTCGAATCACACTTCAGGCAACTTCTCAACGCAGAACTATTCGCACCGCCATTTCTATATGCAGCGCCTCTTACATTGGACTCGCCAATGATAGAAGAGCTTGAGATAGAAGAAGTCATTTACAAGTCGAAAAATAATAAAGCCCCAGGCTCTTTTAAATTCTTCAAAAACTGCCCAGCGGAGTTCAAAAACCTACTCACAATAACCTTCAACAGAATTATTGAAAGAGCGGAAGTACCTGATGCATTCCTGGAAACAATCATATATACCCTTTACAAAAAAGGCAATTCCGTTCTATATAAAGGGCTGATTCAGTGGGTGGGAAGGAATCAGACTTTGCACGAGTCCCAAGATGTTTTCAGGAGAAGCCACTCATATTTTCATCACTATAAGAAGTTTAGCAGAGATCTATAGACGCTACTATTCATCTTATATATACGTGATATCACAGAAGTTATTAAAGATGGAATTGAGCTTCGTCGAAAAAAAATACCAGCTTCAATATTTGCAGATAACATCGTTTTCCTCACAGAGACAGTTGAGGGCATATAGCTTATGATCAACGGATTACAATGATACTGTAAGTGTGCGAATCTAACTCCCAACCTGGACAAATCCAAAATGATGATTCTAAGAAATGACGGAGGTAGATATTCACGGAGTATCTGGGAGTGTTGATTTCCTCGAACTCAAACACAAACTTCAACTGAAACTAGCAGATTCTAAGCGTGATATCTGTTTTTTTGGTGCAGTTTTATTCCCAAGAAGTGCGTTTCACACACATCTAAGCAAGCAATATTTCGAAAAACTACTACATAAACCCTCCATTTCAGCTACATAATGCATGTTTTGACAATGTAGGAATAGAGAATTCCAAAAATAGTACTAAAACATTAAAACATCGAAATTGCATTATTAACGAGAATTTTAGAGGAAAAAAATAACCAAACATCTGTAAATTTGTTCAAAAGCTTCTGATCAAAATTCGAAACAAATTATGTCAATCTGATAGACGGCTCATAGTCTTACATTGGATTTCATCTGACAACCATCAATGGCCGACGTTTGTATCGTGTCGCAGTCATCTAAAGCCTATGATAGCGAGATAGATGCCGTCACATAAGCAGGAAGCAGAATCCAGCTGATTTGATTTCTAGAGGATGCAACCCACAGGAACTAGATAACAACTGGTTGTGGTTCACGAGACATCTTTAACGGAGGATGAAATGATGTGGCCTAGATCGGTAACCTGATACTAAGCTGTCTGTTGAAATACTTGAAAGGAAACTTACATCAGGCGCGTTCTTTGTCTGAGAAGAAGATGACATCATTGCCCTCAACAAATTTAAGGAAATATCTGGAGATCTCATATATCATCATTGTCGCCTTTTGTTTACGGTTAGTCCATTTATCATATCGATTATCTGGTTATCATGAAAGAACCCATCACTTGAGAGCTTAAGAACTGATAGCAATTATAAGACAGAAGTATTGGCCTGTTCATGGAAAAACTTTTCTCAAAAAGGACGATTAATAAATGCGTACATTGTTTGAAAATTAATCCTAAAAGTAGAATTTTCCAATGATAGCAAATCTACCGCACGATAGAGTTGACCCGTGACGTCCCTTTTCGGTGTGGGTTGAGTAAAATTATATATAGCAATGCTACAAACTACTAACGGCCACTGGTACAGTGAAAATGTGTCCGCTTCTAAGTGTTGAAGACAACAAATTCGTTCAAGGCGGTTATGATGTTGGTGCGATTTGACATGATTTGCTGAATGATATCCCTGTAACCCATTGGCTCATAGATGTCGGTAAATTTGAGGGGATGTAGCAAGAATTTTCATTTTATTGGCTAAACTGAATTCACCATCGAAGTGACACTTGTAATAAAGATCTGAATTATAACACATATGAAGCAGTCTTTAATATCTGAATCATTCAAAAATATCATGTCAATGAAGGAATAGGGGGAATAGTAAAAAAGCTTATATCATTGTCCAAGTATATCTAAGTACCACCGTAAAATATTAGGTGGAGTAAAAAGAAATCCATTATTTTTCCAACAGATTGAATTTGTAATCTATACCTCGCATCAGATTTCGGAGATAACCATATAGTTTTGTAATTGATGATGGAAATCGTCGAGTCTGACTGACATGTAAGCACTATTTTTACTGCCCAGGGGCTAAACATTGCAAATAATCAACAGTTTGGAAACATAACAGTACTCGATAAGATATTTATGGTGAGCATTGGCTTGGGGTGTTTTCATAAACGTCAGTCTAACAAAGGACTACGTCAGACATGTTATTTAATGCAGATTGACGATCGTACTAACTTAGGCCAGCCGTTGTACCTACTGTTCATAAACATCAATATGTCATCGATGTCGGGCAGATTGTGCAGTCATTATTTTTAGGATGCAAAAAGAACGCGATTGGAAGGAAAAATGTTTAGAGTAGGCATTATTTTAGAAATATTTTTTATCGCAAAAAATGTAAGTATTTTTTGAAAATATATTTTGTTATTAACTTTGCATAGTAATTTTTTGTTTTCAAAGGGAAAACGAAGGTTTCGTGTTGAAAAATGGCCATACAAAACAGAATTGATATGAAGGCAGAGTTTAACGCCGGCAAGAAGAAACAAATTTCATTGTGGAGGACAGTTCTGTCCAAAATGAAGACAACAAGTCCATTTTCGGAGCTAGATGTTCTGGACATTAAGAAAAAAGTTGAAAACTTAATGACTTCCTACAAACGAATATGCCTTTTGGGATATCTGATGAAGATTACGGTTTAAGCCTGATTTTATGAATTAATTAGTTTTGTATTGTTTATGTTTTTTTGTTTTTGATATAAAATACAATTATTAAGTTTTATTAATACTTTGTGAACAAAAGAGCATATCAATGTGATTTCTCTTTTGTTTAGCTTCTTCGTTTATGCTTTAGTTGTTTTGGGTATTCTCATTCCGCTTGTGCTCATCAGATTCAGTGTTGAACATTTGAATAATCTTATTCTCCCCTAGTCCGTCTTTCTCTTTTATAATAATGTGAAAGATGATGCAAGTCATAACAATAAATTTAAATTATTTCAGATATTTTATGTAAACATGTTCTAGAATTCTGAACTTTTGTTCTAATCTACGAAACGCCTGTTCAATACAGACCCTGTTGGAACTATGAATAAAATTGAATTTTCTTTCCATAGTAGAAAGATATCCATTGTCCCGATAGGGGACAAGAAGGTAAGTTGTAAGTGGATCCGCTGAATCACCTAAAATATGACCACAGCCTACTTCATCCTTAAAATTAGCCCTTAACTTCTTCCCGATTGGACTGCTTTCCCAAACGCTTCCCGGCAAACCGAAAACAACATCGAGGAATTTTTGGTTACTATCACAAATTGCATTTGAATTATAGGATTTATTCAGTAACATTTAATTAACTAGATAAGTGACGTCTATTGTAGTAGCAGGGAAGGGAATGTGGCTCCCGTCCACACAACCGACTACATAAGGAATTGCATTTATGCGTAGATTCTGGAAGACTTCCATGATTTTTTTGCTTTCGTTTGTATTTGGTCATTTTATAAGTTTCCGCCTCAACTGATACAAAAGTTGAGTTATTTCCAAAAAATAATAAAATGCAGCTAGAACTGCAACATTGAATTGTTTGCAGATCGTTAAGGATAAAAAGCGATTTTCAGTGCTGCTTTTGGTCGGCCGGTGATTCTTGTTTTCCATAAAATGTTTAACTCATTTTCAAATATCTATGGATAGGGATCTTTGAACTTATTTATTTTGTATTTGTCATAGGGAATAACTTACATTGAATGTGGATCTGGACACTAAAGTGGCTTTGAAACACATCGTCGGGAAACTTTAGAATTATGTTTATAAAGAATGATTTTTTGGAACAACTCTAAGTTTTCTCAGACCCACAATACATTTTAAAACTATATTCCTCTTTTTTGTTCGAGAAATGTTTTTTGCAATTATGTTATGTTTTTTTCCGCCAGTAACTCAAAAATCAAATTCCGAATCATTTGATTCGCAGCCATTTCTAACGTTTATGAACACTCACGACTGATGATTGATGATTTGTACTAAAGTAGGCCTGCAGACATTCTGAAGCTTGTATCTGTTCAAAAACGCATGGGAAAAGAAATGCTTTTGTACTAACGCAGATTTCCGACGTTTATGAAAACACCCTTGCTCTCAAAGATAGAGAGAGCCGTGATAACGCCAGTGCCCGTGAACCCGAACAAATCCGTTGGTCTTCCTAGCGGAAGTAATGTTGAATAGTATATTTACGGATAGAAAGCAATTACAATAAATTCACAAAGCAAAGCTGACGGACTAACTAAAATCGCCAGATGACAGCCCTATAACTGTCAGATTTTCGACAGACATCACACTCAAAACAAAGCTGACATCACCACGATCAACAAAACAAAACTGGCTGGCTCTCATAATCACTTCAAGTCTCTCTCCAATTTGAAACACCCACCTGGTGGTACAATGGCAGGGGGTCATCTACTATGTGCTGCTCTCCTACTGCAAAACTCTTTATTCGGGCCTATATTGTCAACAATTGTATAGTCTAAAGCATGTCATCACTCATATTTGAGAAGCGGCCAGCTTTGTCTCATGGGAAGCTATTGTGTTCCATCAGGACAACACGCACATCGATAGTTATTCGCCAGGAGCTACTGGAGATTGGTTGAGGGTTCTAAGGCATCCACCTTGTAGGCTTGACCTAACACTAAGCTATTACCACCTTTTCCTGTTCATGGCGAACGATTTTGCTAATGAACTGTCCGCCTTAAGAAACGCTTGAGAAACAAGTGTCGATAGTAGGGACGAAGACGTTTACAAGAGAGGCAACAACAAGAGTGCAACAAAACGGCGATATTTCTACTCCAGTGATATATGATGATGATGACTGGACCAGATTTAAAAATCATTTTAACTTTGCTTTCACTGGCATTCGAATCGGGGACCTCACTAACCAAGCGCAGGCACTTAGCTAACTGCGCCATCCAGTCGTCTTTTTACTTTGCCTTAAACGGCCTACTACGACAAAAATGATAGATTTTAATGTACTACACCTTATATTATGATAATCAAATATAAAATTCATATATGTATAAAAAATACTTTATTTATAATTTTAATACAGGATCTGCGAAGAACTTGTAAGCTGCTCCCACGGTGTCAGTTTTTCAAATGTGCTTGTAATGTGCTGTGGACACAGTAATAGGTATAGTTGAAATATGATGCCCCCAATATAGCTAATCAAAAATTAATGACGCTCATATACTATCCCTCTAACAAGGAAACATCGGATATTGGAACAATTGATGTTTTGAGTTTAGGCATTTCTTCGAAAACGCAAAGGTATTCATTTTTATTTTGAACATACTCACACAAACTGCAAAATCTTTTTCTAGAACTAAAGTTTATTCTGGACTGAAAACAGGAGCTTGTTGACTTTGTTCCCATCATTGTTTGATATATGCATTCGTGTACTGCAAAAGAATATTGATGGTAAATACTCTAAAATTGCACTTAATTTTTTTTATCACATTACATTAAAGCTCTAGAGTTTACTGGAGGAGTACCATTCGATGTCCTCCGACCTGTGCTTGAGCGTACGTCTCTACAACAGTTGCTCGCAGTTGAAAATTTTAATTCTTATTTATTGGAAGATACTGATATTTTGTGGGAACAGCACGTGAAACGAAATTTTCGTAGAGGTACCACACAGGAGGACGAAACCTGGCAAAAAATGTTTTTGGTATATTATTTAAAATCGAATGTCTCTAATGTCTATAACTAGTATTTAAAAAAAAAAAAATATCTGCAGAGAGATGTGAGAATGAAAAAGAATGTAGATTAAGCATTTTAACTACAAATATTAAAAAAGCACAAAGAGAAAGTGCACTTCCAGTACGAAAAACTCGTTTAGCATACGCCGATCATGTGGCAAAGCCGCGACGAAATATTCTACGTAAGCAATTTTTGGATCAAATCTGCTGCTAGAGTTCCTTCCTTGTCTTCAAACACAACCAATGTCGTAAAGGTAGGAGATCCTAGGCTGAACAATGTAAAACCTACTCATGCAGGGGTTACAGAGAAACATTCTATTCGTATCCACTTTACTTATATATATTTAAATTGATTTTAGGTAACACTCAGGTGCAGCAAAAACGAGCTCCTCTTATGGCAAAAACACTCAAGTTTATAAGGAAAAGGTACAAAAGATAATAATTGTAGTAATATCAAAATTGACAAGTATCGGAAATTTTGGAATTGGTTTTAAGTCATACATTTGCTGTAACAAATAATAATATATAGTTATCTTGAGAAAATATGTAGGTCGTGTTCGAATAATTTGTATTTTGAGACGATTCGAAAATTTACCTTATCAATTCAAAGTTAATTTTTTCCAAACAAATTTCGACTTCACAAAATATGTAAGTTCAGATATTTTTGATCAAGAATAATAAAATAAATTAAATACATACTTGTTGTACTAGCTGGTTGCACGGTCGAAAAATTAGAAACAAAACAAGCATACGGTTCATATATGTAGGTTTCATATCTTACAAGGAACGCGAGAATAACAATTTTTATATTATTTGTTAAATTAAGTATTTATTCAATCAACTTTTATTTTTTATTACAACTATGTATATTTATAGCAACTGTACTGCTTTTACAATTTAATTATTTTTGGTAGCTTCTACTTCAATGACTTCAATAGGAGTGATTCCTCTATTTTTTCTGTTTCTTCTTAACTCCTCGGTTGCCTTCCTCCCTCCGTTCCTTTATTGGTTGGTTGGTGGTTTCTCTCGAGCTGTTTACAGCGAGAGAGTTCTTTTTGTCACCAAGCACATGCGATATGGGCTTGGCTTGCCCTTTGTGCACGTGTTTGCTGATGCGTTAATCAAGCATGGCATGCGTGTTGTTGTTTACACCGATCGCGAAAACAAGCGTGGTGTTTGGCTTGGAACGCTTGTTTTCGTGAGAGTATAACTCCTCCCGTCTAAGAATGAATTTTACGTGTGTAATGAGTGCAAGTTCACATACACTGATACATCAGATTGGTGATTAGGTAATTTGTAACGATGAATGTTTTATTGTTTCGTACGTGATTTTACCAATTAGGTCAGAGATCGTCCGCATTTAAGGGTCTTCCTTCCATCAGTTGGATATGATTGGGATAGGAGAGGACATATAGATGTTATTTATTTATTATTTGAAACAAAATAAATTCGATTGTATCTTCTTACACAAGCTACTGCGAAACGAAACGAAATGTTAATTCATATATGTTAGATTTTTGAAATAATATAGATTCATAATTTTAATTAAAAATAATTTTATTATAATAGTTCTACTATGGGCTGCTAAATGTGAAAGTCATATTTGTGATAAGCATGTTTTACGTTTCTTCTTTATCTTCTGCTTGTGCACCTTTCTTTTGTTTGTGTCTAAAGTAATTGTGTTATTCTTCATTACTGTATGTTTGGAATATCTAGGAGCCAGTTTGTTACGCCTATCATCAAGCTCGAATATTTTTTCGTTTACTGCAAACTCCGTTGGGTTTTTTCGTTTACGAATCAAATGACATAAATGATTTTAGTCCTTAATATGTTGTCGAAGATATTCTTGTTCTGTATTGCTTCCTGTATTTATAGAAAATATGCCTTTAACTGCTAAATGTCGGATACAATTTTCCTAGGTATACCATGGTGAGAAAAAAAAAATGCTTGAGCGACCTTATTAAATTAATACTATTTCTAGCTGGGACTAAGTAAACACTGGAAAATCGGCTGAATTTGTCTATTACAGTGAGAAAAATTTCCTTGTTTATAGAGTAAATATCCAAATGGAGAATCTCTTGGTGCCTTGATGGTGTTTCTGTTAACTGATGCTTCAATTTATCTCTGCTTCTGTCATATTTGTTTATGTGACATATTTCGCATGAATTAATAATACGAGTTATCAGATGCTTCATATTTGGGAAGTATGATTTCCTCCTTAAATGAAAAAATGTTTCCTCTATGCCCCTATGGTTTAAAAAATATGTCTTTTTTTCTTTTGGAATAGAATTTTAAATTTAACAACCATTTTAGCTTTCATTGCGTCATATTTTAATATAATTTGATTTGAGAATTCGTTTAAAGCCCTTTCAGTTATCGGTATGCCATCATCTAGGTTTTCCTGCCCTGAGTGAATGGTGGATATATTTTCGGAATGATCTACATTATTAATTAAGGATTGGGATACGGAATTTCCATAGTTTTGTTCATGCACAATCATGTCATTGACTTGAATCTCAACTCGCGATAGAGCGTCAGCATTGCAGTTACCTTTGCCTTTCTTATAGGTAATATCAAAATCAAATTCTTCAAATTCAAGCCTCCAGCGAATTAATTTCGAATTAGGTTCCTTTAGTGAGAAGAGCCATGTCAATGGTTTGTGGTCCGTTATTATATGAAACTTTCGTCCATACAAGTAAGGTCTAAAATATTTTGTAGACCACACAATTGCAAGAAGTTCTTTTTCTATTATGCTATATTTTTGCTCCGATTTCGATAAAGTTCGGCTTGCAAAGCAAACCGACCTAGCCGATCCTACGGGCCCCTGAGACAGAACAGAACCTAAAGCAACGTTATTCGCATCAGTAGTAAGATTGAACGGTTTTGTAAAGTCCGGATATTGTAAAATGGGGTCATTACAGAGTAAACTTTTGCACATCTTAAAGCAATCAATGTATCTCTCTTTACAAAGAAACTGATTTTTCTGGTTGAATTTTGAGATTTGCTTCCTTTAATCTTTCAAAGACTGCATTTAAATTTTCAATGTGTTCTTGTAAGGAAGTTGAGAACACGATGATATCATCTACATACACAAAACACACCTAATTTGTCTAGAATTTCTGAGATGTTTGGTGTGGGGTACTAATCGTCAATAGTCTTCTCGTTTAATTTGCGATAGTCAAGATTTTGCATGCACGGGAATATCATCCTTTGTTATGATGCGCTGTTTTGTTTTTTTAGAAAATGAAAGTTTATTTGCTTCTTTAAAAAAAATGTCTCTATATTTTCGGCATAGGGCTACAACGACCCTTCTTTCTTCTATATTGAGATGATCAAGACGAAGTAAGTTAGAAATGTCATCGTTATGGATACTGTAAGGGTTATTGATTGATAAGTTATGGATTATACTTTCAGGATGCAATACATGTGTATTGATAGGTTGTTCTAAAAAACAAATTTTATCCGAATCTAGAGTGTTTACGACTTTGACAAGCGAGAACCAATTATTTGCCTGATAAATACCTTCAGAAATAGATTATTCATCTTTTACGGTCGTGGGTTTTATGTAAATACTTCCGAATTCGTTATCTACGGGCAAATGACAAATAATCTTACTACGTCCCTTTCACCAAATTGACAGTATATAATTTGGACATAAAATCTGGCTTAAACATGAGTGGAATCGAGAAAATAAAGTTTTTTAAGCATTTTGTCGTAGTAATTGTGGGGTTCGTATTGTGTACTAGGGTTGCAATCTACATTTATGTTGTGTAATTGTCTATTCTTAGAATATGTACCGCTACGATTTCTACTGTTACCACTGTATGTGTCCACAGGTTCTGGGCGGGACAAACTTTGTTTCCCAGAGTTATTATCACTATTGCCACTAAAACGTGCTTGAGTCTTTGGAGAATACATTTTTGTGTTATCTGCGCTATTATCTCCCTGCCGTTGAGGAACGCTAGGCTGCCTAACATATTGCTGATTGTATCTTAAAGATGAATTAGGGTACGTGTTCTGATGATTTAATGAGAAAAAATAATTTGATTTTCTCTGATTTGAAAGTGATTGTGTATTGTAGCTATTCTGGAAATACTGACACTTTTGTTCTTGTAAATAGTAACTTAACGCTTTCGTTAATTTATTGGGTCTCATGGCCCTTATCGTGGCTCCAAGTGGTTCTCTTAAACCACACAAAAACGTATTAAGACACATTTCCTGATGCAAAGCTTGTTTCGCTAGAATAATATTTGCATCAATTTCATGTACCTTAACGTGATTTGTCATTGCGGACAATATATCTATTATTTTACCGTAGAAATTTTCAACTGTAGACTGATTTTGTCGAAGCTGATGTAAGTCACGTATAAGGCTGGTCTCATTCCGCTTGTCTGCATAGTGTACAATCAAATTGCTTTTAATTTCACTCCAATCAATGGAAGTACCGTACATATTTAGAGCTTCATTAGCTGACCCTACTATTTTAGTTTTGCAACATATGAAAGTAATCAATCAGAGTGTGTGAAAACATTTTATACAATTTTCATCAATAGAATAAAACAAATTGTGTCGGGTAATTTTTCTAGAGATATTAGGAATAAATATGATTTACACGTAATAAAAGACATACTATATACTACTGTGGGTTACGATCATGGCAAAATAAATTAAAAAAAAATCCAGGGCAATTAAAGCACAACTCAGGTCAATTTAGGCACAATCCAGGGCAACAGAGACACAATTCAGGGCAATTTAGGCATAGCAATCATTCAGGACAATTTAGACATAACAATTTCAAACACAATCATTCAGGGTACAACAACCAAAACCATTCAGTCCAATTCCGTAATAATTTCAATCAAAACAGACCAGGGCAAAATTATCACAACAAGCAAGTCTTCAATCCCTCAGGGGAGATTCGAAATGCACATCACCAATTAGAACCAATGGAAATAAGGAAAATTAACCATAATAATCAGGATCATTTCCGGCAAGAAGAAATTCACAAAATAGAGCCCACGTTTTTTCTGAATTAGTCCTCGGAGACAAAATATTCCTAGATGGTACCATTGACGAAACTAAATATAAAGCACTCATCGATACAGGTTCAACCATGAGCATTATAAATTCCAAATCAGTAGATTGTTCAAAATTTAGAATCTTCGAAAAAGTTAAAATGAAATTGCAAACCATTAATAATATCACAACAGAAATAGCAGATAGAATTATTACTAGTATCCCCAAAGAATTTAAGTATGACCCAAAAGGGGCAGTCAAGTGGTATAAAAGGGATTTAGGTAAAAAACCATATGACATCCCGATCGGTATGGACATTTTGAAGAAAATTGTCAAATTGCACTATGTTATCACTGCATTCCTATGTTGAAACAACTCTCGATTGTTTCGAACTTAATTCGAGTGAAAAAACAGTAGACTTGGACCCTCTTAATGAAGAGGAAAGGAACGCAATTCAAAATCTCTTAAATCAATATAAAAATTTAATATACCATGAAGGCGATCAGCTAACTAATACGAACACTATAACACACGAAATTCGAACAACAACAGACCAACAGATCAATGCCAAGCTTTATCGGCTTCCCCCACAACATGAAGAGGAAGTACGACGGCAAATAGCAGAAATGGAGGAGCAAGACATAATCAGGAAATCTAACAGCAGATATCCTTCACCAATTGTGGTGGTGAAAAAGAAAATGGATAATTCTGGAAAACAAAAGTTTCGCCTTTGTGTTGCCTACCGGAAACTCAACGAGATAACAATTGAATATTGAGGGTATACTAGATAAATTGGGGAGAGCACAGTATTTCTCGTCCCTAGATCTCGCAAAGGGATACCACCAAATCAATGTAAATGCAGATCACATTCCAAAAACTGCATTTGTCACACCTTGAGGTCTGTACGAATACGTACGAATGCCGTTCGGGCTCAAGAATGCACCCGCGACATTCCAACGCCTAATGAACGACATACTCAGGGATTATATAAATAAAATATGGTTGTGCATCTTGATGACATCTTGATATTTTCAACAAGTCGTTTCAATATTAATCCTAAACTAAAACTTTCAATCAAAAATTACAATAACGAAACTCCTAAGCAAAATGAAATTCAGGAGAATTTTAATTTTAACGGGGTAGAGGTTACATATCCTACACGGAACGCGAGCCCCTCCATTTTCGCACATTAATAACAATTTCATTCGCTGCATCTTTTCCCACATTTTCGAAGGTCAAGATGCACGCGCAAGTAAAATAACGCGAACCGGTGAATTGTGCAACGGGATCCGATATCCGTCGCCATGCGCAATACCACTTTAGCTGAGTTAGCAAAAGTAGAGTAGGAATAAGTAAGTGGAAAACTGTACTGAAGTTAGTTAGTAAGATATCTTGGAATAAATCGGTCGACTCCGGACAGAAAGCAAAACTTTGTTTTTTTTTAATTCGTATCAAGATAAAACATTTAAGTTGTATATTTATGTATACTATGCACGACTTTATTAACATGCAATATAATGAAATCAGGGCTGTAAGCCGAAGGTCGCACCAATAAGCAAAAATCGCATCACATTACTACTCCTTGAATTATGTGCGGCTACAATGATGGTAATGTTAGTGGATAACTTCCAATATTTCTACGTTAATAATATTAAGTTATATGTTACAGGACTTAAAAACTATTTTTAAATGTGGATTTTTTCAATTATGTAAATGAATTCGATGTGTTCGATTTGTTTGAAAGACATAAATATCGATGAGATTAGATCTAGGCGTATGTTTATTAACTATAAATTACAATATAAATCGGCTGTGAGAAGTTGCATATTTGGAAGAGTAAGCGGTGGTGAGCTCTTAGGATATCGTAAGCAACTATATGGAGTACAGTTTACATTTAATAAGACTGAAGAAACATGCATACTTGAACTTGAAAGTAATGTAATAACTAGAATTACTTAAATTGCAGTCATTGGCCATCTGATGATATATTACGGGATTCGTAAAACATTTTGGGATCAACGGACTTGATGTTAATTGGAAACTTCAACGAGAGAATAGGCTTGGCCCAAAATTACCCTTTCCCTTGGCATGGTAACGAAAAAGCTGCATTTTAATCGCAAGTCTAAAGATGAAACTAATTGTCCTTAGGGTGATAAGATCTTAGAGTTATCAGATGCCTTTGACTGTGTAGTGCTGAATGGAATCTGCGAAGGAGACTCTCTGGGTGAATTCGCTTTTATACGAGGTTCAGCGAGTTCGGTTAACGACTATGGTTTTGTTTCTGTAAACTGGTTTACACATTTTGGTGATTTTCGTGTGGCGACTAAAACCTTCTCTGATCACATGCCCACATACTGTTTAAAATTTCTGGCAGCGAAGAAGAAGCTAGCTTAAACATAGAGAGTGATCTTTAAGGGGTTTGAATAGGGCTGTAGAAAATATCACAGACGAAAAATTAACGAACAAACTCACATAATCAACCATATTAAATAAAGGTGGTTCGATGATGAATGCAGGAAAGCGAGGGATATTTCTTTTGTATATTTATGACTTTTTCGGAAAGCAATAATAGCTTAATTCTAGCAATGTATGCAGCGGCAAAGTTTAAAGACGAATGCTCCATAACGAAACAAGCACCTGATCAAAAAAAAAAAAAAAATACATATCAGAGCAGCCAGTCTTGGAAAGAAGTTAAAGTAGTTATAGGGAATAGTATTGCAGTGGGACTTCCTGTAGAATAGTTCAAATCACACTTCATGCAGAACGTTCGCACCACCAAGTCTATTTTACATTGGATTCGCCTATAACCCTGCTTAAGATGGAAGAGGTCGTTTACAAGTCCAAAATAATAAAGCCCTAGGAGAAGACGTTATCCCTTTTGAATTCGTCAAAACTGCACAGCGGAGTTCAATCACCTACTCGCAATAACCTTCAAGATGATTATAGCAAGAGCGGAAGTAGGAATCAGATTTTGCACGAGTCCCAAGCCGGTTTCAGGAGAGGTCACTCATATTTTCATCACTATAACAAGTTTAGCAGAGATCTTTAGAAATAGTAATAAAAAGTCTCACCGAAGACTGGGTGTAAAGCAAGGTTGCGTGCTTAGACGCCACTATTCATCTTATGTATAAATGATATCACAGAAGTTATTAAAGGTGGAATTGATTTTCATCGAAGAAAAATACCAGCTTTAATATTTGCAGATAACATCGTTTTCCTCACAGAGACAGTTGAGGGCATTCAGCTTATGATCAACAGATTAGAAGGATGCTGTAAGAGTGCGATTCTATTTGCGAACCTGGACAAATCTAAAATGAAAACTTCAACTGAAACTAGCAAATGCTAAGCGTGCTATCTGTTATGTTGGGGCACTTCTATTCCCAAGAAGTGCGTTTCACAAACATCTAAGCAAGCAATATTTCGAGAAACTGCAAGCACCCTTCTTTACTATGGAGAAAACTGCAAGCAAATTTTCCCGTTGTTATGCTAGGATGTTTTCTAGAATGCCCAAACTATATGTATATATGCACTTCAAGACTGGTATTCCTCCTATGTTTTTGGATACACTCAAGCTCCATTCAATCTACTAGACTGCTTTCGACCAACCAAAAGAAAGCGGCTGTAAAAATGGCAAAATATCATACTAAAAGGGTATTGAATCTGGCTTCAATTACATATGAAGAACTCCGATGATCCCTCGGATTTCGAACCATTGATTTTTTAGTCGGTTGTCATTTGCAGGCAACAACAGATCCTGATTTTAATGACAAGATTGGAATTAAAAGTCTTTAGAGTACGCGTTATTTAAGAAATATTTTTGCTCGCAAAAAATGTAAGTATTTTTTGCAAAAATATATTTTGTTTTCAAAGGGAAAACGAATGTTCCGTGTTGAAAAATGGCCATACAAAACAGAGTTGATATGGAGGCAGAAACAAATTTCATTGTGGAGGACAGTTCTTTCCAAAATGAAGACAACAAGTCCATTTTCGGAGCTAGATGTTATGGACAGTAAGAAAAAAGTTGAAAACTTAATGACTACATATAAACGAAAAAAAGCGTTGTAACGAATCAGGGCGGGAAGCAACGGTTTGGGAGTTTTTTAGGATATTTGATGAAGCCTACGGTGGAAGACACAGTGTATCTACTCCACCAAAAATTTGTTCAAGCTCGTCATTTAAAAATAATAAACGTAATGAAATTGCTGAGGGCGAAAGCGTTTTCGAAACACAAACCGAAAGAATACGCACGGAAGAAGAACTCCTAGATTTTTTAAAGAAGGAAGGAGAAAAGGATGGCTTAAAGCACCAAGAACTTATTGCAATCGAAAAACTCAATCAAATTAAAAGAAACGTGCGTTTATCTCATGCAACATTTGTACACCTGATATTCTATACTTGAATTATTTCAAGCCTGATTTTATGAATTAATTAGTTTTATATTATTTATGTTTTTTGTTTTTGAAATAAAATACAGTTTTTAAGTTAAATTCATTGTTTTATTAATACTTTGTGAACAAAAGAGCATAGTAATGTGATTCCTCTTTTGTTTTGCTTCTTCCTTCATGCTGGAGTTGTTTTGGCTATTTTCATTCCGCTTGTGCTCGTCAGATTCAGTGTTTAACATTTGAATAATGGTATCCTCCCCTAGTCCGTCTTTCTCTATTATAATAATGTGAAAGATGATGCAAGCCATAACAATACATTTGAATTATTTCAGGTATTTTATGTAAACATGTTTTAGAAATCTGAACTTTTGTTTTAATCTACGAAACGCCTGTTCAATATTGACCCTGGTGGAACTTTGAGTAAAATTTAATTTTCTTTCCATAGAAGAAAGATATCCATTGTCCCGGTAGGGGACAAGAAGGTAAGTTGTAAGTGGATCCGCTGAATTACCTAAAATATGACCACAGATTACTACATCCTAAGAATTAGTCTTTAAATTCTTCCCGATTGGTCTGCTTTCCCAAACGCTTCCCGGAAAACCGAAAACAACATCGAGGAATTTTTGATTGCTATCACAATTTGCATTTGAATTATAGGATTTATTTAGTAACTTCTCAATGACTGGATAAGTAATGTTTACCTGAAGATTGATTGAACATATTCCTTCTCTATTGTAGTAGCAGGGAAGGGAATGTGGCTCCCTTCCACACAACGGACTACATGCGGAATTGGATTTATGCGTAGATTCTGAAAGACTTCCATGATGTTTTTGCTTTCGTTTCTATTTGGCCATTTTATAAATTTCCGCCTCAACTGATATAAAAGTTGAGTTATTTCCAAAAAATAATAAAATGCAGCTAGAACTGCAACATTGAATTGTTTGCAAATCGTTAAGGACAAAGCGATTTTCAGTGCTGCTTTTGGTCGGCCGGTGATTCTTGTTTTCCATAAAATGTTTAACTCCCATTCAAATAACTATGGATACGGATCTTATTTATCTTGTATTTGTCATAGGGAAAAACTTACATTGAATGTGGATCTGGACATCCTAAAGTGGCGTTGAAACACATCGTCGGGAAACTTTAGAATTATGTCTATAAAGAATGGATTTTTTGGAACAACTTTAAATTTTCTCAATTTTTACAATACTTTTTAAAATTTTATTCCTCTTTTTTGTTCGAAAAATGTTTTTTTGCAATTATGTTATGTTATTTTCCGCCAGGAACTCAAAAATCAAATTCCGAATCATTTGATTCGCCGCCATTTCCAATGTTTATGATCACACACGACTCATGACAATTGTACTAAAGCAGACCTGCAGGCATTCTGCAGCGTGTGTGTGTTCAAAAACGCATGAGAAAAGAAATGAAAATACTAACGAAATACTAACGCAGATTGCCGACGTTTATGAAAACATCCGCTTAGTCTTCCCAGCGGAAGTAATGGTGACTAGTATATTTACGGATAGCCAGCAATTACAATAAATCCCTGATATCGTTCTCTATTCACTCTAAAATAGCAGTCGGCTGACGCGTATGTCTTATTTGCCTGTATTGGGTGCTATGCCATTGAGACACCTCAAGAAACTGCAAAGCTGACGAACTAACTAAAATCGCCATAACTCCTATGCACAGAAAATCAATGCCAGATGGTCGACAGACATCACTTGTCGAACCTCAAAACAAATCTGACCTCGCAGGATCCAAAAAATACCGGTCAAAGCACTAGTACATACAAAACAAAACTGGTAGTTACTCGCCAGGAGCTACGGCTATTAAGCTATTACCACCTGTTCCTGTTCATGGCGAACGATTTTGCTAATGAATTGTCCGCCTTAAGAAACGCTTGCGAAACAAGCGTCGATAGTAGGGACGAAAACTTTACAAGAGGGGCAACAACAAGAGTCCAACATATTCCACATAAATCGGGCGATATTTCTAGTATGGTAGGGTATGGAAGTCGACCACTCCAGTGATAGATGATGATGACTTTACCAGACTTAAAAATCATTTTAACTTTGCTTTGACTGGCATTCGAATCGGGGACCTCACTAACCAAGCGCAGGCACTTAGCTAACTGCGCCATCCAGTCGTCTTTTTACTATGCCTTAAACGGCCTACTATGGCAAAAATTATAGATTTCAATGTACTACACCTTATATTATGATAAGCAAATATAAAATTCATATATGTATAAAAATACTTTATTTATAATTTAAATACAGGATCTAAGAAGAAACCTTAAATGACATCACAGCAAATGCAACTTTATTCTAAAAAAGTTGAAATTCAGGAAAGTGGAGTAATCGATTGCTCCATGGGTGCCAGTTTTTCAGATGCGTTTGTAATGTGCTGTGGAGACAATAATAGAAAACAGAAGAATTTGAAGAGGCACTCGCTGGCACTCGTAATGTTAAACGTATGTCCAAACAAAAATAATCAAGCAAAGAAATTTCAAGCAAGTATAGTGAATTATATCGATATTAATAAATTCAATTGTTAAAACTTTTATATCTCAGATATCGAAAGATTTCATTTCTCAAACACAAAATTTGTTAAAAAACAGATGAAAATTATGCCCCCAATGTAGCTAATCAAAAATTAATAAAGCACATACGAGGGGCGTATATATATATATATATATATATATTCTCGGTACCGATATGAAGGAAAATGCGAATTCAACTTAAATTGTTTTTATTTTTCAATATAATCCCCCCTAACATCAATGCATTTGTTACATCTTGAGATAAGTTTTTTTAGACCCTCAAAAAATAAATTTCCTCATTCTCTGCAAAATACCCATTTATTGCGGACTTGAGTTCTTCATCATCCGAAAATCTTTTTCCACGAAGACATTTTTTCAAATCCGGAAACAGGAAATAATCACTAGGGGCAAGGTCTGGATAGGGTGGGTGTTGGATTTCTTCGAAACCACAATCTCTCTCTCTCTCTCAGCAGCCTTGGAAACTCTTGCCGTGTGAACAGGAGCGTTGTCATGAAGGAGCAACACAACCGCTGCGAGTTTACTCCGTCTTTTCTTCTTAATTTCCTCCCGCAAATTATGCAAAGTGGAAGCGTAGGATGTGGCACCTTTTTTTTGTACTCCATGAGCAAGATTCGCTTTGAGTCCCAAAAAACTGTGGCGATGAGCTTCCCGGCAGACGGAGTGACTTTGAACTTCTTCGGGGGGTCTGTTCCTTTTTTATGCCACTGCATGGACTCTTGTTTGCTTTCAGGGTCATAGTGGTGGGCCCATGTTTCATCACCAGTAACAATTCGATCCATAACACCGTTCGCGTTCTCACTACACATCTCCAAAAGCTCTCTACAGCATGCGATTCTCACTTTTTTCTGAGGCGCTGTGAGCATTCGTGGCACCCACCTTGCACTGACCTTTGAAAGGTTAAGATGGTCATGAAGAATGGTGTGAATGGTATCAATTGAAAGCTTGGTGATCTCTGCTATCATTTTCACCTTTATTCGGGCATCCTCAAGAACAAGTTTTTCGACTTCTTTGATGCTTTATCCCGTACAAGCAGTAGCCGGGCGCCGGAACGGGGGTCGTCTTCAATGCTCTCTCTGCCTCTCTTGAACTCACTTGACCACTTTAGCACAGTCGATAATGAAGATGCGGAACCCTGGTAAACTGCCACCATCTCTTCATGAATAGTTTTTTGACTTTTTCGTTGCTTAGTGAGAAATTTAATTACAGCGCGATGCTCAATTTTCACCATCATCGCCTCAGTTGCCATTATGATTATATTTAACTAGAGATAAAAAGCGAATTAATAATCACATTTATATGAAATCTAACATGAATGCACTAAAATACTTGATAAATAAGTCAATTTATATATACAACCACAGCTTCAACCCGATGCCTAGAATATATTGAACGCCCCTCGTATACTGTCCCTCTAACAAGGAAAAATCGGACATTGGAACACTTGATGTTTTGAGTGTAGGCATTTCTTCGAAAATGAAAAGGTATTCATGTTTATTTTGAACATACTTACACAAACTGCACAATTTCTTTCTAGATCTAAAGTTTATTCTGGTGCTTTTGAAAACAGGTGCTTTGCTGACTGTCCCATCATTGTTTGATATATCCATTCGTGTAGTGCAAAAGACTTCTGATGGTAAATACTCCAAAATTGCACTTACATTTTTTTTATATCACATTACATTACAGCCCTAGAGTTTAGTGGAGGAATACCACTCGATGTCCACCGACCTGTGCTTGAGCGTACGAAAATTTAAATTCTTATTTATTGGAAGATACTGATATTTTCTGGGAACAGCATGTGAAACAAAATTTTCGTAAAGGTGCCAATCAGGAAGTCGAAACGTGGCGGGAAATGTTTTTGGTATATTATTTAAAATCGAATGTCTCTAATGTCTAAAATTAGTATTTTAAAGACAAATATCTGCAGAGATGTGAGGATGAAAAAGAATGTAGATTAAGCATTTTAACTACAAATATTAAAAAAGCAAGTGCACTTCCAGTGCGAAAAACTCGTTTAGCATACGTCGATCATGTGGCAAAGCCGCCACGAAATATTCTACGTAAGCAGGAATATTTGGAACAAATCAGCTTCAGCTTATAGCGACACCAGCTGCTAGAGTTCCTTCATTGTCTTCAAACACAACCAATGTCTTAAGGGCTGCAGGTCCTAGGCTGAACAATTTGAAACCTATTCTTCATACAGGGGGTACAGAGACACATTCTATTTATGTCCACTTTTCTTATATATATTTAAATTGATTTTAGGTAACACTCAGGTGCAGCAAAAACGAGCTCCTCTTATGGCAACAACACTCATGTTTATAAAGAAAACATAAGATTAAGATAAAAGATAATAATTGTAGTAACATCAAAATTGACAAGCATCGGACATTTTGGAATTGGTTTTAAGTCAGACATTTGCTGTAACAAATGATAATATATAGTTATCTTGAGAAAATATGTAGGTCATTTTCGAATAATTTGTATTTTGAGTTTCAAGCGATTTGAAAATTCACGTCATCAATTCAAAGTTCTTTTTTTAAACAAATTAGTAAGTTTTGATATTTTTGATCAGAAATAATAAGATAAATTAAATATATGAGTTGTTGTATGTACATGCATATGTATGTTTATGTACCTACCTATGCATATGTATGTTTATGTATCGTCCTTGAATTATTTGCGGCTGCAATGTAGGTAAGGTTAGTGGATAACTTCCAATATTTCTACGTTAAGAATATTAAGTTTCATTTTTGGAATATTACAATTTGGAAGGTTTCAGGAGAGGCCACTCATATTTTAATCACTATAACAAGTTTAGCAGAGATCTATAGAAATAGCAATAAAAAGCATCATCAAGATTAGGTGTAAAGTAAGGTTGCGTGCTTGGACGTTACTGTTCATCTTACATAAAAATGATATCACAGAAGATATTAATGGTGGAATTGAGCTTCGTCGAAGAAAAAAACCAGCTTCAATTTTTGCAAATAAAATCGTTTTCCTCACAGAGACAGTTGAGGGCTTGCAGCTTATGATCTACAGATTAGAAGGATACTGTAAGAGTACGAATCTAACAACCAACCTGGACAAATCTAAAACGATGGTTCTAAGAAATGGCGGAGGTAGATATTCTCGGAGTATCTAGGAGTGTCGATTTCATCGAACTTAAACACAAACTTCAACTGAAACTAGCAGATACTAAGCGTACTATCTGGTATGTTTGGGGCAGTTTTATTCCCAAGAAGTGCGTTTCACACACAGATAAGTAAGCAATATTTCGAGAAACTGCAAGCACCCTTCTTTACTCTGGAGAATACTGCAAGCATGGGGATACCGCCCCTATGAAACAGTACACGGAGAAATGCATTATCAACGAGAATTTTAATAACCAAACATCTATAAATTTGTTCAAAAGAATCTGATCAAAATTCGAAACAAATTATGTCAATCTGATAGACGGCTCTCGGCCAACCAAAAGATAGTATTTTCATAATTAATAAAACTAACTAACTAGTGGATAAAATTGTAAAGTTGCAGTAGGATTGGATTTCATCTGACAATCATCAATGGTCGACGTTTTTTATGAAATCGTGTCGCAGTCATCCAAAGCCTATCATAGCGAGATAAATGGCGTCACATGAGCAGTAAGCAGAGTCCAGGTGATTTAATTTCTAGAGGATGCAACCCACAGGAACTAGATAACAAGAGGCTGTGGCTCACTTTACATCTTTCACCGAGGATAAAATGATGTGGCCTAGATGGGTAACCTGATACTAGGCTGTCTGATGAAATACTTGAAAGGAAATTTACATCAGGGGTATTCTTAGTCAGAGAAGAAGATGAAAATTAATCCCAAAAGCCTAATTTTCCAATGATGGCAAATCTACCGCACGATAGAGTTAACCCGTGACGTCCCTCTTCGGTGTGGTTTGAGTAAAATTATGTATAGCAATAATGCTACAAAGTAGAAGGGTATCGAATGGCGAACTACTCCTAGGTCCCCATAGTTTGGTAGGTCATACCCTACGGCTGTAAAAATGGAAAAATATCATATAAAAAGATTATTAAATCTGGCTTCCCTTACATATGAATAACTGAATACGGTAATAGTTTAAACTCAAGCGATACTCAAATCCCGTATATTGCTCCCTTTCCGAAGACTCCTTGGGTTTCAAACCGTTGATACCTGGTCATTTTTTAGTGCGTTATCATTTGCAGGCAATAACAGATCTTGATTTCAGCGACAGCAATCGTACTCAGATAAGTATTTTCAAGATCTGTATCCCCGTAAGAAGTGGCGTCGAATGCCAAGAGCATTGCATCCCGGCTTAAATGGCATTATGGTCGAATTTTGAAGCTATGGAGGTGCAGATGGTATTTATCGAGTTGCCATCGAACAAACGACCACTTGTACAGTGAAACTCCTCCGCTTCCAAGTGTTGAAGACGCCAAATCCCTTCAAGGCGGTTAGGATGTTTGTGCAATTTGACGTGATTTGCTGAATGATATCCCTGTAACCCAGTTGCTCATAGATGTCGGTGAATTTGAGGGGATGTAGCAACCATTTTCATTTTGTTGGCTAACTTGTAATAAAAGGATCTGAATTATAACACATATGAAGCAGTCTTTAATTTCATGAGTGATCCAAAAATATCATGCCAATGAAAAGGAATAGTAAAGAAGCTTATATCAGTGTCATATGTATATCTAAGTACCACCGTAAAAATATTAGGTGGAGTAAAGAGAAATCCATTGTTTTTAAAACAGGTTGATTTTGTAATCGCTTGTATATGTCCCTTATCAGTCCCTTACCAAATTAAATTGGGTTTGAAATATAAGATTTCGGAGATAACTTTTCGAATAGTTTTTGACGAACACCACGAAAGAAAATATTCCATGTTTTAGAATTATCCTTCGATAAAGTGGAAAAAGCAAGTCAGGGGCTGAAAATGTTGATAAAGCTCGTCGTCTTGACTTGATACTATAGCAGTAAAACATGCTCAACTTTTAGTTCCGTCGATTCCTTTTTGGTAATTTTGATGTCAAAGATGCAGTATGCTCTGGAAGGTCAATTGTAGAAAATAGCGGGAAAGTGATGTATATTGTCGAGTCTGACAGACATATAAGCACTATTTCTACTGCCCAGGAGCTGAACATTGCAAACAAAAAATAGTTTGGAAACATAACAATACCCGATAAGATATTTATGGTAAGCATTTGCTTGGGGTCTTTTCATAAACGTTAGTCTAACAAGGGTCAGCGTCAGACTTGTTCATTAATGCAGATTGACGAGCATAGCAATGTGATTTCTCTTTTGTTTTCTTCTTCGTTTATGCTTGAGTTGTTTTGGCAATTCTCATTCCGCTTGTGATCATCAGATTCAGTGTTCAACATTTGAATAATGGTGTCCTCTCCTAGTCCGTCTTTCTCTATTATAATATTGTGTAAGATGATGCAAGCCATAACAATAAATTTAAACTATTGCAGCTATTTTATGTAAACATGTTTTAGAATTCTGAATTTTTGTTTTAATCTACCCAACGCCTGTTCAATACAGACCCTGTCGGAACTATGAATAAAATTGAATTTTCTTTCCATCCATTGCCCCGGTAGGAGACAATAAGGTAAGTTGTAAGTGGATACGCTGAATCACCTAAAATATGACCACAGCCTACTTCATCCTCCAAATTAGCCTTGAACTTGTTCCCGATTGGACTGCTTTCCAAACGCTTCCCGGAAAACCGAAAACAACATCGAGGAATTTTTGGTTACTGTCACAAATTGCATTTGAATTATTGGATTTATTTAGTAACTTCTTTTAGTGACTAGATAAGTAATGTTTACCTGAAGATTGATTGAACATAATCCTTTTCTATTGTAAAGGGTGACTTTTTAAAAGCTATAGGAAAGTTTAAAAAAAAAAAAACACATAAAATTCAGAAAAATGCATGAAATCTTTACTTGAACCGATAGTACGGTCCATATAATTTTATGTGTGAAGATTATTTCATGCATATGTTGACCCTGACTGGGCCTCAAATGGTCCATTCGCTTAGTCCAATTTTGACATACTCTTTCCAACATTTCGGCCGGTATCTCACGAAAAAATGCTTCAATGTTGCCTTCCAAGGCGTCAATTGAAGCGGGCTTGTCTGTATAGACTTGAGCTTTAACATAGCCCCATAAAAAATAGTCTAAATGCGTTAAATCGCACGATCTAGGCGGCCAATTGACCGGTCCCGAACCTGAAATAAAATATTCACCGAACTCGCCTCTCAGTAAGTCCATTGTTGCGCGTGCTGTGTGGCATGTGGCACCGTCTTGTTGAAACCACATGTCATGCAAGTCAAGCTCTTGCATTTTGGGCAATAAAAAGTTTGATATCATTTTGGGCAAAAAAAAAGTTGGACATCATCTCACGGTAGCGCTCACCATTCACAGTTACGTTACGATTCGCATCATCTTTGAAGAAGTACGGTCGAATGATGCCACCAGCGCATAAACCGAACCAAACTGTGACTTTTTCTGGATGCATTGGTAGCTCTTGCAATGCTTCTGGCTGATATTCATTCCAAAATCGACAATTCTGCTTATCTACGTACCCATTGAGACAAAAATGAGCTTTGATTAAACTGACCATAAAATGGAAGAAGCGCGCGATGCACTTTCTTAACAGAGCACGCATTTTGATAAAAAAATTCAATGATTTGCAAGCGTTGTTCGTTTGTAAGACGAATCATGGTTAAATTATAGACCAAACTAAAGATATTTGACTGTGAAACAAAACACGAAACGTGCGTCAGCTGTTTAAACCAGTGTTGCCAAAAAGATAATAGCTAAAAATCACCCTTTAGTAGCTTACTTCATCACAAGAAGCAGCAGGTATTTGAATGTGGCTCCCGCCCACACAACCGACTACATAAGGAATTGGATTTATGGGTAGATTCTGGAATCCTTCCATGATTTTTTTCCTTTCGTTTGTATTTGAAGGCCGTTTTATATATTTCCGCCTCAACTGATATAAAATTTGAGTTATTTTCAAAAAAATGATAAAATGCAGCTACTACTGCAACATTGAATAGTTTGCAGTGCAGCTTTTGGTCGGCCGGTGATTCTTGTTTTCCATAAAATGTTTAACTCCTTTTCAAATAACTATGGATATGAATCTTTGAACTTATTTATTTAGTATTTGTCATAGCGAAGAAATTACATTGAATGTGGATCTGGACATAATAAAGTGGCTTTGAAACACATCGTCGGGAAGCTTTAGAATTATGTTACGCTAGGCAACACACATCGATAGTTACACAACAGGAGCTCCGGGAGCTTGGTTGAGGGTTCTAAGGCATCCACCTTGTAGTCTTGACCTAACACTAAGCTATTACCACCTGTTCCTGTTCATGGCGAACGATTTTGCTAATGAATTGTCCGCCTTAAGAAACGCTTGCGAAACAATTTTGTCGATATTAGGGACGATGACATTTACAAGAGAGGCCACAACAGTCCAACAAAACGGCCACTCCAGTGATAGACGATGATGATGACTGGACCAGATTTAAAAATCATTTTAACTTTGCTTTCACTGGCATTCGAACCTGGGACCTCACTAACCAAGCGCAGGCACTTAGCCAACTGCGCCATCCAGTCGTCTTTTTACTATGCCTTAAACGGCCTACTACGGTAGAAGTGATAGATTTCAATTTACTAAACCTCATATTATGATAAGAAAATATAAAATATATGTATGAAAAACACTTTATTTATAATTTGAATACAGGTTCTGAGAAAAACATTGAAATGCCATCACAGCAAATGCAACATTATTCTAAAATGGTAGAAATTCAAGAAAGTGGTGAAATCGATTGCTCGAAGACGACAATATTATTAATTTATATCGATTGCACTAAATTCAATTGTTAAGTCTCTTATTTCTCAGATATCGAATATGATGAATCTCAAACACAAAATTTGAACAAGGCTGTGTCTTTACAAAAAAAAGCATGGCTTTAAAAATAGTTGAAAATTATGCCCCCAATGTAGCTAATCAAAAATTAATGAAGCACATATACTGTCCCTCTAACAAGGAAAAATCTGATATTGTAACAATTAGTGTTTTGAGTGTAGACAAACGAAAAGGTATTAATTTTTATTTTGAACATACTCACACAAACTGCAACATTTTTTTCTAGAACTAAATTTTATTCTGGATTGAAAACAGGTGCTTCGTTGATTGTCCCATCATTGCTTGATATATGCATTTGTGTACTGCAAAATAATATTGATGGTAAATACTCTAAAAATGCACTTGCATTTCACATTACATTACAGCTCTAGTTTACTGGAGGAGTACCATTCGATGTTATCCGAAATGTGCTTGAGCGTATACAAATTTAAGTAAGGAAACAGCACGTGAAACGAAGTGTTCGTAAAGGTACAAAGCAGGTGGACGATATTCATATATTATTAAAAATGGAATGTCTAAAATTCGCATTTTAAAAAAAGGAATGAAAAAGAATGTACATTAAGCATTTTAACTACAAATATTAAAAAACCACAAAGAGAAACTGCACTTCCAGTACGAAAAACGCGTTTACCATACGTCGATCATGTGGCAAAGCCGCCACGAAATATTCTACGTAACCAGGAAATATTTGGAACAACTCTACATCTAATAGCGTCACCAGCTGCTAGAGTTCCTTCCTTGTTTTCAAACACAATCAATGTCGTAAAGGCTGCAGATCCTAGGCTGAAAAATGTAAGACCGATTCTTCATTCAGGGGGTACTGAGAAACATTTTATTCATATCCACTTTTCTCATATATATTTAAATTGATTTTAGGTAACACTCAGGTGCAGCAAAAACGAGCTCCTCTTATAGCAAAAACACTCAAGTTTTGTCATTTGCTGTAATAAATGATAATATATAGTTATCTTGAGAAAATATGCAGGTCGTGTATTATATAATGAATATAATTTGTATTTTGAGTTTCAAACGATTTGAAAATTCACGTTATCAATTCAAAGTTAATTTTTTCCAAACAAATTGTGACTTCACAAAACATGTAAGTTCATATATTTTTGATCAAAAATAATAAAATAAATTCAATATATGAGTTGTTGTACTAGCTGGTTGCATGGATGAAAAATGAGGAACAAAACAAGCATACGTTTCATATATGTATGTTTATGTATCTACCTAAGCATGATTTTATTAACATGCAATAAATTGAAATCAAGGCTGTAAGTCGAAGGTCACACCAATAAGCAAAAATCGTATCACTCTACCACACCTTGAATTATGTGCGGCTACAATGATAGAAAAGTTAGTGGATAACTTCCAATATTTCAACGTTAAGAATGTTAAGTTATAATGTTACAGGACTTATAAACAATTTTTTAGATGTGGATTTTTTCAATTATGTAAATGAATCCGATGTGTTTGGTTTGTTTGAAAGATATAAATAGCGAAGAAATTAGATCTATGAATATGTTTATCAACTATAGATTATAATATAAACCGGATGTGAAAAGTTACATATTTGGAAGAGAAAGCGGATGTGAGCTCTTAGAATATCGTAAGCAACTATACGGAGTACAGTTTAAATTTAATAAGACCGAAGAAAAATGTATACTTGAGCTTGAAAGTAATGTAATAACCCATCACATCATACCAGTTTACCTTAATTGCAGTCATTGGTGATCTGTTGATATATTACGGGATTCGCAAAACATTTTTGGATCAACGGACTCAATGTTAATTGGCGACTTCAACGAGAGAATAGACTTGGTCCAAAATAACCCTTCCATATTCACGGTAACGAAAACTAAAAATGCAAGTCTAAAGGTGAAACCAATGATTCTAAGGTTGATAAGATCTTGGAGTTTTCAGATGCTATTGGCTCCATAGTGCTGAATGGAATCTGCGAAGGAGACTCTCTGGTTGAATTCACTTTTATTCGAGGTTCAGCGAGATCGGTTAACGACTATTGTTTTGTTTCTGTAAACTGGTTAACACATTTTAGTGATTTTCGTGTTGCGACTAAAACCTTCACTGATCATATGCCCTAAGAAATACTGTTTAAAATGACTGGCAGCGATGAAGAAGCCACTTTACAGATAGCCCCAATTCCAAGGGGTTTGGTTGGTCTATAGAAAATATTACAGTCGAAAAATTAACAAACAAAATCACAGAATCAACAAAATTAAACAAAGGTGGTTCGATGATGAACGCAGTAAAGCAAGAGATATTTCTTTTAAATATTTACGACTTTTTCGGAAAAGCAATAATAGCTTAATTCTAGCAATGTATGCAGTGGCAAACAAAAAGTTTAAAGACGTATGCCACATAAAGAAAAATACATATGAAAAAAAAAAATAGTCAAAAAATAGAATATATCAACACAGCCAGAACGTCGCCAAAGTCTTGGAAAGAAGTAGAATAGTCCTGTAGAATAGTTCAAATCACACTTCATGCAACTTCTCAACGCAGAACTATTCGCACCGCACCGCCAATTGGACGAAGTACAAGCGGAATTACGTGATACATTCCAGGAAACAATCATATAGCCCTTTCAAAAAAAATTCAATTCCGAAAATCCAGCTAATTATCGTTCCTAAATACAGCGGCCAAACTTTTTCATCCATTCTATATAAAAGGTTTATTCAGTGGGTGGGAAGGAATCAGATTCTAAGTTGGTTTCAGGGGAGGCCACTCATATTTTCATCACTATAACAAGTTTAGCAGGGATCTATAGAAATAGCAATGAAAAGTGTCGCCGAAGATTTTGAAAAACAAAGTGGGTGTAAAGCAGGGTTGCGTGTTTAGACGCTACTATTCCTCTAATATATAAGCCTTTTTTTATGTCCTAGCAACTGGCAGTTTCGACATCTCATCGGGTTGAGAAGGATTAAACCTGACGGGCGTTGGTTTCTGTCAATAACTTTAGTGAACTTGTACACATCAGTCATCCCTTGTGATTTCATTTCTACAATTATTTCACTTTCACTTTGAGTGCAGTTCATCTTTGACTAGGCATTGGTTGGCAATATTCGTAATGCGAAGGGATTTTTCCGCAACCCTTTAAGATTTTATTAATATGAGAAGACTACGATATGCCCTCGTATTCAGAACTAATGGCTTCAATTTTTCCTCATCTTTTGGAGATATCAACACGAATGCAGTCTTTTTTAGTTTAGTGTTTGAGTGGAGATATGGGAAATCATAAGGTATATTTGATTTATTTTTGTTTGAACGAGGTTCAAAACATAATGGATCATCATCATCTAAATCTACAGAAGTTATTAAAGGGGGAATTGAGCTTCGTTGACGAAAAATACCAGCTTTAATATTTGCAGATAACATCCTTTTCACAGAGGCCATGAGCTTATGATTAGAAGGACACTGTAAGAGTGCAAATCTAACTGTCAGCCTGGACAAATCTAAAATGATGATTCTAAGAAATGGAGGAGCGATTTTAGGATTTCATCGAACTCAAACACAAACTTCAACTAAAACTAGCAGATGCTAAGCGTACTGTCTGGTATGTTGGGCCAGTTTTATTCCCAAGAAGTGCGTTTCACACACAGATAAGTAAGCAATATTTCGAGAAACTGCAAGCACCCTTCTTTACTATGGAGAAAACTGCAAGCATGCTGATACCGGCCCTATGAAACAGTAGAGAAATTTCGACGTTGTTAAGTAAGGAGGTTTTTTAGAATGCCTTAACTATATGTTGCACTTAAAGACTGGTATTCCTCCTATGTATTTGGATACACTCAAGATCCATTTCAGCTACATAATGCGTGTTTTGACAATGTAGGAACAGAGAATTCCAAAATAGTACTTTAACATTAAAATATCGAAATTGCATTATCAACGAGAATTTTAGAGGAAAAAATAACCAAACATCTTTAAATTTGTTCAACAGAATCTAATCAAAATTCGATACAAATTATGTCAATCTGGTAGACGGCTCTCGGCCAGCTTGGGAGCTTGGGGAATAGAATTAGAGACTATGTTTGCTATGTTTATATGGTCAGTAAATTGCTGCAGAATAGCGTCACAATTTTACTTGGTTAGTATATGATCTAAATGTAATTGAGTATTTCGAAATTGTTCCTTTATATATCTTTGAAACTTTTCCCAGTTGGCATTTTTGAAATTTGGAAAATATACTGTAAGTGTAAGTGAGTATTTCGAAATTGTTTCTTTATATATCTTTGAAACTTTTCTCAGTTGGCATTTTTGAAATCTGGAAAATATTGCGTAGTTTTCAGAACACTGGGTTGTGGTCGGAACTAAGGTAATTTAAAGCAATAGGTTGAGAAATCATACCAAAAACATTTGTTACAAAGAAATCAATTACGGAGGGACTACAACGGGAACTAGATGGTACATAGTTAGGACTAGGTGGAAACACAACAGATATTGATAACATGGCAGACAAACCGGACAAAACATTACCCCAGCAGTTAACGCTTAAATAGCCCCAATCTCTGTGCCTGCAATTTTGGTCACCTCCTAATAAAAAAGTACCATTCAACCATGCCGGTGATTCTTGTTTTCCATAAAATTTTCTACTCCTTTTCAAATAACTATGGATAGTATTCTTTGAACTTATTTATTTTGCCTTTGTCATAGGGAAGAACTTACATTGAACGAGGATCTGGACATCCGAATGTGGGTTTGAAACACATGTACTAAAGCTGGCCTGCAGAAATTCTGCAGCATGTGTGTGTTCAAAAACGCATGAGGGAATAAATGCGATTGTACTAACGCAGATTTCCGACGTTTATGAAAACACCCTTATTCTCAAAGGTGTGATCACACCTATGGATATGCCAATATCCTACATGAACAAAACCTTAAATCAATTTTATTAGACTACACCTCATCACTACACTTTCCAGAGATCATCTTCGAAACCATGATTCCGGACTGAGACCTTTGATACGGTGGAACCATATCCTTTGGTAAAGCAGACAGTTGGATCCAAGACGGAAGATGGAGTAGGAAGTGGCCCAGATAACGCCAGTGCCCATGAAACCGAACAAATACGTTGGTCTTCCTAGCGGAAGTAATGGTGAATAGTATATTTACGGATAGCCAGTAGTAAATAATAAATCCCTAGTATCGTTCTCAATGGGCTCTTAGCGATATATTCGAACGATATATTCGAACCGTTTCATAATCGCCTGTATTGGGTGCAAGGCCAGTGAGACACATCCGGAAACTGCAAAGCTGACGAAATAGCTAATCGCTTTGGCTCATAGTAAAGCTATTGTGTTCCATCAGGATAACGCGAGGCAACACACATCGGTATTTACTCGCCAGGAGTTCCGGGAGCTTGGTTGAGGGGTCCTAAGCATCCACCTTGTAGTCTTGACCTAACACTAAGCTATTATCACCTGTTCCTGTCCATGGCGAACGATTTTGCTAATGAATTGTCGGCCTTAAAAAACGCTTTAGAAACAAGCGTCGATAGTAGGGACGAAGACTTTTACAAGAGAGGCAACAACAAGAGTCCAACAAAACGATGCATATTCGACATAAATCGGGCGATATTTCTACTATGGTAGTGTAGGGAAGTTGACCACTCCAATGATAGTACCGTTAATTTGAACCCAACTGCAAATGGTGACTGGGCCAGATTTAAAAATCATTTTAACTTTGCTTTCACTGGCATTCGAGCCGGAGACTTCACTAACTAAGCTGAGGCACTTAGCCATCTGCGGCAAAAATGATAGATTTCAATTTACTACACCTTATATTATGATAGGCAAATATAAAATGCATATATGTATACAAAACACTTTATTTATAATTTGAATACAAGATCTGAGAAGAAACTTTAAATGACAACACAGCAAATGCAACTTTATTCTAAAATGGTAGAAATTCAAGAAAGTGGAGAAATGGATTACTCCATTGGTGCCAGTTTTTCAGATGCGCTTGAAATGTGCTGTGGAGACAATAATGGAAAAGAGTAGAATCTGAAGAGGCACTCGCGGGTGAGAAATAATGTTAAACATAAGTTAACAGCAGAAATATTCATCATCAACGTTCCACGGGATCATCACATGAACATGCATCGCTTCCATGGCAAAACTGCTGACTTGTCGTCTGGGACACCCGAAACATCAAGATCATGGTGCATTCTATTACGTACCGCACGCGGACGTACCATTGCACTTACGGCAACCTAACACCCTTCCGGAGCAGGCAGAATAATATTTAAGGTAGAGTTAAGATTATTCATAGGTCAGTCGATAATCAAGTGTAAGGGCAACCTATGCTCCAAAACAGGAAGTAAAATAAAAATCATTTTTTTTTTTATAAAAAGTTAACAAATAAAAATTTAATTCATATATCCCAACAAAAAAAAAAAAAAAATGGGGAAGCCGATAATATTCTAAATTATATCGATAGTACTATTTTCAATTGTTAAGTCTTTTATTTCTCAGACATCGGCAGATTCAATAACTCAAACACAAAATATCAACAACGCTGTGCCATTACATGGCTCTAAAAATAGTTGAAAATTACTGTCTGTCCCTCTAACAAGGAAAAATCGGTTATTGGAACAATTATGTTTTGAGTATAGGCATTTCTTCTAAAACGAAAAGGTATTCATTTTTATTTTAAACATACTCACACAAGCTGCAAAATTTTTTCTAGAACTAAGGTTTATTCTGGACTGAAAACAGGTGCCTTGTTGATGACATTTTTTCACATTACATTACAGCTCTAGAGTTTACTGGATGAGTACCATTCGATGACATCTGACCTGTGCTTGAGCGTACGAAAATTATATTAATTCTTATTTATTGGAAGATACTGATATTTTGTGGGCACAGCATGTGAAACGAAATTTTCGTAAAGGTACCAAACAGGAGGACGAAACCTGGCGGGAAATGATTTGGTGTATTATTTAAAATCGAATGTCTCCAATGTCTAAAATTAGTATTTAAAAAAAAAATAAAAATGTGAGAATGAAAAAGAATGTAGATTAAGCATTTTAACTACAAATATTAAAAAAGCACAAAGAGAAAGTGCGCTTCCAGTACGAAAAAACTCGTTTAGCATACGTCGATCATGTGGCAAAGCTGCCACGAAATATTCTACTAAAGCAGGAAATATTTGGAACAAATCTTCGGCTTATAGCGTCACCAGCTGCTAGAGTTCCTTCCTTGTCTTCAAACACAACCAATGTCGTAAAGGCTGGAGATCCTAGGCTGAAAAATATAAAACCTATTCTTCATGCAGGGGGTACAGAGAAACATTTTATTCATATCCACTTTTCTTATATATATTTAAATTGATTTTAGGTAACACTCGGGTGTAGCAAAACCGAGCTCCTTAAACCGACTCAAGTTTATAAAGAAAAGACACAAAAAATAATAATTGTATCAAAATTGACAAGTATCGGAAATTTTGGAACTGGTTTTAAGTCATACATTTGCTGTAACGAATTATCTTGAGAAAATATGTAGGTCGTGTTCGAATAATTTGTATTTTGAGTATTTGAAAATTCACTTCGTCAATTCAGAGTTCAGTTTTTCCAAACAAATTTTGACTTTACAAAACACGTAAGTTCAGATATTTTCTTATCAAAAATAATGAAATAAATTAAACATATGAGTTGTTGTATGTGTATGGTTGCATGGACGAAACATGAGGAACAAAACAAGCATACGATTCATATATGTATCTTTATGACTCTACCTATGCATGACTTTATTAACATGCAATAAATTGAAATCAGGGCTGTAAGTCGAAGGTCGCACCAATAAGCAAAAATCGCATCACACTTCCACTCCTTGAATTATGTACGGCTTCAATGGTGGCAAGGTTAGTGGATAACTTCCAACATTTTTACGTTAAGAATATTAAGATATAATGTTTCAGGACTTAAAAACAAATCTTTAAATGTGAATTTTTTCGATTATGTAAATGAATTCGATGGGTTTGTTTTGTTTGAAAGATATAAATATCGAAGAAATTAGATCTAAGAATATAAACCGGCTGTGAAAAGTTGCATATTTGGAAGAGTAAGCGGTGGTGAGCTCTTAGGATATCGTAAGCCACTATACGGAGTACAGTTTAAATTTAATAAAATCGAAGAAACACACATACTTCAGCTTAAAAGTAATGTAACAACCCATCATATCATACCAATGTACTTAAATTGTAGTCATTAGCAATCTGATTATGATGAACTACGGGATTCGCAAAACATTTTGACATCAACGGACTCAATGTTAATTGGCGACTTCAACGAGAGAATAGGTTTGGCCCAAAATAACCCTTCCATAGGCATGGTAACGACAAAGCTGCATTTTAATCTCAAATCTAATGATGAAACTAATGATCCTAAGGGTGATAAGATTTTGGAGAACTTGGAGAATCTGCGAAGGAGACTCTCTGGCTGATTTCACTTTTATACGAGGTTCAGCGGGTTCGGTTAGTTCGGTTTTGTTCTGTAAGCATTTACACATTTTCCGTTAACAACACATTTCAGTGATTTTCGTGTGGCGACTAAGGTTTTAGTCGTGACTCTGATCATATTTCCCAAAATGTTATGGAGGGATAGCCATGGGGAGATTTTTCTTCGTCAATTTAAACATAGAGATTGATCTTTTAAGGGGTTTGTATGGGGCTATAAAAAATATCACAGACGAAAAATTAACGAACAAACTCATAGAATCAACCCAATTTAACAAAGGTGGTTAGACAATGAATGGAGGAAAGCGAGAGATATTTCTTTTGCATATTTAAGACTTTTTCGGAAAACCAATAATAGCTTAATTCTAGCAATATAACAAAAAACAATATATCAGCGCAGCCAGAACACCAGCAGAGTCTTGGAAATCAGATAAAATTGTTGCTGGGATTAGTATTGCAGTGAGCCTTCCTGTAGAACAGCTCAAATCACACTTTATACAACTTCTTAAAGCAGAACTATTCACACCGCCAATTCTATATGCAACGCCTCTTACATTGGACGAAGAACTGGACTCGCAAAATAACCCTGCTTGAGATAGAAGAGGTCATTTCGAAGTTCAATAATAATTAAGCCCCAGGCTTCTCCTGCAAGCCTATCCCTTTTAAATTCTTCAAAAACTGCACAGTAAAGTTCAAAAACCTTCGCACAATCACCTTCAACAGAATTTTTGAAAGAGCGGAAGTACCTGCTACATTCCTGTAAACAATCATATATCTCCTTTACAAAAAAGGCAATTGCGAAAATCCAGCTAATTATAGAGGTATGTCGTTCCTAAATATAGCGGCCAAACTTTTTTCATCCATTCCATATAAACGACTTATTCAGTGGGTGGAAAGGGATCAGATTTTGCACGAGGCTCAAGCTGGTTTCAGGAGAGGCCACTCATATTTTCATCACTATAACAAGTTTTGCAGAGATCTATCGAAATAGCAATAAAAAGTCTCACCGAAGATTGGGTGCAAAGCAAGGTTGCATGCTTAGACGCTACTATTCGTCTTATATATAAATGATATCACAGAAAAATACCAGCTTTACTATTTGCAGATAACATAGTCGGCCAACCAAAAAATAATATTTTCATAAGTCAAAAAATTAACTAGTTAACACCGCGCATTTGGCCTTGAACCCCATATAGGGTAGCAGTCTATATGAGAATTGCTGGCTAAGTTTATTCAGGTGCAAACCTGTTCACACGTTGAGGATATTGAGGATCAAATTGAATCGCAACGGATACACGCGTCGGCATAAAACTAATAAGCCTGCATTCTGGTTGGTTGGAGCGGGGGCTTCCTATGGGAATCAACATAGTTTGAGAATTCAGTCTTTCGTGTTCGAGACGTGTAAGAATTCGGTTGTAATAAAAAAAATTTGGAAAGAATAACAAGTTGTTTGAGATAGTAAGTCCGCGTTTTTTTTTTATGAATCCCCTTCAAGGATTCGACAACTGGCGCCCAAGCAGGGACATCTCGTATACGACATCCTTGGTTTTCCTTTTACACATTATTATCCTCTAACCAGGATATAATGTTAGTGCGTTCCATTGAACGAAAAGCTCAGTCCCCATGAGAACACTGTGCTTATAAATCGAAATCCAAAAAGGATAACACGATCCTTCCAAAAAAGATGTTCCCAAAAGCAAAGAATTGTGTGCTAAGGATTGTTTGTTTTTATTACAGTAAACGCCGATTAAAAAATTAATAGAAAAACAATCCTAAGCAATAACGAAACGCAGTGTACTATTCCTGATGTAAGGAAATCATAATTAAAGAATAAAAATAGTAAGGAAATTGTTTGAAGTGATTTGGGGAAGTTAAAAATATAACTGTGAAAGAAAAAAGAAAAATAGTCAAATCAAACCCAAGTGAAAGATTCAAGATTCAATTAACATTAATTGCAAAATGAGAAAATATTGCAGATGATTTGTGAAATAATAGAGTAAGGAAAATTAAAAGTGAAGAATCTAATTGCGCGAAGAAGTAAAATTTTTAGAGCGTGATCTGCAGAAAGGAATTACAGATAGGTGTTTGAATAAGTAAAATTAAAAAGTTGATTATTTGATTACGCCAAGGTCTACAAATCAGTAAGTGCCGTCTGAAAGAGAAAAGTGATAATAAAAGTAGTCGTAGATCCTTAATTAAAATAAGAAAGGATACAAAAAATCTATGATCACAATTGGTTGAAAAAGAAATTAGAGTTGAAAGAAAGTTTTAATATAAAGTGGAATTAATTAATTATCTGTAGTGACCCAAGTGTGAAGTTGTAAGTCATTAAAATACTTGCACACGTATATTGAGTGTCGAAGAGTAGGTGAGCCCTAAATTTAAGAACATTTTGAAGTTAAATATATTTGGCAACGACTTTTTACTTTTGCGGTAAAGAATGGATGCCATTAATAAATCCATGACAGACCTAACGGGGGCAGTTAGTGCCATGTTAGATCAAATAAAGGAACTAGGTTAAGAAGTTTAGAGACGAAAACGGTAGATATACCACCGCCTGCCGATATTAGTGTGGAACCTCAAATCTGTGCTCCTAAATGCAAAGCAGACTTGAAGGAAATCTCTCGTCTGCCGGATTGTGTAAACAAATTTTGGAAGGAAATCCTATGCAGTACCTAACGTGGTCCACATCGTTGAAGGTATTTTAGATAATTTGGAAATAGTGAAAGCTAAACCAATATATAGGGCTATCCTTCAACACATTCCGCAGAAAATAAGGTGACCTGCCGATGCAGCCCTTGTGTCGTACAACATCTTCGACAATGATTGGCGAGCGATGAAACAATGCTTTGCATTGCACTACGCAGACAAGAGAGATATGAGTACTCTAGAGCATCAGCTCTACCAGTTATCCCAGAAGAACATGAGGCTGGACGAATTTTTTGCTGCCGTAAACCATCAACTTTCGTTGATGATCAATAAAATCAAAATCGAATCTTTCCGCGAGGAAACGGTTACAGCTCTCGTAGAGACGTACAGAAATAGAACCTTAGACGTATTTATTCGTGGCCTTAACGGTGATCTTGCTAGAATTCTCATAGTCCAGATTCCTCTCTCCATCTGCAGTCAAAAAAACATCCTCCCATTCCAAAACATCTACTCACCTTGTTCACATGGTCACTCCTCCGGCGGCAATATTAAAGTAGAAGAGAAAAATCGGGGCAAATTTTTCCAGTCGGTTGGTAACAACACATTATTGACATTTTATATTCTGCCTGGACTAATGTCTTTGACGGAATTATCGGGAATGACTCTCTGAAGGAAATCGAAGCAGTTATTGATCGGAGCAAAAATACCCTGAAACTCCATCCGAATATACCGATCCCCTTGAAGGAAAGAATTTCAGGAGAGGTAAACCTACTTCTGGATGAAAACCTTCCCAAAGAAACCAAAAATAAGCTTTGTAGTCTAATAACAAACTACGAACCTCTTTTCGGCCCCATTGATACGAGTGAAACTGTCAAAACCATGGTTGAGGCAGAAATCAAAACTAGTACCGATGAGCCGATATGCAGCAAATGTTACCCGTACCCGGCAAACATGAGAGAAGTAGTAGAAAACGAAATAAGAAAGCTTTTAGCCGAGCGAATAATACGTCCTTCAAAGAGTCCCTAAAACGCTCCAATCTGGGTTGTTCCTAAGAAACCCAAACCATCTGGGGAGAAACAATATCGGATGATCAAAGATTATAAAAGACAAAATGCCGTCACAATCCCCGATACATACCCAATTCCGGACATTAATTCCACACTTGCCAATTTGGGCAGGGCAAGTTACTTCACAACACTAGATTTAACCTCCGGGTTTCATCAAATTCCTATGAAACCCAGTGACGTACCGAAAACGACCTTTTCCACAATGAATAGCAAATACGAATTTCTAAGAATGCCATTTGGCCTAAAAAATGCGTCTGCTACCTTCCAGAGAGCAATAGACGATGTTCTCAAAGAATACATCGGTATAGCTTGTTACGTCTACATCGATGATGTAATCGACTTTGGCAATGATGAAGAAGATCATCTCAGGAAGGTCGGCATGGTGTTCTCAAAACTTCATGAGGCAAACATTAAGGTGAACCTGGAGAAAACAAACTTCATGAGATCAGAAGTTGAATTTCTAGGTTACGTCATAACGCGGAATGGTATTATGGCTGATCCAAAAAAGGTGGCAGCCATCGAGAAGTTAGTTCTTCCAGAAAACCTGAAGGAGTTGAAGAGCTTCCTTGGCCTAACATCGTATTATAGAAAGTTCATTAGGGACTATGCGAAAGTAGATAAGCCCCTAACGAACCTAACGCGTGGTCAAAATGCTCAAATTAAAGCAAGCCAGTCCAAAAATGTCAAAATCAATTTGAACAATGAGGTATTGCAAGCCTTCAACGATTTGAAGACTTTGTTAATGTCTTCAGAGATTTTATCATTCCCTGATTTTGAAAGCCAAACATTGTGGCAGACGCCCTTTCGAGGCCTAAAACCAACGTAAATCATTTAACTGATTCTCTGCGGGCTGAGATTTCACTGAGATATCTGAGACAGATAGTGCGAGTGAAAGGGGAAGTCTCCTTATCGAAACGGCAAGTGAGGGACAATTATCATTGGAGACATCCCACAGCGCTGATCAAGACAACTTATACTTGATCCCACACGTCGAAGCACCGTTACATGTGTCTCTGAATCAAATTATTGTCAAAATTGGTAGGGGCCTTGAAATCCTGGAGGAGCCTCACCCTGGTTTTACTCGTCACTACTTCGCCATAAACGATCAGGATAAACGGGCATTGACTGACTTTCTTAAGGCAAAATTGAGACCGAATGTCCTCAATGGTATGAAAATACCTGAAACTCATCTACAGTTACTTCAAGACATATGTCTAGAACTCAAAGAGTGGTGGAAGATGTAACCAACGAGGATAGGAAGTTTGATCTCGTCATGAAATAACACAAAAGAGCTCATAGAAAACCGAGAACAAAGAAAGCTCGAGAAAACCGAGAACAACTTCTCGAGAGATACTACTTTCCCAGTATGACCAGTATGATAAAAAAAATACACAGCAACTTATCAAATTTGTAAGATAAGCAAATATGACAGGCATCCTCATACCCCAGAATTCCAACCCACTCCTGTTCCATCATATGCATGTGCAATTCTACATGTGGATATTATGGAACTGCAGGGTGGGAAATTTATCACCTGCCTCTACAAGTTTTCTAAGTTTGGGAAAATTTCCCACATTAAGAACCGATCTGCTCTCTATCTCAGGTGGGCCGTTTTCATTCATTCATCTCACACCATATTAGAGTTATATCGCTGCCTTAAAACTGAGTATAAGGATTTACACCTTAAAGAGCTACTGAACATCCCTGTAGACAGGTACAATAACACAATACATTCTGTCACGAAAAGGAAAGCGTATTAATTATCAAAATATTTTAGGATATCGTATCAGGGTGAATAAGAAATTGAGGGATGAAATTATAAGGGAATTAGTGAGAAGAACAAACCCATATACTGAAAAGAGGTTGTTGCCAAATAACAAATAATGTTGAACAATATAACACTCACGAGCTCTTCGTATTCACACACTCAGTTATTCCCACCGGTATTAACGAACATAAAACGAGTGCAGAACATCGACTGGGGTCATGTGCATAGCATCGGTGTAAGTAACATTGCTCAATTGAAGAACCTAAAGATTCAAGCTGCCTTCCTTTCCCTCACAAACGTGGGAATTGTATATTAATAGCAGTTATAGTATGGATTGCTTGGCGAAAGGTTAATCTCGGTCCGAACTTACCATCGGTGAATCTACATAACATCACGGTTGATCCCAGAGTCAATTCGGAAGATCAGAATGAGAGATGTTGGGAAGTTGAGAATTGTTGACTAAGTTTATTCAGGTGCAAACCTGTTCACACGTTTATTGAGGATCAAGTTGCATCGCACCGGATACACGCGTCGGCATAAAACTGATGAGCCTGTCAATCTGGATGGTTGGAGCAGGGGCTTCCTGTGGGAATCAACATAGTTTGAGAATTCAGCTTAGGTTCGGACGTATAAGAATTTGGGTGTAATAAAAAAATATTGAAAGAATAACAAGTTCTTTGAGATAGTAAGTCGGACCGTTAAGGGGTGGCTCAGCCTCCCCGTCCGCGTTTTTTTTATGAATCCCCTTCAGGGATTTGTTAACTAACTAATGGATAAAATTGTGTTGCAGTCATCCAAAGCCTACCATAGCGAGATAGAGAGTTGTGGTTCACGGGACATCTTTGACGGAGGATGAAATGATGTGGCCTAGATCGGTAACCTGATACTAAGCTGTCTGATGAAATACTTGAAAGGAAATTTACTTCAGGGGCATTCTCAGAGAAGAAGATGGCATCATAGAGAGCATAAAATATAATAAAACTACATTTTTTTGTGGTTGTGGTTTTGTTCTAAGGTTTAAGTACAATGGGCTGTCGAGGATGTAGATATTCATATATTATTAAAAATGGAATGTCTAAAATTCGCATTTTAAAAAAAGGAATGAAAAAGAATGTACATTAAGCATTTTAACTACAAATATTAAAAAACCACAAAGAGAAACTGCACTTCCAGTACGAAAAACGCGTTTACCATACGTCGATCATGTGGCAAAGCCGCCACGAAATATTCTACGTAACCAGGAAATATTTGGAACAACTCTACATCTTATAGCGTCACCAGCTGCTAGAGTTCCTTCCTTGTTTTCAAACACAATCAATGTCGTAAAGGCTGCAGATCCTAGGCTGAAAAATGTAAAACCTATTCTTCATTCAGGGGGTACTGAGAAACATTTTATTCATATCCACTTTTCTCATATATATTTAAATTGATTTTAGGTAACACTCAGGTGCAGCAAAAATGAGCTCCTCTTATAGCAAAAACACTCAAGTTTTGTCATTTGCTGTAATAAATGATAATATATAGTTATCTTGAGAAAATATGCAGGTCGTGTATTATATAATGAATATAATTTGTATTTTGAGTTTCAAACGATTTGAAAATTCACGTTATCAATTCAAAGTTAATTTTTTCCAAACAAATTGTGACTTCACAAAACATGTAAGTTCATATATTTTTGATCAAAAATAATAAAATAAATTCAATACATGAGTTGTTGTACTAGCTGGTTGCATGGAAGAAAAATGAGGAACAAAACAAGCATACGTTTCATATATGTATGTTTATGTATCTACCTAAGCATGATTTTATTAACATGCAATAAATTGAAATCAAGGCTGTAAGTCGAAGGTCGCACCAATAAGCAAAAATCGTATCACTCTACCACACCTTGAATTATGTGCGGCTACAATGATAGAAAGGTTAGTGGATAACTTCCAATATTTCAACGTTAAGAATGTTAAGTTATAATGTTACAGGACTTATAAACAATTTTTTAGATGTGGATTTTTTCAATTATGTAAATGAATCCGATGTGTTTGGTTTGTTTGAAAGATATAAATAGCGAAGAAATTAGATCTATGAATATGTTTATCAACTATAGATTATAATATAAACCGGATGTGAAAAGTTACATATTTGGAAGAGAAAGCGGATGTGAGCTCTTAGAATATCGTAAGCAACTATACGGAGTACAGTTTAAATTTAATAAGACCGAAGAAAAATGTATACTTGAGCTTGAAAGTAATGTAATAACCCATCACATCATACCAATTTACCTTAATTGCAGTCATTGGTGATCTGTTGATATATTACGGGATTCGCAAAACATTTTTGGATCAACGGACTCAATGTTAATTGGCGACTTCAACGAGAGAATAGACTTGGTCCAAAATAACCCTTCCATATTCACGGTAACGAAAACTAAAAATGCAAGTCTAAAGGTGAAACCAATGATTCTAAGGTTGATAAGATCTTGGAGTTTTCAGATGCTATTGGCTCCATAGTGCTGAATGGAATCTGCGAAGGAGACTCTCTGGTTGAATTCACTTTTATTCGAGGTTCAGCGAGATCGGTTAACGACTATTGTTTTGTTTCTGTAAACTGGTTAACACATTTTAGTGATTTTCGTGTAGCGACTAAAACCTTCACTGATCATATGCCCTAAGAAATACTGTTTAAAATGACTGGCAGCGATGAAGAAGCCACTTTACAGATAGCCCCAATTCCAAGGGGTTTGGTTGGTCTATAGAAAATATTACAGTCGAAAGATTAACAAACAAAATCACAGAATCAACAAAATTAAACAAAGGTGGTTCGATGATGAACGCAGTAAAGCAAGAGATATTTCTTATAAATATTTACGACTTTTTCGGAAAAGCAATAATAGCTTAATTCTAGCAATGTATGCAGTAGCAAACAAAAAGTTTAAAGACGTATGCCACATAAAGAAAAATACATACGAAAAAAAATATTCAAAAAATAGAATATATCAACACAGCCAGAACATCGCCAAAGTCTTGGAAAGAAGTAGAATAGTCCTGTAGAATAGTTCAAATCACACTTCATGCAACTTCTCAACGCAGAACTATTCGCACCGCACCGCCAATTGGACGAAGTACAAGCGGAATTACGTGATATATTCTTTGAACTTATTTATTTATATTGCAGCATGTGTGTTCAAAAACGCATGAGGGAATAAATGCGATTGTACTAACGCAGATTTCCGACGTTTATGAAAACACCCTTATTCTCAAAGGTGTGATCACACCTACGGATATGCCAATATCCTACATGAACAAAACCTTAAATCAATTTTATTAGACTACACCTCATCACTACACTTTCCAGAGATCATCTTCGAAACCATGATTCCGGACTGAGACCTTTGATACGGTGGAACCATATCCTTTGGTAAAGCAGACAGTTGGATCCAAGACGGAAGATGGAGTAGGAAGTGGCCCAGATAACGCCAGTGCCCATGAAACCGAACAAATACGTTGGTCTTCCTAGCGGAAGTAATGGTGAATAGTATATTTACGGATAGCCAGTAGTAAATAATAAATCCCTAGTATCGTTCTCAATGGGCTCTTAGCGATATATTCGAACGATATATTCGAACCGTTTCATAATCGCCTGTATTGGGTGCAAGGCCAGTGAGACACATCCGGAAACTGCAAAGCTGACGAAATAGCTAATCGCTTTGGCTCATAGTAAAGCTATTGTGTTCCATCAGGATAACGCGAGGCAACACACATCGGTATTTACTCGCCAGGAGTTCCGGGAGCTTGGTTGAGGGGTCCTAAGCATCCACCTTGTAGTCTTGACCTAACACTAAGCTATTATCACCTGTTCCTGTCCATGGCGAACGATTTTGCTAATGAATTGTCGGCCTTAAAAAACGCTTTAGAAACAAGCGTCGATAGTAGGGATGAAGACTTTTACAAGAGAGGCAACAACAAGAGTCCAACAAAACGATGCATATTCGACATAAATCGGGCGATATTTCTACTATGGTAGTGTAGGGAAGTTGACCACTCCAATGATAGTACCGTTAATTTGAACCCAACTGCAAATGGTGACTGGGCCAGATTTAAAAATCATTTTAACTTTGCTTTCACTGGCATTCGAGCCGGAGACTTCACTAACTAAGCTGAGGCACTTAGCCATCTGCGCCATCCAGTAGTCTTTTTACTATGCCTTAAACGGCCTACTACGGCAAAAATGATAGATTTCAATTTACTACACCTTATATTATGATAGGCAAATATAAAATGCATATATGTATACAAAACACTTTATTTATAATTTGAATACAAGATCTGAGAAGAAACTTTAAATAACAACACAGCAAATGCAACTTTATTCTAAAATGGTAGAAATTCAAGAAAGTGGAGAAATGGATTACTCCTTTGGTGCCAGTTTTTCAGATGCGCTTGAAATGTGCTGTGGAGACAATAATGGAAAAGAGTAGAATCTGAAGAGGCACTCGCGGGTGAGAAATAATGTTAAACATAAGTTAACAGCAGAAATATTCATCATCAACGTTCCACGGGATCATCACATGAACATGCATCGCTTCCATGGCAAAACTGCTGACTTGTCGTCTGGGACACCCGAAACATCAAGATCATGGTGCATTCTATCACGTACCGCACGCGGACGTACCATTGCACTTACGACAACCTAACACCCTTCCGGAGCAGGCAGAATAATATTTAAGGTAGAGTTAAGATTATTCATAGGTCAGTCGATAATCCAGTGTAAGGGCAACCTATGCTCCAAAACAGGAAGTAAAATAAAAATCATTTTTTTTTTTATAAAAACTTAACAAATAAAAATTTAATTCATATATCCCAACAAAAAAAAAAAAAATGGGGAAGCCGATAATATGCTAAATTATATCGATAGTACTAAATTCAATTGTGAAGTCTTTTTTTTCTCAGACATCGGCAGATTCAATAACTGAAACACAAAATATCAACAACGCTGTGCCATTACATGGCTCTAAAAATAGTTGAAAATTACTGTCTGTCCCTCTAACAAGGAAAAATCGGTTATTGGAACAATTATGTTTTGAGTATAGGCATTTCTTCTAAAACGAAAAGGTATTCATTTTTATTTTAAACATACTCACACAAGCTGCAAAATTTTTCTAGAACTAAGGTTTATTCTGGACTGAAAACAGGTGCCTTGTTGATGACATTTTTTCACATTACATTACAGCTCTAGAGTTTACTGGATGAGTACCATTCGATGACATCTGACCTGTGCTTGAGCGTACGAAAATTATATTAATTCTTATTTATTGGAAGATACTGATATTTTGTGGGCACAGCATGTGAAACGAAATTTTCGTAAAGGTACCAAACAGGAGGACGAAACCTGGCGGGAAATGTTTTTGGTGTATTATTTAAAATCGAATGTCTCCAATGTCTAAAATTAGTATTTAAAAAAAAATAAAAATGTGAGAATGAAAAAGAATGTAGATTAAGCATTTTAACTACAAATATTAAAAAAGCACAAAGAGAAAGTGCGCTTCCAGTACGAAAAAACTCGTTTAGCATACGTCGATCATGTGGCAAAGCCGCCACGAAATATTCTACGAAAGCAGGAAATATTTGGAACAAATCTTCGGCTTATAGCGTCACCAGCTGCTAGAGTTCCTTCCTTGTCTTCAAACACAACCAATGTCGTAAAGGCTGGAGATCCTAGGCTGAAAAATATAAAACCTATTCTTCATGCAGGGGGTACAGAGAAACATTTTATTCATATCCACTTTTCTTATATATATTTAAATTGATTTTAGGTAACACTCGGGTGTAGCAAAACCGAGCTCCTTAAACCGACTCAAGTTTATAAAGAAAAGATACAAAAAATAATAAATGTATCAAAATTGACAAGTATCGGAAATTTTGGAACTGGTTTTAAGTCATACATTTGCTGTAACGAATTATCTTGAGAAAATATGTAGGTCGTGTTCGAATAATTTGTGTATTTTGAGTATTTGCAAATTCACTTCGTCAATTCAGATGTCAGTTTTTCCAAACAAATTTTGACTTTACAAAACATGTAAGTTCAGATATTTTCTTATCAAAAATAATGAAATAAATTAAACATATGAGTTGTTGTATGTGTATGGTTGCATGGACGAAAAATGAGGAACAAAACAAGCATACGATTCATATATGTATCTTTATGACTCTACCTATGCATGACTTTATTAACATGCAATAAATTGAAATCAGGGCTGTAAGTCGAAGGTCGCACCAATAAGCAAAAATCGCATCACACTTCCACTCCTTGAATTATGTACGGCTTCAATGATGGCAAGGTTAGTGGATAACTTCCAACATTTTTACGTTAAGAATATTAAGATATAATGTTTCAGGACTTAAAAACAAATCTTTAAATGTGAATTTTTTCGATTATGTAAATGAATTCGATGGGTTTGTTTTGTTTGAAAGATATAAATATCGAAGAAATTAGATCTAAGAATATAAACCGGCTGTGAAAAGTTGCATATTTGGAAGAGTAAGCGGTGGTGAGCTCTTAGGATATCGTAAGCCACTATACGGAGTACAGTTTAAATTTAATAAAATCGAAGAAACACACATACTTCAGCTTAAAAGTAATGTAACAATCCATCATATCATACCAATGTACTTAAATTGTAGTCATTAGCAATCTGATTATGATGAACTACGGGATTCGCAAAACATTTTGACATCAACGGACTCAATGTTAATTGGCGACTTCAACGAGAGAATAGGTTTGGCCCAAAATAACCCTTCCATAGGCATGGTAACGACAAAGCTGCATTTTAATCTCAAATCTAATGATGAAACTAATGATCCTAAGGGTGATAAGATTTTGGAGAACTTGGAGAATCTGCGAAGGAGACTCTCTGGCTGATTTCACTTTTATACGAGGTTCAGCGGGTTCGGTTAGTTCGGTTTTGTTCTGTAAGCATTTACACATTTTCCGTTAACAACACATTTCAGTGATTTTCGTGTGGCGACTAAGGTTTTAGTCGTGACTCTGATCATATTTCCCAAAATGTTATGGAGGGATAGCCATGGGGAGATTTTTCTTCGTCAATTTAAACATAGAGATTGATCTTTTAAATTAACGAACAAACTCATAGAATCAACCCAATTTAACAAAGGTGGTTAGACAATGAATGGAGGAAAGCGAGAGATATTTCTTTTGCATATTTAAGACTTTTTCGGAAAACCAATAATAGCTTAATTCTAGCAATATAACAAAAAACAATATATCAGCGCAGCCAGAACACCGGCAGAGTCTTGGAAATCAGATAAAATTGTTGCTGGGATTAGTATTGCAGTGAGCCTTCCTGTAGAACAGCTCAAATCACACTTTATACAACTTCTTAAAGCAGAACTATTCACACCGCCAATTCTATATGCAACGCCTCTTACATTGGACGAAGAACTGGACTCACAAAATAACCCTGCTTGAGATAGAAGAGGTCATTTCGAAGTTCAATAATAATTAAGCCCCAGGCTTCTCCTGCAAGCCTATCCCTTTTAAATTCTTCAAAAACTGCACAGTAAAGTTCAAAAACCTGCGCACAATCACCTTCAACAGAATTTTTGAAAGAGCGGAAGTACCTGCTACATTCCTGTAAACAATCATATATCTCCTTTACAAAAAAGGCAATTGCGAAAATCCAGCTAATTATAGAGGTATATCGTTCCTAAATACAGCGGCCAAACTTTTTTCATCCATTCCATGTAAACGACTTATTCAGTGGGTGGAAAGGAATCAGATTTTGCACGAGGCTCAAGCTGGTTTCAGGAGAGGCCACTCATATTTTCATCACTATAACAAGTTTTGCAGAGATCTATCGAAATAGCAATAAAAAGTCTCACCGAAGATTGGGTGCAAAGCAAGGTTGCATGCTTAGACGCTACTATTCGTCTTATATATAAATGATATCACAGAAAAATACCAGCTTTACTATTTGCAGATAACATAGTCGGCCAACCAAAAAATAATATTTTCATAAGTCAAAAAATTAACTAGTTAACACCGCGCATTTGGCCCTGAACCCCATATAGGGTAGCAGTCTATATGAGAATTGCTGGCTAAGTTTATTCAGGTGCAAACCTGTTCACACGCTGAGGATATTGAGGATCAAATTGCATCGCAACGGATACACGCGTCGGCATAAAACTAATAAGCCTGCATTCTGGTTGGTTGGAGCGGGGGCTTCCTATGGGAATCAACATAGTTTGAAAATTCAGTCTTTCGTGTTCGAGACGTGTAAGAATTCGGTACGACATCCTTGGTTTTCCTTTTACACATTATTATCCTCTAACCAGGATATAATGTTGGTGCGTTCCATTGAACGAAAAGCTCAGTCCCCATGAGAACACTGTGCTTATAAATCGAAATCCAAAAAGGATAACACGATCCTTCCAAAAAAGATGTTCCCAAAAGCAAAGAATTGTGTGCTAAGGATTGTTTGTTTTTATTACAGTAAACGCCGATTAAAAAATTAATAGAAAAACAATCCTAAGCAATAACGAAACGCAGTGTACTATTCCTGATGTAAGGAAATCATAATTAAAGAATAAAAATAGTAAGGAAATTGTTTGAAGTGATTTGGGGAAGTTAAAAATATAACTGTGAAAGAAAAAAGAAAAATAGTCAAATCAAACCCAAGTGAAAGATTCAAGATTCAATTAACATTAATTGCAAAATGAGAAAATATTGCAGATGATTTGTGAAATAATAGAGTAAGGAAAATTAAAAGTGAAGAATCTAATTGCGCGAAGAAGTAAAATTTTTAGAGCGTGATCTGCAGAAAGGAATTACAGATAGGTGTTTGAATAAGTAAAATTAAAAAGTTATTTGATTACGCCAAGGTCTACAAATCAGTAAGTGCCGTCTGAAAGAGAAAAGTGATAATAAAAGTAGTCGTAGATCCTTAATTAAAATAAGAAAGGATACAAAAAATCTATGATCACAATTGGTTGAAAAAGAAATTAGAGTTGAAAGAAAGTTTTAATATAAAGTGGAATTAATTAATTATCTGTAGTGACCCAAGTGTGAAGTTGTAAGTCATTAAAATACTTGCACACGTATATTGAGTGTCGAAGAGTAGGTGAGTCCTAAATTTAAGAACATTTTGAAGTTAAATATATTTGGCAACGACTTTTTACTTTTGCGGTAAAGAATGGATGCCATTAATAAATCCATGACAGACCTAACGGGGGCAGTTAGTGCCATGTTAGATCAAATAAAGGAACTAGGTTAAGAAGTTTAGAGACGAAAACGGTAGATATACCACCGCCTGCCGATATTAGTGTGGAACCTCAAATCTGTGCTCCTAAATGCAAAGCAGACTTGAAGGAAATCTCTCGCCTGCCGGATTGTGTAAAATAATTACAAATTTTGGAAGAAAATCCTATGCAGTACCTAACGTGGTCCACATCGTTGAAGGTATTTTAGATAATTTGGAAATAGTGAAAGCTAAACCAATATATAGGGCTATCCTTCAACACATTCGGCAGAAAATAAGGCGACCTGCCGATGCAGCCCTTGTGTCGTACAACATCTTCGACAATGATTGGCGAGCGATGAAACAATGCTTTGCATTGCACTACGCAGACAAGAGAGATATGAGTACTCTAGAGCATCAGCTCTACCAGTTATCCCAGAAGAATATGAGGCTGGACGAATTTTTTGCTGCCGTAAACCATCAACTTTCGTTGATGATCAATAAAATCAAAATCGAATCTTTCCGCGAGGAAACGGTTACAGCTCTCGTAGAGACGTACAGAAATAGAACCTTAGACGTATTTATTCGTGGCCTTAACGGTGATCTTGCTAGAATTCTCATAGTCCAGATTCCTCTCTCCATCTGCAGTCAAAAAAACATCCTCCCATTCCAAAACATCTACTCACCTTGTTCACCCATTCTATGGTCACTCCTCCGGCGGCAATATTAAAGTAGAAGAGAAAAATCGGGGCAAATTTTTCCAGTCGGTTGGTAACAACACATTATTGACATTTTATATTCTGCCTGGACTAATGTCTTTGACGGAATTATCGGGAATGACTCTCTGAAGGAAATCGAAGCAGTTATTGATCGGAGCAAAAATACCCTGAAACTCCATCCGAATATACCGATCCCCTTGAAGGAAAGAATTTCAGGAGAGGTAAACCTACTTCTGGATGAAAACCTTCCCAAAGAAACCAAAAATAAGCTTTGTAGTCTAATAACAAACTACGAACCTCTTTTCGGCCCCATTGATACGAGTGAAACTGTCAAAACCATGGTTGAGGCAGAAATCAAAACTAGTACCGATGAGCCGATATGCAGCAAATGTTACCCGTACCCGGCAAACATGAGAGAAGTAGTAGAAAACGAAATAAGAAAGCTTTTAGCCGAGCGAATAATACGTCCTTCAAAGAGTCCCTAAAACGCTCCAATCTGGGTTGTTCCTAAGAAACCCAAACCATCTGGGGAGAAACAATATCGGATGATCAAAGATTATAAAAGACAAAATGCCGTCACAATCCCCGATACATACCCAATTCCGGACATTAATTCCACACTTGCCAATTTGGGCAGGGCAAGTTACTTCACAACACTAGATTTAACCTCCGGGTTTCATCAAATTCCTATGAAACCCAGTGACGTACCGAAAACGACCTTTTCCACAATGAATAGCAAATACGAATTTCTAAGAATGCCATTTGGCCTAAAAAATGCGTCTGCTACCTTCCAGAGAGCAATAGACGATGTTCTCAAAGAATACATCGGTATAGCTTGTTACGTCTACATCGATGATGTAATCGACTTTGGCAATGATGAAGAAGATCATCTCAGGAAGGTCGACATGGTGTTCTCAAAACTTCATGAGGCAAACATTAAGGTGAACCTGGAGAAAACAAACTTCATGAGATCAGAAGTTGAATTTCTAGGTTACGTCATAACGCGGAATGGTATTATGGCTGATCCAAAAAAGGTGGCAGCCATCGAGAAGTTAGTTCTTCCAGAAAACCTGAAGGAGTTGAAGAGCTTCCTTGGCCTAACATCGTATTATAGAAAGTTCATTAGGGACTATGCGAAAGTAGATAAGCCCCTAACGAACCTAACGCGTGGTCAAAATGCTCAAATTAAAGCAAGCCAGTCCAAAAATGTCAAAATCAATTTGAACAATGAGGTATTGCAAGCCTTCAACGATTTGAAGACTTTGTTAATGTCTTCAGAGATTTTATCATTCCCTGATTTTGAAAGCCAAACATTGTGGCAGACGCCCTTTCGAGGCCTAAAACCAACGTAAATCATTTAACTGATTCTCTGCGGGCTGAGATTTCACTGAGATATCTGAGACAGATAGTGCGAGTGAAAGGGGAAGTCTCCTTATCGAAACGGCAAGTGAGGGACAATCCTCATTGGAGACATCCCACAGCGCTGATCAAGACAACTTATACTTGATCCCACACGTCGAAGCACCGTTACATGTGTCTCTGAATCAAATTATTGTCAAAATTGGTAGGGGCCTTGAAATCCTGGAGGAGCCTCACCCTGGTTTTACTCGTCACTACTTCGCCATAAACGATCAGGATAAACGGGCATTGACTGACTTTCTTAAGGCAAAATTGAGACCGAATGTCCTCAATGGTATGAAAATACCTGAAACTCATCTACAGTTACTTCAAGACATATGTCTAGAACTCAAAGAGTGGTGGAAGATGTAACCAACGAGGATAGGAAGTTTGATCTCGTCATGAAATAACACAAAAGAGCTCATAGAAATGCTCGAGAAAACCGAGAACAACTTCTCGAGAGATACTACTTTCCCAGTATGACCAGTATGATAAAAAAAATACACAGCAACTTATCAAGTTTGTAAGATAAGCAAATATGACAGGCATCCTCATACCCCAGAATTCCAACCCACTCTTGTTCCATCATATGCATGTGAAATTCTACATGTGGATATTATGGAACTGCAGGGTGGGAAATTTATCACCTGCCTCTACAAGTTTTCTAAGTTTGGGAAAATTTCCCACATTAAGAACCGATCTGCTCTCTATCTCAGGTGGGCCGTTTTCATTCATTCATTTCACACCATATTAGAGTTATATCGCTGCCTTAAAACTGAGTATAAGGATTTACACCTTAAAGAGCTACTGAACATCCCTGTAGACAGGTACAATAACACAATACATTCTGTCACGAAAAGGAAAGCGTATTAATTATCAAAATATTTTAGGATATCGTATCAGGGTGAATAAGAAATTGAGGGATGAAATTATAAGGGAATTAGTGAGAAGAACAAACCCATATACTGAAAAGAGGTTGTTGCCAAATAACAAATAATGTTGAACAATATAACACTCACGAGCTCTTCGTATTCACACACTCAGTTATTCCCACCGGTATTAACGAACATAAAACGAGTGCAGAAGATCGACTGGGGTCATGTGCATAGCATCGGTGTAAGTAACATTGCTCAATTGAAGAACCTAAAGATTCAAGCTGCCTTCCTTTCCCTCACAAACGTGGGAATTGTATATTAATAGCAGTTATAGTATGGATTGCTTGGCGAAAGGTTAATCTCGGTCCGAACTTACCATCGGTGAATCTACATAACATCACGGTTGATCCCAGAGTCAATTCGGAAGATCAGAATGAGAGATGTTGAGAAGTTGAGAATTGTTGACTAAGTTTATTCAGGTGCAAACCTGTTCACACGTTTATAGAGGATCAAGTTGCATCGCACCGGATACACGCGTCGGCATAAAACTGATGAGCCTGTCAATCTGGATGGTTGGAGCAGGGGCTTCCTGTGGGAATCAAAATAGTTTGAGAATTCAGCTTAGGTTCGGACGTATAAGAATTTGAGTGTAATAAAAAAATATTGAAAGAATAACAAGTTCTTTGAGATAGTAAGTCGGACCGTTAAGGGGTGGCTCAGCCTCCCCGTCCGCGTTTTTTTTATGAATCCCCTTCAGGGATTCGTTAACTAACTAATGGATAAAATTGTGTTGCAGTCATCCAAAGCCTACCATAGCGAGATAGAGAGTTGTGGTTCACGGGACATCTTTGACGGAGGATGAAATGATGTGGCCTAGATCGGTAACCTGATACTAAGCTGTCTGATGAAATACTTGAAAGGATATTTACTTCAGGGGCATTCTCAGAGAAGAAGATGGCATCATAGAGAGCATAAAATATAATAAAACTACATTTTTTTGTGGTTGTGGTTTTGTTCTAAGGTTTAAGTACAATGGGCTGTCGAGGATGTAGGCAGAGCTAAGCCAAATGGAGGAATAGATGCAGTAGAAATTGAAGAAGCGATTCATTGTATTATATGGTATATAAAAAGACAATTTAATAATAAGGAAATCAATGCACTTAACAAATTTTAGGAAATGTCTTCGAGATCTCATTTATCACCATTTTTGCCTTTTGTTGATGGCAGCGATATTCATCGCGTCTGTGGACAACTTCAAACATCCATCCCTTTTACCTGCGGGTAGTCCATTTACCATATCGGTTATTCATATTTATCATGAAAGAAAACCATCACTTGGTAGCTTAAGGAATGATCGTTATAAGTCAGAAGTATTGGCCGGTTCACGGAAACACTTTTGTCAAAAAGGACGATTAATCCTGAAAGTCGAATTCCAATGATGGTAAATCTACCGCACGATAGAGTTAAACCGTGACGCCCCTTTTCTGCGTGGGTTGAGTTAAATTATATACAGCAATAATGCTATAAATTAGGAAGGTATTGAATGGCGAACTACTCCTAGGTCACCACACTTTGGTATGACATGAAAGGCGACTGTAAAATGGCAAAATATCAGATGAAAAGGTTATTGAATCCGGCTTCCCTTACATATGAAGAACTGAACACGGTAATCATTCAAATTGAAGCAATACTCAATTCCCGTCTATTGCTCCGTTTTCCGAAGATCCCTCGGATTTCGAACCGTTGGCACCTGGTCATTTTTTAGCGGGTTGCCAATTGCAGGCAATACCAGATCCAGATTTCAGCGACAAGAATCTTACTCAGATGAGTATTTGCAATATCTGTAACCCCATAATGCCTAGAACATTGCATCCAGACTTACATGGCATTTAGGTCGAATTTTGAAACGACCACTGGTACAATGAAACAAGCACAGTGAAACTGTGTCCGCTTCCAAGTGCTGAAGACGCCAAATTCCCTCAAGGCGGGGAGGATGTTGGTGCTATTTGATGTGATTTGCTGAATGATATCCCTGTAACCTATTCCCTCATAGACGTCGGTAAATTTGAGAGGATGTAGCAACAGTTTTCATTTTGTTGGCTAAACTGAATTTAGCATTGAAGTGACACTTGTAAAAAAAGATCTGAATTATAACACATATGAAGCCAATTATTTAATTTCTTGAGTCGTCCAAAACTATCGTGTCAATGAAAAGGAATAGTAAAAAAGCTTACAACTAAAAGTTAATCGATACTTATAAATTCATTGTCATATGTGTATCTAAGTATCACCGTGAAATATTAGGTGGAATTAAAAGAAATCCATTATTTTTCCAACAGATTGATTTTGTAATCTATATCTCGCTTGTATACGTCCCACCTTACCAAACTAAATTTGGCTTGAAGTATAAGATTTGGGAGATAGCTTTTCCGATAGTTTTGTAAATGATTGACTCCATTTTGTTTGAGAGATGGACACCAGGAAAGAAATATTCTAGAGTTATCCTTCGATAAAGTCGAAAAAGCAAGTCAGACGGCTGAAAATATTAATAAAGTTCGTGGTCCTGATATTTTAACAATAAAACATGCTCAACTTTTGATGTCGGTAATTTTGATGTCAAAAATGCAGTACGCTGTGGAAAGCCAATTGTGGAAAATATTGGTAAAGTGATGGAAATCGTAGAGTCTGACTGACATGTAAGCATTATTTCTACTGCCCAGGAGCTAAACATTGCAAACACAACAGTTTGGAAACATAACATTACCCGAAAAGATATTTCTGGTAACCAATGGTTTCGGATGTTTTCATAAACGTCAGTTGACGATCGTACTTACTTAGGCGGACCGCAGGTACTACTGTTCATAAACGTCAATATGTCATCGATGTCAGGCAGATTGTGCAGTCATTACTTTTTGACTGCAAAAAAGTGCAATTGGAATTATTTTAGAAATAATTTTACTTTTTGTTTTTAAAGGAACGAAGGGTCCGTGTGGAAAAATGGCCACATAAGGCTATTAATACAACACAGAATTGATATTGAGGCAGAGTTTAACGCCGACAAGAAACAAATTGCATTGTGCAGCACAGCTCTGTCCAAAATTAAGGCAACAGATCTTACTTAATGACTACTTATAAACGAATAAAAAAGCGTAATAACGAGTCTGGGCGAGAAGCAACCATTTAGGAGTTTTTTGGGATATTTTATGAAGCCTACGGTGGAAGACACATTGTATCTACTCGACTTTGTTCAAGCTCGTCAATTCAAAATAATGAACATACTGAATCTGCTTGAAGCGAAAGGGTTTTCGAAACACAAACCAAAAGAAAACGCACGGAAGAAGAACTCCTTGAATGTTTAAAGAAGGGAGCAGAATATAATGGTTTAAAGCACCAAGAACATATTGCAATCGAAATAAAAATATTGAAAATTGAAGAACGCAGACTGGAACCAATCACGATCCTTCAGTAATTATTAACTCAATCAAATTAAAAAAAACGTATGGTATGGACCTCACGCAAAATTTGTACACCTGGCTTTTTATACTTGAATTATTTTACGCCTGATTTCACGAATTATATAGTGTCATATTTTTTGTTTTTGAAGTAAAATACAATTTTTAAGTTAAATTCATTGTTTTATTAATAATTTATGAACAAAATAGCATAGAAATGTGATTTCTCTTTTGTTTTGCTTCTTCGTTTGTGTTTGAGTTTGGCTATTCTCATTCCGCTTGTCCTTATCAGTTTCAGTGTTCTAGGCTGACAAGAAGGTGTGTGTATTTGCAGATGAGTATTTGCAATATCTGTAACCCCATAATGCCTAGAACATTGCATCCAGACTTACATGGCATTTAGGTCGAATTTTGAAACGACCACTGGTACAATGAAACAAGCACAGTGAAACTGTGTCCGCTTCCAAGTGCTGAAGACGCCAAATTCCCTCAAGGCGGGGAGGATGTTGGTGCTATTTGATGTGATTTGCTGAATGATATCCCTGTAACCTATTCCCTCATAGACGTCGGTAAATTTGAGAGGATGTAGCAACAGTTTTCATTTTGTTGGCTAAACTGAATTCAGCATTGAAGTGACACTTGTAAAAAAAGATCTGAATTATAACACATATGAAGCCAAGTATTCAATTTCTTGAGTCGTCCAAAACTATCGTGTCAATGAAAAGGAATAGTAAAAAAGCTTACAACTAAAAGTTAATCGATACTTATAAATTCATTGTCATATGTGTATCTAAGTATCACAATACATTCTGTCACGAAAAGGAAAGCATCAAAAAAATTATCAAAATATTTTAGGATATCGTATCAGGGTGAATAAGAAATTGAGGGATGAAATTATAAGGGAATTAGTGAGAAGAACAAACCCATATACTGAAAAGAGGTTGTTGCCAAATAACAAATAATGTTGAACAATATAACACTCACGAGCTCTTCGTATTCACACACTCAGTTATTCCCACCGGTATTAACGAACATAAAACGAGTGCAGAAGATCGACTGGGGTCATGTGCATAGCATCGGTGTAAGTAACATTGCTCAATTGAAGAACCTAAAGATTCAAGCTGCCTTCCTTTCCCTCACAAACGTGGGAATTGTATATTAATAGCAGTTATAGTATGGATTGCTTGGCGAAAGGTTAATCTCGGTCCGAACTTACCATCGGTGAATCTACATAACATCACGGTTGATCCCAGAGTCAATTCGGAAGATCAGAATGAGAGATGTTGAGAAGTTGAGAATTGTTGACTAAGTTTATTCAGGTGCAAACCTGTTCACACGTTTATTGAGGATCAAGTTGCATCGCACCGGATACACGCGTCGGCATAAAACTGATGAGCCTGTCAATCTGGATGGTTGGAGCAGGGGCTTCCTGTGGGAATCAAAATAGTTTGAGAATTCAGCTTAGGTTCGGACGTATAAGAATTTGGGTGTAATAAAAAAATATTGAAAGAATAACAAGTTCTTTGAGATAGTAAGTCGGACCGTTAAGGGGTGGCTCAGCCTCCCCGTCCGCGTTTTTTTTATGAATCCCCTTCAGGGATTCGTTAACTAACTAATGGATAAAATTGTGTTGCAGTCATCTAAAGCCTACCATAGCGAGATAGAGAGTTGTGGTTCACGGGACATCTTTGACGGAGGATGAAATGATGTGGCCTAGATCGGTAACCTGATACTAAGCTGTCTGATGAAATACTTGAAAGGAAATTTACTTCAGGGGCATTCTCAGAGAAGAAGATGGCATCATAGAGAGCATAAAATATAATAAAACTACATTTTTTTGTGGTTGTGGTTTTGTTCTAAGGTTTAAGTACAATGGGCTGTCGAGGATGTAGGCAGAGCTAAGCCAAATGGAGGAATAGATGCAGTAGAAATTGAAGAAGCGATTCATTGTATTATATGGTATATAAAAAGACAATTTAATAATAAGGAAATCAATGCACTTAACAAATTTTAGGAAATGTCTTCGAGATCTCATTTATCACCATTTTTGCCTTTTGTTGATGGCAGCGATATTCATCGCGTCTGTGAACAACTTCAAACATCCATCCCTTTTACCTGCGGGTAGTCCATTTACCATATCGGTTATTCATATTTATCATGAAAGAAAACCATCACTTGGGAGCTTAAGGAATGATCGTTATAAGTCAGAAGTATTGGCCGGTTCACGGAAACACTTTTGTCAAAAAGGACGATTAATCCTGAAAGTCGAATTCCAATGATGGTAAATCTACCGCACGATAGAGTTAAACCGACGCCCCTTTTCTGCGTGGGTTGAGTTAAATTATATACAGCAATAATGCTATAAATTAGGAAGGTATTGAATGGCGAACTACTCCTAGGTCACCACACTTTGGTATGACATGAAAGGCGACTGTAAAATGGCAAAATATCAGATGAAAAGGTTATTGAATCCGGCTTCCCTTACATATGAAGAACTGAACACGGTAATCATTCAAATTGAAGCAATACTCAATTCCCGTCTATTGCTCCCTTTTCCGAAGATCTCTCGGATTTCGAACCGTTGGCACCTCATTTTTTAGCGGGTTGCCAATTGCAGGCAATACCAGATCCAGATTTCAGCGACAAGAATCTTACTCAGATGAGTATTTCCAATATCTGTAACCCCATAATGCCTAGAACATTGCATCCAGACTTACATGGCATTTAGGTAGAATTTTGAAACGACCACTGGTACAATGAAACGAGCACAGTGAAACTGTGTCCGCTTCCAAGTGCTGAAGACGCCAAATTCCCTTAAGGCGGGGAGGATGTTGGTGCTATTTGATGTGATTTGCTGAATGATATCCCTGTAACCTATTCACTCATAGATGTCGGTAAATTTGAGAGGATGTAGCAACAATTTTCATTTTGTTGGCTAAACTGAATTTAGCATTGAAGTGACACTTGTAAAAAAAGATCTGAATTATAACACATATGAAGCCAAGTATTTAATTTCTTGAGTCGTCCAAAACTATCGTGTCAATGAAAAGGAATAGTAAAAAAGCTTACAACTAAAAGTTAATCGATACTTATAAATGCATTGTCATATGTGTATCTAAGTATCACCGTGAAATATTAGGTGGAATTAAAAGAAATCCATTATTTTTCCAACAGATTGATTTTGTAATCTATATCTCGCTTGTATACGTCCCACCTTACCAAACTAAATTTGGCGTGAAGTATACGATTTGGGAGATAGCTTTTCCGATAGTTTTGTAAATGATTGACTCCATTTTGTTTGAGAGATGGACACCAGGAAAGAAAATATTCTAGAGTTATCCTTCGATAAAGTCGAAAAAGCAAGTCAGACGGCTGAAAATATTAATAAAGTTCGTGGTCCTGATACTTTAACAATAAAACATGCTCAACTTTTGATGTCGGTAATTTTGATGTCAAAAATGCAGTACGCTGTGGAAAGCCAATTGTGGAAAATATTGGTAAAGTGATGGAAATCGTAGAGTCTGACTGACATGTAAGCATTATTTCTACTGCCCAGGAGCTAAACATTGCAAACACAACAGTTTGGAAACATAACATTACCCGAAAAGATATTTCTGGTAACCAATGGTTTCGGATGTTTTCATAAACGTCAGTTGACGATCGTACTTACTTAGGCGGACCGCAGGTACTACTGTTCATAAACGTCAATATGTCATCGATGTCAGGCAGATTGTGCAGTCATTACTTTTTGACTGCAAAAAAGTGCGATTGGAATTATTTTAGAAATAATTTTACTTTTTGTTTTTAAAGGAACAAAGGGTCCGTGTGGAAAAATGGCCACATAAGGCTATTAATACAACACAGAATTGATATTGAGGCAGAGTTTAACGCCGACAAGAAACAAATTGCATTGTGCAGCACAGCTCTGTCTAAAATTAAGGCAACAGATCTTACTTAATGACTACTTATAAACGAATAAAAAAGCGTAATAACGAGTCAGGGCGAGAAGCAACCATTTAGGAGTTTTTTGGGATATTTTATGAAGCCTACGGTGGAAGACACATTGTATCTACTCGACTTTGTTCAAGCTCGTCAATTCAAAATAATGAACATAATGAATCTGCTTGAAGCGAAAGGGTTTTCGAAACACAAACCAAAAGAAAACGCACGGAAGAAGAACTCCTTGAATGTTTAAAGAAGGGAGCAGAATATAATGGTTTAAAGCACCAAGAACATATTGCAATCGAAATAAAAATATTGAAAATTGAAGAACGCAGACTGGAACCAATCACGATCCTTCAGTAATTATTAACTCAATCAAATTAAAAAAAACGTATGGTATGGACCTCACGCAAAATTTGTACACCTGGTTTTTTATACTTGAATTATTTTACGCCTGATTTCACGAATTATATAGTGTCATATTTTTTGTTTTTGAAGTAAAATACAATTTTTAAGTTAAATTCATTGTTTTATTAATAATTTATGAACAAAATAGCATAGAAATGTGATTTCTCTTTTGTTTTGCTTCTTCGTTTGTGTTTGAGTTTGGCTATTCTCATTCCGCTTGTCCTTATCAGTTTCAGTGTTCTAGGCTGACAAGAAGGTGTGTGTATTTGCAGATGAGTATTTGCAATATCTGTAACCCCATAATGCCTAGAACATTGCATCCAGACTTACATGGCATTTAGGTCGAATTTTGAAACGACCACTGGTACAATGAAACAAGCACAGTGAAACTGTGTCCGCTTCCAAGTGCTGAAGACGCCAAATTCCCTCAAGGCGGGGAGGATGTTGGTGCTATTTGATGTGATTTGCTGAATGATATCCCTGTAACCTATTCCCTCATAGACGTCGGTAAATTTGAGAGGATGTAGCAACAGTTTTCATTTTGTTGGCTAAACTGAATTCAGCATTGAAGTGACACTTGTAAAAAAAGATCTGAATTATAACACATATGAAGCCAAGTATTCAATTTCTTGAGTCGTCCAAAACTATCGTGTCAATGAAAAGGAATAGTAAAAAAGCTTACAACTAAAAGTTAATCGATACTTATAAATTCATTGTCATATGTGTATCTAAGTATCACAATACATTCTGTCACGAAAAGGAAAGCATCAAAAAAATTATCAAAATATTTTAGGATATCGTATCAGGGTGAATAAGAAATTGAGGGATGAAATTATAAGGGAATTAGTGAGAAGAACAAACCCATATACTGAAAAGAGGTTGTTGCCAAATAACAAATAATGTTGAACAATATAACACTCACGAGCTCTTCGTATTCACACACTCAGTTATTCCCACCGGTATTAACGAACATAAAACGAGTGCAGAAGATCGACTGGGGTCATGTGCATAGCATCGGTGTAAGTAACATTGCTCAATTGAAGAACCTAAAGATTCAAGCTGCCTTCCTTTCCCTCACAAACGTGGGAATTGTATATTAATAGCAGTTATAGTATGGATTGCTTGGCGAAAGGTTAATCTCGGTCCGAACTTACCATCGGTGAATCTACATAACATCACGGTTGATCCCAGAGTCAATTCGGAAGATCAGAATGAGAGATGTTGAGAAGTTGAGAATTGTTGACTAAGTTTATTCAGGTGCAAACCTGTTCACACGTTTATTGAGGATCAAGTTGCATCGCACCGGATACACGCGTCGGCATAAAACTGATGAGCCTGTCAATCTGGATGGTTGGAGCAGGGGCTTCCTGTGGGAATCAAAATAGTTTGAGAATTCAGCTTAGGTTCGGACGTATAAGAATTTGGGTGTAATAAAAAAATATTGAAAGAATAACAAGTTCTTTGAGATAGTAAGTCGGACCGTTAAGGGGTGGCTCAGCCTCCCCGTCCGCGTTTTTTTTATGAATCCCCTTCAGGGATTCGTTAACTAACTAATGGATAAAATTGTGTTGCAGTCATCTAAAGCCTACCATAGCGAGATAGAGAGTTGTGGTTCACGGGACATCTTTGACGGAGGATGAAATGATGTGGCCTAGATCGGTAACCTGATACTAAGCTGTCTGATGAAATACTTGAAAGGAAATTTACTTCAGGGGCATTCTCAGAGAAGAAGATGGCATCATAGAGAGCATAAAATATAATAAAACTACATTTTTTTGTGGTTGTGGTTTTGTTCTAAGGTTTAAGTACAATGGGCTGTCGAGGATGTAGGCAGAGCTAAGCCAAATGGAGGAATAGATGCAGTAGAAATTGAAGAAGCGATTCATTGTATTATATGGTATATAAAAAGACAATTTAATAATAAGGAAATCAATGCACTTAACAAATTTTAGGAAATGTCTTCGAGATCTCATTTATCACCATTTTTGCCTTTTGTTGATGGCAGCGATATTCATCGCGTCTGTGAACAACTTCAAACATCCATCCCTTTTACCTGCGGGTAGTCCATTTACCATATCGGTTATTCATATTTATCATGAAAGAAAACCATCACTTGGTAGCTTAAGGAATGATCGTTATAAGTCAGAAGTATTGGCCGGTTCACGGAAACACTTTTGTCAAAAAGGACGATTAATCCTGAAAGTCGAATTCCAATGATGGTAAATCTACCGCACGATAGAGTTAAACCGTGACGCCCCTTTTCTGCGTGGGTTGAGTTAAATTATATACAGCAATAATGCTATAAATTAGGAAGGTATTGAATGGCGAACTACTCCTAGGTCACCACACTTTGGTATGACATGAAAGGCGACTGTAAAATGGCAAAATATCAGATGAAAAGGTTATTGAATCCGGCTTCCCTTACATATGAAGAACTGAACACGGTAATCATTCAAATTGAAGCAATACTCAATTCCCGTCTATTGCTCCCTTTTCCGAAGATCTCTCGGATTTCGAACCGTTGGCACCTCATTTTTTAGCGGGTTGCCAATTGCAGGCAATACCAGATCCAGATTTCAGCGACAAGAATCTTACTCAGATGAGTATTTCCAATATCTGTAACCCCATAATGCCTAGAACATTGCATCCAGACTTACATGGCATTTAGGTCGAATTTTGAATCGACCACTGGTACAATGAAACGAGCACAGTGAAACTGTGTCCGCTTCCAAGTGCTGAAGACGCCAAATTCCCTCAAGGCGGGGAGGATGTTGGTGCTATTTGATGTGATTTGCTGAATGATATCCCTGTAACCTATTCCCTCATAGATGTCGGTAAATTTGAGAGGATGTAGCAAACAGTTTTCATTTTGTTGGCTAAACGGAATTTAGCATTGAAGTGACACATGTAAAAAAAGATCTGAATTATAACACATATGAAGCCAAGTATTTAATTTCTTGAGTCGTCCAAAACTATCGTGTCAATGAAAAGGAATAGTAAAAAAGCTTACAACTAAAAGTTAATCGATACTTATAAATTCATTGTCATATGTGTATCTAAGTATCACCGTGAAATATTAGGTGGAATTAAAAGAAATCCATTATTTTTCCAACAGATTGATTTTGTAATCTATATCTCGCTTGTATACGTCCCACCTTACCAAACTAAATTTGGCTTGAAGTATAAGATTTGGGAGATAGCTTTTCCGATAGTTTTGTAAATGATTGACTCCATTTTGTTTGAGAGATGGACACCAGGAAAGAAAATATTCTAGAGTTATCCTTCGATAAAGTCGAAAAAGCAAGTCAGACGGCTGAAAATATTAATAAAGTTCGTGGTCCTGATACTTTATCAATAAAACATGCTCAACTTTTGATGTCGGTAATTTTGATGTCAAAAATGCAGTACGCTGTGGAAAGCCAATTGTGGAAAATATTGGTAAAGTGATGGAAATCGTAGAGTCTGACTGACATGTAAGCATTATTTCTACTGCCCAGGAGCTAAACATTGCAAACACAACAGTTTGGAAACATAACATTACCCGAAAAGATATTTCTGGTAACCAATGGTTTCGGATGTTTTCATAAACGTCAGTTGACGATCGTACTTACTTAGGCGGACCGCAGGTACTACTGTTCATAAACGTCAATATGTCATCGATGTCAGGCAGATTGTGCAGTCATTACTTTTTGACTGCAAAAAAGTGCGATTGGAATTATTTTAGAAATAATTTTACTCGCAAAATTTTATTTTTTGTTTTTAAAGGGAAAACGAAGGTTCCGTGTAGAAAAATGGCCACATAAGGCTATTAATACAACACAGAATTGATATTGAGGCAGAGTTTAACGCCGACAAGAAACAAATTGCATTGTGCAGCACAGCTCTGTCCAAAATTAAGGCAACAGATCTTACTTAATGACTACTTATAAACGAATAAAAAAGCGATATAACGAGTCAGGGCGAGAAGCAACCATTTTTTGTTCAAGCTCGTCAATTCAAAATAATGAACATAATGAATCTGCTTGAAGCGAAAGGGTTTTCGAAACACAAACCAAAAGAAAACGCACGGAAGAAGAACTCCTTGATTGTTTAAAGAAGGAAGCAGAATATAATGGCTTAAAGCACCAAGAACATATTGCAATCGAAAAACAAATATTGAAAATTGAAGAACGCAGACTGGAGCTAATCATCAAATTAAAAGAAACGTACGGTACGGACCTCACGCAACATTTGTACACCTGGTTTTTTATACTTGAATTATTTTACGCCTGATTTCACAAATTAAATAGTTTCATATTTTTTGTTTTTTTTTTTGTTTTTGAAGTAAAATACAATTTTTAAGTTAAATTCATTGTTTTATTAATAATTTATGAACAAAATAGCATAGAAATGTGATTTCTCTTTTGTTTTGCTTCTTCGTTTGTGTTTGAGTTTGGCTATTCTCATTCCGCTTGTCCTTATCAGTTTCAGTGTTCTAGGCTGACAAGAAGGTAAGTTGTAAGTGGTTACGCTGAATCACCTAAAATATGACCACAGCCGACTACATCCTCCGAATCAGCCCTTAACTTCTTACCGATTGGACTGCTTTCCCAAACGTTAGCTAAATAACCGAAAAAAGAATCGAGGAATTTTTGGTTACTATCAGAAATTGCCTTTGAATTATGGGATTAAATTAGTAACTTTTAATTTACTAGATGAGTGACGTTTGCGTGAAGATTGCTTCAATATATTCCTTCTATATTGTAGTAGTTTACTTTATCACAAGAAGGAGCAAGGGTGGGAACGTGGCTCCCGACACAACCGACTACATAAAGATTTGGATTTATGCGTAGATTCTTGAAGCCTTCCATTATTTTTTAGCTTTCGTTTGTTTTTGAAGCCATTTTATAAATTGAAATGATACAAAAGTTGAATTATTTCCGAAAAATAATTATATGCAGCTACAACTGCAACATTGATTAGATGGAACAATTCTCTGAAACACGAGCCGTTGTCTAGTTTCCAGATCGTTAAGGACAAATCGATTTTCAGTTGCACTGTTGGTCGGCCGGTAATTCTTGTTTTCATAAAATCTTTAACTTTTTCTCAACTAACTGTGGATAAGAATCTTTGAACTTATTTTGTAATTGGCATGGGGGAGAACTTACGTTGAATGTGGATCTACCCATCCTAAAGTGGCTTTGAAACACATCGTCGGGAAACTATATATACAAACATTTTTTCTGCCAGTAACTCAAAAATCAAATTCCGAATCATTTGTTTCGCCGCCATTTCCAATGTTTATGAACACTCACGACTCATGACAATTGTACTAAAGCAGGCCTGCAGACATTCTGCAGCGTGTGTGTGTTCAAAAACGTACTAACGCAGATTTCCGACGTTTATGAAAACACCCTTGCTCTCAAAGATAGAGAGAGCCGAGATAACGGCAATGCCCGTGAACCCGAACAAATCCGTTGGTCTTCCTAGCGCAAGTAATGGTGAATAGTATATTTACGGATAGCCAGCAATTACAATAAATCCCTCCTATAGTTTTTTCGATTGCTATTTACTCTAAAATAGCAATCGACTTACGCGTATCTCTTAACGGGATATTCGAACAGTTTAATATTCGCATGTATTGGGTGCAATGCCAAAATGCCATGAAACTGCAAAGCTGACGAACTAACCAAAATCGCCAGGTGACAGCCCAATACCTACTATGCACAGAATATCAATGCCAGGTGGTCAACAGACATCACTTATCGAACCTCAAAACAAATCTAACCTCACCAAGATCCAGAAATTACCGGTCAAAGCACTAGTACACACAAAACAAAACTGGCTGGCTCTCATAATCACTGCAAGTCTCTCTCCAATTTTAAACACCCACCTGGTGGTACAATGGCAGGGAGTCATCTACTATGGGCTGTTCTCCTACTGCAAAACTCTTTATCCGGACCTATATTGTTAACAATTGTATAGTGTAAAGGATGTCATCGCTCATTTTTGAGAGGCGGCCAGGACAACACTCACACCGATAGTTACTCGCCAACAGCTCCGGGAGCTTGGTTGAGGGATCTAAGGCTTGACCTAACACTAAGCTATTATCACCTGTTCCTGTTCATGGCGAACGATTTTGCTAATGAATTGTCCGCCTTAAGAAACGCTTGCGAAACAAGCGTCAATAGTAGGGACGAGGACTTTAACAAGAGAGGCAACAACAAGAGTCCAACAAAACGGCGCATATTCCACATAAATCGGGCGATATTTCTAGTATGGGAGGGTAGGGAAGTCGACCACTCCAGTGATAGGTGATGATGATGACTGGACCAGATTTAAAAATCATATGTATAAAAACCACTTTATTTATAGTTTGAATACAGGATCTAAGAAGAAACTTGAAATGACATCACAGCAAATGCCAATTTATTTCAAAAAAAGAAAAAATATTGTTAAAACATATGTCCAAACAAAAAAAAATCTAGCGAAGCCGATAATATTGTAAATTATATCAATAGCACTAAGTTCAATTGTTAAATCTTTTATTTTCGTAAAGGTACCAAACAGGAGGACGAAGCCTGGCGGGAAATATTTTTGGTGTATTATTTAAAATCGAATGCCTCTAATGTCTACAATTAGTATTTAAAAAAAAATATCGGTTACCTTAGATCGGTAACCTGATACTAAGCTGTCTGATGAAATACTTGAAAGGAAACTTACATCAGGCGCGTTCTTTGTCTGAGAAGAAGATGACATCATTGCCCTCAACAAATTTAAGGAAATATCTACGAGATCTCATATATCATCACTGTCGCCTTTTTTTTGCGGGTAGTCCATTTACCATATCGCTTATCCGGTTATTATGAAAGAAACCATGACCTGGGAGCTTAAGGACTGATAGCTATTATAAGACAGATGTATTGGCCTGTTCATGGAAAAACTTTTGTCAAAAACCATTTATAAATGCGTACATTGCTTGAAAATTAATCCTAAAAGCCTAATTTTCCAATGGTGGCAAATCTACTGCACGATACAGTTAACTCGTGACGCCCCTTTTCGGTGTGGTTTGAGTAAAATTGTATATAGCAATAATGCTACAAATTAGGAGGGTATCGAATGGCGAACTACTCCCAGGTCCCCATACTTTGGTAGGGTATGAAAGGCGGCTGTAAAAATGGCAAAATATCATATGAAAAGGTTATTAAATTTGGCTTCCCTTACATATGAAGAACTCCGAAGATCCCTCGGATTTGGAACCGTTGATACCTGGTATTTTCTGAGTGGGTTGTCATTTGCAGGCAACACCAGATCCTGATTTTAACAACAAGAATCTTACTCGGATGAGTATTTGCAAGATCAATATACCCGTAAGAAGTGGCGTCGAATGCCTAGAACACTGTATCCCGGCTTAAATGCATTAAGATCGAATTTTGAAGCTATATGAAGGTGCAGATGGGATTTCTCGAATTGCCATCGAACTAACGGCCACTGGTACAGTGAAACTGTGTCCGCTTCTAAGTGTTGAAGACAGCAAATTCCTTCAAGGCGGTTATGATGTTAGTGCGATTTGAGTAATTTGCTGAATGATATCCCTGTAACCCATTCGCTCATAGATGTCGGTAAATTTGAGAGGATGTAGCAACAATTTTCATTTTGTTGGCTAAAATGAATTCAGCATCGAAGTGATACTTGTTGTAAAAGGATCTGAAGTATAACAAATATGAAGCAGTCTTTAAAATCTTGAGTCATCCAAAAATATCATGTCAATGAAAAGGAGTAGTACAAAAACTGATATGATTGTCATATCTTTTTCTAAGTCCCAGCGTGAAATATTAGGTGGAGTACAAAGAAATGCATTATATTTCCAACAGATTGATTTTATAATCTATATCTCGCATCAGATTTCGGAGATAACTTTTCGGATAGTTTTGTAATTGATGATGGAAACCGTCGAGTCTGACTGACATTTAAGCACTATTTCTACTACCCAGGGTCTAACCATTGCAAACAAACAACAGTTTGAAAACAACATTATCCAATAAGATATTTATGGTATTCATTTGCTTCGGGTGTTTTTATAAACGTCAGTCTAACAAAGGTCTGCGCATGTTAATTAAAGCAGATTGACGATGGTACTAACTTAGGCTAACCGCAGTACCTACTGTTCATAAACGTCGATATGTCATCGATGTCGGGCAGATTGTGCAGTCATTATTTTTTGGATGCAAAAAGGGCGCGATTGGAAGGAAAAATCTTTAGAGTAGGAATTATTTTAGATATATTTTTACTCGCAAAAAATGTAAGTATTTTTTGGAAATATATTTTGTTATTACCTTTGCATAGTCATTTCTTGGCCCATAAGGCTATTAATACAAAACAGAATTGATATGGAGGCAGAGTTTAAAGCCGACAAGAAGAAACAAATTTCATTGTGGAGGACAGTTCTGTCCAAAATTAAGGCAACAAGTCCATTTTCGGAGCTAGATGGTCTGGACATTAAGAAATAAGTTGAAAACTTATTGACTACCTATAAACGAATAAAAAAGCGTAATAACAAATAAGGTCGAGAAGCAACGATTTGGGAGTTTTTTGGCGTATTTGATGAAGCCTTCGGTGGAAGACACAGTGTATTTACCCCACAAAAAATCCTTTTTTCAAGCTCGTCATTTCAAAATAATAAACATAATGAATTTGCTGAGGACGAAAGCGTTTTCGAAACACACACCAAAAGAAAACGCATGGAAGAAGAACTTCTTGATTTTTTAAAGAAGGAAGCAGAAATGGATGGCTTAAAGCACCGAGAATTTATTGCAATCGAAAAACAAATATTGAAAATTGAAGAACGCAGATTGGAGCCTTCAAGAATTATTAACTCAATCAAATTAAAAGAAACGTATGCCTCATGCAACATTTGTACACCTGATTTTAATACTTGAATTATTTTAAGCCTGATTTTATGAATTAATTAGTTTTACATTGTTTAAGTTTTTTTTGTTTTGGAAATAAAATACAATTTTTAAGTTTTATTAATACTATATGAACAAAAGAGCATAGCAATGTGATTTCTCTTTTGTTTTGTTTCTTCGTTTATGCTTGAGGTGTTTCGGGTATTCTTATTGCGCTTGTGCTCATCAGATTCAGTGTTTAACATTTGAATAATGGTATCCTCTCCTAGTCCGTCTTTCTCTATTATAATAATGTGAAAGATGATGCAATCCATAACAATACATTTTAATTATTTCAGGTATTTTATGTAAGCATGTTCTAGAATTTTGAACTTTTGTTTTAATCTACAAAACGCCTGTTCAATACAGACCCTGGTGGAACTATGAATAAAATTTAATTTTCTTTCCATAGAAGAAACATATCCATTGTCCCGGTAGGGGACGAGAAGGTATGTTGTAACTGGATACGCTGAATCAATTAAAATATGACCACAGCCTATTAAATTCTCCGAATAAGCCCTTAACTTTTTCCCGATTGGACTGCTTTCCCAAACGCTCCTGGAAAACCGACAACAACATCAAGGAATTTTTGGTTAATATCGTAAATTGCATATGAATTATAGGATTTATTTAGTAACTTTTAACTAAATAGATAAGTGACGTTTACCTGAAGATTGATTGAACATATTCCTTTTCTATTGTAGTAGCTTACTTTATCACAAGAAGGAGCAGAAATGGGAATGCGGCTCCCGTCCACACAACCGACTACATAAGAAATTGGATTTATGCGTAGATCCTGGAAGCCTTCCATGATTTGTTTGCTTTCGTTTGTATTTGAAGGTCATTTTATAAATTTCCGCCTCAACTGATACAAAAGTTGAGTTAGCTAGAGTTAGAGTTCCGGGAGCTTGGTTGAGGGGTCCTAAAGCATTCAATAAAGCATATCTTGTAGTCTTGACTTAACACTAAGCTATTACCACCTGTTCCGGTTCATGGAGAACGATTTTGCTAATAAATTGTCCGCCTTAAGAAACGCTTGCGAAACAAGCGTCGATAGTAGGAACGAAGACTTTTACAAAAGAGGCAACAACAAAAGTCCAACAAAACGGCGCATATTCCACATAAATCTGGCGATATTTCTACTATGGTAGGGTAGGGAAGTCGACCACTCCAGGGATAGATGATGATGATGACTGGACCAGATTTAAAAATCATATGTATAAAAAACACTTTATTTATAATTTGAATACAGGATCTAAGAAGAAACTTGAAATGACATCACAGCAAATGCAACTTTATTCTAAAAAGGGAGACATAATGTTAAACATATGTCCAAACAAAAAAAATTTAGCGAAGACGATAAACTTTAAAAATTATCTCGATATTACTAAATTCAATTGTTAAATCTTTTATTTCTCAGATATCGAAAGATTTAATTTTTCAAACACAAAATGTAAGCAACGCAGTGTCTTTACGAAAAAAAAAAACATGGCTCTAAAAATAGTTGAAAATGATGCCCCCAATGTAGCTAATCAAAAATTTATGAGGAACATATACTGTCCCTCCCACTATTGGTACAATTGATGTTTTGAGTGCAGGCATTTCTTCGAAAACGAAAATGTATTCATTTTTATTTTGGACATACTCACACAAACTGCAACATTTTTTTCTAGAACTAATGTTGCTCGCAGTTGAAAATTTTAATTCTTATTTATTGGAAGATATTGATATTTTGTGGGAACAGCATGTGAAACGAAATTTGCTTAAAGGTACCAAACAGGAGGACGAAACCTGGCGGGAAATGTTTTTGGTGTATTATTTAAGATCGAATGTCTCTAATGTCTAAAATTAGTATTTAAAAAAAAATAATATCTGCGGAGATGTGAGGATGAAAATGAATGTACATTGAGCATTTTAACTAGAAATATTAAAAAAGCACAACGAGAAAGTGCACAACAACTGGCAGTTTCGACATCTCATCGGTTTGAGGAGGATTAAACCTGACGGGCGTCGGTTTCTCTCTATAACTTTAGTGAACTTGTGTACATCAGTCACCCCTTGTGAGTTCATCTCTAGAATTATTTCACTTTCAGTTTGAGTGCAGTTCATCTTTGACGTGGCATTGGTTGGCAATATTCGTATTGCGAAGGGATTTTTCCGCAACCCTTTGAGATTTTATTAATATGAGAAGACTGAAATCTCTTAACTGCAGATGGGGTCCCCCACCTGATACTTAGCTGTCTGATGAAATACTTGAAAGGAAATTCTTAGTTAGAGAAGAATCATCGAAACATCATCGAGAGCATAAAATATAATACAAACTACATGAAAACGATCCGAAGAATAGCTTTTGTGCTAAGGTTTAAGTACAATGGGCTGTCGCAGAGCTAGTACAAGGGGCTGTTTGGCAGAGCTAATCGAAATGGAGGAAATTGAAGAAGCGATTCACTGTATTATATGGACTATACAAATTCAAGTTTAGAATAAGGAAATCAATGCACTTAACAAGTTTAAGGAAATATCTTCGAGATCGCATGTATCACCATTGTTGCCTTTTGTTAATGGCAGCGATATTCTTCGCTGGAATGTTCAGATTCTATGTCTCCAAACATCCCACCCTTTTACCTGCGGGTAGTCCATTTATCATATCGCTTATCCGGTTTGGTCATGAAAGAAACTATTACTTGGGAGCGTTTAATAAATGCGTACATTTATTGAAAATTAATCTTAAAAGCCTAATTTTCCAATGATCGCAAATCTACCACACGATAGACTAAGCCCGTGACGTCCCTTTTCGGTGTGAATTGAGTAAAATTATATATAGCAATATTGCTACAAATAAGAAGGATTTGGAATAGGATATAGGAATGGCGGACTACTCCTTGGTCCCCATACTTTGGTAAGTTATGAAAGGCGGCTGTAAAAATGGCAAAATATCATATGAAAAGTTATTGAATCTGGCTTCCCTTACATATGAAGAACTGAACACGGTAATCGTTCAAATTGAAGCAATACTCAATTCCCGTCCGTTACTCCCTTTCCGAAGATCACTCGGACTTCGCACCGGTGATACCTGGTCATTTTTTAGTGGGTTGTCATTTGCAGGCAATACCAGATCCAGATTTTGAACTAACGGCCACTGGTACAATGAAACGAGCACAGTGAAACTGTGTCCGCTTCCAAGTGTTGAAGACACCAAATTTCTTCAAGGCGGGGAGGATGTTGGTGCGATTTGGCATGATGTGCTGAATGATATCCCTGTAACCCATTCGCTCATAGATGGCGGTAAATTTGAGAGGATGTGGCAACAATTTTCATTTTCTGGGCTAAACTGAATTTGGCATTGAAGTGACACTTGTAATAAAAGGATCTGAATCATAACACATAGGAAGCAAAGTACTTAATTTCTTGAGTCATCCAAAAATATCGTGTCAATAAAAAGGAATAGTAAAAAAGCTATTTACTATTAAAAAAGCTATACTATTAAAAGTAAATCAATACTAATAAATTCATTGTCATATGCGTATCTAAGTAACACCTTGAAATATTAGGTGAAGTAAAAAGAAGTCTATTATTTTTTCAACAGATTAATTTAGTAATCTATATCTAAAGATTTTGGAGATAACTTTTCGGATAGTTTTGTAATTGATTGACTCCACTTTGGCTGAGAGACCAGGAAAGAAAGTATTTAATATATATAATATTCCATATTTTTTAGTTATCATTCGATAAAGTCGAAAAAGCAAGTCAGGCGGCTGAAAATGTTGATACAGTTCGTGATACTATAACAGTAACACATGCTCAACTTTGGTTCCGTAGATTCCTTTCCGGTCATTATGATGTCAAAGATGCAGTACGCTCTGGAAGAACAATTGTGAAAAAATGTTGGTAAAGTGATAGAAATCGTCAAGTCTGACTAACATGTAAGCATTATTTCTGCTAGCCAGGAGCTAAAAATTGCAAACAAACAACATTTTGGAAACATAACATTAGCTGATAAGATATTTCTGGGTGTTTTTTGGGTGTTTTCATAAACGTCAGACTAACAAAGGCCTGCGTCAGACGTGTTCGTTAATGCAGATTGACGATCGTACTGACTTAGGCGAACAGAACTACCTACTGTTCATAAACGTCAATATGTCATCGATGTCGGGCACATTGTGCAGTCATTATTGCCAGCAATTAAATCCCTGGTATCGTTCTCTATAAACTCGGAAACTAGCTATCTTAAAGAGATATAGAACAACTGGCGAACTAGCTAATCGCGCCACTAGACTGGTTACATCTCAATAACTTCAGTGCACAGAAAATCAATGCCAGATGGCCCACAGACATCACTTGTCGAACCTCAAAACAAATCTGGCCTCACCAGGATCCAAAAAATATTGGTAGTAAAATTAACTGACAAAATTCTTAATCACTGCAAGTCTCTCTACGATTTGAAACACCCACCTGGCGGTACAATGGGAGGGATTCATCTACTATGGGCTGTTCTCCTACTGCAGAACTCTTTATTCGGACCTATATTGTCAACAATTGCATAGTCATTGAATAGTTTTAGAACACCAACATGAGTCCAACAAAACGGCGCATAATCTACATAAATCTGAAAATATTTCTACTATGATAGGGTAGGGAAGTCGATCACTCCAGTGAAAGTACCATTAGTTTGACCCTAACATTCGCACCTGGGACCTCACTAACCAAGGGAAGGCACTTATCCAACTGCGCCATCGACTTACTATACCTTCGACGGCCTACTACAGCAAAAATAATGTTCACCTTATATTCAATTATAATAATCAAATATAAAATTCATGTATGTATAAACAATTTTCTAAAAAGGTGTGCTGTGGAGACAATGTTTGAAAACAGAAGAATTTGAAGAGGCACTCGCTGGAGAGAAATAATGTTAAACATATGGTTACGTTTAGCCGCAAACTGGTCTACATGCAATTAAATTGTCCACACATTCGGGTTCTATCACTGGATTGTGTGATTTATTTCCTATAGTTTATTACACTTTAAAAATCACTATTACTTTTCTACAAAATTCTTTGCTACCTTTCAGGCTGAACTGATGAACACTTTGAACACTACAAAATCCCAAACTGAACTTTACTAATTCTCGATCTGAACTATAATAATTCTCCACTCAACTACACTGAATACAAATGAACTTTACTAATTCTTCCTCTGAACTAACTCGCATCGACCACCGTGCCGATATATACTCCCAGTATTGGTTCTAGATCTTACTGTCGCCACGAGTCTATGGAATTTCCCCGCTGACACTTATATACATGACTCTTTGTAATCTATCAGTGTATTGGTGGCGGCGTCCTTCTTGCAGTATGTACAAGAATTTCGGGAATACTCTTCGGAGTTGATCGTTCTTCTAATTTCGTAAAGATGGCGTTGGTGTCCGGATTTTCTCATCTTATACGCGTTATACCATTTACGTCACACTACCCACCACCTAAGCTTGTTCGTCCCGAACAAGATTCCGAATTCCTACCTGTACGGTGGGGGACGATCCCAAAGTGTTTGTAACCTTCATGGAAGTCCTTTGCTCCTTTGCGGGTTGTGAAGCATCGCCATCCGCCGATCGTTAAAAACTGCAGAACTCTCCTTAACTTCACTCTGTGCTTTTTCGTCATTATTTCGAAGCTGTGCACGCCCTTTTAATTTTCGCTGAACATGGCTCAAACCATCTTTCTGAAACGATGGTCCCTTCTTGGCTGTCTGTGTATCCATTGCGCCCTTTTCAACTGGTGCTCCAACGTTGGGCTGTTGCACTTTTCCATGGTGCCTTGATTGCGGTCACTGTACGCAGACATCACTTGCCTGGATCCCTTCTCTCACTGACTGCTGGCATCCAACTCCATGGTACCCCTGCTCGCATAACTCAGCTCCCCATGTGATGTCCAGATGTCTTTTAGTTGAACCCTTTTGATTTCCCTCTGCAATCTCATATACGCTCTCCCCTGGGATCCCAATCAAGTTTCCTGTTGCGTCGCTTTCCCAGAAGCGATGCAGCACACGTAACGGACTCAGCTGCTCAGCCCATGTTCTACGCTCTCTAAAGTTATCGATAGATCCGGATCGTTCTCCTGCTCCTTTCGGATCCATTCCAACGAGCACTGTTGTGTCCCCATTAGTTACGTTCAGCGACTTCTATACAGGTTCTTCCGACGACTATGTTCGTGGCTGGTGTTTGATCTTCGGCTTTCAGTATCCATAATGTGTTGTTCCCTCAATCGCCGGTCAGCTCTTTCACTTCACTCTTCGCCTCCGGAAGTTTCGGTTCCAAGCGATTTTGCTTTTTTTCTGGATTCATCTTGATGTCGAGTTCCTGGGCCTCAAGCGATTGCTCCCACTGTTGTACCATTTCTTCCAACGATTTTTGCATTTTTTGCATTTGTTCGCGCGACTGTTACATTTCTTGCTTTTGTTCTTGGAACAAATTTTGCATCAACGTTCCACCGAAGCCGTGCTTCCAGATGATTCGGCAACTTCCTCTGTAAATTCGAACGTTTCCGGATCCAATCCACCCTTCTCGAGAGCGTCACACACCCGCTGTTTTAGCTCGGCCTTTCCTCCGACTGTCGAAAGACTCCTCTGTGCAAGCTCTTTCTCAAGATGTTCCATTTCTAAATAAACAAATTTCACCATTTCGTGACAATCCCAATACTGACTCCAAATGTTTCGTTTAGCCGTAAATGAATCTAGGTACCATTAATTAAATTGTCCCCAAATATGGGTTCTATCACTAGATTGTGACGAATGAAACACAAAAGTTCACTATTCACGTTACACACGAATATATTTTCAAGCAAACACTGATTTACTTCCTATACTTTATTACACTTTAAGAAACACTATTACTTTTCTACAAAACTCTTTGCTGCCTTTCAGGCTGAATTGATGAACACTTTGAACACTATAAAATCCCAAACTGAACTTTACTAGTTCTCTCTCTGAACTATAATTATTCTCCACTGAACTGCACTGTAATAATTATCCAAATGAACATTACTAATTCTTCCTCTGAACTAACTCGCATCGACCACCGTGCCGATATTTATACTCCCAGTATTGGTTCTAGATCTTACTGTCGCCTCGAGTCTATGGAATTTCCCCGCTGACACTTATATACATGATTCTTTGTAATCTATCAGTGGATAGGTGGCGGCGTCCTTCTTGCAATATGTACAAGAATTTCGGGAATAATTTTCGGAGTTGATCGTTCTTCTAATTTCGTGTAGATGTCGCGGTGACAGTAGGATCTAGAACCAATACTGGGAGTAAAAATATCGGCACTGTGGTCGATGAGAGTCAGTTCAATTGAAGAATTAGTTCCAGTGCCGATATTTAATTGGGATTCTATAGTGTTCAAAGGGTTAATCAATTCAACCTGACAGGCAGCAAAGAGTTTTTCAGTAAAATAATAGTGATTTTTAAAGTTTAATCATCAAAGTATATTCAGTGTTTGCAAAATAAATTCGTGTATATCGTGAATAGTGAACCTTTGTGTTTCATTCGTCACAATCCAGTGATCGAACCCGTATTTGTGGACAATTATATATTTAAGTGGACTCATTTCTGGTAGACATAACAATATGCCCATACAAAAAATATCTAGCGAAGACGATAATATTTGTAAATTATATCGATTGTACTAAATTCAATAGTTGAGTCTTTTATTTCTCTAATATCGAACGATTAAATTTCTCAAACACAAAATATAAACAAGGCTGTGTCGTTACCAAAACAAATCATGTAGGTAATCAAAAATTAATGAAGCACATATACTGTCCCTCATACTATTTGAACAACTGATGTTTTGAGTGTAAGCATTTTTTCGACCACGAAAAGGTATTCATTTTTATTTTGAACATACACACACAAACTGCAAAATTTTTATCTAGAACTAAACTTTATTCTGGTCTGAAAACAGGTGCTTTGTTGACTGTCCCATCATTGTTTGATATATGCATTCGTGTACTGCAAAATGCTATTCATGGTAAATACTCATAATTGCACTTATATTTTTTTTTATATCGCATTACATTAGAGCTCTAGAGTTTACTGTACCATTCGATGTCCTCCGACTTGTGCTTGAGCGTACGTCTCCACAACAGTTGCTCGCAGTTGAAAATTCTAATTCTTATTTTTTGGAAGATACTGATATTTTTGAGTTAAATTTTAGTATAGGTACCGAACCTGAGGACGAAACCTGGCGGGAAATGTTTTTGGTATATTATTTAAAATCGAATGTGTCTAATGTCTACAATTTGTATTTAAAAAAAAAATCTGCAGAGTTGTGAGTGAAAAAGAATATGAATTAAGCATTTTAACTACAAAAGCACAAAGAGAAAGTGCACTTCCAGTACGAAAACCTCGTTTAACATACGTCGATCTTTTGGCAAAGCCGTAACAAAATATACTCCGTAAGCAAGAAATATTTGGAACTAATCTTCAGCTTATAGCGTCACCAGCTGCTAGAGTTCCTTCTTTTTCTTTGAACACAACCAATGTCGTAAAGGCTGGAGATCCTTGGCTGAAAAATGTAAAACCTATTCTTCGTTCAGTGGGTACAGAGAAACATTCTATTCATATCCACTTTTCGTACATATATTTTATTTTAATTTAGGTAACACTCAGGTGCAGCAAAAACAAGTTCCTATTATGGCAAAAACACTCAAGTTTGTACAGCAGTGATACAAAAGTTAATAATTGTAGTTATATCAAAATTGACAAGTATCGGAAATCTTGGGATAGATTTTAAGTCATACATTTGCTGTAGCAAATGATAATATACTGTATTTTGAGTTTCAAGCGATTTGAAAATTCACGTCATCATGTTAATTTTTTTCCAAACTAATTTTGACTTCACAAAACATGTGAGTTTAGATATTTCTACGTTAAGAATATTAAGGTATAATGTTGCAGGACTTAAAAACTAATTTTTAAATGTGGATTTTTTTCAATTATGTAAATGAATTCGATATGTTTGTTTTGTTTGAAAGATATAGATAGCGAAGAAATTATATTTAAGAATATGTTTACTACCTATAGATTAGAATATACACCGGCTGTGAAAAGTTGCATATTTGGAAGAGGAAGTGGTGGTGAGCTTTTAGGATATCGTAAGCAACTATACGGAGTACAGATTAAATTTAATAAACTGCTTAAATTGCAGCCATTGGCAATCTTATTATGATAAGCTTCGGAATTCTCAAAACATTTTTGGATCAACGAATTTAATGTTAGTTGGCGACTTCAACGGGAGCATAGGCTTGGCCCAAAATAACTTTTCCATTGGCATGGTAAAGACAAAGTTACAAGTTTAATCGCATGTCTAAAGATGAAACTAATGATCCTAAGGGTAATAAAGTCTTGGAGTTATCAGATTCCTTTGACTGTATAGTGCTGAATGGAATCTGCGAAGGAGACTCTCTGGGTGAATTCGCTTTTATACGTTGTTTCTGTTGACTGGTTAACACATTTTAGTGATTTTCGTGTGGCGACTAAAACCTTCTCTGATCACATGCCCTTAGAAATACTGTTTAAATTGTCCGGCAGTAAAGAAGAACCTATTACACAGATAGCCCCAATTCCAAAAATGTTATGGAGGGATAGTCATGGAGAGATTTTTCATCGGAGTTTAAACTTATAGAAATTGATCTCAAAACATTGAACCTTGAGGAACACCTTACGTCACAAAAAGATGACAGTTTTGAATTATGGAAAACATCTTGGACTCGGTTAGTAAGATAAGAAAGAATTAATTAATTAGTCGGATTACAGAAGTTGAATTGGGTGCACAGTTTATGACAGAGTATCCTTGGGTTTATGTCGCTCAATATAATCTTTGATATCTCGGCTAACAAAAGACTCAAACACTTTTCATAAAAACGGAATAATAGCAATAGGTCTACATTCAGGTGGATTAGTTTTCTTCGGAATTGGGATTATCCTTGCTTTTTTCACAGTGTAGGGTACGTCGAAGTTATGATTATTGTGTTAATAATGTGAGTGATGTGAGGAAGTATTATTGGAAGCAACACTTTAATAAAGTCGAGCTATTGAGACCAACCGATTTTGACTTCAGTAGAAGCAACTCGAATATTCAAGTTGCCAACGTTAATGTCGTCATCGTTTACCCTTTTTTTTGCTTTGCTCAGTCCTATATCGCGAACCTGTTTCCATAGGAAACTGGAAGATCGATCGGTGCTGAATTTTGTTTTGCAATACCTGAGCTTAGCTGATCTTATCCACAACGTTACATGGTTTCTACAGTCCTTGTATTCATTATGAATTTCCGGGCAACCAAATCTTCTCCATCGTCTGAAAACAAAGTCCCTCTTTCTCATCGCGAGAAGAATTTTCTCGGTTAACCACGGAGATGTTTCGCTTCTAATGACTCGTGTCCGAAATGGTACATGTTTTTCAAAGAGATGACATATACAGATACTCAACATTACAACAATCCGAAAACAGGTTATCAACATTAATACTAAGGAAATCACGATATTGAACGGACTGTGGACAACTTTTTTCTGATTGAATATCAAATGTTGCAAAAATGAGATCGTAGTACAGAAATACAGGAACAGAAAGTTGGGTATAAGATTTCACAAAGCTGTTATCATTGGTCAACATGAGGTCGATCAATAATGGCGAGCTGTTTGGCTTAAAATGAGTGGGTTCGATGGTATTTAAAAAAACTTAGCTTAAAGAACGTATTGTGAGATTCAACAAAGACTTAGACGACAATTGAATTAGATTCAAATTGAAATCTCTATATATAATAACATTAGGCGCTGACGAAGCAATGTCTTCGAGAGATAGAGAGATAGATAGATAGAGAGATAGAGATAGATTTATTGTACCTATTCATCATTACAAGTTGTGGTTTTGTTTTTCTTACATAAATCGTACGAGCATGGCTTTTGCCGTCTGCCTGATTGACATTAATATAATAATCAAAAAAGAAATAAGTTTGTTATCGAATAATTACAAGGTACATATAACAAGTTAATATACATGTATACACATATGTAGCTTTCGCTTATGAATTTCAAAACTCTTCGTTTATAATATTTTTTCTATATTTGATTGACTTTTTATAATAGTTTAAAAGTAGTTTTATATCACAATCGCAATTTAAAAGGTCTCTGACCTCAGATACCGATTTAATATCACTGCCTAGATAAAATCTGCGCAATTCCTTAAGGATTGGACATCTACCAATAAAATGCACAATATCTTCTCTCTCTGATAGGTTGCAAAGACTGCAGTATATCGGCAAGTCGGAACGGTGTGGGATATAATTTAAATTAACGAGTTCTCCTCTCATCTTGAAAATGGTAGATATGAGTTCTTGACTGTTACTGTTATTGAAATAATTTCGTTCACATAAATTATGGTTGAGGCCACTGTATGTTGATCGATGTACGGAGGATGTAGCCATATTAATACAATCTTTTCTATATTGTTCGTCTACTTTGGAGATAAGTTCGTAGAGCATAACTTTTAATAACCTGGGGTTAGTCGTCGTGAAATGGAATTGCATCCCACAGTAACCTGCAAGCTCTTCCAGTTTCCTAAACCAAAGATTTCTTTTATGTATGGTTTTCATAGCGACAATTTTTGGCAGTCTTTCATCAGGCATCTCAAGAACTTTCAATATATAATCAATATGCAGCTTCAGTGTCTTGACGAATAATGGCGATATTCCTGTTTCTATTATTACCATATAGTTAGGCGTCGTTCTTGGTAAAACAAAGGTTCGTTTGATGTAATATCTTAGAAATTGTTCTACAGTCTCATATTGCGTATGTCCCCAAGATTGAGCTGCGTACATCAATACCGATTCTGCAACACCAACGAAGACTTTATATTTAACACTATGATCAACCAGATTATTTGAGAAACACCTTTTCCAGGTAGCACATATAGCACTTTTCGCCTTAATAAGTTTGTCCTTCAAGTGAAAATCCATGTTAAGGTTATTAGTGATTGTCACTCCAAGGTATTTGTACTTTTTCACCACTTCAATTGGTTCCCCGTAGTAGTGCCAACTTTCATTTCGACACAGTCTACCACCTCCCTGTTTGAAAATCATCACTTTTGATTTTAATAGGTTAACCGTTAAGTTCCACCTTACACAATACATATAGAGACGGTTTATCATCAGTTGCAGCATTTCGGCTGAATTCGCTAGTAAAATCACATCATCAGCAAACAGAAGCGTTTTTATTGTCACCCCAGCAAACTCAATTCCGCCTGGTAGAAAGTCCGTTAAGTCATTGATATACAATGAAAACAGTTGAGGTCTTAAAGGGCATCCTTGTCTCACTCCCATATTGGCCTCAAACCATTCTGAAACATCTGACCCACAACAAACTCCTGCGCGGTTACCCTCATACATATTTTCAAGAACTCTTCCCAATTTGAAACTCATTCCGATAGTGTAAAGTTTGTAGAATAGAGCTCTCCGATCGACCGTATCACAAGCTGCCTTAAAATCCACGAAGAAAGCGAATAATTTCTTTTTTTATTCTAAGAATGAGCCCGCAATGTTCTGCAACACAAAAATATTGTCTACGGTTGAATATCCTGAACGAAAACCAGCTTGATTTTCACGGATAACTTTTTGACTTTCAATCCATCGAGCTATTCGGTTGCTTAAAAGCTTGGCGAACACTTTGTAAGATGTGTTGAGCAGAAATATCCCTCGGTAATTGGTCGGGTCGGTTATATTTCCCTTTTTATGTATGGGGAATATTATTGTTTCTTTAAGTTGTGGTGGTATAATTCCTGCGTTCAATATTTCATTAAATGTTGATGTCAATTTGTCCTTGAGTTCATCTGTAGCGTATTTAAATAGTTCTATAGGAATCCCATCAGGACCTGACGATTTATGATCACTTAGATTACTCAGGACAGAATGAACTTCAACACTGGAGAATGGTGTGTCAAGTAATTCGTTTTGATTTAAAGGAACCGAATAGTCGGCAACGAGCTGCTCATCGGATTAAGTAAGCTTTGAAAATGGTTCCTGAAAGAGTGTGCATTTAACTCAACACTTATTCGTGGCACTTTACCATTGAATTTGTTAATCGCTGCCCAAAATTCTTTTGTATTCCTACAGCATGTAAGTGAAAGAGCCTCTTTTTCATAGAATTGTTACTTTTTTACTTTACACAACCTTTTAAATGCCATGTTGGTTTTATTATAAAGATCTTTAAAAATACTATTACCATATATACGAAACACCTTAAGCCATCCAAATGATTTTTGTCTAGCTATTTCACACTCTTTATCGAACCATTTCTCTTTATACATCAATATCCTTTTTAAAACTTTGCCTGTTTGTAGGATAGGATTTTTTTACTACATTTTCAATCTCACTCATGTTCAGCTGTTCATTGTTCAAATTGCGATCCAAATTGCTTCTGTACTCGGTTGCATTAGAATGTTTCCACTTCAATTTTGGTGGAGGCAGGATACTGATTATTTCCACATCAGCGAGTGGCGAAATTGCGAAATCTGCTAAGATAGAATTTGTAGTAGAATCCTTCGAGTTCCTTACTTTTCCTGCAAGTAGATTTTCTCTTCCTTCTTCTTTTCCTATTCGAGCATTTAGATCTCCAATAATCATAATGTTGTCGTAGCTGCTGTGTTCTAATAAAATGTCTTCGATAATTTCACAAACATAATTTTGAAAAATGACACACTTATTTTGTATTTTGTTTTTATGTTGTTCCTGCTATAAATGGCAACGCCCCCACCTATCCTGAGAAAGCAGACTGAAAGAGATTAAACCCTATAAGAGAATAGGCGTAGTAATTAAGCCGGGGTTGAACCATATCTTGGAAATACAAATAATATCCATCATGCTGTTTTAAAAAATTAATTTAAATTCATCAAACTTATTCACAAGACTTTGGAGATTTTTGTGACGTATATGCAAACCGTGATTTCTTTTAAATAATGTGTTTAATAATGTGCTCCTGAAATTTCTGTAGTGATATGAAATTTCTGATATATATGTGTAAGAAAGAGATCAAAGAGATCAAGTGCAGACAATATGTTATGATAAGAGATCGAACTAACAATAAGAGAGAACTGAAGTAACACCCTTCCAATGCAAAACAGAATAAAAAGAGACAAGAGAGAAAAAAATTAAGCAAATAATACACTGAACATTTATAAGCAAATAAAAAAAAATTAATTCAAGATTAATTTCTGAATTATCTGTTTGTTATTTATGTTGTATGTTGTTCACCAGTCCTCGGTCCGACTACATTGTTTTGATCACTCCTGCTGTGAATTAGGATGGACGGTCGATCGAGTGTTTTGCGCACATGAACATGTCCATTAGCTTAGCTCAGCACGGAAAATCATCTTCAGCTTAGGAGGCTGAATGCTGATTGTGGGGCAGATGTTATTATAGAGTGTCTCCAGGTACTCACCAGCATTTTTGGGTACTCCGAAAACAACTGCTCTCTTGCTCTCTTTCTATGTCATCCACAGGAAGTTGCAGTCGCGTTTATTTTCATCCGATCTATCTAAAAGGCTTATACAGCCGGTGGGAAGAAATCGGGACGAGTCCCAAGCTGGTTTCAGGGGAGCCTACTCATATTTCCGTCACTACAACAAGTTTAGCAGATTTCTATAGCAATATCAATAAAAAGTCTCGCTGAAGACAGTTGACACCCACTGTGCGGATCTAACTAACAACCTGGACAAATCTAGAATATGGCGGAGGCAGATATTCACAGGGTATCTAGGAGTCTTGATTTCATCGAACTCAAACTTGAAGATCTTCAACTCAGACTAGCAGATGCTAAACGCGCTATCTGTTATGTTTGGGGCAGTTTTATTCCCAAGAAGTGCATCTCACACACATCTAAGCAAGCAAAATTTGGAGAAACTGCAAGCACAAATCTTCTATATGGAGCACAAGCATGGGGATAACGGCCCCATGAAACAGTAGAGAAAATTCTCTGCTGTTACATAGAATAATAAAGGATAACCAATAATTAAATCCCTGGTATGGTTCTCTATAAGCTCTCAAATAGCAATCCACTGCCGCGTATCTCTTAACGAGATATTGTAAGCTTACTAGCCAATCGCGCCACTAGACTGCCAGGTTACAGCTCAATAACTCCTACGCACAGAAAATTAATGCCAGATGGTCGACAGACGTCACTTGTCGAAAACAAATCTGGCCTCACCAGGATCGGTCAAAGCACTTGTAAAATTGGCTGACAAAACTGGCTTGCTCTGATAATCACTGCAAGTCTCCCTCCAATTTGAAACACCCACCTGGTGGTACAATGGCAGGGACACATCTACAATGGGCTGTTCTCCTACTGCAAAACTCTTTATTCGGACCTATATCTTTTCCAAAAAAATTTTGACTTCACAAAACATGTGAGTACAGATATTTCTATGTTAAGAATATAAATAATAACGCGTATAAGATTATCATGACAGCAACGCCATCTGTACAAAAATAGAAGAATGATCAACTCCGAAGAGTATTCCCGAAATTCTTGTACATATTGGATGCCACCTACACACTGATAGATTGCAAGGAATCATGTATTTAAGAGTCAGCGGGGAAATTCTATAGACTCGTGGCGACAGTAAGATCTAGAACAAATACTGGGAGTATAAATATCGGCACAGTGGTCGATGCGAGTTAGTTCAGAATGAGAATTAGTAAAGTTCAGTTGGATAATTATTATTACAGCACAGTTTGGGATTTTACAGTGTTCAAAGTGTTCAGCCTTAAAGGCCGCAAGGAGTTTTGTCGTAAGGTAATAGTAGTTGTTAAAGTGTAATAAAGTATAAGAAGTACGAGTAAATCAGTGCTTGCTTGAAAATAAATTCGTGTATAACGTAAATAGTGAAAAGAATGGTGAGAAAATAAAGGTGAAATTTATTAATATGAAAGTTCAACAGCCTAAGAAAGAGCTGGCGCAGCGAAGTCTTTTGACAGTCGGAGGAAAGGCTGAATCGCAACAACGGCTGCATGACGCTATCCAGAAAGATGGAATAGATCCAGAAACACACGAATTTGTATATGAAGTAGCAGAATCATCTGGAAGTACGGTCCCGTTTGATTTGACACAGGTAATGGCCATGATGCAAAATTTGTTTCAAGAACAAATGCAACAATCGTTGTAGCAACAGAAACAACAGATGCAACAATCGCTGGGAAGTGTGCAACAATCACTCGAGGACCAGAAGCACGATGTCAGGAAAGTTCTAGAAGAACAACAAAACCGTTTGGAACTGAAACTTCTGGAGGTGCATAGTGAAAGTACTGGAGAAGAAAGTTCACCACCTCGATAGCAAGGTTGTGAGTCTACAGACTTCGGTGGACGGTCTAGAAACAACGGTCGACGTAATGAAGAAGGACATCTGCGCACTGAAAGTGAGGGAAAAAGTGTTTAATAACGTCGCAACAAAGTTCAAACCACCGATGTACGACGGAACAACAGCCTCCAAAGTCTTCAGACTGCAATTGGAAACATCTGTCGCCAGGGTACAGCGGTGCTGCAGGCGTTCTCCAAACGATTCCAGAAAATCTCCAGATGGACGCAGTCATGGGCTCGCTACAGCGCAAGTATGGAAGTGAACACCGCATGCAAGTCTTCAAAATGGAGTTGAAGAGCAGGATACAACGCAACGGTGAGTCGCTCCAGGAGTTTGCGGGATTGAGCTCATCAAAAACGTTAAAACGGATGCGTTCGTAGATGGAATAAGGGATCTGGAGACGAAGCGTACAACACTGTCGTCACCAAAGAGCACCTTCCAGGAACGGTTGCTTCTGCTCTGTCCTACGGGGCAGCGGGACTAGCGTGTGTGTCTTATTCTAGAACCCTCAGAGTAGATCTGGAGCCGGAATCTACTCGAGACACATTCAAGGGTAGTTGCTTCGAATGCAATAGAATCGGGCACAGGCAAATCGCGTGCCAGACTGTAGGGAGCGTCGGAAACGTTCCAGGTCCCAGTCACCGGCACGAAACATCAAGCGACGACAGCCGGACCCGACAGGAGAGAACAAAAGAGTCAGTTTAACGGCGCAGAAACTGGCTCTCACAACGATTGGCTCCACAGTCTTTGTGTCCCGGCTACAAAGGAACGCGAACAGTCTTACTGTCGATGGTATCGTTGGTGGAAGGCGGTTAATGGTAACATTGGACACGGAAGCATCACATGGGAGGATCACTCAGGAGGGATCTGGTGGAAGAAGTGGATCCGTTGTATGGGATACGGCTACGAACTGCCACGGGCGATGATGCGGAAGTACTGGGAAAGTTAACCGAGACAATCACAATAGGCGATACGACAGTGAAGCACACGTTCCTAGTGGCAGATATAGTTGACGAGTTTTTTCTGGGAGTGGACCTTATGATTCTAATATCTCCGTTTGGTATTCTGTGCGAAGTTTTAGGGTTGACATGAGCAATGTGCGTGGGCTTAGAGTGAATCTCTTCACTGTGTATGCCCACCTATCACGTTATAAACCAGCTGTATTTTCGCTGAGTGAAACACAGGTAGGGGAGAATCCGACTTATCGGATTTAAACCTGCCTGGATATAGCTTGGCTCCGCTTTTCTTTTTACCCCGCGGTCTCGCCCTCTACGTGCGTAGTGATGTAGCTTAACAACTTCAACCTCAATACGGCCTCTGTTCCAATCCGTAATTTAATTTCCTGTGGTTAAAACTCCATGTCCGTAAGCATTTAATCCACTACCGCTTTATTAATAGAAGTCCAAACATGTATAGCAATTCAACTTTCCGCAATGAAATTGGCATTGCGGGCGATTTCAATGTACACAATTCTAATTGGCTTCGACATTCGGGTCAGACAACATCCGAATGAAGGTATGTTGAAATCTTTGCTGAGGTAAATAATCTGACCCAGCTAGTAAATGAGCCCACACGAATACCTGACATTGCAGATCATTCCGCCAACACCCTGGACCTGTTCTCATCTCTCATCCTGACAAATATTCTATTGACATTCTGTCACCTCTAGGCTCGTCTGACCATTGTGTCGTATCAGCTACAAATATTGCTACAATGTCCCAATGGTAGCAAAAACGTTTGGTCATTTGTAAAAACGTAAATGATTCCGCCTCGTCTTCAATTCCCACACTCATTTACAATGACATCCCAGCTGTCAGCTTTTTAGACGAAGCGAATCTGCTTGCGGCGCATTTTGCAGCTAGCTCAACACTTCCAGATTCCAATATATCGCTACCTGTACTTGAGAGCGTTGAGTTCACCATGGGACAAGTCCACTTCCGCACTCCTACAGTTGCAAGAATAGTTAAAGATCTCGACGTGCACATATCCGCTGGCCCAGATGGTATTCCCCCTATTCTTCTGAAGAGTTGTTCTTCTGCGCTGGCAAAACCACTGCGTAAGTTTTTTCATCTATCCTACTCTTGAGGTCTCTTTCCGAGCAGATGGAAAACAGCATTTATCCAGCCCGTCCCTAAAAAGGGCGAATCTTCGCCACCCACCTCGTACCGACCCATATCACTTACGTCCCTTCCTTCTAAGGTCATGGAAACCCTGATAAATCGTTAGCTTATGAAATATCTCGAATCGCGGGAGCTTCTTAATGACCGGCAGTATGGTTTTCGCAGCAAGAGGTCCACTGGTGATCTTCTTTGCGCAATGCAGGCGAAAGCAAGATCGTTGCGCTTGATATTTCCAAGGCATTTGACAAAGTTTGGCATCAAGCTCTCTTGTCGAAAATGCATAATCAATTGGGGAAATGCTTAGGTTTCCTCAATCGATGCAAGAAATACTTCACCTCTTCTGATTTGGCTTTTATTTATAAGGCGTATATACGCCCCGAACTTGAGTACAACGCTCATATCTGGTCTGCTGCCCCCAAAACCACCCTGCACCCATTAGATAGAATGCAAAAAGCGAGCGATAAAACTTTTAGGAGACAACAATATTGCAGAGTCACTTGACTCGCTCGAACATCGACGTACCGTCTGTCTCGTATTTTATCGCCATTTTAACAAGCGATGCTCAAGTGAGCTTGTCAACTGCAATCCTAATTTTCATGACTTCACCCGCCAAACCCGTCTCGCCAGGAATGCTCATCAGTTTACCCTTTAGCTTACTTTCGGACGCACAGTTAAATTTAGAGACTCGTTCATTAGCCGCACGAGACGAATATGGAATGCTCTTCCCAGCGTAGCATTTCCCCCAGAATACAATCCGCAGATATTTAAAACCAATGTGCACAGGTACCTCCTCTCCCTTTCTCCCTCTACACCTTCGGCCAGTACTGTGTCTTGAACCCGGACACTTAAGGGTACTAACAATAAATTGTGCGAGCAAATTATAAAAAAAAAAATTACCGGCACTACTTTTTATCTTGAGAGGAGAATTCTAAGGTACAAGAATTCGGAGATACCTTTGAATGTCGGGGAGAGCACGTCTCATGAGTCAAGTCATATGAATTATAACACATATGAAGCAAACTAGTTGCTTGAGTCATCCAAAAATATCGTGTCAATGAAAAGGAATAATAAAAAGTTTACTATAAAAAATTATTCAATACTAATAAATTGGTTGTCATATGTGTATCAGTGTACCACCGTGAAGTATTAGGTGGAATTTACATAAAAATAAATCCATTATTTTTCCAACAAATTGATTTTCTAATCTATATCTCGCTTGTATACGTCCCACCTTACCAAACTAATAGGGTTTGAAACATAAGATTTCGTAGATAACTTTTCGTATAGTTTTGTAATTGATTGACTCCATTGTGTTTGAGTGATGGACACCAGGAAAGAAAATATTCCATATTTTAGAGCTATCCTTTGATAAAGTTGAAAAAGCAAGTCAGACGGCTGAAAATGGAAATTAAGGTCGTAGTCCTGATACTATAACAGTAAAACATCCTCAACATTGTGCCATTCATGAGCAAGGATTTCTGTGGTAAGTGAAATAAGACACGGCTTGAACGTATGATGGTTGACAGAAGAAGAACGAAAAATCTATTCACATCATTGACACTGATTTGACATATTCGATGAGTGCATTTTGTGCAACATCCATCCCATTTCTCAAATTTGTAATAATTTTAATTTGCATTTCTTTGTGTTTAAAAAAAAAATATTAATTTTCTTTTTAAAAACTATGTGGCAAAATGCCTAAAAGTAACAATAAGTTTACTTAGAATATTCAAAAAACTTAACAATTTTGGTTTTGGTTTTGGTTTGGTTAAAATATCTGCAAGCATGTTATCAGTCGGTAGTTGATTGATACTGACATAACTTTCTTTAGCCAACTGAACAACGAATTTTGTTTTTATGTCTACATGCTTGGTTCTAGCTGAATAATTATTGTTTAATTCTAAATCAATCGGACGGCGATTATCACAATAAATAGCAATATTTTTCTATGTTTTCGGAATTAATTCGGCTCTAAGATATTTCTGCCATTTTTTGTATTGTATATTTTTGTATTCCATTGCTTTCTTGTTCGCTCCACCTTGCATTGTGAAGACGTACCCAGTTGTTGAATTGCGGTTATCCAGGTCGTTCGCCCACAGCAACACAGACATAATTCGGCTTTGGCTTGTCTGCATTGCGCTTTGACGGCAGTCGCTGAACAGTTTCTTAATTCAAAGCCCTCCATGTCGTCGGGTGTCAGTGTCTCTTGTTCCGGATCAAATATTTTACTATTTGAGTCATCAACAAATGAGTCTACAATTTTGATAACTTGGTCATTGTCAACCAATCACAAAGGTACAGAAGTGTCTGGTTGTTCACCAACAACAGTTTCAAATGATGCAGTGCTTGAAGAATCACTAAATTCATCTTCCTCACTTCATTCGAAATCACTGCTTTCAATTCCACATGTAACGAAACAAACATTGATTAGTATTATTTCTTTCGGAATCAATTAAATATTCGATCGTTTCACTTTCGATGAATGTCGCATCTCAGCTCACGATGACTTTTTTCGACGATTTATTGTACAATTTGTATGCCTTTTGATCGCTCGCATATCCAATGAAAATGTGTTCAATGGCTTTATCATTCAGCTTTTTTCGTCTCGCATTAGATACATGTGCAAATGCTTTGCATCCAAACACTTTTAAAATGTTCAGATCAGGTTCTTTGCAGCTTCACCCTTCATCTGACCTGATTTTACCACCTCGACATGGCACGCTATTAAAGACTTTCGCTGCGGCCATCAAGGCTTCCGACCAGAAACCCTTTGATAGTGATGTACGATTCATTCGTACATGCTGCTGATGTTTGATGCAGTATTCCTTTCTTTGCACGAAAGACTTTTATTGTTTTGTTCAGAAATTCAGTTTCATTGTTACTTCTGAAAATGTTCACTCTTTGGCCGGTTTAGTTTTCTGCAATTTGCACAAATTTAACAAAACTATCGAACACTTGATTTTTGCTTTTTAATGCATAAACAAACACGCTTCTTGTGAATTCGTCTATAAAGGTTACGATGTAGCAAGAACCACCCATAGATCGCACATCCAATTCACAAACGTCTAAGTGCACTAACTCCAATACAATATTTGCTCTTGCACCTTCTATCGGAAAAGGTAGGCAACACTGTTTACCTTTTATACAAATTTCACATTTGTTAGACCGCAATCGACTAATTTTATTATCATTACTGTTCAGAAACTTCATATTTTCAAAAATGACGTGTCCAAGTCGACGATGCCATAAATGTAGTTCACTATCGCTATTTGTTTTGGAAACTTTCAAAAAACGATTGTCATTGATTTGGTACATCAAGTTTTAACATATTGTTAAAAACAGGCAGTTTAGCCTGTCGCAATAACTTTTTTTTTGTCAATTATTGCCTTACAACCGAGGTCACTGAACACCATTTCATTCCCTTTTAACAATTTGACTCACTGAAAGCGAATTCGTACAGTTTCCTGTGATGTGTTGAACGCCACCGAGCGTCATTTGTTGAACCCTTCAAAACGATTGTTTGTTCAATGTCACCGGCTTTTTTCACTAACATCTTCTCGCTGTTTGCACAATTTACACTGCGTTCATTTGGTTTCACTGTATTTTTCATTGATGTATCATTGTTTGTCATGTGTGCCGTCGCTCCGCAATCGAAATACCAATCAGTTGACAATAATATTTGTGTAACAAATGAACTAAAAAGCACTGTATTTTCATATTTCAATCTTATCATTGACGCTTAAAATGGGGTCCACCACATTCAAAACATTTTACTTTTCTCTCTTTATCTTTTTTACAGGAATTTTTTCGCGCTGTAAGTGCAGTTTGACTGCCAGTTTTTTCGAACTCAACTACTTGAAGTAAAATATCATATCAGCGGTGATATCTTCGCCTTTTGATTCAATACGCATAACCATAGATCTAAAATCTGGTAAGCCACAAAATATAATTGCAGTAGCAATTTGTTCGTCAATTTTAAATCCAGCTGATTTGATTTTTGAATGCAGCGAGAGACATTGTGTAACATAACATTGCATTGAATTGCAGACATCTAACTTCAACGAAATCGACTGTTTGTGCAATGTCACCTTTCGAATGATACCTTCCCATCCATCATTTGCATGATCACAATATTCCAAATGAGTATATACGCTTAAATCGACCAGCAAGGTCGATTCAGCCAAAGCTTTTTTATCTTTTGCCAAATTTTCTGTTGATATTGCCTGTGTGACTGCTGTTTCATACAATTCCCACAATCCTTTCTTAATTAAATGCGCTTTGGCGGAGAATATCTGTAAAGTGATCGAAATTGTCGAGTGTGATTGACATGTAAGCACTATTTCTACTGCCCAGGAGCTAAACATTGCAAACAAACAACAGTTTGGAAACAACACCCAATAAGATATTTCTGGTAAGCATTGGCTTAGAGTGTTTTCATAAACGTCAGACTAATAGAGGCCTGCGTCAGACATGCTCATTAATGCAGATTATCTTAGGCGAGCCACAATACTTGCTGGTCATAAACGTTAATATGTCATCGATGTTGGGCAGATTGTGCAGTTATTACTTTTTGACGGCAAAAAGGGCAGGATTGGCATTATCTTAGAACTAATTTTACTCGCAAAAAATGTAAATATGTTTTGCAAATATATATTGTTATTATCTTTGCATAATCATATTTTTGCACATAAGGCTATTAATACAAAAAATTGTTATGGAGGCAGAGTTTAATGCCGGCAAGAAGAAAAAAAATGTATTGGGGAGGACAGTTCTATCCAAAATGAAGGCAACAGATCCATATCTGGAGCTTGATGTTCTGGACATTAAGAAATAATTTGAGAACTTAATTACTACCTATAAAGGAATAAAAAAGCGTAATAACTAATCAGGGAAAGACCCAACGATGTGGGATATTTGATGAAGCTTGTGGAAGACACAGTGTATCTCCTCAACATCCTTTGTATCCATAATCAAATATATGAAAAACAAATTGAAAATAATAAACAAAATGAATCTGCGTAGGACGAAGGCATTTTCGAATCATAAACCAAAAGAAAACGTACGAAAGACCATATAACCCATAAAAGAAGACCATAAACTCCATAACAAAAGGTGATTTTTTAGCTATTATCTTTTTGACAACACTGGTTTAAACAGCTGACGCACGTTTCGTGTTATGTTTCACTGTCAAACATCTTCAGTTTTGTCTATAATTTAACCATGAATCGTCTTACAAACGAACAACGCTTGCAAATTATTTAATTTTATTATCACAATGCGTGCGTATAAGTTCATCGCGCGTTTCTTCCATTTTATGGTCAGTCTAATCGACCCAAGCGGCTATAAATAAGCAGAATTGTCGATTTTGGAGTTAATATCAGCCAGAAGCATTGCAAGAGCTACCAATGTATCCAGAAAAAGTCACAGTTTGGTGCGGTTTATGGGCTGGTGGCATCATTGGATCGTACTTCTTCAAAGATGATGCGAATCGTAACGTAACTGTGAATGGCGCTACTGTGAGATGATATCCAACTTTTTTTTTCCAAAATGCAAGAGCTTGGCTTGCACGACATGTGGTTTCAACAAGACGGGCCACATGCCACACAGCGCGCGCAGCAATGGAATTATTGAGAGGCGAGTTCGGTGAACATTTTATTTCACGTCAGGACCGGTCAATTGGCCGCCTAGATCGTGCGTTTTAACGCCTTTAGACAATTTTTTGTGGGGCTATGTTAAAGCTCATGTCTATACAGACAAGCCCGCTTCAATTGACGCATTGGAAGACAACATTGAAACATTTATTTGTGTCACCCGCTGCTAGAGTTCCTTCCTTGTCTTCAAACATAACCAATTTCTTAAGCGCTGCAGGTCCTAGGCTGAAAAAGAGTTTTCTAGAGAACATTATATTTATATCCACTTTTCTTATATATATTTAAATTGATTTTAGGTAACACTCAGGTGCAGCAAAAACGAGCTCCTCTTATGGCAAAAACACTCATGTTTATAAAGAAAAAATAAGATTAAGATAAAAGATAATAATTGTAGTAACATCAAAATTGACAAGCATCGGACATTTTGGAATTGGTTTTAAGTCAGACATTTGCTGTAACAAATGATAATATATAGTTATCTTGAGAAAATATGTAGGTCATTTTCGAATAATTTGTATTTTGAGTTTCAAGCGATTTGAAAATTCACGTCATCAATTCAAAGTTCTTTTTTTAAACAAATTAGTAAGTTTTGATATTTTTGATCAGAAATAATAAAATAAATTAAATATATGAGTTGTTGTATGTACATGCATATGTATGTTTATGTACCTACCTATGCATATGTATGTTTATGTATCGTCCTTGAATTATTTGCGGCTGCAATGTAGGTAAGGTTAGTGGATAACTTCCAATATTTCTACGTTAAGAATATTAAGTTTCATTTTTGGAATATTACAATTTGGAAGGTTTCAGGAGAGGCCACTCATATTTTCATCACTATAACAAGTTTAACAGAGATCTATAGAAATAGCAATAAAAAGCATCATCAAGATTAGGTGTAAAGTAAGGTTGCGTGCTTGGACGTTACTGTTCATCTTATATAAAAATGATATCACAGAAGATATTAATGGTGGAATTGAGCTTCGTCGAAGAAAAAAACCAGCTTCAATTTTTGCAAATAACATCGTTTTCCTCACAGAGACAGTTGAGGGCATGCAGCTTATGATCTACAGATTAGAAGGATACTGTAAGAGTGCGAATCTAACAACCAATCTGGACAAATCTAAAATGATGGTTCTAAGAAATGGCGGAGGTAGATATTCACGGAGTATCTAGGAGTGTTGATTTCATCGAACTCAAACACAAACTTCAACTGAAACTAGCAGATGCTAAGCGTACTATCTGGTATGTTGGGGCAGTTTTATTCCCAAGAAGTGCGTTTCACACACAGATAATCAAGCAATATTTCGAGAAATTGCAAGCTCGGCTCGGATACCAGGTCATGAAACAGTAGACGGAAAAATTTCTCCGTTGTTACATTAGGAGGTTTTTTAGAATACCCAAACAATATGTTGCACATAAAGACTAGTAAACTGCTGTCGCCCAACCAAATGATAATACTTTCAGAAGTCAATAAAACTAACTAACTAGTGGATAAAATTGTAAACATCGAAAAGGATAAATTTGCCAATTGTTACTTCTTGACCGATTCAACCAAAGCCCCACATTGGAATTCATCTGACAATCATGAATGGCCGACTTTGGTATCAAATCGTGTCGCAGTCATCCAAAGCCTATGATAGCGAGATAGATGCCGTCACATAAGCAGAAAGCAGAATCCAGCTGATTTGATTTCTAGAGGATGCAACCCAACTAGATAATAACAGGTTGTGGTTCACGGGACATGGATGAGGATGAAATGATGTGGCCTAGATCGGTAACCTGATACTAAGCTGTCTGATGAAATACTTGAAAGGAAACTTACATCAGGCGCGTTCTTTGTCTGAGAAGAAGATGACATCATTGCCCTCAACAAATTTAAGGAAATATCTCGAAATCTCATATATCATCATTGTCGCCTTTTGTTTACGGTTAGTCCATTTACCATATCGCTTATCCGGTTATCATGAAAGAAACCATGACCTGGGAGCTTAAGGACTGATAGCTATTAAAAGACAGATGTATTGGCCTGTTCATGCGTACATTGCTTGAAAATTAATCCTAAAAGCCTAATTTTCCAATGATGGCAAATCTACTGCACGACACAGTTAACTCGTGACGCCCCTTTTCGGTGTGGTTTGAGTCAAATTGTATATAGCAATAATGCTACAAATTAGGAGGGTATCGAATGGCGAACTACTCCTAGGTCCCCATACTTTGGGAGGGTATGAAAGGCGGCTGTAAAAATGGCAAAATATCATATGAAAAGGTTATTAAATCTGGCTTCCCTTACATATGAAGAACTCCGAAGATTCCTCGGATTTGGAACCGTTGATACCTGGTAATCTTTGAGTGGGTTGTCATTTGCAGGCAACCCCAGATCCTGATTTTAACGACAATAATCTTACTCGGATGAGTATTTGCAAGATCTGTATCCCCGTAAGAAGTGGCGTCGAATGAACTTGCATCCCGACTTAAATGGCATTATGGTCGAATTTTGAAGCTATATGAAGATGCAGATGGGATTTCTCGAATTGCCATCGAACTAACGGCCACTGGTACAGTGAAACTGTGTCCGCTTCAAAGTGTTGAATACAACAAATTCCTTCAAGGCGGTTAGGATGTTGGATTTGACGTGATTTTCTGAATGATATCCCTGTAACCCATTCGCTCATAGATGTCGGTAAGTTTGAGAGGATGTAGCAACAATTTTCATTTTGTTGGCTAAAATGAATTCAGCATCGAAGTGACACTTGTTATAATAGGATCTGAATTATAACATATACGAAGCAGTCTTTATTATCTTGAGTCATCCAAAAATATCATGTCAATGAAAAGGAATAGTACAAAAACTGTAATTGATGATGGAAACGGTCGAGTCTGACTGACATGTAAGCACTATTTCTACCGCCCAGGGTCTAAACATTGCAAACAAACAGCAGTTTGGAAACAACATTATCCGATAAGATATTTATGGTATGCATATGCTTCGGATGTTTTTATAAACGTCAGTCGAACAAAGGTCTGCGCATGTTAATTAAAGCAGATTGACGATGGTACTAACGGCGCACCGCAGTACCTACTGTTCATAAACGTCGATATGTCATCGATGTCGTGCAGATTGTGCAGTCATTATTTTTTGGATGCAAAAAGGGCGCGATTGGAAGGAAAAATCTTTAGAGTAGGCATTATTTTAGAAATATTTTTACTCGCAAAAAATATAAGTATTTTTTGGAAATATATTTTGCTATTACCTTTGCATAGTAATTTTTTGTTTTTAAAGGCAAAACGAAGGTTTCGTGTAAAAAATTGGCCACATAAGGCTATTAATACAAAACGGAATTGATATGAAGCAGAGTTTAACGCCGACAAGAAGAAACAAATTTCATTGTGGAGGACAGTTCTGTCAAAAATTAAGGCAACAAGTCGATTTTCGGAGCTAGATGTTCTGGACATTAAGAAAAAAGTTGAAAACATTGATTTCATTGAACAAACATTGATTGATTGAACATATTCCTTTTCTATTGTAGTAGCTTACTTTATCAGAAGAAGGAGCAGAGATGGGAATGGGGCGTGAACACCACCGACTACATAAGAAATTGGATTTATGCGTAGATCCTGGAAGCCTTCCATGATTTGTTTGCTTTCGTTTGTATTTGAAGGCCATTTTATAAATTTCCGCCTCAACTGATACAAAAGTGGAGTTATTTCGAAAAAATAATAAAATGCAGCTACTATTGCAACATTGAATAGCTTGCTTGAATAGATCTGCACATCCTAAAGTGGCTTTGAAACACATCGTCAGGAAGCCTTAGAATTATGTTACGCTAGGCTACACACATCGATAGTTACTCACCTGGATCTCCGGGAGCTTGGTTGAGGGGTCCTAAAGCATTCAATAAAGCATATCTTGTAGTCTTGACTTAACACTAAGCTATTACCACCTGTTCCTGTTCGTGGAGCACGATTTTGCTAATGAATTATCCGCCTTAAGAAACGCTTGGGAAACAAGCGTCGATAGTAGGAACGAAGACTTTTACAAAAGAGGCAACAACAAAAGTCCAAAAAAACGGCGCATATTCCACATAAATCTGGCGATATTTCTACTATTGTAGGGTAGGGAAGTCGACCACTCCAGGGTTAAATGATGATGATGACTGGACCAGATTTAAAAATCATATGTATAACAAACCCTTTATTTATAATTTGAATACAGGATCAAAGAAGAAACTTGAAATGACATCACAGCAAATGCAACTTTATTCTAAAAAGAGAGACATAATGTTAAATATATGTCCAAACAAAAAAAAAATCTAGCGAAGACGATGAAATTTAAAAATTATATCGATAGTACTAAATTCAATTGTTAAATCTTTTATTTCTCAGATATCGAAAAATTTAATTTTTCAAACACAAAATGTAAGCAACGCTGTGTCTTTACGAAAAGGGCTCTAAAAATAGTTGAAAATTATGCCCCCAATGTAGGTAATCAAAAATTAATGAGGAACATATACTGTCCCTCCCACTATTGGTACAATAGATGTTTTGAGTGCAGGCATTTCTTCGAAAACGAAAAGGTATTCATTTTTATTTTGGACATACTCACACAAACTGCAACATTTTTTTCTAGAACTAATGTTTATTATGGACTGAAAATAGTTTCTTTATTGACTGTCCCATCATTGTTTGATATATGCATTTCTGTACTGCAGAAGAATATTGATGTCACATTACAGCTCTAGAGTTCGTGGGAGGAGTACCATTCGATGTCCTCCGACCTGTACTTGAGCGTACGTCTCCACAACAGTTGCTCGCACTTGAAAATTTGAATTCTTATTTATTGGAAGATACTGATATTTTGTGGGAACAGCATGTGAAACGAAATTTGCTTAAAGGTACCAAACAGGAGGACGAAACCTGGCGGGAAATGTTTTTGGTGTATTATTTAAAATCGAATGTCTCCAATGTCTAAAATTAGTATTTAAAAAAAAAATAATATCTGCAGAGATGTGAGGATGAAAATGAATGTACATTGAGCATTTTAACTAGAAATATTAAAAAAGCACAACGAGAAAGTGCACAACAACTGGCAGTTTCGACATCTCATCGGTTTGAGGAGGATTAAACCTGACGGGCGTCGGTTTCTCTCTATAACTTTAGTGAACTTGTGCACATCAGTCACCCCTTGTGAGTTCATCTCTAGAATTATTTCACTTTCAGTTTGAGTGCAGTTCATCTTTGACGTGGCATTGGTTGGCAATATTCGTATTGCGAAGGGATGTTTCCGCAACCCTTTGAGATTTTATTAATATGAGAAGACTGAAATCTCTTAACTGCGATATGCCCTCGTAATCAAAACTAATGGCTTCAATTTGTTCTCATCTTAGAATGACACTGTAAGAGTGCAAATCTAACTGTCAGCCTGGACAAACCTAAAATGATGATTCTAAGAAATGGAGGACGGATTTCAGGATTTCGTCGAACTCAAACGGTGGGGCAGTTTTATTCCCAAGAAGTGCGTTTCACACACATCTGAGCAAGCAATATTTCGAGAAACTGCAAGCATCTATATGGAGAAAACTGCAAGCATGGGGATACTGGCCCTATGAAACAGTAGAGAAATTTCCCCGTTGTTATGTTAGGAGATTTTTTAGAATACCAATACCATACGTTGCACATAAAAACTGGTAAACCTCCTATGTATTTGGATACACTCAAGCTCCATTTCAGCTACATAATGCGTGTTTTGACAATGTAGGAACTGAGAATTCCAAAAATAGTACTTATTCGAATATTTATACAGAATTTTAGAGCAAAAATTTGGATATCAGCTGACAGCCATCAATGGCCGACGTTTGAATCAAATCGTGTCGCAGTCATCCAAAGCTTACCATAGCGAGATAGATGGCGTCACATAAGCAGTGAGCAGAATCCAGCTGATTTGATTTCTACAGGATGCAATGCACCGAAACTAGATAACAACAGGTTGTGGTTCACGGGACCATCATTAACCGAGGATGAAATGATGTGGCCCAGATGGGGTCCCATATCTGATACTTAGCTGTCTGATGAAATACTTGAAAGAAAATTCTTAGTTAGAGAAGAATCGAATCGAAACATCATCGAGAGCATAAACTATAATACAAACTACATCAAAACGATCCGAAAAATAGCTTTTGTGCTAAGGTCTAAGTACAATGGGCTGTCGCAGAGCTACTACAAGGGGCTGTTTGCCAGAGCTAAGCGAAATGGAGGAAATTGAAGAAGCGATTCACTGTATTATATGGACTATACAAATTCAAGTTTAGAATAAGGAAATCAATGCACTTAACAAGTTTAAGGAAATATCTTCAAGATCTCATGTATCATCATTGTTGCCTTTTGTTAATGGCAGCGATATTCTTCGCTGGAATGTTCAGATTCTATGTCTTCAAACATCCCACCCTTTTACCTGCTGGTAGTCAATTTACCATATCGCTTATCCGGTTTGGTCATGAAAGAAACTATTACTTAGGAGCGTTTAATAAATGCGTACATTTATTGAAAATTAATCTTAAAAGCCTAGTTTTCCAATGATAGTAAAAATGGCGAAATATCATATGAAATGTTATTGAATCTGGCTTCTCTTACATATGAAGAACTGAACACGGTAATCGTTCAAATTGAAGCAATACTCAATTCCCGTCCGTTGCTCCCTTTCCGAAGATCCCTCGGACTTCGCACCGGTGATACTTGGTCATTTTTTAGTGGGTTGTCATTTGCAGGCAATAGCAGACCCAGGTTTTGAACTAACGGCCACTGGTACAATGAAACGAGCACAGTGAAACTGTGTCCGCTTCCAAGTGTTGAAGACACCAAATTTCTTCAAGGCGGGGAGGATGTTGGTGCGATTTGGCATGATGTGCTGAATGAGATCCCTGTAACCCATTCGCTCATAGATGGCGGTAAATTTGAGAGGATGTAGCAATAATTTTCATTTTCTTGGCTAAACTGAATTTAGCAATGAAGTGACACTTGTAATAAAAGGATCTGAATTATGACACATATGAAGCAAAGTATTTAATTTCTTGAGTCATCCAAAAATATCGTGTCAATAAAAAGGAATAGTAAAAAAGCTTACTATTAATAGTAAATCAATACTAATAAATTCATTGTCATATGCGTATCTAAGTAACACCGTGAAATATTAGGTGAAGTAAAAAGAAGTCTATTATTTTTTCAACATATTGATTTTGTAATCTATATCTTGCTTGAAATATAAGATTTTGGAGATAACTTTTCGGTTAGTTTTGTAATTGATTGACTCCACTTTGGTTGAGAGACCAGGAAAGAAACAATATATATAATATTCCATATTTTTTAGTTATCCTTCGATAAAGTCGAAAAAGCAAGTCAGGCGGTTGAAGATGTTGATACAGTTCGTGATACTATAACAGTAACACATGCTCAACTTTGGTTCCATAGATTCCTTTCCGGTCATTATGATGTCAAAGATGCAGTACGCTCTGGAAGAATAATTGTGAAAATATATTGGTAAAGTGATAGAAATCGTCAAGTCTGACTAACATGTAAGCATTATTTCTGCTACCCAGGAGCTAAAAATTGCAAACAAATAACAGTTTGGAAACATAACATTAGCTGATAAGATATTTCTGATAAGTATTGGGTGTTTTCATAAACGTCAGACTAACAAAGGCCTCCGTCAGACATGTTCGTTAATGCAGATTGACGATCGTACTGACTTAGGCGAACAGAACTACCTACTGTTCATAAACGTCAATATGTCATCGATGTCGGGCACATTGTGCAGTCATTATTGCCAGCAATTAAATCCCTGGTATCGTTCTCTATAAACTCGGAAACTAGCTATCTTAAAGAGATATAGAACAACTGACGAACTAGCTAATCGCGCCACTAGACTGTTTACAGCTCAATAACTTCAGTGCACAGAAAATGGCCAATGCCAGATGGCCCACAGACATCACTTGTCGAACCTCAAAACAAATCTGGCCTCACCAGGATCTCTAAAAAATATTGGTAGTAAAATTAACTGACAAAATTTTTAAATTTTTCACTGCAGGTCTCTCTCCTATTTGAAACACCCACCTGGCGGTACAATGGGAGGGATTCATCTACTATGGGCTGTTCTCCTACTGCAGAACTCATTATTCGGACCTATATTGTCAACTATTGCATAGTCATTGAATAGTTTTAGAACAACAACAAGAGTCCAACAAAACGGCGCATAATCTACATAAATCTGACCATATTTCTACTATGATAGGGTAGGGAAGTCGATCACTCTAGTGAAAGAACCATTAGTTTGACCCTAACTTTCGCACTTGGGACCTCACTAACCAAGGAAAGGCACTTATCCAACTGCGCTATCGAGTAGTCTTTTTACTATACCTTCGACGGCCTACTACAGCACAAATAATGTTCACCTTATATTCAATTATAATAACCAAATATAAAATTCATGTATGTATAACAATTTTTCTAAAAAGGTGTGCTGTGGAGACAATGTTTAAAAACAGAAGAATTTGAAGAGGCACTCGCTGGAGAGAAATGGTTGTTGTTTAGTGTGGAGGGCTGGAGTGGAAATGGTTACGTTTAGTCGTAAATTGGTCTACATCCAATTAAATTGTCCACACATTCGGGTTCTATCACTGGATTGTGTGATTTATTTCCTATAGTTTATTACACTTTAAAAATCACTATTACTTTTCTACAAAACTCTTTGCTGCCTTTCAGGTTGAACTGATGAACACTTTGAACACTACAAAATCCCAAACTGAACTTTACTAATTCTCACTCTGAACTATAATAATTCTCCACTCAACTACACTGAATACAAATGAACTTTACTAATTCTTCCTCTGAACTAACTCGCATCGACCACCGTGCCGATATAGTATTGGTTCTAGATCTTACTGTCGCCACGAGTCTATGGAATTTCCCCGCTGACACTTATATACATGACTCTTTGTAATCTATCAGTGTATTGGTGGCGGCGTCCTTCTTGCAGTATGTACAAGAATTTCGGGAATACTCTTCGGAGTTGATCGTTCTTCTAATTTCGTAAAGATGGCGTTGGTGTCCGGATTTTCTCATCTTATACGCGTTATACCATTTACGTCACACTACCCACCACCTAAGCTTGTTCGTCCCGAACAAGATTCCGAATTCCTACCTGTACGGTGGGGGACGATCCCAAAGTGTTTGTAACCTTCATGGAAGTCCTTTGCTCCTTTGCGGGTTGTGAAGCATCGCCATCCGCCGATCGTTAAAAACTGCAGAACTCTCCTTAACTTCACTCTGTGCTTTTTCGTCATTATTTCGAAGCTGTGCACGCCCTTTTAATTTTCGCTGAACATGGCTCAAACCATCTTTCTGAAACGATGGTCCCTTCTTGGCTGTCTGTGTATCCATTGCGCCCTTTTCAACTGGTGCTCCAACGTTGGGCTGTTGCACTTTTCCATGGTGCCTTGATTGCGGTCACTGTACGCAGACATCACTTGCCTGGATCCCTTCTCTCACTGACTGCTGGCATCCAACTCCATGGTACCCCTGCTCGCATAACTCAGCTCCCCATGTGATGTCCAGATGTCTTTTAGTTGAACCCTTTTGATTTCCCTCTGCAATCTCATATACGCTCTCCCCTGGGATCCCAATCAAGTTTCCTGTTGCGTCGCTTTCCCAGAAGCGATGCAGCACACGTAACGGACTCAGCTGCTCAGCCCATGTTCTACGCTCTCTAAAGTTATCGATAGATCCGGATCGTTCTCCTGCTCCTTTCGGATCCATTCCAACGAGCACTGTTGTGTCCCCATTAGTTACGTTCAGCGACTTCTATACAGGTTCTTCCGACGACTATGTTCGTGGCTGGTGTTTGATCTTCGGCTTTCAGTATCCATAATGTGTTGTTCCCTCAATCGCCGGTCAGCTCTTTCACTTCACTCTTCGCCTCCGGAAGTTTCGGTTCCAAGCGATTTTGCTTTTTTTCTGGATTCATCTTGATGTCGAGTTCCTGGGCCTCAAGCGATTGCTCCCACTGTTGTACCATTTCTTCCAACGATTTTTGCATTTTTTGCATTTGTTCGCGCGACTGTTACATTTCTTGCTTTTGTTCTTGGAACAAATTTTGCATCAACGTTCCACCGAAGCCGTGCTTCCAGATGATTCGGCAACTTCCTCTGTAAATTCGAACGTTTCCGGATCCAATCCACCCTTCTCGAGAGCGTCACACACCCGCTGTTTTAGCTCGGCCTTTCCTCCGACTGTCGAAAGACTCCTCTGTGCAAGCTCTTTCTCAAGATGTTCCATTTCTAAATAAACAAATTTCACCATATCGTCACAATCCCAATACTGGCACCAAATGTTACGTTTAGCCGTAAATGAGTCTAGGTACAATTAATTAAATTGTCCCCAAATATGGGTTCGATCACTAGATTGTGACGAATGAAACACAAAAGTTCACTATTTACGTTACACACGAATATATATTCAAGCAAACACTGATTTACTTCCTATACTTTATTACACTTTAAAAACCACTATTACTTTTCTACAAAACTCTTTGCTGCCTTTCAGGCTGAATTGATGAACACTTTGAACACTACAAAATCCCAAACTGAACTTTACTAATTCTCCTTCTGAACTATAATTATTCTCCACTGAACTGCACTGTAATAATTATCCAAATGAACATTACTAATTCTTCCTCTGAACTAACTCGCATCGACCACCGTGCCGATATTTATACTCCCAGTATTGGTTCTAGATCTTACTGTCGCCTCGAGTCTATGGAATTTCCCCGCTGACACTTGTATACATGATTCTTTGTTATCTATCAGTGGATAGGTGGCGGCGTCCTTCTTGCAGTATGTACAAGAATTTCGGGAATAATTTTCGGAGTTGATTGTATAATCAGTGTTTGCAAAATAAATTCGTGTATATCGTGAATAGTGAACCTTTGTGTTTCATTCGTCACAATCCAGTGATCGAACCCGTATTTGTGGACAATTATATATTTAAGTGGACTCATTTCTGGCAGACATAACAATATGCCCATACAAAAAATATCTAGCGAAGACGATAATATTTGTAAATTATATCGATTGTACTAAATTCAATAGTTGAGTCTTTTATTTCTCTGATATCGAACGATTTAATTTCTCAAACACATAATATAAACAAGGCTGTATCTTTACCAAAACAAATCATGTAGGTAATCAAAAATTAATGAAGCACATATACTGTCCCTCCCACTATTTGAACAACTGATGTTTTGAGTGTAAGCATTTTTTCGACAACGAAAAGGTATTCATTTTTATTTTGAACATACACACACAAACTGCAAATTTTTTTTTTTAGAACTAAACTTTATTCTGGACTGAAAACAGGTGCTTTGTTGACTGTCCCATCATTGTTTGATATATCCATTCGTGTACTGCAAAATGCTATTCATGGTAAATACTCATAATTGCACTTATATTTTTTTTTATATCGCATTACATTAGAGCTCTAGAGTTTACTGTACCATTCGATGTCCTCCGACTTGTGCTTGAGAGTACGTCTCCACAACAGTTGCTCGCAGTTGAAAATTCTAATTCTTATTTTTTTGGAAGATACTGATATTTTTGAGGGCAATTTTAGTATAGGTACCGAACCTGAGGACGAAACCTGGCGGGAAATGTTTTTGGTATATTATTTAAAATCGAATGTGTCTAATGTCTACAATTTGTATTTAAAAAAAAATCTGCAGAGTTGTGAGTGAAAAAGAATATGAATTAAGCATTTTAACTACAAATATTAAAAAAGCACAAAGAGAAAGTGCACTTCCAGTACGAAAACCTCGTTTAACATACGTCGATCTTTTGGCAAAGCCGTAACAAAATATACTCCGTAAGCAAGAAATATTTGGAACTAATCTTCAGCTTACAGCGTCACCAGCTGCTAGAGTTCCTTCTTTGTCTTTAAACACAACCAATGTCTTTAAACACAACCAAAGGCTGGAGATCCTTGGCTGAAAAATGTAAAACCTATTCTTCATTCAGGGGGGTACAGAGAAACATTCTATTCATATTCACTTTTCTTACATATATTTTATTTTAATTTACGTAACACTCAGGTGCAGCAAAAACAAGTTCCTATTATGGCAAAAACACTCAAGTTTGTACAGCAGTGATACAAAGTTAATAATTGTAATAATATCAAAATTGACAAGTATCGGAAATCTTGGGATAGATTTTAAGTCATACATTTGTGTTAATTTTTTTCCAAACTAATTTTGACTTCACAAAACATGTGAGTTTAGATATTTCTACGTTAAGAATATTAAGGTATAATGTTGCAGGACTTAAAAACTAATTTTTAAATGTGGATTTTTTCAATAATGTAAATGAATTCGATATGTTTGTTTTGTTTGAAATATATGATAGCGAAGAAATTATATTTAAGAATATGTTTACTACCTATAGATTAGAATATATACCGGCTGTGAAAAGTTGCATATTAGGAAGAGGAAGCGGTGGTGAGCTTTTAGGATATCGTAAGCAACTATACGGAGTACAGATTAAATTTAATAAACTGCTTAAATTGCAGCCATTGGCAATCTTATTATGATAAGCTTCGGAATTCGCAAAACATTTTTGGATCAACGAATTTAATGTTAGTTGGCGACTTCAACGGGAGCATAGGCTTGGCCCAAAATAACCCTTAGATTGGCATGGTAAAGACAAAGTTACATTTTAATAGCATGTCTAAAGATGAAACTAATGATCCTAAGGGTAATAAAGTTTTGGAGTTATCAGATTCCTTTGACTGTATAGTGCTGAATGGAATCTGCGAAGGAGACTCTCCGGGTGAATTCGCTTTTATACGGGTTATTTTTTTTTAGTGATTTTCGTGTGGCCGCTAAAACCTTCTTTGATCACATGCCCTTAGAAATACTGTTTAAAATGTCCGGCAGCTAAGAAGAACCTACTAAACAGATAGCCCCAATTAGAAAAATGCTATGGAGGGATAGTCATGGAGAGATTTTTCATCGGAGTTTAAACATATAGAGATTGATCTGATTATTCAAAACTGCATAGTGGAGTTCAATAACATACTCACAATAACCTTCAAATGAATTTTTGAAAGAGCGGAAGTACCTGAAACTTCGTCGCTTTACAAAAAAGGCAATTGCGAAAATACAGTTATTATATTTTCATTTTTCATTTCACTTATTTATATTTATCTCTGTGCATTAAGAACATTTTGTTCTTTTACTAGTACAGGAGTAATATAAAATAATATACAATTTTAAGTGACATGCTTGAATTTAAGTGATATCGAATTTTTGCAATCATTAATTTCAATTTAAATTCAATTCTGTTTAGAACGTACATTTTGCAATTTTAAAATTCAATTCGATTAATAATGCAAATGCATAGAAAAAAGGTAAAAATAAAAAAAATAAAATATTGTGGAAGTTACGTACATGTGAAGGTAAGTGATTCCAGAGATGAACAGCATGAATAAAAAAGTGCCTGCGTGACATTAAATAGGTATGAGTTGAGGGTCTTAAGGTAATATTACGACTCGATCGACAGAAGGTGATCTTTTCATATAAATAATTTGCCTGTTTCTTGTGAATAATTTTGATGAGTAATATGCACGATCTGTAACATAGGAATGCTTCCAATTGGGTTCCTAGGAGATTCCGACGTTGTTCCGAGACATAGTCAAATCTGCGAAGATTAAAAACGTACCGTGCAGCCGCGTTGATTGCTTTTGTCAACTTCTGCGAAGAAGAATAATCACAGTCAGGGAACAACTCTGATCCATATATCAAGATTGGCACTATGAGTGCTTTGACAAGTTTTAATTTAACATTGATAGGGCTGATTGACAAGCCTTCTAGGGATGTATATATCTTGGACACTACGCTATCAATGTGGTCAGTCCATGTCAGTTCACTATTGTACATTATTCCAAGATTTTTTAACACATTTAATATATTCAATTGCGGTCGAGTTAAGTTCAATTGGCGGAAAATTGTATAGGGAAGGCGGTTGTTTCGAGAACGGGATGGATTTGGTTTTGTCCGGATTGAGCATTAGGCCATTTTTTGTAGCCGAATTGGCGATAGAGCCTAAATCCTTGTTTATTTTATCAACTGAGTCTTCAACCATACCAAGACTGAAACTTAAGTACATTTGAACATCGTCTGCATAGATACGTAATTTACAGTAGGACAAAATCATTGGAAGGTCATTGATAAACATTGAAAACATTGAACCTTGAGGAACACCTCAGATTACGTCACAAAAAGATGACAGTTTTGAATTATGGAAAACATCTTGGACTCGGTTAGTAAGATAAGAAAGAATTAATTAATAAGTCGGATTACAGAAGTTGAATTGGGTGCACAGTTTATGACAGAGTATCCTTGGGTTTATGTCGCTCAATATAATCTTTGATATCTCGGCTAACAAAAGATTCAAACACTTTTCATAAAAACGGAATAATAGCAATAGGTCTCTATTCAGGTGGATTAGTTTTCTTCGAAATTGGGATTATCCTTGCTTTTTTCCACAGTGTAGGGTACGTCGAAGTTATGATTATTGTGTTAATAATGTGAGTGATGTGAGGAAGTATTATATATACTAAGTATAACTACAGCTCAAAAGCATTTCTTCGACTGTTATTTAAAAGTGTTGGAGCTATTCTTTCGGAGGCTCCAGGGCCAGTAGAAGCAACTCGAATATTCAAGTTGCCTAACGTTAATGTCATCATCGTTTACCCTTTTTTTTGCTTTGCTCAGTCCTATATCGCGAACCTGTTTCCATAGGAAACTGGAAGATCGATCGGTGTTGAATTTTGTTTTGCAATACCTGAGCTTAGCTGATCTTATCCACAACGTTACATGGTTTCTACAGTCCTTGTATTCATTATGCATTTCCGGTCAACCAAATCTTCTTCATCGTCTGAAAACAAAGTCCCTCTTTCTCATCGCGAGAAGAATTCTCTCGGTTAACCACGGAGATGTTTCGCTTCTAATGACTCGTGTCCCAAATGGTACATGTTTTTCAAAGAGATAGTTAGTACTATCGTTAAATAACGCAATTTGTTTATCAACATCAGACGATCAACATTACAACATTACAACAATCCGAAAACAGGTTATCAACATTAATACTACGGAAATCACGATATTGAACGGACTGTGGACAACTTTTTTCTGATTGAATATAAAATGTTGCAAAAATGAGATCGTGGTACAGAAATACAGGAACAGAAAGTTGGGTATAAGATTTCACCAAGCTGTTATCATTGGTCAACATGAGGTCGACCAATAATGGCGAGTTGTTTGGTTTAAAATGAGTGGGTTCGATGGTATTTAAAAAAGCTTAGCTTAAAGAACGTATTGAGACAATTGAATTAGATTCAAATTGAAATCTCCATATATAATAACATTAGGCGCTGACGAAGAAATGTCTTCGATAATTTCACAAACATAATTTTGATGCGTAACGTCCGGTGGAACGTAGACAGTAGCAACAACACACTTATACTCACCAGTGAAAACATCGACAAAATAAAATTGACTAGAATGCATATCACTATCATTGGAGGACAATATATATTTTGTTTTTATGTTGTTCCTGATATAAATGGCAACGCCCCCACCTATCCTGAGAAAGCAGACTGAAAGAGATTAAACCCTATAAGAGAATAGGCGTAGTCATTTACGCCGGGGTTGAACCATGTCTTGGAAATACAAATAATATCCATCATGCTCTTTTAAAAAATTAATTTAAATTCATCAAACTTATTCACAAGACTTTGGAGATTTTTGTGACGTATATGCAAACCGTGATTTCTTTTAAATAATATGTTTAATAATATGCTGCTGAAATTTCTGTAGTGATATGAAATTTCTGATATGAATTTTCTGATATATATGTGTAAGAAAGAGATCAGAGATCAAGTGTAGACAATGTGTTATGATAAGAGATCGAACTAACAATAAGAGAGAACTGAAGTAACACCCTTTCAATGCAAAACAGAATAAAAAGAGAAAAGAGAGAAAAAAATTAAGCAAATAATACACTGAACATTTATAAGCAAATAAAAAAAAAAATTAATTCAAGATTAATTTCTGAATTATCTGTTTGTTATTTATGTTGTATGTTGTTCACCAGTCCTCGGTCCGACTACATTGTTTTGATCACTCCTGCTGTGAATTAGGATGGACGGTCGATCGAGTGTTTTGCGCACATGAACATGTCCATTAGCTTAGCTCAGCACGGAAAATCATCTTCAGCTTAGGAGGCTGAATGCTGATTGTGGGGCAGATGTTATTATAGAGTGTCTCCAGGTACTCACCAGCATTTTTGGGTACTCCGAAAACAACTGCTCTCTTGCTCTCTTTCTATGTCATCCACAGGAAGTTGCAGTCGCGTTTATTTTCATCCGATCTATCTAAAAGGCTTATACAGCCGGTGGGAAGAAATCGGGACGAGTCCCAAGCTGGTTTCAGGGGAGCCTACTCATATTTCCATCACTACAACAAGTTTAGCAGATTTCTATAGCAATATCAATAAAAAGTCTCGCTGAAGACAGTTGACACCCACTGTGCGGATCTAACTAACAACCTGGACAAATCTAGAATATGGCGGAGGCAGATATTCACAGGGTATCTAGGAGTCTTGATTTCATCGAACTCAAACATGAAGATCTTCAACTCAGACTAGCAGATGCTAAACGCGCTATCTGTTATGTTTGGGGCAGTTTTATTCCCAAGAAGTGCATCTCACACACATCTAAGCAAGCAAAATTTGGAGAAACTGCAAGCACAAATCTTCTATATGGAGCACAAGCATGGGGATAACGGCCCCATGAAACAGTAGAGAAAATTCTCTGCTGTTACATAGAATAATAAAGGATAACCAATAATTAAATCCCTGGTATGGTTCTCTATAAGCTCTCAAATAGCAATCCACTGCCGCGTATCTCTTAACGAGATATTGTAAGCTGACTAACCAATCGCGCCACTAGACTGCCAGGTTACAGCTCAATAACTCCTACGCACTCAATGCCAGATGGTCGACAGACGTCACTTGTCGAAAACAAATCTGGTCTCACCAGGATCCGAAAAATATCGGTTAAAGCACTTGTAAAATTTGCTGACAAAACTGGCTGGCTCTCATAATCACTACGAGTCTACCTCCAATTAGAAACACCCACCTGGTGGTACAATGGCATTTACACATCTACAATGGGCTGTTCCCTTACTGCAAAACTCTTTATTCGGACCTATATCTTTTCCAAACAAATTTTGACTTCATAAAACATGTGAGTTCAGATATTTCTACGTTAAGAATATAAATAATAACGCGTGTAAGATTAACATGACAGCAACGCCATCTATACAAAATTAGAAGAATGATCAACTCCGAAGAGTATTCCCGAAACTCTTGTACATATTGGATGCCACTTATACACTGATAGATTGCAATTGTATATTGACTCTAATCACGGGGAATAATGACGGAGAAATTCTATAGACTCGTGGCGTGTTGGTTCAGAGGGAGAATTAGTAAAGTTCAGTTGGATAATTATTGTAACAGCACAGTTTGGGATTTTATAGTGTTCAAAGTATTCAGTCTGAAATGCCGCAAAGAGTTTTGTAGTAAAGTAATATTAGCGACAGACGTCACTTGTCGAATCTCAATACAAATCTGGCCTCACCAGGATCCGAAAAATATCGGTCAAAGCACTTGTAAAACTGGCTGACAAAACTGACTGGCTCTCATAATCACTGCAAGTCTTCCTCCAATTTGAAACACCCACCTGGTGGTACAATGGAAGGGACACATCTACAATGCGTATAAGATTATCATGACAGCAACGCCATCTATACAAAATTTGAAGAATGATCAACTCCGAAGAGTATTCCCGAAATTCTTGTACATAATGGATGCCACCTATACACTGATAGATTGCAAGGAATCATGTATATAAGAGTCAGCGGGGAAATTCTATAGACTCGTGGCGACAGTAAGATCTAGAACAAATACTGGGAGTATAAATATCGGCACAGTGGTCGATGCGAGTTAGTTCAGAGGGAGAATTAGTAAAGCTCAGTTGGGTAATTATTATTACAGCACAGTTTGGGATTTTATAGTGTTCAAAGTGTTCAGCCTGAAAGGCCGCAAGGAGTTTTGTAGTAAGGGAATAGTAGTCGTTAAAGTGTAATAAAGTATAAGAAGTACGAGTAAATCAGTGCTTGCTTGAAAATAAATTCGTGTATAACGTAAATAGTGAAAAGAATGGTGGCAAAATAAAGGTGAAATTTATTAATATGAAGGTTGAACAGCCTAAGAAAGAGCTGGCGCAGCGAAGTCTTTTGACAGTCGGAGGTAAGGCTGAATTGCAACAACGGCTGCATGACGCTCTTCAGAAGGATGAAATAGATCCAGAAACGAATTTGAATATGAAGTAGCGGAATCATCTGGAAGTACGGCCCCGGTTGATTTGACACAGGTAATGGCCATGATGCAAAATCTGTTTCAAGAACAAAAGCAAGAGTCGCGCGAACAGATGCATCAAATGCAACAATCGTTGTAGGAACAGAAACAACAGATGCAACAATCGCTGGGAAGTGTGCAACAATCACTCGAGGACCAGAATCACGAGTTCAGGAAAGTTCTAGAAGAACAACAAAACCGTTTGGAACAGAAACTTCTGGAGGTGCATAGTGAAGTGAAGGTACTGGAGAAGGAAGTTCACCACCTCGATAGCAAGGTTGTGAGTCTACAGACTTCGGTGGACGGTCTAGAAACAACGGTCGACGTAATGAAGAAGGAAATCTGCGCACTGAAGGTGAGGGAAAAAGTGTTTAATAACGTCGCAACAAAGTTCAAACCACCGATGTACGACGGAACAACAGCCTTCAAAATCAGGCTGCAATTCGAAACATCTGTCGCCAGGGTACATTTGAGCGATGAAGAAAAGGCGGCGGCGTTGGGCGTGTCGTTAAAGGGCGGTGCTGCAGGCGTGCTCCCAACGATTCCAGAAAATCTCCAGATGGACTAAACGCTGTCATGGGCTCGCTACAGCGCAAGTATGGAAGTGAACACCGCATGCAAGTCTTCAAAATGGAGTTGAAGAGCAGGATACAACGCAACGGTGAGTCGATCCAGGGGTTTGCGGTAGAGATTGAGCGATTGGCACATTTGGCGTACGCCGGGTCAACGATGGAGCTCATCAAAAACGTCAAAACGGATGCGTTCGTAGATGGAATAAGGGATCTGGAGACGAAGCGTACAACACTGTCGTCACCAAAGAGCACCTTCCATTTTTTCTTCTGCTCTGTCCTACCGGGCAGCGGGACTAGCGTGTGTGTCTTATTCTAGAACCCGCAGAGTAGATCTGGAGCCGGAATCTACTCGAGACACATTCAAGGGTCGTTGCTTCGAATGCAATAGAATCGGGCACAGGCAAATCGCGTGCCAGACTGTAGGGAGCGTCGGAAACGTTCCAGGTCCCAGTCACCGTCACGAAACACCAAGCGACGACAGCCGGACCCGACAGATGAGAAGGACGGCAATAAGCCTTCGTTAAACAAAAAAGAGTCAGTTTAAAGGGGCAGAAACTGGCTTCCACAACGATTTGCATCACAGTCTTTGTGTCGCGGCTACAAAGGAACGCGAACAGTCTTACTGTCGATGGTATCGTTGGTGGAAGGCGGTTAACGGTAACATTGGACACGGGAGCATCACATTCGGGATACGGCTACGAACTACCACGGGCGAGAAGTACTGGGAAAGTTAACCGAGACAATCACAATAGGCGATACGACAGTTGAGCACACGTTCCTAGTGGCAGATATAGTTTATTCTGGGAGTGGACTTTATGATTCTAATATCTCCGTTTGGTATTCTGTGCGAAGCTTAAGGGGTTGACGTGAGCAATGTGCGCGGGCTTAGAGTGAATCTCTTCACTGCGTATGCCCACCTATCCCGCTATAAACCAGCTGTATTGGCGCTGAGTGAAACACAGGTAGGGGAGAATACCGCTTTATCGGATTTAAACCTGCCTGGATATAGTTGGGCTCCGCTTTTCTTTTTACCCCGCGTTCTCGCCCTCTACGTGCGTAGTGATGTAGCTTACCAACTTCAACCTCAATACGGCCTCTATTCCAATCCGGAATTTAATTTTCTGTGGTTAAAACTCCATGTCCGTAAGCTTTAATCCACTACCGCTTTATTTATAGAAGTCCAAACATGCATAGCAATTCAACTTTTAACGAATTTGATGCGCTATCCGACGATATCCGGAATGCAATTGCCATTGCGGGCGATTTCAATGTACACAATTCTAATTGGCTTCGACATTCGGGCCAGACAACATCCGAAGGAAGGTATGTTGAAATCTTTGCTGAGGTAAATAATATGACCCAGCTAGTAAATGAGCCCACACGAATACCTGACATTGCAGATCATTTCGCCAACACCCTGGACCTGTTTCTCACCTCTCATCCTGACAAATATTCTATTGACATTCTGTCACCTCTAGGCTCGTCTGACCATTGTGTCGTATCAGCTAATTTCTCGTTATCGCCACAAACAGTTAGAGAACAAATTCCTAATAGAACAGTATGGCTATACGAGATAGCCGACTTCTTTAGGAACTTTAACTGGTAACTATGCTTCCTCGATAGTGACGTGGATGCCGCTGCTGATATAATCACAAACATTCTACTGCGGGGCTATCTGGTTGAGAGAGTTGAATTTCCGGATATACAAAGCAAACCCTTCTGAGGAAAACCGGAATAAGTTTAAACGGGCCAGAAATGACTGTAGTGCAATTATAAGACATGTGAAATTCTCCTATGAGCAAAAGTTGAGGCAAAAAGTGCTACAATGTCCCAAGGGTAGCAAAAACTTTTGGTCATTTGTAAAAAATGTAAAGAATTCCGCCTCGTCTTCAGTTTCCACACTCATTTACAATGACATCCCAGCTGTCAGCTCTTTAGACGAAGCGAATCTGCTTGCGGCGCATTTTGCAGCTAGCTCAACACTGCCAGATTCCAATATATCGCCACCTGTACTTGAGAGCGTTGATTTCACCATGGGACAAGTCCACTTCCGCACTCGTACAGTTGCAAGAGTACTTAAAGATCTCGACGTGCACAAATCCGCTGGCCCGGATGGTATTCCCCCTATTCTTCTGAACAGTTGTTCTTCTGCGCTGGCAAAACCACTGTGTAAGCTTTTTCATCTATCCTACTCTTTAGGTTTCTTTCCGAGCAGATGGAAAACAGCATTTGTCCAGCCCGCCCCTAAAAAGGGCGAATCTTCGTCAGCCACCTCGTACCGACCCATAGCACTTACGTCCCTTCTTTCTAAGCTCATGGAAACGCTGATAAATCGTGAGCTTATGAAATATCTCGATTCGCGGAAGCTTCTTAATGACAGGCAGTATGGTTTTCGCAGCAAGAGGTCCACTGGTGATCTGATAGCTTATCTCACCGAAAAGTGGAACCAATCTTTGCACAATGCAGGCGAAAGCAAGATCGTTGCGCTTGATATTTCCAAGGCATTTGACAGAGTTTGGCATCAAGCTCTTTTGTCGAAAATGCATAATCAATTGGGGAAATGTTTAGGTTTCCTCAATCGATGCAAGAAATACTCCACCCCTTCTGATTGGGCTTTTATTTATAAGGCGAATATACGCCTCGAACTTGAGTACAACGCTCATATCTGGTCTGCTGCCCGCAAAACAACCCTGCACATATTAGATAGAATACAAAAGCGAGCGATAAGACTTTTAGGAGACAACAATATTGCAGAGTCACTTGACATCGACGTACCGTCTGTTTCTATCCTTTTTTATCGCTATTTTAACAAACGATGCTCAAGTGAGCTTGTCAGCTGCATTCCTCCTCTTCATGAATTCACCCGCAAAACCCGTCTGCCTAATATTTCCCCCAGAATACAATCCGCAGATATTTGAAACCAATGTGCACAGGTACCTCCTCTCCCTTTCTCCGTCTACACCTTCGGCTCGTGCTGTGTCTTGAACCCGGACACTTAAGGGTACTAATAATAAGTTGTGCGAGCAAATTATAAAAAAAAAAATGACCGGCATTACTTTTTATCTTGAGAGGAGAATTCTAAGGTACAAGAGTTCTGAGATACCTTTGAATGTCGGGGAGAGCAAGTCTACGAGGATCAACCAAGTCGTGGCAGAAAGGGACATCAGAACTCCGCCGAATTCGGAGTACGAGTGTGGGATCAGCACCTTGTGGGAAGTGGAAGCCGAAGATCAAACACCAGCCACGAACATAGTCGTCGGAAGAACTTTCATAGAAGCCGATGAAGGAGAGTCACTAATGGGGAAGCAGTGCTCGCTGGAACGGATCCGAAAGGAGCAGGAGAACGATCCGGATCTATCGACAACTTTAGAGAGCGCAGAACATGGAGCCAAACCGACGTAAGAAGGAATGGCAAGGGAAAGCTCTGTTGGAAAGGCATACTGGGCTGAGGAGCTGAGTCCGTTTCGTGGGCTGTATCGCTTATGGGAAAGCGAAAAGAGCGACGCAACAGGCAACTTGACTGGGGTCCCAGGGAGAGCGTATATGAGAGTGCAAAAGCAAATCACAAGGGATCAAGTGGAGGACATCTGGGTATCACAAGGAGAGCTGAGATAGCGGAACAGGGGTTCCATGGAGTTGGATGCCAGCAGTCAGTGAGAGAATGGATCAAGGCAAGTGATATCTGCGGAAAGAGACCACAATCAGGAGGCTAGGAAGAAATGCAGCAGCTCAACGCTGGAGCTCCAGTATGAAGGGGCGCAATGGATGCACAGACAGCCAGGAACGGGTCATCGATTCAGGAAGAAGGTTTGAGCCATATTCAGCGAAAGGTAAGGGAGTGCACAGCTTTGAAATGATGACGAAAAAGAACAGCGTGACGTTAAGGAGAGTTCTGGAGGTTTTGATGATCGACGAATGGAATTGCTTCACAACCCGCAAAGGAGCCAAGGACTTCCACGAAGGTTACAAACACATTGGAATCGTCCCCCACCGTACAGGAATAAATTCTGAATCTTGTTCTGAACGAACAAGTTTAGGTGGTGGGTAGTGTGACGTGAATGGTATAACGCGTATAGGATTATTATGACACCAACGCCATCTATAAGAAATTAGAAGAATGATCAACTCCGAAGAGTATTCCCGAAACTCTTGTACATATTGGATGCCACTTATACACTGATAGATTGCAATTGTATATTAGAGTCAGCGGGGAAATTCTATAGACTCGTGGCGACAGTACGATCTAGAACCAATACTGGGAGATAAATATCGGCACGGTGGTCGGTGCATGTTGGTTCAGAGGGAGAATTAGTAAAGTTCAGTTGGATAATTACTATTACAACACAGTTTGGGATTTTATAGTGTTGAAAGTGTTCAGTCTGAAATGTCGCAAAGAGTTTTGTAGTAAAGTAATAGTAGCCGTAAAGTGTAATAAAGTATAAGAAGTAAATCAGTGTTTGCTTGAAAATAAATCCGCGTATAACGTAAAAAGTGAACTCTAGTGTTTCATTCGTCACAATCCAGTGATCGAACCCGTATTTGTGGACAATTTAATTAATTGTATGAAGACTCATTTACTTCAAAAACTTACCAATATTAAAACTAATTTTTAAATGTGGATTCTTTCAATTATGAAAATGAATTCGATGTGTTTTGAAATTAGATTTAGAAATATGTATACTACATATAGATTAGAATATATACCGGTTGTAAAAAGTTGCATATTTAGAAGAGAAAGCGGTGGTGAGCTCTTAGGATATCGTAAGCAACTATACGGAGTACAGTTTAAATTTAATACGATCGAAGAAACATGCATACTTGAGCTTGAAAGTAATTTTATAACACAGCACATCATACCAATTTACTTAATCTGCAGTCACTGGCAATGGGATTATAATAAGTTACGGGATTCGCAAAACATTTGACATCAACGGACTTAATGTTAATTGGCGACTTCAACGAGAGAATAGACTTCTCCCAAAATAACCCTTCCCTAGGCATGGTAAAGACAAAGTTGCATTTTAATCGCAAGTCTAAAGATGAAACTAATGATCCTAAGGGTAATAAAATCTTGGAGTTATCAGACGCTTTTGACTGCATAGTGCTGAATGGAATCTGCGAAGGAGACTCTCTGGGTGAATTCGCTTTTATACGAGGTTCAGCGAGTTCGGTTAACGACTATTGTTTTGTTTCTGTAAACTGGTTAGCACATTTTAGTGATTTTCGTGTGGCGACTAAAACCTTCTCTGATCATAAGCCCTTAGAAATACTGTCTAAAATGTCTGGCAGCGAAGAAGAAGCTACTACACAGCTTGCCCCAATTCCAAAAATGTTATGGAGGGATAGTCATGGAGAGATTTTTAATGGGAATTTAAACACAGAAATTGATCTTTTAAGTGGTGTGGTTTAGAAAATATCAACGTCGAAAAATCAACAAATATACTCACAGAATCAAAGATGAGAAAAGCGAGAGATATTTCTTTTGCATATTTACGACTTTTTCGTCAAAGCAATAATAGCTTAATTTTATTAATGTATGCAGCAGCAAATAAAAGAACTGGACTCTCCAATAACACTGCTTGAGATAGAAGAAGAAGAATAAAGCTTATAACATATACCCGCTTTACAAAAAATGCTCTGACGTCGTCCGAATCGGATGACGAAGAAGAACAAGATCGGGTGCAGCTGGTGAAGAGCCAGAGAGAGAGGGAGGAGCTGGACGCCCACATCCAAGCCCTCCAAATCAAACTAAGGGCCAGGAAAGCGGAGAAAGAGGCTGCACAACAACAGCAGCAGCAAAAAGTACAGTCCCTACAATTGCCAAAGGGACAACGTTCGACAGCTGCCAAGAAACAACAGCAGCTACAACAGCATCAACAACAGCAACAAAAACAGAAGCAACCGCAGGAGAAGCAGACGCAGCAGCAACAACAGCATCAGCAACCAGCCCAGAAGGAGAGATGCCCACCGATTAACGTGTTCGGACTGGATACGAATGACGTGGATAAACTGTGTAAGTTGGCCGCTAAAAATGCTTATTATATAAAATATAAAGGGTCTTTGTCTGTCCACTGCTCATCAGTGGCAGACTATCATGTCATTAAAGAAAGGCTAGCGGTGGCGGAGGCCGAGTTTTTCTCGTATACTCCCAAAGAAGAAAAAGTGCAGACAATGCTCCGTAAGGGCGTGGATCCTGACACTGATCACAAGGAGATCCTCGCTAAACTGCGCCAAGCGCAGAGAGACGATATCCAGTTTGTCGGGGTTAAGCCCTTCTACACTGCGGTATCGAAAAGGGAGAACAGGAAACTTCCGTTCCTAATCCAGGTCACCCCAGACACGAAAACAGACAGCCTAAAACGTACCAATCGTTTAGGCTCCATTTATGTCAAATGGGAGACATTAAAAAAGACAAGACGCACACTCCAGTGTGCTCGTTGTCAAAGGTATGGGCATGCCGCGGCGAACTGTAACATGCAGTCTCGCTGCGTCAAATGCGCAGGTACCCACATTAGAGGGGAATGCCCTTTGGGGACGGACAAAGTTGAAGACAGAAGCATTCTGAAATGTGTACTCTGTAAGACCAGCGGGCACATTGCAAACTATCGGGGATGCCCTAAGGTCCAAGAGATAAGAAAAAGCATAGAGGCCAAAAGGAAAGAAAAAATGGTAGAAGTGAGGCCAGTGCCACGTGCTCCAGCTACCACTGTTACACCGGCAGTTTCCTATGCCCAAATGACATCAGGTAGGCGACCGGTACAACACACAGCGCCGAAGAGGGCTGCGGTCCCAGTGGCCAGGCAACCTGAAGCCGACTTGGATCTGAAGACGGTCCTGCTCTCCATCCAGGGGCTCGCTCAGCTACAAAAACAGTTCCTAGAGCAAGCAGCGCGGGTAGACCTCATCTACTCTACGTTGTTCGCCGAGCCAAACGCCACATCGGTATGATGGCTGCGCAGGCAGCCCGTAACCTTAAAACTCTAGCAGTGAATGTGAATTCACTGATCAAAACCGAACGTAAAATAAACTGCGGTAACCTTCTGCAAATCCACAATCCAGACGTGTTGATGGTCAGCGAAACTAAGTTGAACCAAACGCGCAAACTCTGGTACAAGAATTACCACATAATTCGAAGAGACCGGCCCCAATCCTTGCAAGGGGGCGGGGTTGCTCTCCTAATCAAAAAAGGCCCATGTCATAAGGTCATGTATATGCAACGTGTATTGCACACATTCCGCTCCAGGGTGGAAAGCGGTTATATGTGATCGCGATCCACGCAGCTGACAATAGTGCCCTCAATCGAAACTTTATTTCAGAACTCGACACTCTTTTCAGTAGCCTTCGACTAAAATCGGAGGAAAACTATTACATCACTGCCCGAGATTTGAACGCCAAACATAGAGAATGGGGCAATAGAGTGCATAATGACAGGGGAACCCCACTGTATAACTGGTTGGCAGAGCACAGTATTGAGTTCAAGCTAGATTTGCTGGCAACCGATAGGCCATCGTATCCCAGAAGCGGGTCCTATCTGGATTTGTTGTTGATAGACAGACGACTGACTGTACTAGGCTTGGAAAACGCACGCGGAGCTGTTTAACTGCGGTTGAGTACGAGAGTGATCACTGCGGGCTCTTCGCGGCTATTCAGCTCCCGAACGAGGTGGAAGAACTGGAAGAGTATGTCCAGAGGCACCCTTATAATTATAATAAGGCCCGCTGGCCACGCTTCGCCAGGACTTTATCCACAGAACTAAGTTCGAGTGGGATCAATCCTCCGACAAATAGAAACCTGACGAACGAAGAGGTTGACAGGTACCTCATTCAAATGGACGACTTAATTAAACGAACCATGGAGAAAACTATTCCGAAGGTAGTACAAATCGATGACAGCGATATTTATCGAAATGCTACCATCGATGCACTTCACGCGCACAAAAGTAGGCTACTATCAAGATTTAAGCTCTTGTACAGGCGGTTTACAGATCCACAAAACTCGGAAGTAAGGGCACTGAAGTCGGAGATCAAAAACCTCCAAGAATTAATACGAATAAACTACAGCTTAGCTATAAGCTTGCACTGGGGCAATAAAATCCGGGCTGTACGATCTAACAACCCGGGTATGTTCCCGCAAGTAAATACAATTTTTCGAAGGAAAGATCAAAACGACATCCAGGCCGCTAGACTTCCCAGGACGACAAACAACGAACATTTACTGACATCAATTAGCATCGATCCAGATGGGGCAGTGCTAGACAATGACTTCTTCGTGGTTGAAGATCCCCAGGAGAAGGTGGCAGCTGGTGCTGTTTTCCAGCAAGTGTACACGGTCAACGAAGTAAGTAGGCCGAACCACGACCTGGAGAACGAAGCCTTGCTGAACCACACTAATCTTCGTAGTGAAATAATTCAATGGCGATCCGAGAATCCAGGTTTCACCTGGTTCAGTGACGATAATTTGGCACATTGTGCAGTCGCCAATGATGGAAATCACTTCTTGATTTCTCAAGAAGATCTCCAGGGCATTTTTAACTCACTGAAGAAAAAAAGTCAAACTGAATCGATGGAATACCGAATATTGTGCTTCGTCAACTTCCCCCCGATGTAGTACAGATTTACACAACACTGTTTAACAATATGCTAAGTAATGCATATAACCCAAGGCACTGGGCCTCTTCCTCAAGCTGGTCAGGCTTGGTATAAGTAAACCATTGCTATACATAATCTATGACATGATAACAGGCAGGGAGTTCGTCGTGAAAAATGGCGACGTAACTTCTACCACGGTCTTTGACATTAAAAATGGTCTGCAACAGGGGGCTATTGGTTCGCCGATCTTGTTCTCAATACTCACTGCAGAACTTATAGGTTCCATGCCGCACTTAATTGCGTACGCCGACGACCTAGTAGCGTACAGATCAGGTCCGAAGGTCGAGGTAATAAATAGCTTGTTGCAGCGTGACTTCGAAAAAATTCAGCGATTTTGCGACGACTGGAAGTTGGTTATCAACTTCTTGAAGTGTGAAACTATCCTTTTCAGGACCCCGCTGTACATGGCTTCGCGGGATAAGTTCGGCATAGTTGACCCGCAAGGACAGCCGTTAGCTGTAAAAAGTGTAGTTAGATATCTTGGCATTTGGCTGGATCAATATCTCTATTTTGACAAACATATAGATATTACTCTGACGAAAGCCAGAAAGGCCTTTGCTGCGGCAAGGAGGTTATGTGTCAGTAGCCAACTTGATACCAGGGTGAAGGTAATCTGCTACATGGCTCTTATCAGGCCAATCATAGCGTACGGTTGTCCATTGTGGTTCAACGTGAGTCCTTCCCAGATGGAAAAGATGAGGCTGTTCGAGAGACAGTGTCTTCGGACCTGTCTCCGGTTGTATCGTACACCCGAGTCTTGTACAACGAGGCAAACGTGAACAGGATAGATAATTTTATTATTAAGCTGATCAGAAGGCACATTGCACGAGCTATGACTTCTTCCAACAGTCTGATCTTCGGGGCTCACTACCCCAATATTATGTACCATGAAAGGGTGCGCCTTAACGGCTTTATTTCTCCCGAAGCATTCCTCTATTTAGACACGATTGGCCTAATACAGGATACAGACGGATGCCCTGTTATCTTCCATGTCGTACGCCGAACAGTGGACAGTCTCCGCAACCGCTGGCCTTTTTAAACGACCCGGTAGCTGATCATGGTGGCCAGCTTACATAGGTTTTAAGGTAGTTGATAAGAAAAAAAAAAAAAATTATGTATATAGTGATGTTATACCTCTCTTGTGTGCAACATTTATCATAAAAAATTCGAAATAAAAGAGAGTAATAACATTAATACACTTTATTGGTCGAATCCAAACTTAAGACTAAATTTATACTAGACGCCAACAAGATTGACGTGTCTTGTCTCTTATCTTTGTCTTCTCGCTAAAGGCAAGGATAGAGACCATTTCCCGTTTCTGTGTGGAATGGTGGAAAGTGTTGCCATAGTAAATAATACATAGTACATGTAGTACATTTATTATATGACACCTCCCACCCTTAAGTATTTGGTCCACCAAAAACAGAATACAATATAATTATACATAGGAGTTGAAGTTGAATATTTAATAATGATATATATATGAAGTGTTCTTTAATTCATAATACGGCACCAAAATTTACATTTATTACAAATTAGTGAATGGCGCTTAAACTAAATATTAACAGGAACATATTTTTAAGTAGGTAACAAACGTGCTTATTATTTTATTATTAATTTGTAATTTAAGTAAAATATTAACATAAATAACTCAAATTGAAAAACAAAAACATTTTTTCAAGATGTAATCTAATATTTTTTTATTAATTTTGTTGGTGCTTAAACTTTCTTTTTCTTTGTCTCTTATAATATTTGGTAAGTCTTTGATTGCTTGTATCTGTGATATAATTTCCATCTAGCTTATATTTTGTCAATCTTTTATACTTAGGCGTACACTTTGAAATATCTCTGTTTACTACAATATCTTCACATAAATTATAAGTGTTATCTTTGTTTTTATTTAATTTTTCTATTCTTTTAGTTTTCTGTATTTGAAATGTATGTGCTAGTTGTTCTATATCATCTTTGCTTAAGTTGTTATTTATGAAATCAATTGGTCGTAATCTGGTTGTTGAATGTATTGTCGCATTGTACATCAATATAACACTAAAAATTTGTTCGTCTACGTTATCTAAATCAGTTTTGTTATTGCTTGCGTTAATTAGTCCCAAGTGTTCGTTAAGAGTTCCATGCAGCCTCTCAATATCAGAATTTCCTGTCTTATTAAATGCTGTTGTTTGATGAAAAGTTATGCAATTATCTTTCAAAAAATGTTCTACAACATTGTGGATAATACATGTTTCACCATCGGAAATCAATTTTTTCGTTCTACCTAAATAGATTAATCGTTCTTTTATAGCCTTGAGGATAGATACCCAAGTTCTGTCACCAAGTTTATGTATTGTAGCATGTTTCGAAAACTTATCTATCATTGTTAGATACATAACATTTCTGCGAGGATGCCAAATGTCAATGTGCACAATATCATTAAATCCTGTTGGTGATTCGGTATGTTCAAAACGAAAATTTGGAGGGTGCCTATCATATTTACCTACGTTGCACAGATCGCAATTATTGATAAATTTATGTATCAATTTAAGCATGTTAGGGTAGTAGTAGAGTAGTTTTAATTCATTGAACACTTCAGAGATCCCTCTGTGATTGTTTTTTAAGTGTTCGTTTTTTATAATTTGCAACATTTCATCTTTGTCAGTTATATCGATCAACTTCCTACACCATCTAAGTAGTTTTAAATTATTGTTACTAGCAAAATATTTCACATAAGTATTTTGAAATTTAAGAAACAACTGCGTGTTCTCACAATAGATACACATCAAACCTCTATCAATAATGAATCTTTTCATTATCATTTCTTGTTGACAATCTTTGTAATAAGTTTTTCCTTTGGGACAATTTCTAAAAATATCTGGTTTTTGTAAATGTTTATTGAATTTTCAGTGATATGTATATAGTGCGAATCGTCTTCCACTGCGCTATGAATTGTTGTATCGGTGGACATGATATCATTATCATTGCCACTTAGGCATTCGTTACTATATAATTCAAAATTTGTCAAGTCGCGTTGTTCGTTTTCTTTTTGGCTTGTAATGTTATCTGGTGTGTCATTGCAAAAAAGTCTACTTAGTCCATCGGCTACATAGTTATCCTTGCCTTTTATATAATTTATATCAAAATCATACTCGTTGAGCTGCATTTTCCAGCGTTGTAGTTTCATGTTTGGAAATTTTAAACTATTGAGCCAAATAAGTGGGTTATGGTCTGTTTGAATGACAAATTTTCTACCGTACAGGTATGTATGAAAATACTTTACGGACCAAACAATTGCTAAAAGTTCTTTTTCTATTGTTGAATACCGAATTTCATGATCATTAAGTGTGCGTGACGCATAACAAACTGGACGAGAATTTTGGCTTAAAACAGCGCCTAACGCAAAGTTTGAAGCATCGGCTGTTAAAGTGAACAATTTTGTGAAATGTGGATTTTGAAGAATTGGCTCTGAAACAAGTAATGATTTGAGTTTGATGAATGCTTCGGCATATTCGCTGTCGTTTTTCATCATAAAATTTGTATATTTCTTTAAATATTTTACCATTGGGTAAGCAACTTTAGCGTAGTCCTTCACGAACTTACGATAATACCCAGTAATGCCCAGGAATGACTTAATTTCTTTGATGTTACGCGGAAGTGGAATGTTTTGAATGGCCATCGTTTTGAGTGGGTCAGGTTTAATGCCTCCTTCTGTAATTAAGTGACCTAGAAACTTAGTCGATATGTAATTTCAAATTGGTATCTCTTAAGCGGTCAAACACTTTTCTTATTGAACATAAATGCTCTTCTAATGAGGTGGAAAAAATTAAGATATCGTCCAAATATACGACGCATATTTTGTTAATGAAATCTTTAAGCACGAAGTTCATGAGGCGCTGGAAAGTGGAAGGAGAATTCTTTAGGCCGAATGGCATACGAGTGAACTCATAATGGCCATTTGCCCTGGAGAAAGCAGTCTTATATCTGTCATCAGGGTGGACTTCAATCTGATGAAATCCTTTCGCCAGATCAATTGTGGTGAAATACTGATACCTACCCAACTTGTTGAAAAGCTCATCGATGTTCGGAAGAGGAAACTTATCGTCAACCGTGTTATCGTTCAGTTTACGATAGTCAATCACAATTCTCCATTTTTGCTCTCCAGAGTTCTCCGTTTTTTTCGAAACAACGCAAATTGGAGCGTGATATGGAGAACTGCTGTTGACAACAATACCTTGTTCAAGCATTTCGTGAATCTGTCGATCAACCTCTTCTCGGTGTATTTCAGGGTAACGATAACTCCGCGTATAGATTGGAATCTCATTTTTTGTTATGATCCTATGTTTAATGTTGCTAGTAAAGGTAAGTTTGTCTTTGTCGTTATAAAAAATGTCTTTAAAAGAATTCAACAAATATTTCATTTTTAGAATGTCAGTTTTGTTAAGGTGAGAAGCGAAATTAAAGTAAAGAACATTAAATTTTGTAATTTCATTAGTAAATAAGTTGAAAGATTCATCAGAATGACTTTGGTTGTAATAAAATTCTTCGTATGCATTTAGAAAAAGAGATATTTTTGCATTGGGTGTTATTAGTAATCGTTTTTTATAACTTATTATTGCATACAGTGGCACTAAAATGTTGTTACCGATTATGCCATCAAAATTATTATGAAACGGGTATTCCAAAAATTCAACTAAATAATTTTGTAAGTTAAATTCTTCAAACAGAGGAAACTTGCACTTCATGTTGCAGTTAACAATTTTTTCAAATGCTTTTAGTGTTTGTGTTTTTATTTGTGTTTTCCACTTAAGTTGACAAAGACTACTGTTAATTATGATGAACTCAGCACCAGTGTCTACAATAAATTTAAGTTTTTTAACTTTTGTGTCTATTGTTATACAGGGTAACTGCTTAGTCCGTCCCTGTGAAAATTTTGGGTTGAATCTGTCCTATTATTAGTATGAAGGTCCATTGGTGTTTCGTGATAAACTTGGTAAGATTGTCGGGTTCGCCTGGTTTGTTGGTTACACCACGGTAAGCTCCGCGACGGTTGTTAGAAATGCTTCTTGTTAAATGTAAATGTTAAATGTATTTGTTTGGCGACTTTGGACTGTAAAGTCCATTGGTTCGGTGCAATTTGTATTACTATTGTTGCCTAATCTTTGTTGTGAGCTATAGTTCTGTTGCTTATTATAATTTTGTCTCTTCAAGTAATTACGGTTTTGAAAATCGGTATTGTTATTTGGATTCGAAATATATTGCTGACTGTTAAAATTTTGATTTTGCGGACGTCTTTCGGTATCATTATTTTGCCGGTTAAAATGTCTACGTCTAAAATCAGAGGTTCGTGGATATTGCTCATGGTCATCGTTCGAAGTTGAGTATTGTCTATTTGAATTGGTATACGTAGAATAACAGTTAGTTAGAATGATGCTAAAGGCGTCCTCCATTGTAGAAGGAACTCTGACAACAATGATTCCTTTTACTGGTTCTGGCAAATTTGATTTAAAACAGTCTAGAACTATTCTTTTATTGCATGTGACTTGATCCTTTGTAAGCTGATCTTTCAGTGACTAAGCGTTGTTAAGTCTTATCAACAAGCCACTTAGTTGGTTGTAAAACTGTTCAATTGTTCCAATACAACGGCACAAGGCTATTTTGTCAAGAAGCGTCGTTATTGGAGTCGCTTCACCATGGAATCTTCTTAAAACATCTTTCAGTTCTGTCCAGGTCTCAACTTGTCCATGTTTTAACATAGTGTCTCTCGCTCAGTTAGTTAGTCTGTCTTGTACGTAACCCACTATTATTTTTTGTAAGGGTATGTCTAATGTGTTTATCATTGGAGTCAGTGCGTCTATTATATTTATAAAATTGGGCAATTGTTTTTCCTCACCGTCAAACGGCTGAATACGTGCAATGCACTTAACAAACAACTCCAAGACTTCCATTACAATATAATCTATTATATGAATGCGTGTATGATATATGTATATACGTACTTAAGTAACTGAACTAGTATTCTAATAGTCTTTATTTAGATATGTAAAGAAGTATGTAAATGATATATAAGGTATAAAGGGGTTATATTTTATAATAAAGAAACAAGATATAGTGGGAATATATAATAATGAAAAAATTAAATGAATATCGCAAACCAGCTTCAAATAGTTCAGTAGATAGACATCTTCGGATAGTCTACAAAATTCCGTATGATGAATGTACTGTTGTTGTTTGGTATGATGAAACAGATTTATGTATGTGTGTATTGCTATGTTATGTCTCACTTTTGTAAAGCAATTGTAAGCGTGGGTAACTGTTCCAAGTTTTTTTTTTTGTATGACCAAGTTGGCGTCGCTTTTATAACTGTTTTCTTTTCGCTTGCTATATGAAGCACACTTTTTTCAAAATGGATTTCGTTTTTTTTTTTTATTTTATTTGCTCTTACTGTTTTGTTTTTAATTCAATTTCTGGTTCTGTTGAAATCTATTTTTCATTTTTAATTCTTGTTTTGACAATTGTAAATATGTAGTATATTTTATACTGTACACTTTAAACTTTTACGTAATATGCCTTAATATATTGGTTTCCACAAAATGAAGTTGTTTCACTTTCACTATTTAACATTTATTTAAATTAATTGTACGCGGTCAAAATCTTCATAGATTTTGAAAAAAGCGGTTTTTTTTTTAATTTTACCGACTGCGCCAGTGATGTTGTACCTCTCTTGTGTGCAACATTTATCATAAAAAAATCGAAATAAAAGAGAGTAATAACATAAATACACTTTATTGGTCCAATCCAAACTTAAGACTAACTTAATACTAGACGCCAACAAGATTGACGTGTCTTGTCTCTTATCTTTGTCTTCTGGCTAAAGACAAGGATAGAGACCATTTCCCGTTTCTGTGTGGCATGGTGAAAAAAAGTAAATAATACATAGTACATGTAGTACATTTATTATATGACAATATACATAAAACAAAAATCCAAAAAAAAAAAAAATAATAAAACAAAAACCCAAAAAAAGGTGCACCACGGCATATAAATTATATATGTTAAGCATATACATAACAGATACACCCTGGTGCACGCGTCCGTACTATTACGGATATAATTAAGATAGTCCTAAGTTTTATGTTAGGGTAAGTTAGTATAAGGTAGGTTAAGTAGTTAAGTTAAGTTTAGCCAAGTTTTTTTTATAAGTTTTCTTGGCACATAATAAATGAATCAAGTTTGTCAGGAAAGACTAAAAAAAAGTAGATTAAGCCGAAAGGCACATTTATAATTTTAGATTAGATTAGCTTAGAGTACCCGCATAGGGTCAGTAGGTTAGTATTAAGAACAATTTATGAATTGTTAAGTTAGTTAAGCTAGTTTTAAGTTCTTTTGTCTAGCAAGTAAGTTACATTTAATACAATAAAAACAAAATTACAAAAAAAAAGAAAACATTTGAGTGCATGCAGCTTATGATCAACAGATTAGAAGGATAATGTAGGAGTGCTAATTAACAACCTGGACAAATCTAAAATGATGATTCTAAGAAATGGCGGAGGTAGGTATTCACGGAGTTTTGATGTCATCGAACTATGTTGTTTTATGTTTGGGGAAGTTTTATTCCCACGAAGTGTGTTTCACACACACCTAAGTAAGCGATATTTCGAGAAACTGCAAGCACCATTCCATACAGAATATGGAGAAAACTGCAAGAATGGGTATATCGGCCCTATGAAACAGTAGAGACATTTTTCCGTTGTTGTACTTAGAATACCCAAACTTATGTTGCACATAAAGACCGGTATTCATCCTATGTATTTGGATACACTCAAACTCCACTTCAGTCACATTATGCGTGTTTTGACAATGCAGGAACAAAGAATTCCAAAAATAGTACGTTAACATTAAAATATCAAAATTGCATTATCAACTAGAATTTTCGAGAAAAAAATTACCAAACATTTGTAAATTTGTTCACAACAATCTTATCAAAATACAGTACAAATTATATCAATCTGGCGACTCTCGGCCAACCAAAAGATAATATTTTCATAAGTCAATAAAACTTACTACCTCGCGGATAAAATTGTAAACATCAAAAGGATACATTTTGCCAATTGTTACTTCTGGACCCATTCAAGCATAGTCCTACATCGGATTTCATCTGACAGCCGTCAATGGACGACGTGTGTATCAAATTGCGTCGCAGTCATCGAAAGCCTATAATAGCGCAACCCATGGGAAACCAGATAACAACAGATTGTGGTTCACGGGACCATCTTTAACCGAGAATGAAATGATGTGGCCTAGATGGGGAACCTGATACTAAGCTGTCTGCTGCAATACTTGAATGCAAATTTGCATTCTTAGTCACCAAAGAAAATTAGATCATCGAGAGCATAAAATATAATACTTTCGGGCTGTCAAGGATGTTTGGCAGAGTTAAGCGAAATGGAGGATGCAGTAGAAATTGAAGAAGCGATTCACTGTATTATATGGAATATGACTATGGCTTAGATGGCTTATGAAGGTGCAGATGGGTTTTTTCGAGTTGCCATCGAACTAACGGCCACTGGTACAATGAAACGAAAACAGTGAAACTGTGTCCGCTTCCAAGTGCTGAAAACGCCAAATTCCTTCAACGCGGGGAGGATGTTGATTTGACTTTGGCTATACTGAATTTAGCATTGAAGTGAAACTTGTAAGAAAATTATCTGAATTATAACACATATGAAGCAAACTAGTTGCTTGAGTCATCCAAAAATATTGTGTCAATGATAAATTCGTTGTCATAGGTGTATCAGTGTACCACCGTGAAGTATTAGGTGGAATTTATATAAAAATAAATCCATTACTTTTCCAACAAATTGATTTTCTAATCTATATCTCGCTTGTATACGTCCCACCTTACCAAACTAATAGGGCTTGAAACATATGATTTCGGAGATAACTTTTCGGATAGTTTTGTAATTGATTGACTCCATTGTGTTTGAGTGATGGACACCAGGAAAGAAAATATTCCATATTTTAGAGCTATCCTTTGATAAAGTTGAAAAAGCAAGTCAGACGGCTGAAAATGTAAATTAAGGGCATAGTCCTGATACTATAACAGTAAAACATGCTGAACATTGTGACATTCATGAGCAAGGATTTCTGTGGTAAGTGAAATAAGACACGGCTTGAACGTATGATGGTTGACAGTAGAAGAACGAAAAATCTATTCACATCATTGACATTCATTTGACATGTTCGATGAGTGCTTTTTGTGCAATATCCTCCCTGAATATATTTTTCAGAATCCATTTTGCATATAATCTGTGCGTGGACAATTGTTGGGAAAATCACACAAAACCCATTTCTCATATTTGTAATAATTTTAATTTGCATTTCTTTGTGTTTAAAAAAAAATATTAATTTTTTTTTTTAAACTATGTGGCAAAATGCCTAAAAGTAACAATAAGTTTACTAGTCTAAGTAAACTTATTGTTACTTTTAGGCATTCAAAAAACTTAACAATTTTGGTTTTGCTACAGGTTTGGTTAAAATATCTGCAAGCATGTTATCAGTCGGTCGTTGATTGATACTGACATAACTTTCTTTAGCCAACTGAACAACGAATTTTGTTTTTATGTCCACATGCTTGGTTCTAGCTGAATAATTATTGTTTAATTCTAAATCAATCGGAGGGCGATTATCACAATAAATAGCAATATTTTTCTATGTTTTCGGAATTAATTCGGCTCTAAGATATTTCTGCCATTTTTTGTATGGCTTCAATCATTGGCATAAACTCAGCTTCAGTTGTCGACAACGCAAACGTCCATTGCTTTCTTGTTCGCTCCACCTTGCATTATGAAGACGTATCCAGTTGTTGAATTGCGGTTATCCAGGTCGTTCGCCCACAGCAACACAGACATAATTCGGCTTTGGCTTGTCTGCATTGCGCTTTGACGGCAGTCGCTGAACAGTTTCTTAATTCAAAGCCCTCCATGTCGTCGGGTGTCAGTGTCTCTTGTTCCGGATCAAATATTTTACTATTTGAGTCATCAACAAATGAGTCTACAATTTTGATAACTTGGTCATTGTCAACCAATCACAAAGGTACAGAAGTGTCTGGTTGTTCACCAACAACAGTTTCAAATGATGCAGTGCTTGAAGAATCACTAAATTCATCTTCCTCACTTCATTCGAAATCACTGCTTTCAATTCCACATGTAACGAAACAACACATTGATTAGTATTATTTCTTTCGGAATCAATTAAATATTCGATCGTTTCACTTTCGATGAATGTCGCATCTCAGCTCACGATGACTTTTTTCGAGGATTTATTGTACAATTTGTATGCCTTTTGATCGCTCGCATATCCAATGAAAATGTTTTCAATGGCTTTATCATTCAGCTTTTTTCGTCTCGCATTAGGTACATGTGCAAATGCTTTGCATCCAAACACGTTTAAAATGTTCAGATCAGGTTCTTTGCAGCTCCACCCTTCATCTGAACTTATTTTACCACCTCGACATGGCACGCTATTAAAGACTTTCGCTGCGGCCATCAAGGCTTCCGCCCAGAAACCCTTTGATAGTGATGTACGATTCATTCGCTCAGCAGTGCCATTTTGTTGTGGCGTATATGCTGCTGATGTTTGATGCAGTATTCCTTTCTTTGCACGAAAGACTTTTATTGTTTTGTTCAGAAATTCAGTTGCATTGTTACTTCTGAAAATGTTCACTCTTTGGCCGGTTTAGTTTCCTGCAATTTGCACAAATGCTTTTTTATGCATAAACAAACACGCTTCTTGTGAATTCATCTATAAAGGTTACGATGTAGCAAGAACCACCCATAGATCGCACATCCAATTCACAAACGTCTGAGTGCACTAACTCCAATACAATATTTGCTCTTGCACCTTCTATCGGAAAAGGTAGGCAACACTGTTTACCTTTTATACAAATTTCACATTTGTTAGACCGCAATCGGCTAATTTTATTATCATTACTGTTCAGAAACTTCATATTTTCAAAACTGACGTGTCCAAGTCGACGATGCCACAAATGTAGTTCACTATCGCTATTTATTTTGAAAACTTTCAAAAAACTATTGTCATTGATTTGGTACATTAAGTTTTAACATATTGTTAAAAACAGGCAGTTTAGCCTGTCGCAATAACTTTTTTTTTGTCAATTATTGCCTTACAACCGAGGTCACTGAACACCATTTCATTCCCTTTTAACAATTTGACTCACTGAAAGCGAATTCGTACAGTTTCCTGTGATGTGTTGAACGCCACCGAGCGTCATTTGTTGAACCCTTCAAAACGATTGTTTGTTCAATGTCACCGGCTTTTTTCACTAACATCTTCTCGCTGTTTGCACAATTTACACTGCGTTCATTTGGTTTCACTGTATTTTTCATTGATGTATCATTGTTTGTCATGTCAATACCAATCAGTTGACAATAATATTTGTGTAACAAATGAACTAAAAAGCACTGTATTTTCATATTTCAATCTTATCATTGACGCTTAAAATGGGGTCCACCACATTCAAAACATTTTACTTTTCTCTCTTTATCTTTTTTACAGGAATTTTTTCGCGCTGTAAGTGCAGTTTGACTGCCAGTTTTTTCGAACTCAACTACTTGAAGTAAAATATCATATCAGCGGTGATATCTTCGCCTTTTGATTCGATGCGCATAACCATAGATCTAAAATCTGTTTTGATTTTTTAATGCAGCGAGAGACATTGTGTAACATAACATTGCATTGAATCGCAGACTTCTAACTTCAACGACATCCATTGTTTGTGCAATGTCACCTTTCGAATGATACCTTCCCATCCATCATTTGCATGATCACAATATTTCAAATGAGTATATACACATGAATCGACCAGCAAGGTCGATTCAGCCAAAGCTTTTTCATCTTTTGCCGAATTTTCTCTTGATATTGCCTGTGTGACTGCTGTTTCATACAATTTCCACAATCCACAATCCTTTGGCTACGCTTTAGATCTCACAGAAAGGCCAATTGCGGAGAATATCGGTAAAGTGATCGAAATCGTCGAGTGTGACTGGCATGTAAGCACTATTTCTACTGCCCAGGAGCTAAACATTGCAAACAAACAACAGTTGGAAACAACACCCAATAAGATATTTCTGGTAAGCATTGTCTTAGAGTGTTTTCATAAACGTCAGACTAATAGAGGCCTGCGTCAGACGTGCTCGTTAATGCAGATTATCTTAGGCGAACCACAATACTTGCTGGTCATAAACGTTAATATGTCATCGATGTTGGGCAGATTGTGCAGTCATTATTTTTTGACGGCAAAAAGGGCGGGATTGGCATTTTCTTAGAACTATTTTTACTCGCAAAAATTGTAAATATATAATATATATTGTTATTATCTTTGCATGATCATATTTTTGCACATAAGGCTATTAATACAAAAAATTGTTATGGAGGCAGAGTTTAACGCCGGCAAGAAGAAAAAAAATGTATTGGGGAGGACAGTTCTGTCCAAAATGAAGGCAACAGATCCATATCTGGAGCTTGATGTTCTGGACATTAAGAAATAATTTGAGAACTGAATTACTACCTATAAGCCTATAAGAAGCTTGTGGAAGACACAGTGTATCTCCTCAACATCCTTTGTATCCATAATCAAATATATGAAGAAAAGAATTGAAAATAATAAACAAAATGAATCTGCGTAGGACGAAGGCATTTTCGAACCATAAACCAAAAGAAAAGGTACGGAAGACTCCATAATAAAGGGTTATTTTTTAGCTATTATCTTTTTGACAACACTGGTTTAAACAGCTGACACACATTTCGTGTTTTGTTTCACTGTCAAACATCTTCAGTTTGGTCTATAATTTAACCATGAATCGTCTTACAAACGAACAACGCTTGCAAATTATTGAATTTTATTATCAAAATGGGTGCTCTGTTAAGAAAGTTCATCGCGCGCTTCTTCCACTTTTTTACCGAAAAATTGTGTTCAGCGACGAAGCTCATTTTTGGCTCAATAGGTACGTAAATAAGCGTAATAATTGTCGATTTTGGAGTGAGTATCAGCCAGAAGCATTGCAAGAGCTACCAATGCATCCAGAAAAAGTCACAGTTTGGTGCGGTTTATGGGCTGGTGGCATCATTGGACAGTACTTCTTCAAAGATGACGCGAATTGTAACGTAACTGTGAATGGTGAGCGCTACCGTGAGATGATATCCAATTTGTTTTGCCCAAAATGCAATAGCTTGACTTGCATGACATGTGGTTTCAACAAGACGGTGCCACATGCCACACAGCACGCGCAACAATGGACTTATTGAGAGGCTAGTTCGGTAAACATTTTATTTCACGTTCGGGACCGGTCAATTGGCCGCCTTGATCGTGCGATTTAAAGCTCAAGTTAAAGCTCAAGTCTATACAGACAAGCCCGCTTCAATTGAAGCATTTATTCGTGAGATACCGGCCGAAATGTTGGAAAAGTATACCAAAATTGGACTAAGCGGATGGACCATTTGAGGCGCAGTGAAGGTCAACATTTGCATGAAATAATCACAATCAATTCAAACACTAAATTATATGGACCGTACTATCTATTCAAATAAAGATTTCATGGATTTTTCTGAATTTTATGTGTTTTTTTTTTTTTTAAAACTTTCCTACAGCTTTTCAAAAATCACCCTTTACAAAGTTTTCTCTCAGAAAGAAAGTTCGTGGTTAATATCCAAAACTGGAACTCATCGGTTAGAAGTATTCGTTATGGTGTTCCTCAGGGATCTGTTCTCGGTCCAATCTTGTTTAATATAGATGTATCTGATCTCCCCAACCTAGGTGATAATATAAAAAATAGCTATGTTTGCAGACGATACTGCTATTTTCACCTCAGGTATAATGTATCTTAATGTCTGTTGTGAACTCCAATGTGCTCTTGACATACTGCTAAATTATTTCATCAAATGGAAATAAAACTAAACGCTCAAAAAACCCAGGCTGTTTGGTTTTCACTTCGCAGAAGACTTTGTTTTTTACCACATAATATCATACTCAAATTATGTGGTCTTGAGATAGACTGGTCTGATTCTTGTAAGTACTTAGGTATTGTGCTCGATAAAAAATTCACATTTGACAGACATACATCTGCCACCACGGATAAAATAAATAAATTAATAAAAGTACTTTATCCTCTTATCTGCAGAAGTTCTAAGCTGCGTATAAAGAATAAATTGTTAATTCACAAAACGGTTTTCCAGGCCATCCTTTTGTATGTCTGGCACGATTGTGCGAAAACTCACAAGTTAAATCTACAAAGAACTCAAAACACATTGCTTAAGATTATGCTTAACTGACCTCCGCACTTCTCAACAAAAAAAAAACGTTATGATTTAGCCAATGTCAACTCTATCGATTTAGGGGCATGTGCAAATTTTAGTCGTAGTCTTACATGGGGGTTTTTGGGTGTAGTTTTCCCTCAATATACATAAATGAATTTTCTCATTAAGTTATTATATACTATTATATCCTAGTTGTAAAGGCAAATTGTGTCTAAAAATAAATTGAAATTGTAATCTCGCAATATGTTACTTTACCTACTTGAAATAAATTGAATATAATAATTAGTAATAACCTTCTTTGTAATGATCAGTCGGGTAATACTGCTCTTTTATTAGTGGTTGAAGAAATCCGACAGGCTTTGGATGATAATAAGCCGACATTTCTAACACTCCTTTAATTCTCTAGGGCATTTGACACAGTCAACCATTCTATCCGGTGCAGAAAATTGGGCGATAACTTTATATTTTCTTCTTCATCCGTTAAACTCATCCCATCGTATGTTAGTGGGATACAGCAATGCGTAATCGCTGGTGATAGATCTTAAGGTTTTATTAACGTGGTAAGTGGGTGTAAATGACTTGCCTGATTATTAAATACTGCAAAATTCACATGTATGCCGACGACGTTCAACTTTTTCTAAGTCGACCGCTTAATGAAATTGATAGTGCAATTAGTTATATGAACGATGATTTATCTCGAATTTATGATTGGTCATTAAGAGAAGACCTGCGTCTTAATCCGAAAAAGTCGAAGGTAGTATGACAAGCCTTTCGGCCTTACTTGTTTACCACGTGTTCTTCTCATTGGTATCCCCATTGAGTGATCTACTACTGCAAAAAATCTTGGAATAATCTTCAATCGTACACTATCTTGGGACGTTTAGCCGTAAATGATTCTAGGTATGGGTTCGATCACTGGATTGTGACGAATGAAACACAAAAGTTAACTATTTACGTTATACACTTTTTACTGAACTGTAATAATTCTCCTCTCTTATACGCACCATTCACGTCACAATATTAATACAACTATTGCTAAAGCTTACGGTGGACTTCGTAGGCTCTGCCAATGAAACTAATGTTGTTGTTAGCAAAATCCCTACTTCTACCGGTATTGTTATATGAGATATTCTGCAAGCGTGATTATAAGAGTATGAAAAAACTAATTGTATTTTACAATAATATCGCTAGGTAAGAAAGAGAGACCATGTTTAAAGATTTTCAATACAATTTACTGGATATTACTTCGAAAACTTATTAAAAATCAGAACGCTTTGCTTTCTAAACAACCTAATACGAACTGGGCAGCCTGAATATCTGCTCGAAAAGGTTACATTCTTCCAATTACCAAGATCTTTAATGATAATCCAACCGAGATATGCAAGCCTTCAGTCAGAACGTCCGTTTTTTTGTTCAGGCCGATAGGCTGTGGAATTCTCTACTAGCGCATTTGAGAGGGATCACTATTGCGAGCAAACAATTTACAAATTGTTCAAACAAATTATTATTTTTTCTTCATTTTGAATGATATTACTGTTATTGTTATTATTATTAAATATTGAATTCATTTACGCTCTAAACTTCTAATGTGCGCTACGTTAAGCCGCAGATATGCTTATATTTTTATACTCCGCTTAACCTTTTATAAGATTTCTATAGTCTTCCTATTGTAAGTAAAGGGTGATTTTTTAAAAGCTATAGAAAAGTTTTTCAAAAAAATAACACATCAAATTCAGAAAAATGCATGAAATCTTTATTTGAATCGATAGTACAGTCCACATAATTTTATGTTTGAATTGATTGTGATTATTTCATGCAAATGTTGACCTTGACTGCGCCTCAAATGGTCCATCCGCTTAGTTCAATTTTGGCATACTATTTCCAACATTTCGGCCGGTATCTCACGAATAAATGCTTCAATTGAAGCGGGCTTGACTGTATATACATGACCTTTAACATAGCCCCACAAAAATCAGTCTAAAGGCGTTAAATCACGATCTAGGCGGCCAATTGACCAGTCCCGAAAGTAAAATAAAATGCCTCTCAATAAGTCCATTGTTGCGCGTGCTGTGTGGCATGTGCCACCGTCTTGTTGAAACCACATGTCATGCAAGTCAAGCTCTTGCATTTTGAGCAAAAAAAAAGTTGGATATCATATCACGGTAGCGCTCACCATTCACAGTTACGTTACGATTCGCATCATCTTTGAAGAAGTACGGTCCAATGATGCCACCAGCCCATAAACCGCACCAAACTGTGACTTTTTCTGGATGCATTGGTAGCTCTTGCAATGCTTCTGGCTGATATTCACTCCAAAATCGACAATTATTACGCTTATTTACGTACCCATTGAGCCAAAAATGAGCTTCGTCGCTGAACACAATTTTTCGGTAAAAAAGTGGATGAAGCGCGCGATGAACTTTCTTAACAGAGCACGCATTCAATAATTTGCAAGCGTTGTTCGTTTATAAGACGATTCATGGTTAAATTATAGACCGAACTGAAGATGTTTGAAAACACGTTGAAAACACGAAAACACACACACACACGACGCACGTTTCCGTCAGCTGTTTAAACCAGTGTTGCCAAAAAGATAATAGCTAAAAAATCAGCCTTTAGAAGAATGGTGCTTGCAGTATCTCGAAAAATTGCTTGCATGGATATGTGTGATACGCACTTGGGAATAAAATTGCCCCAAACGTAATAGATAGCACGCTTAGCATCTGCTAGTTTCAGTTGATGTTTGTGTTTTTGATTTCGATGAAATCAACACTCCTAGATACTCCTTGAAAATCTGCCTTTTAGAATCATCGTTTTAGATTTGCCCAGGATGGCAGTTAGATTCGCACTCTTACAGTATCCTTCTAATCTGTTGATCATACGCTGCATGCCCTCAACTGTCTCTGCGAACACAACTATGTCATCTGCAAATCATAAACCTGGTATCTTTCTTCGAATCTCAATTCCGGTATTGTTGGAAATATAGTTGAAACAAAATGTTTGGTAAACTGAGTCTTAGAAAAACCAAGTGCAGAAAGCTGATCATAGAAAATCTTTTTCGAAACGTCACCAACAAAAAAGAGATCTAGCAGTGTACAAGAATGTTTGGAGAAATGTTTAGGGGTAGTGAAGTTAGCTACAGACATGCTTAGAGATTTCATGGTCAAAGTACAATGTTCGAGGTAGTGCACGTAAGCTCTTCAAGAAAATCAAACAGCTGCACAAGACTAACATTTTTACTAGGCCTATAAACTGCACCAAGAATTAGGTCTTTGACATTGCATGCAATCTCAATAAACATAAATTCGATTGAACACTCGTTGGTTGATTGATAGGCTATTTTACACTTTAATGATTCGCACACGAAGATTGCTACTCAATCTCCGGTGCGTTCTGTTCTATCTACACGGTATAGCCTAAAGCCAACAAGATTATAATATTGGTCGCTAACATCTGGAGAAAACCATGTTTCAGAAATACAAATAATGTTAATGTGCGAATTTACAAAGTTGTGCCGCAATTCATCAAGATTAGGCTCTATACTTTGGGCGTTTATATGACAAATGTGTATACCTCACTCTGCGATCTAAACACCCTAATAATTTCATACAGGCATCCATTAGCAGCTATGGCAGTGGATTCTACTCCAGCTGGTACAATACCCAGGTTTATCATTTTTAGGTAGAGCGCAAAATTCTAATGATGGATCGAAAATACGATCACAGATTAAACTATAAACTCAGCTAAGATGCGCTTGCTGCTAGTTACTTCAGCTAGAGTGTTGGCATCACTGAGATGCGCGGATGCTGTGTGGAATTGCGAAAAGGTTGAAGCCATAATATTAGCTTTTTCATCAGACGTAAGGTACAGATCATGAAGCACTTTGAGAGGAGGAATGTTGGATCCGACGAGAGAATGTTATTCCAGCGAGAGTTTCTGTAAGCCGAGATTTCGTCCTTAATAGCTTCATTAAGAAATTTCGTGCTATGGAGAAATGAATCTATACGATGTCGAAGCCACTTTCTTCGCTCGGAATTTCTTAATTGTATTTAATTAAGTATGTTTTCAGGAAGATTCTCATTTGTCTTTTTGAAAGTATATTTTGGTATAGCGAAGTCGGCTGCATTGGTGATTGTAGAGACGAAGTTCCTACATAAGGTGTCAACACGATCTGAGTTCATTACTGATCCGGACGTAAAATCACTGAGCTTTAGATTTTTATTGATGTATGATTTGAAGGAGTTCCAGTTTGCAGCAGAGTATCTGTAAGCCGGTCGAGTATGGCTTAGTGGTTCTCCATGTTTCACAGTAATGCATACCGGAAGGCGATCTGAACCTAGATTGTTTTGTGTTCTTGGCGGATTACAATTATTAAGAACGTTTGTTAAAAAAAATCAAGTGTTGAAGGATTTTGTGATAATGACTATGGCACAAATGTGGGAGTGAGCGGGTGTAATGAAGAAAAAGTAGGATTCGCGTCTACTACATTATAGAATACTTTACCCCAGCAGTTAGACCTTAAGCAGTTCCATTGCTGGTGCCGACAGTTAAGATCACCGCCAAAAATAACTTTGTTATTAAATCTTAACAACTTTTGAATTGAGTAATTTTTTCAGCATTTCTATTTTTACCTGGAAAACAGACGGGAAAATACTCAATATAGAGTTATCTGCTAGAGTGATGTCGACCTCGAGAGCTTCAATCAATCGAAGTGGTACGTTAGGACGTAAAGAATGCACAATAACTTTTCTTACGGCAACTACGCCACCGGTTCTATGTTCCCTGTCTAGCAGATATCACACATTTTTTCATGTGACAGTGCGAGGAGCCATGACCATATAATTGGCAATTGTAGCATTGAGTCACCTTACCTGGAGATGTTTTTTATAATTCCATTGAACAATAGTTTTGAACAAGCTGGGAAGTTGTCGCCTCAGCTCATTTAATTTAGTAGTGCCACGCTCTATGTACACAACATAAAGGTAGCGTTTGTTAGATGAGATAGTGGATATTTTCAAATTGATTGTCTTAACATCAATGCACTTGATGCCCAGTGATATGAGTTCTTCTTTTAAAACATTATTCGGAACTAAATCCAATCCCGAAAGAATAAATTTCAAAGGTCTAGTGTCCGTTCGTGAATGAGAAAAGAATTCAAGATTTAAACGTAGTAGTTCACTTTTAACTGTATCATATATGTCCTGAGTTGAAGGTATTATTTTCAGCCCAATAGAAATGTTTTTAACCAAATAATTTTCAACTTTAATGTCGCTAAGGATTTTATGCAAACTTTCACTATTTGATTTTAATACCACAATGGGAGGAATAGACACTTTATTGATGTTTGAACGTACATTTTCGATATTGTTTTCAAGATCATCATCGATGATATCGTTCAATGGGTCATAATAGTTTGTGTTATCCATATTTGAATGGTAGTTAACTTTTTTGTTCACTGAACTAATTTACTGAAGGCGATAGAAGGGAAAAATAGCGATAGGTCTAAATTCGGTGGCATTTCTCCACTTAGTTTTTGGAATGGGAATAATCCTGACTTTCTTCCACTCTGATGGAAAGTTAAGCAACTATTAATGATATGCGTAATATATTTGAGCGTGAATGGCAGTATAAGTTTAATTAATTTAGGGTTTAGATTATCGAGACCAGTAGCATTAGATTTAATAGATAAAATGGCTTCCACAACATCTTCTGGATATACTCTATGGAAACGAAAACCATCATCCCGATTTGAGATTTCACTTAGCTCAATAGGATGATCAGCTGATGGGACACCCGAAGCAGCGATGAAATCAGTATTCAGATTATCGCATTCAAGATCATCAGCGATTCTAGGGCTGTCCTTACAGAGACCAAGATTGCGGAGTTGTTTGTATAATGAGTTACTTGAAGCAGATAAGTTCAGCTTGCTGCTATAATGAGTGGATTTAGCTGCTTTAATTTTATAAACAACTCTGTTACGTAGGTACCGGTAGGTAGGCAGAAACTCATCAATGCGATACTTTTTCCATTTCATATAAGCGGCATTACGTTTTTGCATGAGAGCCAGAATTTCCGAGATCAACCATGGATGGAAAAGAGATTTACAAGCCTTAATTTTAAAAAAATGTCGTATAGGAGGTATACTTCTTGTTGGAAAAAGGCTACATGCTCATGAACAGACTGTATGCGATAGATTTGATCCCATGGAATTCGATTTACATCTGAGAGCAGATCTTCGTGTTTCAGACTTTGTCTTAAACTTATGGACGGTATTGTTGGAAATATAGTTGAAACAAAATGTTAGGTAAACTGAGTCTTAGAAAAACCAAGTGCAGAAAGCTGATCATAGAAAATCTTTTTCGAAACGTCACCAACAAAAAAGAGATCTAGCAGTGTACAAGAATGTTTGGAGAAATGTTAAGGGGTAGTGAAGTTAACTACAGACATGCTTAGAGATTTCATGGTCAATCATCAAATTCGCTGACTCGGATTTGTCCACCAAATTGCAGTTCCAATCGCCGCAAAGTACAATGTTCGAAGTAGTGCACGTAAGCTCTTCAAGAAAATAAAACAGCGGCACAAGACTAACATTTTACTAAGCTTATAAACTGCACCAAGAATTAGGTCCTTGACATTGCATGCAATCTCAATAAACATAAATTCGATTAAACACTCGTTGGTTGATTGATAGGCTATTTTACACTTTAATGATTCGCACACGAAGATTGCTACTCAATCTCAAGTGCGTTCTGTTCTATCTACACGGTATAGCCTAAAGCCAACAAGATTATAATATTGGTCGCTAACATCTGGAGAAAACCATGTTTCAGAAATACAAATAATGTTAATGTGCGAATTTACAAAGTTGTGCCGCAATTCATCAAGTTTAGGCTCTATACTTTGGGCGTTTATATGACAAATGTGTATACCTCACTCTGCGATCTAAACACCCTAATCATTTCATACAGGCATCCATTAGCAGCTATGGCAGTGGATTCTACTCCAGCTGGTACAATACCCAGGTTTATCATTTTTAGGTAGAGCGCAAAATTCTAATGATGGATCGAAAATACGATCACAGATTAAACTAAACAATGTCAAACTTACCATGGCCATAAACGCACAAAATAAATAGAATTTAAGAATTATTGAATTAAACACGTTAAAAGTAATACAATAGTGTAATAAAATATAGATCTCTAAACATAACTAAATACTTTTTAATTTCTGTGAGATGGTAACTCGAAACACATCTAATTGGCTGACAGGATGGACGGTAACACTGGCGGAGCATCATCGGTGTCATCGTACGGTTGGGCGGCGACAAGTGCATCTAGCTGTTCAGTGCTCTCTCTTAAAGTGCTTCTTCCATCTGATGTCAGTTTGACATAAATCCACCCGCGCTTTGTAAAAGCTGAGTGTAACTGTTTCATACGTTTGCATTTTGTAGCAAAGTGAAGGAGAGAGCGATTTTTTCTTGTCAAACTCTCATTGTAGTAACAGCTGATGTCTGAGTCAATTTCAACGTCAGATAGGCAAAGATCTTTTCGTTTACCTCTGCGGTACACAGCAGCTGATCGCAATGATGGGCATGTGAGAAGCGTTATTTTGGCGTATTCTTCGCTTTGTGTGAAAAATACTTCTGAGCTGTGGAGGTCTGCACCCAATGGAGAAGCACAACTGATGGTAGAAGTGGGTGAGATTTTCATCGATGCTTTGGGGAATGCCGAAGAGAACAGCATTAGCTGAAACCTCCTTCCGCTCCAAAGCATCAATTTGTTTGTGTAGCAGAAGTAGCTCTTATCTTGGTATTGTTGCTACCAACATTTCTGATTCCAGCTTCTCAACGCATTCAACAATGTTGATTTTGGAGCTGACATTCTCCAGCTGTGACGACCAGCATTTCTCAATTCCTTCGAGCTTTGCGCGAAAATCATTACGAAAATTATCAATTTCCGTGTTTATTGTCTTCACAAGATGTTCAGTATGTTTTTCTATTTGCTCTTCGAGCTTTTAAAGAGAGAAAACCGAGTTGCAGTTGTTGTCGACAGCTGGTGAGTTTGGCTGCGACGGTGTAGAGAGCAGGAGTCTGGATGCAGAGGCTTTCGACCGTGTACTCATTTTGCGAATATATATATATATAGATTTTCGATTTACACGATTTAAATTTAAAATATCACTTAAATGCAGGCTGGTAAAAACAATTTCAGTTCCAATTTTTTTAAATGGCTATTGTTAATGCGTTCAAATATCGGGGAGTTCAACACAAACACGTCTATTTACTATCGCACATTATTAAACATTAAAATATCGAAATTGCATTATTAACGAGAATTTTTGAGGAAAAAGTTATTGAATCTGGCTTTCCTTAAATATGAAGAACTGAACACCGTAATCGTTCAAATTGAAGCAATACTCAATTCCCGTCTATTGCTCACTCTTCGAAGATCTATTAGATTTCGAACCGTTGATACTTGTTAATTTTTGGGTTGTTATTTGCAGGCAATACCAGATCCTACCTTAGGTCGAATTTTGAAGCTTTATGAAGGTGCGAATGGGTTTTTGAAACAGTTTTCATTTTGTTAGCTATACTGAATTTAGCATTGAAGTGACACTTATAAATATATAATAAAGTAATAAAAGGATCTGAATTATAACACATCTAAAGCAAGTGTATCTAAGCAATCGGTGTATCTAAGGTGGTACTTAGATATATTAGTTGGAATTAAAATAAATCCATTATTTTCCCAACAGATTGATTTTCTAATCTATATCTCCCTTGTATACGTCCCACCTTATCAAACTAAATGGGGTTTGAAATATAAGATTTCGGAGATAACTTTTCGTATATTTTTGTAATTGATAGACTCAATTTTTTTGAGAGATGGACACCGGGACTGAAAATTGTACATATTTTAGAGTTATCCTTCAAAAGTCGAAAAAGCATGTCAGGCGGCTGAAAGTGTGGATAAAGTTCGTGGTCGTAATACTATAACAGTAAAACTTGGGCCAACTTTTGTTCCGTCAATTCCTTTCCGGTAATTTTGATGTCAACGATGCAGTATGCTGTGGAAGGCCAATTGTGGAAAATATTGGTAAAGTGATGGAAATCGTCGAGTCTGACTGACACGTAAGCACTATTTCTACTGCTCAGGAGCTAAACATTGCAAACAAAGAACAGTTTGGAAACATACATTACCCGGTAAGATATTTCTGGTAAGCAATGGCTTGGGGTGTTTTCATAATCGTCAGACTAATGGGGCGAACAGCCTACTGTTAATAAACGTCAATATGTCACCGATGTCGGTAAAGATTGTGCAGTCATTATTTTTTGACTGCGAAAAGAGCATTATTTTAGAAATATTTTTACTCGCAAAAAATGTAAGTATTTTTGCAAATATATTTTGCTATTATCATATTTTTTGTTTTTAAAGAGAAAACGAAGGTTCCGTGTGGAAAAATGGCCACATGAGGCTTTTAATACGAAACAAAAATGGTATGGAGGGAGAGTTTAACGCCGGCAAGAAGAAAAAAATTTCATTGTGGAGGACAGTTTTGTCCAAAATGAAGGGAACAGATCCATTTTTGGAGTTAGATGTTCTGGACATTAAGAAAAAAGTTGAAAACGTAATGACTATCTATAAACGAATAAAAAAGCGTAATAACGAATCAGGGCGAGAAGCAACAATTTGGAAGTTTTTTGGGAAATTTGATGAATCCGTGAATAAATGGATGGATGTCGAGTTGTAGATGGGTCCAGCAGCAGATCCAGGAGAATTTCGAGGCCCGCAGTATGGGTAGTGGAGATCGCTCCTGTCACACCTAGTCATGCGCGTGTCTATATTCTTGTTAGTAGTTTTAAGTTAGAGGCTTTAAAACAAGCTTGAAACCAGACAACACTGCCATAAGTCAAGATAGGCCTGACGATAGCACCAACAGTATAATTTTGGGTTTTGGACCCCCGACTTTTTGGTTCTTTCAGTTACGTTGAATTTACAGTTAGGTTTCCTGGATTGGGTAAGACCCGGGTATGTCGCAATTTCTCTTAGGATGAGAGTTGTACCCTCATTAGATGCGGAATGACCCTCTTATTGGTAATAGGAACCAACTCTGCCTTTTGTGGGTTTATCTCTAGAACGCACGATTTTGTCCATCTGAGAAGAGTTTTATTGTGTATTCAATTAACTCGCTTAGGGTCGGGAGAAACTTACCGCAGGCTATTATGGCTACATCGGCAGCATATGCAATTGCCTTCGTTTCCGTAAGCCTGAGTTTTTCTAGAATGTTATTAATAAGTAGCACACCACCTTGCGGGGTACCCCTTGAGGATACTACTCCAATAGTTGATTCGCCTAAGGTAGCGTTAATGATTCTCTTGCTAATGTTACTGATTGCCCAACTTTGACTTTCACAAGCGCAACATTGATTGCCCTGGTTTCTACATTATGCAAGGCTCCCTCTGTGTCTTAAAATGCAGCGAGCGTATTCCTTGACGTTGAGGGATCGTTCAATGACACCGACTACGTCATATAGTGCAGTATCTACACCTTTGCCCTTCATGTACGCATGATGTGCATGGGAGAGCGTATCGTGCTTGAAGTTGAACCATATATATGCGTTAATGAGCTGTGCAGTGGCTCGACTTGTCTGCTTTCGGGATGAAAACATCTTTGAATTCCCTCCAGGCGGACGGTATGTGGCCGTAGGTCAGACTGCTAAGGAAAAGGTATTTAAGGATTGGTATGATAAAATCCTTTGCCTTTTATAGCATGATGGGAAAGATTCCATCGACTCCCTGGGACTTGAACGGGTCGATGTCTATGGCCCATCTGATTCTGCTTTCACTAATTATACCATTCGGGACACTGTGCCCGAGGACATTTCAGTCATTGATGGTGAATGATCTTGCAAACACCCTGGGATATGAGTTTCTACTAATTATACCATTTGGGACACTGTGTTGAGTGCCCGAGGACATTTCAGTCATTGATGGTGAATGATCTTGCAAACACCCTGGGATATGAGTTTCTACAAGGAGCTGTAGAGTTTCACTCGACGATTGTGTCCATTTGCCATCTCTTTTCTTGATGAAGTCAAGGACCGAAGGACTTTTGTAAAGTACTTTCCGTAATCTGGCAGTTTTTGATGTTCCCATAATCGCACTACAGTGAGATCACCACCACTCACATTTTGCCGTGGCAACTGCCTTTTTAAAAGTCCTTCGCCTTGTATGTAGTCCAGTCTTCTGCATGTAGAGGCCTTGGGCGCATTAAATAGAGATCTAGATTTTTTCCTTAGAACATGGAGCACATTATTCCACCAAGGAGGTGAACTTTTGTTAACCGTGGACAGTAGAGGACACGCCTTCATAAAGGATTGTTGAAGGTGCGAGACAGCGCTTCGGCAGCGATCTTATGATCATCGTTGTTTTTGATGGCTTACAGTGCTTAGCACCTCGATAGCCATTTTACCTCGTTGGCGAACCTACTGTAATCAGTGTTTCTTTTACAAGCCTTAATTCTCTCCGTATTAACCGTATACCTTCACGGACCCTTCCTTCTCTATGATCCGAGAAGGACGAAGTTTCTAAAACCTTCCAGTGGTTAACCAGGGAGGAGAGTGAGTGGCTTAAGGTGAGGTCTAGGATTTCACACCTGTTACTGGTAATGAATGTGGCGTCATTACCAATTTTATTCAATGCAGAGGTTTTTCTCTAGAATAAAATCGAAAAGATTAGGTCAGGCGGTCTGGGCGAGGCATATATGCTGATGCCAGAACTAGCGGATGGCTGTTTTTCTGCTCTAATTTCACCGTGGTTTGGTCTTCAGCGCTGAAATTGGGTAGAAGAAACAGGTTAAGTTCTTTCCTCCCGACAATGCAGATTCTTATCTTACTTAGGTTACCGTTAGGGTTAAATAGGTAGGTGATCAGGTTTTTGCTGTTTTTTCGGATTATCCAAGGTTCTTGTACTAGGGCAATGCCCCTTCTCCCCGTTGAGAGAAGGAAGACCAGTTTTACATTGGCCGCCTTAGTGCGGGTTCAATATTTTTCTTGTCGCTCGTTGCTGGCAGGAGTCTCAGTCTGCAGAGGGAAATTCCCACGTGGACCTTGAACTCCTTTTGGCGTAGTAGCGGCAGCGATTTCACAACATCCATACCATTATCAGAGTGTTCACCCACCCTGATAGGTAGGTATAAAGGTTTTAGATCTATTCTTTCCTTCGGGAGGTACGGACCCAGAAGATGGATGCGGCCTTTTAGTATAGGACATCCCCTTTATGTGCAGCACGTAGGTCGACATATTGCGGCCTTAATGCCTTAGCTGCGTCTTCTTGAGAGGAGAGCAACTCCTTTTGGTGACCGTCGGCAGGCTTCAGGACGAGGTTTGCCCCCCCCTGAGCCAGTCGGGTGTTTGCTTGTATAAGGCGAGCTTTTTTTCCAGGGTAGCCACGCCTTTCCCACCTATGGTTCTGCTTTTTGCAGCCGCCAAGCCAGAATAGCCTGGGTTCGGGGCATGGTCAGTCAAACCTGTACCAGTGGCACCTTCAGGACTGCTTACAACGACCAATCTCGGCGTGCACGGACTAGGCCGGTTCTGCCCCTTAGTGGCCTGAGCTAGTTTTCCAGCCTTGGAGCCGCTTTTGCAGCTAGCACGCCATGCCATCAGCATAGACCCCATTGTAGCGTTTGCTTTGCTTAGCATTACCTTCTGCTTTTCCTTTAAGAACTCAGGATCGCGATTCTTGAAGCTTCTAATGCTCCTTTTGGCATTGGCGCACTGTTGAAGGGGATCCGGTGACGCTGTTTGCTTGGCGGTGCTTTCCCGCGTCGGGTTCACTTCCCCATGGGGTGTGGCTTTGGGTTTGGGGTGTCGGCTTTCGATAGGGCATAGAAAATTGCCGGAAAGCTCACTACACTCTGAGTTCCTTGGTCGTTCCTTCGGTATCCGCGCCGAGGCTCAGCATAGCTACATAGCCGACAGAGGATCTGAGTTTTGTCAGTGACTTGCTTTCCTCATCCGACGACAGCCACTCTAATGCACCGAATTGCTTCTCCCACGGGAGGGAGATCTCATCAGTGCTTCAGCACTGCCGACCTTTCGCGGATCAGTCCTCGGGCAGACAGCGAGCTGCTTATCTTTTCCGTCTGACAACACCATCAGATTAGCATTCGGATGAATAACCGTCTTCGGTTCCTTACCCTCCGGTTTCTCCTTCAAAAAGTCCAGCGCTTTCTAAAGCTTTAGCTTGTCGGTCTTCCTGACTTTCCTTGAAGCCTACGCACCGTCAGCTTGCAGTTCTTGGCTTTACTGCTTATTGAGGTCACTGACGAAACTGAATTTTTGGATTACCTGGCGACGGAACAGGAGTCATCATCCGTGATGAAAAGGTCAGGTAGGCTAACTTTTGCTGCTTCGTTACCAGCTGCGTCTGAAGTCTGCATAGCTGGGGTTTGGAGAATTGATTCGAGTCGATTTTTTCCCTGGTGCCAGAATCAATCGCACCAGAGCTCCCTGAGGTTTTTTATAGGTTCAAAATTAATTTGAATCCCACGAGTAAGGGGGAAGGACTTAATTGAAACTAGATTGCCTCAGGTATCCAGAGTCCACCGTTAGAAGACACTGTCACGCAGTGCCATTCGTCCCGAGGGACGGTTGTTACACACCTGGGATTGCCGGAATAATCGAGTTGTGCTGAGAGACACGTATGGCGATAATGGAGGATAAGTCCTTCTTGATTCACTTGAATCTGGCCCCCATTCCAGGAAGATTTTCAATGCTTCAAATGCTTTGTTTTCCACAAAATGTTTAACTCCTTTTCAACTGACTCTGGATAGGAATCTTTGAACTTATTTATTTTGTATTTGTCATAGGGAACAACTTACATTGAATTTGAACTGGACTTTCTAAAGTGGCTTTAGAATACATCGTCGGGAAATTTTAGATGTTTATTATGGAACAGCTCTAAATATTCTCAGACTCACAATACTTTTTAAAACTGTATTCCTACGGGAAATGTTTTTCTTTCCGTCAATAACTCAAAAATCAAACTCTGATTCATTTGTTTCGCCGCAATTTCTGATGTACCCGAACAAATCAATTCGTCTTCCAAGCGGAAGTAATGGTGATTAGTATATTTACGAATAGCAATAGCAACTATCCCTAGTATCATTTTCTATAAACTCTAAAATAGCAATCGACTACCGCATATCTTTTAACGAGATATTCGAACAGTTTAATATTCGCCTGCATTGGATGCAAGGCCATTGAGACACTCTTGGAAACTGCAAAGCTGACGAACTTCCTAATCGCGCCACTAGACTGAAAGGGTACAGCCCAACAATTCCTACACACAGATAATCAATGTCAGATGGTCGTCTGACATCACTTGTCGAACCTCAACACAAATCTGACCTCATCAAGATCCAAGAAATACCGGTCAAAGCACAATTAAAATTGGCTGGCTCTCATAATCACTGCAAGTTTCTCTCCAATTTGTAACACCCAACTGGCGGTACAATGGCAGGGAGTCATCTACTATGGGCTGTTCTCCTACTGCAAAAACTCTTTATTCCGGCCTATATTGTCAACAATTGGATAGTCTAAAAGATGCCATCACTCAGAAGCTTTGGCTCATAGGAAAGCTATTGTGTTCCATCATGACAACGCACATCGATAGTTACTCGCCAGGATCCCCGGGAGCTTGGTTGAGGGGTCCAAAATCATTTAAAAGCATTTTAACTTTGCTTTCACTGGCATTCGAATCGGGGACCTCACTAACCAATAGCACGCACTTCGCCATCCAGTCGTCTTTTCACTATACCTTAAACGGCCTACTACAGCAAAAATAATGGTTTTCAATTTACTACACCTTATATTATAATAATCAAATATAAAATTCATATATGTATAAAAAACACTTTCTTTATAATTTGAATACACGATCTGAGAAGAGACTCGAAGTGACATTACAGCAAATGTAACATTATTCTAAAAAGACAGAAATTCAAGAAAGTGAAGTTTTTCTGATATTGTACTAATTTCAATTCTTAGGTCTTCTATTTCTCAGATATGGAAAGATTTAACTTCTTAAACACAAAATGTAAACAAAGATGTGTCTTTACAAAAAAATATGGTTCTAAATAGCTGAAAATGATGCCCCCGATATAGGTAATCAAAAATTAATGAGGCGCATATATATCCCTCTACCAAGGAAAAATCGTATTTTGGATCAACTGATGTTTTGAGTGTGGGCATTTCTTCGAAAATTAAAAGGTATTCATTTTTATTTTGTACATACTCACACAAACTGCAAAATTTTCTTCTAGAACTCAAGTTTGTTCTGGATTGAATACAAGTGCTTTGTTGACTGTCATACAAAAGTTAATAATTGTAATAATATCAAAATTGACAAGAATCGGAAATCTTGGGATAGATTTTGAGTCATACATTTGCTGTAACAAATGACAATATACTGTATTTTGAGTTTCAAACGATTTGAAAATTCACGTCATCATGTTAACTTTTTTCCAAACTAATTTTGACTTCACAAAACATGTGAGTTTAGATATTTCTACGTTAAGAATATTAAGGTATAATGTTGCAGGACTTAAAAACTAATTTTTAAATGTGGATTTTTTCAATTATGTGTATGAATTCGATATGTTTGTTTTGTTTGAAAGATATAGATAGCGAAGAAATTATATTTAAGAATATTATAGATATAATATTATAGATTAGAATATATACCGGCTTTGAAAAGTTGCATATTTGGAAGAGGAAGCGGTGGTGAGCTTTTAGGATATCGTAAGCAACTATACGGAGTACAGATTAAATTTAATAAACTGCTTAAATTGCAGCCATTGGCAATCTTATTATGATGAGCTTCGGAATTCGCAAAACATTTTTGGATCAATGAATGTTAGTTGGCGACTTCAACGGGAGCATAGGCTTGGCCCAAAATAACCCTTCCATAGGCATGGTAAAGACAAAGTTACATTTTAAAAAATGTCTAAAAAAAAAATAATAAATCGTCTAAAGATGAAACTAATGATCCTAAGGGTAATAAAGTTATCAGATTCCTTAGACTGTATAGTGCTGAGTGGAATCTGCGAAGGAGACTCTCTTCTTTATACGAGGATCAGCGATTTCGGGTAACGACTTGTTTTGTTTCTGTAAACTGGTTACATTTTAAACTGGGAACATTTTAGTGATTTTCGTGTGGCAACTAAAAACTTCGCTGATCATATGCCATTAGAAGTACAGAAGCTACTGCACAGCCAAAATCCCAAAAAAGTTACGGAGGGATAGTCATTTTCATCGGAATTTAAACGTAGAGTTTGATCTTTTTAGGTGTTTTAATGGGGCTATACAAAATATCACAGTCGAAAAATTAACAAGCAATCTCATAGAATAAACCAAATTAAAGAAAGGTGGTTCGATGATGAATTCAGGAAAGCGAGAGATATTTCTTTTGCATATTTACGACTTTTTCGGAAAGCAATAATAGCTTAATTCTAGTAATGTATGCAGCAGCAAAAAAAAGTTTTATACGTTTGTTTAAATACGTATGCTCCATAAAAAAAACAAAACAACAGAATATATCAATAACACCGGTAGAGTTTTGGAAAGCAGTTAAAGCAGTTATTGGGAATAGTATTGCAATGGTAATGGCCACCGCCAATTCTATATGCAGCGCCTCGATTGTGTGTAGTTGGTAAGGCGTGGACGTAAGTGGTTGGATTTGATATTCACAGTGATTAACAAGTGGAACGAATTTAATATAAATTTACGATTAACAATGCAAAATGCAATCAAAATTTATAAATTAACAAATAAATAAATTAACACAGCGTAAAAATAAATTAATGCAACAAAGCTTAAACATCACGGCCCCCCTGGAATAAGTTTCAGGGCTGTCGTTCATAGACCTCCACACAGTGCAGACGTGATCGGCTTTAGTTCGGAGTATTACTTTTCAAGTGCACAAAATAACACGGCAAATTATATAGTGTCGATAGCTCAGTGGGTATCGTCGTCGCTTAGTCGCTCTCCGGCATTCAAAGCGAGTGGACGCGTACGTGAAACAAAACAAAATCATTTTCAGCAAAGAAAGTGTATAAGGTCATCGAAGACAAACGACAAATCACGATCTGGAGAACAGAGCCTTGGTAAATCACTTCTATCTCCGTGAGGAGATCAGTCGATGGCGATCTGAGAATCCTGGTTTCACCAGATTCGATGACGTAAATATGGCAAATAATCCCGTCGCCAACGATGTAAATCACATCGTGATCACTCAGGAAGATCTCCAAGGGGTCTTTAAAGCCATTAAGAACAAGAAATCGGCTGGGACAGATGGTATCCCGAACATCGTGCTCAATCATCTCCCTCCGACGGCAGTGGAAAATTACACTACACTGTTTAACAATGTGCTTAGTAATGCACATTACCCTGCACATTGGAAGACAGCTGTAGTGCAACCAATCCCTAAACGGGATAAAGACAAACGCATTCCGTCTAATCTTCGGTCGATAAGTCTTCTTCCTTGCATCAGCAGACATGGGTCGCGGACAACAATATTCTGCCGGACAACCAGTTTGGATTTAGGGCAGGGCATTCGACAGTGCATGCTGCTGCAAAGTTGGTTTCCGACATACAATGGAATTTGGATAAAAATCAATGTACGGGTGCCTGTCTGTTCGACTTGGAAAAGGCATTTGATACCGTTTGGTTAGAAGGCCTTTTCCTTAAGTTGGTCAGACTTAGGCTAAACAAACCATTGCTATACATGATTTATGATATGATAACAGGTAGGAAGTTCGTCGTGAAATGTGGCGGTGTAACTTCAAGTAGAGTATTTAGTGTAGAAAACCGTCTACAACAGGGGGCTGTAGGATCACCATTATTGCTTGCTATATTTACTGCAGATCTTCTAAGGTCTATGCCGCACCTAATCGCGTATGCCGATGACCTAGTGGCTTACAGATCAGCACCGAAGGTAGTAGTCATAAACACCCTGTTGCAACGGGATGCAAATAAAATAACTGAATTTTGTTATGACTGGAAGTTGCTTATCAACTTCCTGAAATGTGAAACTATTCTTTTCCGTGCCCCGGTGCACAGAGCTTCAAGTGATACGCGTAAGAACTGGAAAGAGTTTTGCATTGTCAACCATCAGGGCCAGCCATTAATCGTGAAAAGTGTAGTCAGATATCTCGGCATTTGGTTAGAACATTTTCTGTATTTTCACAAACATATAGAAAGGACTCTAACCAATGCTAGAAAATCCTTCGCTGTGGCAAGTGGGTTGTTTTACAGCAGCCAACTTGATACCAGCGTGAAAATGATCCGCTACATGGCCCTTATGGTGTATGGTTGTCACCTATGGTTCGGTGTGAGCCCTTCCCAGATGGAAAATATGAGGGTGTTCGAGAGACGATGTCTTAGGACCTGTCTCCGGTTCTATCGGACACCTGAGTCCGAGTACAAGAAGTGCTATCCCAACGAGGTCATGTACAACAGGGCTAACGTGAAAAGAGTAGACAATTTTATAATTTTCTTTAACACGACGACACATTGCAAGGTTTATGATGTCTACCAACAGTCTGATCTTCGGGGCTTATTATCCGAACTTTATGTATCATGAGAGGGTACGCCACACCGGCTTTTCTCTATTTAGATTCGTTAAATCTGATTCAGGACATGAGTGGATGTCCTTTAATCTTCCACGCTGTACGCCGAACAGTTGACAGGCGACTCCTCTATGAATCGGATATCGCTCGTGAACACGAAGATCAACTCCGGTTCAGTAGAGCGATTCCCGCTCGAGATAGGAGAGAGAGTGCAAAGGAGCGGCACTTCTTTTGGTGGTTACACCAGAACCAGTCTCCACCTTTGACAGCACGACATTAATGTGATAGTCGGTCTGTTGGACAACAGCCCACAGTTAGGTTAAGTCAGACAAAGAAAGAAAGAGAAAAAAATATATATATATATATACATATATAAAATACAAAAAAAAAAAAACAAACAATATAAAATAAAAAAAAGTTTAGCAAAGGTGCGTAACTTATATATGTCTAGCATATAAACACCGTACACGCCCTTGCACACACGTCCGCAATGTCACGGACATAGAGTAAGGTAGTTTAGGTTTTATTAGGGTTAGGGTTTAATATTAGCTTAGGTTTAAATTTAGTTTTAGGAAAATTTAAAAAGAATCTTTAGAGCGCCATGTTTTTTCCAAGTTTTCTTGGCCAGTAAGAACAAACAATAAAGATTATCCACATGGATTGAAAAAAAACAAATAGTAGTGTAGTCGCCGAAAGGCAAATAGATAAGTAAGTGTAGATTATTTTAGAGTACCTGTGAAGGGTCAGTAGGATAGTTTTTTTTTTAAGAACATGAACTGTTTAGATAGTAAGACAGATTTAATCATTTTTGTCTAGTTTTTAAGGATCATGGATTTTTTAAAAATAAAAATTAATTTTAAAGTTAAAGTTAAAGTTAGCGTCGTCGCTCGTGATACGGACGAGTCGGGTCCAATACCCAGGGAAATCCAAAAATATATTCATTATTTTTTTAAGAACAAACAACAGAGACACATTGTGTGAGTGGCATGATGGACGCAGAGGAGCAACCCGCGCTCCCAACAACGTGTACAAATAGTGAACCGGTAGCGGGCACATCAAGCCACCAAGCTGGTATCCCAAGCCAAGCCGAAGAGAGGAAGAAGAGGAGGAAGAAGCTGTTACCACAGACAACCACGGTGAAACGCCGAACTACTGTCACAGAGGTGACCTCAGGCGACATATACGTTGCGGGAAAGCCGACAACAAGAGCATCAGCAGCAACTGCAACTACAATAGCAGCAACAACAACAACAATAGCAGCAGCCAACACAGAAGTAGCAGCAACAACAAAACAACAAAAATCAGTAGACGACGTCCTATACGAGTCGGCAGAGGGCGAAGGGAGTTTCTCCTACGGAGGTAAAGGCAACCCCTTTAGTTCCCTAGTGTCATCCGAGTCGGAAGACGAAGAGGAGGAGGATAGAGAGCAACTGCCCAAAATCCGAAGAAAGAGAGAGGAGCTAGATGCACGTATACATGCAATACAAACAAAATAACAAGCCAGGAGAGCGGCTAAAGAAGCTGCACAGAAACAGCAGCACCAACAACATGCAACAACAACAACAGCAGCTAAAACTGCAGCAACAACTTCAACAAATGCTAAAGGGCCAGCGTAAGTTAGCTGCCAAACACCAAAAACACCAGTAGCAGCAACTACAACAACGGCCGCATACACAACAGCAGCAGAAGAACCAACAGCATCAGAAACAACAACAGCAACAGCAGCAAACAAGAACATCGAAAGCAGAGAGATGCCCGCCAACAAACGTTTTCGGAACGGAGACTAAGGATATTGATATACTATGTAAGTTGGCCCCTGAAAACTCGTTTTTTATTAAATATAAAGGACCCTTAAGGCTATCTGTCCACTGCTTATCAGTGGCAGACTACCGCGCTGTAAAAGAAGAATTAACGGCGAGGGGGCCGAGTTTTTTCGTATACTCCCAAAGAAGAAAAAGTGCAGACAATGCTCCGTAAGGGCATGGATCCAGCTACTGATCCCGAGGATGTTCTCGCTGAGCTGCGCCAGGCGCAGAACGACGATGTCACGTTCGTTGGTCTCCCTTCAACACTGCGGTAACGAGAAGGGAGAATAGGAAACTTACGTTCTTCCTTGCCCAGGTCAGCCCAGACAGCAAAAAAGACTTAGCGCATTAAGTGCATTAATCGCTTAGGCTCTATTTCCTTTATATGGGAAACATTAAAAAAGACCAAGCTCATACTCCAATGTGCTCGTTGTCAGAGGTTTGGACATGCCGCGGCGAACTGCAACATGCAGTCTCGCTGCGTCAAATGCGCTAAAATCCACATCCAAGGGGAATGTCCCTTAGGGACGGAAAAGGTCGAAGACAAGAGTAAGGTAATGTGGGTAATCTGTAAGACCAATGGACACCCGGCAAACTATCGGGGATGCCCTAGAGTCCAAGAACTCATAGAGACATAGAGACATAGATTATTAAAAGAAAAGAAAAATGGTAGAAGCGCCTCGCGCTCCATCTACCACTATTACTCCGGCAGTCTCCTATGCCCAAATGACATCAGGTAGGCGACCGGTACAACAGACAGTGCGGAAGGTGGCTGCGGTCCCAGTGACCAGGCAACCCGATGCTGAAATGGATCTGAAGGCGGTCCTGCTGTCTATCCAGGGGCAGATCACTCAGCTCCATGAACACTTCCAGGAGCAAGCAGCGCGGGTAGACCTCATCTACTCGACGTTGTTTGCCGTGCCTAACGCCACAACTTCCAAATGACTGCCCACGCAGCCAGTAACCTTAAAATCCTAGCAGTGAATGTGAATTCACTGATTAGGACTGAACGAAAACTAACGCTCGGTAACCTTCTGCAAATCCACAATCCAGACGTGTTGATGGTCAGCGAAACTAAGCTGAACCAAACGCGCAAACTCTGGTACAAGAATTACCACATAATGCGAAGAGAGCGGCCCCAATCCTTGCAAGGGGGCGGGGTTGCTCTCCTAATCAAAAAAGGCCTATGTCATACGGCCCTCAATCGAAACTTTGTTTCAGAACTCGACACTCTTTTCAGTAGCCTTCGACTAAGCTCGGAGGAGAACTATTACATCATTGCCGGGGATTTAAACGCCAAACATAGAGAATGGGGCAATAGAGTGCATAATGACAGGGGAACCCCACTCTATAACTGGTTGGCAGAGCACAATATTGAGTTCAAGCTAGATTTGCTTGCAAGTGACAGACCATCGTATCCCAGAAGCGGGTCCTATCTGGATCTATTGCTAATCGACAAACGACTAGCGATACTAGGCTTGGAAAGACGCACACGGAACTTCTTACCTACGATTGAGTACGAAAGTGATCACCGCGGACTCTTCGCGGCTATTCAGCTCCCGAACGAGGTGGAACAACTGGAGGAATATGTCCAGAGGCACCCTTATAATTACAGGTCTTTATCCATGGAACTGCGTTCGAGTGGGATCAATCCTCCGACGAACAGAAACCTGACAAACGAGGAGATTGCAGGTACCTCAGACAAATGGATGACGTAATCAAACGTACCATGGACAAGATCATTCCGAAGGTAGTACAAATCGAGGACAGCGATGTTTATCGAAATGCTACCATCGATGCACTTCACGCGCACAAAAGTAGGCTGCTTCCAAGACTCAACTCTTGTACATGCGGTTTACAGACCCACGAAATCCGGACGTCAGGGCACTGAAGTCGGAGATCAAGAACATCCAACAGTTAATACGTATGTGGAGCAATAATATCCGGGCTGTACGTTCTAACAACTCGGGTACGTTCCCTCAAGTAAACAACATATATCGGAGAGAAGATCAAAAGGACATTCAGGCCGTTAGACTCCCTAGGACGACAAATAACGAACAGTTACTGACTTCAGTTGGCATAGATCCAGATGGGGCAGTGCTAAACAATGACTTCTTCGTGGTTGAAGATCCTCAGGAGAAGCTATTCGTGCTGTATTCCAGCGAGTGTATATGGTTAACGAAGTTCGTAGGCCGAATCGCGAACTGGAGAACGAAGCCCTGCTTTCCACCCAGGTTTCATCAGGTTCAATGACGATTACATGACAAATAGTGCCGTCGCCAATGATGGAAATCACATCTTGATTTCTCAAGAAGATCTCCAGGGCATCTTTAACTCGTTGATGAAGAAAAAGTCAGTGGGAATCGATGGTATACCTAATATTGTGCTTCGCCATCTTCCCCCCGAAGCTGTGCAGATTTTCACAATATTGTTTAACAATGCGCTGAGTAATGCATATTACCCAAACCATTGGAAAACAGCTTTGGGGCAACCAATCCCTAAACGGGACAGAGACAGATCAATCCCGACGAACCTTCGGTCGATCAGTCTTCTTCCTTACAGAAGCAAGGTTTTTGAAAAGATAGTCATTCGAGTTCTGAAACTACTAACTACGAGTTCATAAGTAAACCATTGCTATACATGACCTATGACATGATAACAGCTAGAAAGTTCGTAGTGAAAAGTGGCGATGTAACTTCTTTCATGGTCTTTGACATCAAAAACGGTCTGCAACAGGGAGCGGTTGGTTCGCCGATCTTGTTTTCAATATTCACTGCAGAGCTTTTAAGTTCAATGCTGCACGTAATTGCGTACGCCGACGATTTAGTGGCGTACAGATCAGGTCCGAAGGTCAAAGTAATAAATATCTAGTTGTAACTTCGAACAAATTCAGCGATTTTGCGACGAATGGAAGTTGATTATCAACTCCCTGAAGTGCGAAACTATCCTTTTCAGAACCCCGTTGTACATGGCATCATGGGATACGCGCACAAACTGGCGTAAGTTTGCCATTTTGAACCCACAGGGACGGCTGTTAGATGTGAAAAGTGTAGTCAGATATCTTGGCATTTGGTTGGATCAGTATCTGTATTTTGACAAATATATAGGTATTGCTCTGACAAAAGCTAAAATGGCCTTTGCTGTGGCAAGGGGGTTGTTTTACAGCAGCCAACTTGATTCCAGGGTGAAGGTAATCTGCTACATGGCCCTCATCCGGCCAATTATGGCATACAGTTGTGCATCGTGGTTCAACGTGGGTCCTTCCCAGATGGAAAAGATGAGGTTCTTCGAGAGACAGTGTCTTCGGACATGTCTCCGGTTATATCGTACACCCGAGTCTGAGTACAAGAAGTACTATCCCAATGAGGTCCTGTACAACGAGGCAAACTTGAACAGGATTGATAATTTTATTATTAAGCTGAATAGAAGGCATATTGCACGAGCTATGACTTCTTCCAACAGTCTGATGTTTGGGGCTTACTACCCCAAAGTAATGCATCATGAGAGAGTGCGCCTTACCGGCTTTATTCTCCCGAGGCGTTCCTCTACCTCGACACAATTGGCCTAATACAGGATCCACACGGATGTCCTGTAATCTTCCATGTCATACGCCGAACAGTGGATAGGCGACTTCAATATGAACGAGGACGAGGATCTCCTCCGGTTCAGTAGAGCGATCTCTGCTCGAGATATGAGAGAGTCTGCCAAAGAACGGCAATTTTACTGGTTGTTACACCAAAACCAGTCTACGCCGCCGCTGGCTTTTCTAAATGACCCGGTAGTTGACCATGGTGGCCAGCTTAAATAGGTCTTAAGGTAGTCATTAAGAAAAAAAAAAATCCAAAAAAAAAACAGATGTAAAACAAAAACCCAAAAAAAGGTGCACCACGGCATATATATGTTACATATATGTAAATATGTCCGTACTGTTGCGGACATAGTTAAGATAGTCTTAAGTGTACTACCTCCACCTTACAGATTTGGTTCTTTGCTGATTGCGAGATGGACTTGTAGCTTTAATGTTCACTTTCGGTAGCCGTCATTGGCGTCATTGGCGGCGTTCTTGAAACGTTGTTATATATTCGGTTGTGCCACCGTTTCCAGAATCCTTGAATCATGTTTTGCAAAAGATTCCAGCGAGACAAACGATTAAGTGGCACATCCAAATAGCTCCGCTCTGGAACAGCAGTATATGGTCCACCAATAAAAAAATGAGAAGGAGCCAAACGGTTTAAATCATTGTCAAGAAGCAAAAAGGGCGGGAATTTAATATAGCTTCAATCTGACAGAGAATCGTGGATAACTCTTCAAATGTAAGTACGGTGGATTCAACGACCATTCTCAAATGTAGCTTTACGGATTTTACTCCCGCCTCTCACAACCCACCAAAATGTGGAGCAGACGGTGGAATAAAATGCCACATTACACCGCTCATCCTAAGAGCTGAAGCAATATCGTCGTTATAAGTTGAGCTCCCTGGAAATTTGTTTGTGAATTTGTACCGCTGCATACATGTGAGCATTTTCCTCGTCGAGATATAAAACGACGAAAAGCGGCCAAGAAAGCATCAGGTGTTAGGTCACTTACCAATTCCAAGTGCATTGCCTTGGTACTCATGCAAACAAAGATTGCGAAATACGCCTTAGACTGTTTACGATCATTGGGAAGCTTTATTGAAAAGGGTCCAGCGTAAACACATTGGGTATGCGTAAATGGTCGACTTGGTGTGACTCTTTGTCGCATTGTGTATTACTTGTGGTTGCGTTGGAGAAAATGGGGTCTGCATCTATGAACGACTATGAGCGAATGAGGTTGCGGCTTCCTAAAACAATATTGTTGTCGCACAATGGCGACCATCTCGGAGACTCCTGGATGAATATATGTGGTATGTACATCCATTACGATAAGGAAAGAAATATGATTAGTTCCCAATATGATAGGATATTTCAACTGAGAGGACACATCAGTATGTTTAATTCGCCCTCCAATACGCGGAAGACCTTTCTCATCAAAAATGGAGAATACGTGACAAGTTTTGATTTAATGGAAGCTCCCGATGTTTGAGAAGTCTTTATATTTCACTCCCAAACTCTTCCTATTGCGTGTACTTCAGAACATATAGTTTAACGTGTTCAATTTCATCGAAGGCAAGGCTCGGTGAGCGAATGTTGCAGACCGGCAGTTTGATGCAAATCGAAAGCAATATGCCAATGTTCTTAATAAAAGCCTTCAGGATGAACTCCTTCCGGTCAACAGTTTAAGTGAGGTCTCAGTCGCGGATTATATGAACACTTGCTTTAGTGATTGTCTCTCGTCCTCGGCAATCCTTACTGGGTCCCGTTGCTGCACAGGGAACTTTGATGCGGGCCAAAGTTCTTGTGGTAACGACAAGATTGTAGGACCGGCCCACCAGAGCTGATATTCACTTAGTTTGGAAGGTGGTACGCTGCATGATGCAGAATCTGCAGGATTAGATTCTAAAACGATATGAATCCATTCATATCGGGGAATCTTTTTCAGGATAGTAGCTGTACGATTTGCTACGAAGGTAGTCTAGCGACGCGGTAAGGACAATAGCCAGTGAAGCACGATTTGAGAGTCACAGCATGCACACACTTCAAATTTTCTTGGGATGGAAGATTTTACCAGTTCTACCAGACGGAAGGAAGTAAAGCTCCACGCAATAGAAATTGAAGAAGCGATTCACTGTGTTATATGGGCTATAAAAACACAATTTTAGAATAAGGAAATTAAATGCCTTAACAACTCCCCTTAACAAATTTAAGGAAATATCTTCGAGAACTCATATATTATCCCCAGATCCCCACTCATATATTATCATATTTTGGTGATGGCATCGATAGCCTTCGCTTCATTCAGTGGACGGCTCCAATGTTCAGATTCCAATGTGGACTTCAAACACCAATCATTTTACCTGCGGGTTGCCTATTTACCATATCGCTTATCCTTAAGAGAGACCTTAAGGACTGAACGGATTTCGAACATTGACTCCTGGTAATTTTTAAGTGGGTTATCATTTGCAGGCAATACTAGATCCTGATTTCAGCAACAAGAATCTTACTCAGATGAGTATTTGCAAGATCTGTAGCCCCGTAAGAAGTGGTACCGAATGCCTAAAACATTGCATCCTGGCTTACTGGCTTTGACTTTATAATGATGAATGGAATCTGCGAAGGAGACTCTTTGGTGAATTCACTTTTATAGGGGGTTCAGCGAGTTCCGTTAACTACTATTGTTTTGTTTCTGTAAACGGGTTAATACATTTAGTGATTTTCGTGTGGAGACTAAAATTAAACAGAGTTGGTTCGATGATGAATTTCAGAAAACGAGAGATATTTCCTTTGCATATTTACGAATTTTTCGGAAAAGCATTAATAACTAAATTCTAGCAATGTATGCAGAAGTAAACAAAACTTTTAAAGACGTATACTCCATAAAGAAAATAATCATAGGATAAAAAAAACATAGAATATATTTACACAGCCAGAACACCGGTAGAGTCTTGGAAAGCAGTTAAAGTAGTTATTGGGAATAGTATTGCAGTGGGCCTTCCTGTAGAACAGGATCACATTTTATGCTACTTCTTAACGCAGAACTATTCGTACCGCCAATTCTATATGCAGCGCCTCTTTGACGAAGAACTGGACTTGCCAATAACCCTGCTTGAGATCCCCAGGCGAAGACTGTATCAATTTTAAATTCTTCAAAAACAACACAGCGGGGTTCAAAAACCTACTTACAATAACCTTCAACAGAGAGAAACAGCGTAAGTATCCGATACATTTCTGGAAACAATCATATACCCGCTTTACAAAAAAGGCATTTGCGAAGATCCAGCTAATTATAGAGGTATATCGTTCCTAAATACAGCGGCCAAACATTTTTCATCCATTCTATATAAAAGGCTTATTCCCAAGCTTGTGTCAGGAGAGGCCACACATATTTTCATCACTATTACAAGTTTAGCAGAGATGTATAGAAACAGCAATTTTATCCACTGTGTGGGGGTTGAGTAATTATAAATAGCAATAATGCTACAAATTAGGAGGCTATCGAATGGCGAACTACTCCTAGGTCCCCATACTTTTGTATAGTGGGTATGAAAAGGTATAATATTATATGAAAAGGTCATTGAATCTGGCTTCCCTTACATATGAAGAACTGTACACGGTAATCGTTCAAAATGAGGCAATACTCAATTCCCGTCCATTGCTCCCTTTTCGAAGATCCGTCGGATTTCGAACCGTTGACACCTGATTATTTTTAGTGGGTTGTCATTTGCAGCCAACTCCAGACGCTGATTTTAGCGACAAGAATCTTACTTAGATGAGTATTTGCAAGATCTGTAACCCCGTAATGCCTAGAACATTGCATCCCGGCTTAAATGGCATGTAGGCTTATTCCCAAGCTTGTGTCAGGAGAGGCCACACATATTTTCATCACTATTACAAGTTTAGCAGAGATGTATAGAAACAGCAATTTTATCCACTGTGTGGGGGTTGAGTAATTATAAATAGCAATAATGCTACAAATTAGGAGGCTATCGAATGGCGAACTACTCCTAGGTCCCCATACTTTTGTATAGTGGGTATGAAAAGGTATAATATTATATGAAAAGGTCATTGAATCTGGCTTCCCTTACATATGAAGAACTGTACACGGTAATCGTTCAAAATGAGGCAATACTCAATTCCCGTCCATTGCTCCCTTTTCGAAGATCCGTCGGATTTCGAACCGTTGACACCTGATTATTTTTAGTGGGTTGTCATTTGCAGCCAACTCCAGACGCTGATTTTAGCGACAAGAATCTTACTTAGATGAGTATTTGCAAGATCTGTAACCCCGTAATGCCTAGAACATTGCATCCCGGCTTAAATGGCATGTAGGTCTAATTTTTAAGCTATATGAAGGTGCGGATGGAATTTCTCTAGTTGTCATCGAACTAACGGCCACTGGTCCAGTGCAAGTGTGTCTGCTTCCAAGTGCTGAAGACACCAAATTTCTTCAAGGCGGGGAGGATGTTGGTGCGATTTGACGTGATTTTCTGAATGATATCCCTGTAACCCATTCGCTCATAGATGTCGGTAAATTTGAGAGGATGTAGCAACAATTCTCATTTTATTGGCTTAACTGAATTCAGCATCGAAGTGACACTTCTAATAAGAAGACCTGAATTATAACACATATGAAGCAGTCTTTAATATCTGGAGTAATCTAAAAATATCAAGTCAATGAAAAGGAATAGTAAAAAAGCCTTCAACCTTCAACAGAGGGAAACAGCGGAAGTGTCCGATACATTTCTGGAAACAATCATATACCCGCTTTACAAAAAAGGCATTTGCGAAGATCCAGCTAATTATAGAGGTATATCGTTCCTAAATACAGCGGCCAAACATTTTTCATCCATTCTATATAAAGGGTCTATTCCCAAGCTTGTGTCAGGAGGGGCCACACATATTTTCATAACAAGTTTAGCAGAGATGTATAGAAACAGCAATAAAAAGTGTCGCCACAGATTTTGAAAAAATAGTGGTTGCGTATTTAGACGCTACGTTTCTTTTTATGTCCTAGGAACTGGCAGTTTCGACATCTCATCGGGTTGAGGAGGATTAAATCTGACGGGCGTCGGTTTCTGTTTATAACTTTAGTGAACTTCTACACATCAGTCACCCCTTGTGACTTCATCTCTACAATTATTTCACTTTTAGTTTGAGTGCAGTTCATCTTTGACGAGGCATTGGTTGGCAATATTCGTAATGCGAAGTGATTTGTCCGCAACCCTTTAAGATTTTATTAATATGAGAAGACTAAAATCTCTTAACTGCGATATGCCCTCGTATTCAGAACTAATGGCTTCAATGGCTTTATTTATTGTTATGGTTCTCACCTTTTGGAGATGTCAACACGAATGTAAGCTTTTTTAGTTTAGTGTTTGAGTGGAGATGGGGGAAATCATAAGGTATATTTGATTTATTTTTGTTTGAACGAGGTTCAAAACATAATGGATCATCATCAACTAAATCTACAGAAGCAATTAAAGGGGGAATTGAGCTTCGTCGAAGAAAATTACCAGCATTAATATTTGCAGATAACATCGTTTTCCTTACAGAGACAGTTGAGGGCATGCAGCTTATGATCAACAGATAAGACGGATGCTGTGAGAGTGCGAATCTAACTGTCAGCCTGGACAAATCTAAAAGGATGATTCTAAGAAATGGCGGAGGTAGATATTCACGGAGTATATAGGAGTGTTGATTTCATCGAACTTAAACACAAACTTCAACTGAAACTAGCAGATGCTAAACGTGCTTCTGTTATGTTGTTATGTTTCACACACATCTAAGCAAGCAATATTTCGAGAAACTGCAAGCTCCATTCTTTTATATGGAGAAAACGGCAAGCAATTTTCTCCGTTGTTTTATTAGGAGGTTTTTTAGAATACCTAAATTATATGTAGCACATAAGTTCCTCTTATGTATATGGATACACTCAAGCTCCCTTTCAGCTACATAATGCGTGTTTTGACAATGTAGGAACAGAGAATTCCAAAAATAGTACCTAAACATTAAAATATAGAAATTGCAGTATTAACTAGGATTTTAGAGCAAAAAATAACCAAACATCTGTAAATTTTTTCAAAAGAATCTAATCAAAATTCGAAAAAAATGATGTCAATCTGGTAGACGGCTCTCGGCCAACCAAAAGATAATATTTTAATAAGTGAATAAAACTAACTAACCAGTGGATAAAATTGTAAACATCAACAAGGATAAATGTGCCAATTGTTTGTGTATCAAATCGATTCGCAGTAATCCTAAGTCTATCATCAGGGGCATTCTTAGTCAGAGAAGAAGATGACATCACTGCCCTCAACAAATTTAAGGAAAAATCTTCGAGATCTCATATATTATTATTGTCGCCTTTTGATTGAGGCTAGGCCATTTACCATATCGCTTATCCGGTTTATTTCATTAAACCATGACTTGTTAGCTTAAGGACTGATAGCCATTATAAGACAGAAGTCTTGGCCTATTCACGTACTTTGTTTGATAATTAATCTTTAAAGCCCAATTTTCTAATGATGGCAAATCTACGCACGATAGAGTTAACTCGTGACGTCCCTTTTCGGTGTGGGTTGAGTAATTATAAATAGCAATAATGCTACAAATTAGGAGGCTATCGAATGGCGAACTACTCCTAGGTCCCCATACTTTTGTATAATGGGTATGAAAAGGTATAATATTATATGAAAAGGTCATTGAATCTGGCTTCCCTTACATATGAAGAACTGAACACGGTAATCGTTCAAAATGAGGCAATACTCAATTCCCGTCCATTGCTCCCTTTCCGAAGATCCGTCGGATTTCGAACCGTTGACACCTGATTATTTTTAGTGGGTTGTCATTTGCAGCCAACTCCAGACGCTGATTTTAGCGACAAGAATCTTACTTAGATGAGTATTTGCAAGATCTGTAACCCCGTAATGCCTAGAACATTGCATCCCGGCTTAAATGGCATGTAGGTCTAATTTTTAAGCTATATGAAGGTGCGGATGGAATTTCTCTAGTTGTCATCGAACTAACGGCCACTGGTCCAGTGCAAGTGTGTCTGCTTCCAAGTGTTGAAGACACCAAATTTCTTCAAGGCGGGGAGGATGTTGGTGCGATTTGACGTGATTTTCTGAATGATATCCCTGTAACCCATTCGCCCATAGATGTCGGTAAATTTGAGAGGATGTAGCAACAATTCTCATTTTATTGGCTTAACTGAATTCAGCATCGAAGTGACACTTCTAATAAGAGGACCTGAATTATAACACATATGAAGCAGTCTTTAATATCTGGAGTAATCTAAAAATATCAAGTCAATGAAAAGGAATAGTAAAAAAGCTTATATCATTGTCATATGTGTATCTAAGTACAACCGTGAAATATTAAGTTAAGTAAAAAGAAATCCATTATTTTTCTAACATATGGATCTTGTAATCTTTGTCTCGCTTGTATACATCCCAACTTAACAAACTTAATGGGGTTTGAAATATAAGATTTCGGAGATAACTTTTCTAACTTATAACTTTTTTTTGCTTGAGATGGACACCGGGAAAGAAAATATTCCATATTTTAGAGTTATCCTTCGATAAAGTCGAAAAAGCAAGTCATGTTGATAAAGTTGGTGGTCTGTAATGTTGATGTCAAAGATGCAGTACGCCCTGGAAGGTCGATTGTGGAAAACGTCGGTAAAGTGATGGAAATCGTTGGGTCTGACTGACATGTAAGCACTATTTCTACTGCCCAGAAGCTAAAAATATCAAACAAACAACAGCTTGGAAACATAACATTGCCCAATAAGATATAACTGGTGAGCATTGGCTTTGAGTGTTTCATAAACGTCAGTCCAACAAAGGCGTGCGTCAGACATGTTCATTAATGCAGATTGACGATCGTATTTACTTAGGCGAACCGCAGTACCTACTGTTCATAAACGTCAATATGTCATTTCTGTCGGGTATATTGTGCAGTCATTATTTTTTGGATGCAAAAAGGGCGCGATTGGAAGGAAAAATCTTTAGAGCAGGCGTTATTTTAGAAATATGTTTACTCGCCAAAAATGTAAGTATTTTTTGCAAATTTATTTTGTTATTTATTTTGTTATTTGCAAATTTATTTTGTTATTTATATTTATTTTGTTATTTTGTTATTATTATATTTCTTAGTCATTTTTTGTTTTTAAAGATAAAACGAAGGTTCCGTGTGGAAAAATGGCCACATAAGGCTGTTAATACAAAGCAGAATTGATATGGAGGCAGGGTTAAACGCCGGCAAGAAGAAACAAATTTCGTTGTGGAGGACTGTTCTGTCCAAAATGAAGGCAACAAGTCCATTTTCGGAGCTAGATGTTCTGGACACTAAGAAAAAACTTGAAAACTTAATGACTACCTATAAACGAATACAAAAAGCGTTATAACAAATCAGTTCGAGAAGCAACGATTTAGGAGTATTTTTGGGATATTTGATGAAGACTACGTTGGAAGACAGAGTGTATCTACTCCACTTTTTTCAAGCTCGTTATTTCAAAATAATGAACATAATGAATTTGCTGAGGACGAAAGCGTTTTCGAAACACAAACCAAAAGAAAACGCACGGAAGAAGAATTCCTTGATTTTCTAAAGAAGGAAGCAGACCGAGAACGTATTGCAATCGAAAAACAAATATTGAAAGCTAAACGCGAACCTTCCAGAATTATTAACTCAATCAAATTGAAAGAAACGTACGGTTCCTCATGCAACATTTGCACACCTGGTTTTTTATACTTGAATTATTTTAAGCCTGATTTTATGAATTAATTGGTTTTATATTGTTTATGTTTTTCGTTTTTGAAATAAAATACAATTTTTAAGTTAAATTCATTGTTTTATTAATAATTTATGAACAAAATAGCATAGCAATATGATTTTCTTTTTTGTTTTGCTTCTTCGTTTATGCTTGAGTTGTTTTGGGTATTCTCATTCCGCTTGTGCTCATCAGAGTCAGTGTTCAACATTTGAATAATGGTATCCTCTCCTAGTCCGTCTCTCTCTTATAAAATATTGTGTAAGATGATGCAAGCCATCACAATACATTTTAATTATTTCATGTATTTTATGTAAGCTTGTTTTAGAATTCTGAACTTTTGTTTTAATCTACCAAACAGACCAATAATTCAGACCCTGGTGGAACTATGAATAAAATAAAAACTGAGATATCCGACGATTATGAAAACACGCTTGCTCTCAAAGATAGAGAGAGCCGAGATAACGCCAGTGCCCGTGAACCCGAACAAATCCGTTGGTCTTCCTAGCGGAAGTAATGGTGAATAGTATATTTACGGATAGCCAGCAATTACAAGAAATCCCCAAAGCAAAGCTGACGAACTAACTAAAATCGCCAGGTGACAGCCCAATAACAACTATGTACAGAAAATCAATGCCAGATGATCGACAGACATCAATTGTCGAACCTTACAACAAATCTGACCTCACCAGGATCCAAAAAATACCGGTCAAAGCACTAGTAAACACAAAACAAAACTGGCTGGCTCTCATAATCACCGCAAGTCTCTCTCCAATTTGAAACACCCACCTGGTGGTACAATGGCAGGGAGTCATCTACTATGGGCTGTTCTCCTACTGCAAAACTCTTTATTCAGACCTATATTGTCAACAATTGTATAGTGTAAAGGATGTCATCGCTCATTTTTGAGAAGCGGCCAGAGCATTGGAAAGCTATTGTGCTAAAACAGGACAACACACACACCGATAGTTACTCGCCAACAGCTCCGGGAGCTTGGTTGAGGGATCTAAGGCATCCACCTGGTAGTCCTAACACTAAGCTATTACCTGCTCATGGCGAACTAATTTGCTAATGGATTGTCCGCCTTAAGAAACGCTTGCGAAACAAGCGTCGATAGTAGCGACGGAGGCTTTTACTTTTACAACAAGAGTCCAACAAAACGGTAGGGTAGTGTAGGGAAGTCGACCACTCCAATGGTAGATGATGATTATGACTGGACCAGATTTAAAAATCATTTTAACTTTGCTTTCACTGGCACTCGAACCGGGGACCTCAATAACCAATCGCAGCCTCTTAGCCAAATGCGACATCCAGTCGTCTTTTTACTATGCCTTAAACGGCCTACTACGGCAAAAATGATAGATTTCAATGTACTACACCTTATATTATGATAAGCAAATATAAAATACATAAATGTATAAAAAACACTTTATTTATAATTTGAAGACAGCATCTGCGAATAACCTGGAAATGGCACCACAGAAAATGCAACTTTATTCAAAAAAGGCAGACATTCAAGAAAGTGGAGAAATCGATTGCTCCATGTAAGCGCTTGATGCGCTTGTAATGTGCTGTGGAGACAATAATAGAAAACAGAAGAATCTGAAGACGCATTCGCTGGGGAGAAACAATGTTAAATAATGTCCAAACAAAAAAAAAAAACCTAGCGAAGACGATAATATTGTAAATTATATCGATAGTACTAAATTCAATTGTTAAATCTTTTATTTCTCAGATATCGAAACACTTAATTTGTCAAACACAAAATGTAAGCAATGCTGAGTCTTTACCAAAAAAAAACATGGCTCTAAAAATAGTTGAAAATGATGCCCCCAATATAGCTAATCAAAAATTAATGAAGCACATATACTCTCCCTCTAACACGGAAAAATCGGATATTGGAACAATTGATGTTTTGAGTGTAGGGATTTCTTCGAAAACGAAAAGGTATTCATTTTTATTTTGAACATACTCACACAAACTGCAAAATTTTTTTCTAGAACTAATGTTTATTATGGACTGAAAACAGGTTCTTTATTGACTGTCCCATCATTGTTTGATATATGAATTCGTGTACTGCAGAAGAATATTGATAGTAAATACTCTAAAATTGCACTTAATTTTTTTATATCACATTACATTACAGCTCCAGAGTTGACTGGAGGAGTACCATTCGAAGTCCTCCGACCTGTGCTTTAGCGTACGAAAATTTTAATTCTTATTTATTGGAAAATACTGATATTTTGTGGGAACAGCATGTGAAACGAAATTTTCGTAATGGTATCAAGCAGGAGGACGAAACCTGGCGGGAAATATTTTTGGTATATTATTTCAAATCGAATGTCTCTAATGTCTAAAATGAGTATTTTAAATACAACTATCTGCAAAGATGTGAGGATGAAAAAGAATGTAGATTAAGCATTTTAACTACAAATATTAAAAAAGCAAAGAGAAAGTGCACTTCCAGTACGAAGCATACGTCAATCATGTGGCATACGTCGATCATGTGGCAAAGTCGCCACAAAATATTCTACGTAAGCAGGAATATTTGGAACAAATCTTCAGCTTATAGCGCCACCAGCTGCTAGAGGTCCTTCATTGTCTTCAAACACAACCAATGTCTTAAGGGCTGCTGGTCCTACGCTAAAAAATGTAAAACCTATTCTTCATGCAGGGGGTACAGAGAAACATTCTATTTATATCCACTTTTCTTATATATATTTAAATTGATTTTAGGTAACACTTAGGTGCAGCAAAAACGAGCTCCTCTTATTATAATTTGTATTTTGAGTTTCAAACGATTTGAAAATTCACGTTATCAATTCAAAGTTCTTTTTTTTTTTTAAAATTAGTAAGTTTAGATATTTTTGATCAGAAATAATAAAATAAATTAAATATATGAGTTGTTGTATGTACATGCATATATGTTTATGTACCTACCTATGCATATGTATGGCTATGTATCGTCCTTGAATTATTTGCGACTACAATGTAGGTAAGGTTAGTGGATAACTTCCAATATTTCTACGTTAAGAATATTAAGTTTAAGTTTTGGAATACTACAATTTGGAAGGTTTAGCAGAGATCTATAGAAATAGCAATAAAAAGCATCACCAAGATTGGGTGTGAAGTAAGGTTGCGTGCTTGGACGTTACTGTTCATCTTATATAAAAATGATAAGACAGAAGTTATTAATGGTGAAAGTGAGCTTCGTCGAAGAAAAATACAAGCCTTAATATTTGCATATAACATCGTTTTCCTCACAGAGACAGTTGAGGGCATGCAGCTTATGATCAACAGATTTGAAGAATACTGTAAGAGTGTGAATCTAACTGCCAACCTAGACAAATCTAAAATGATGGTTCTAAGAAATGGCGGAGGTAGATATTCACGGAGTATCTAGGAGTGTTGATTTCTTCGAACACAAACACAAACTTCAACTGAAACTAGCAGATGCTAAGCGTGCTATCTGTTATGTTGGGACAGTTTTATTCCCAAGAAGTGCGTCTCACACACATCTAAGCAAGCAATATTTCGAGAAACTGTAAGCACACTTCTTTACTATGGAGAAAACTGCAGGCATGGGGATACCGGCCATATGAAACAGTAGACGGAGAAATTTCCCCGTTGTTATATTAGGAGGTTTTTTAGAATACCCAAACTTTATGGTATTCCTTCCTATGTATTTGGATAAACTCAAGCTCCATTTCAGCTACATTATGCGTCTTTTGACACAATTCTTCTTCTTTGTTTGGCGCTACAGTCCGGGGTGGACTTGGGCCTCAACCAACAAGCCTCTCCAGCCAGCACGATCTTTCGCCAGCTGCCTCCAGTTGTGCACACCAAGTTGGTTGAGGTCCTTCTCCACTTGTGTGCGCTATCTTGTTCTAGGACGACCTCTTATGCGTTGTCCCAAAGGCTCGGAATCGAAGACTCTTCGGGCCGGAGCTGTGGTGTCAATCCGCTCTACGTGACCTAGCCATCTTAAGCGTTGAATCCGAAGACGCTTCAATAGGTGCATGCCGCTGTACAGCCCGTACAGTTCGTGGTTGAATCTCCTTCTCCAGACGCCATCAATACAAACAGGACCAAAGATCGCACGCAGAACTTTTCTCTCAAAAAGACCAAGAGCTTCTTCATCCGCTTTCAATGGCGTCCATGTCTCTGCGCCATAGAGCAGGACGGGGATGATTAGGGTGTCAAAAAATGTCAACGTGGTGTTTCGAGAAATGGCTCTGTTACTCAATTGCCTCTTGAGCCCAAAGAAACAGCGATTGGCAAGAGTAATTCTGCGCTTGATCTCGGTACTGGTGTTATTGTCCCTGTTTACTGCAGAGCCAAGGTAGACGAAGTCCTTGACTACCTCAAAGTTTCTGCTGTCCATTATGACGCTCTGTCCGAGGCGTCGATGTTGTGCGTCCTTTCGTGATGACAGCATGTACTTTGTTTTGCCCTGGTTAACTGCCAAACCCATTTTAGCCGCTTCCGCTTCAATGCTAGCAAAAGCCTCATTGACAGCTCGCTGTGTTCGTCCAATCACGTCAATGTCGTCCGCGTAGGCAAGCAGTTGAACGGACTTTTGGAAGATCGTGCCTCTGGTGTTGACATTTGAGTTTCGCACGATCTTCTCAAGTATGATGTTGAAGAAATCACATGACAGCGTGTCGCCTTGTCTAAAACCTTTTTTGACATTGAAGGTCTCGGTGAGTTCGTTACCGACCTTGATGGAGCAGCGAGAGTTCTCCATCGTCATCCTGCACAATCTGACGAGTTGGCTGGAATGTCAAAACTAGACATGGCATTGTATAGCTCGTTTCTATGCACGCTGTCATATGCGGCCTTGAAATCGACGAATAGGTGGTGGGTGTCGATCTGCATCTCGTGGGCTTTTTCCAGGATCTGCCGCAGTGTGAAAATTTGGTCGATGGTGGACTTTCCCGGCCTGAAACCGCACTGATAAGGACCTATCAGGTTATTGACGAATGGTTTCAGGCGTTCACACAAGACGGCAGAGAGGATCTTGTACGATATGTTAAGGAGACTGATCCCTCGATAGTTGGCGCAGTCAAAAGGGTCTCCTTTCTTGTGGACCGGACAAACGACGCTGAGATTCCACTCATCGGGCATGCTTTCCTCCGACTATATCTTACAGATGAGCTGGTGCATGCGCCCAACCAGATCATCTCCAGCTGCTTTAAACAGTTCCGCGGACAGTCCGTCCGCTCCAGCAGCTTTGTTCGACTTTAGTCTAGATATCGCTATCTTGACCTCGCCTAAGTCGGGGGGACGGAATTCTTTGTCATCCTCGTCCAGATTAAGTGGAACATTCTGCCTGACAGCGGAATTTGTGTCGTCATCGCCGTTTAACAGTCTGCAGAAGTGATTTTTCCAAATTCTCAGCATCGACTGCGATTCTACTACTAGTTGTCCATTTTCATCCCTGCAGGCTTCTGTCCGAGGTCTATACCCTCCGGATAACTGTTTTACCTTTTGGTAAAACTTTCGGACCTCCTTCCTGCCGTAACATCTCTCCATCTCTTCGACCGCGCGATTCTCGTGCTCTTTCTTTTTCCTTCTGAGAAGCCGGTTCTCTTCCCTTCTCTTCTGCTCGTAGAGCTCACGAACAGCTCTCGTTGTTCGATGCAGGGTTGCCTTGTAGGCCTCCTGTTTGGCTGCATGTGCCTGCCTGCACTCGTCGTCAAACCATGGGTTCTTCTTTGGTGGTGTCGTAAAACCCAGCACATCAGTGGCAGCTTCTTTGATGGCTTCTTGACAACGTTTCCATTCCTGGTCTATTGTGGTTGTAGGCAGGGTCGAACTTTCGGAGAGTTTCAGGGAGACTCGGTCGGCAAAGTTCCTAACGATCGATTGCGATTGTAGATTTCCAACGTCAAAACGAGGTGTCCTGTCTCGACTCCGTATTTCTCTCGATATCCTCATTCTTACCTTGGCTACAACAAGGAAATGATCCGAGTCAATATTGGCTCCTCGGAAAGTTCGGACATCGAGAATATTGGAGGAGTGTCTGACGTCGATCGCAATGTGATCAATCTGGTTGACGGTTGATTGATCAGGTGACCGCCAGATCCCTTTATGGATGTTGAGGTGTGGGAACCGTGTGCTCATTACAGAGAGGTTACGCCCCGAGGCAAAATCCACCAGCCTTAGTCCGTTTCCGGATGTGTTGTCGTGCAGGCTGTGTTTTCCGATAACTTTAGCAAAGATTTCTTCCTTGCCCAGGTGTGCGTTGAGATCTCCTAGAACGATCTTGGTATCATAGCTGGGGCATTGATCGTATGTTCTTTCTAGGAGATCATAGAAATCGTCCTTGCTATTGTCATCCTTCTCCTCTGTCGGGGCGTGGGTGCAAATTAGGCTGATGTTCCCGAGCTTAGCCTTGATGCGGATTGTTATGAGGCGCTCGCTTACATACTTAAAGCTTAAGACTTTTTGCCCAAGTCTGCCTCGAACAACAAAACCACATCCAAATAGGCGCTGCCTTCCTTCCCTGTAGCAGTCGCCGTAGTAGAGGTCGCAGTTTCTCATCCTCTTTTTGCCCGGCCCGTTCCACCGCACTTCCTGGATAGCGGTTATGTCTGCTTTATAGCAGTCTAGGGCCTCCGCTAGTTCATCGGCTGCACGTGGTCTGTTAAGGGACCTCACATTCCACGTGCAGAACCGAAAGTCATTGTCCTTTTTCCGTTTGCAAGGGTCGTCAACAGTAGATTCGTCCGTATCCGAGGCAGGTTGTTGTTTCTGAACTCGTATTTTTTTTACGTGGTCAGGAAGTTAACCTCACGCACAACCTCCAAACTGGGAGGACAGGCCCATTAATTTAACCCTCGGGCAGAGGGTTCGCTGCGTATATTAGTTCACCACACAACGGCTGTTATGATGGCTATCCAGGGGCGCCGCGAGGAGGCTGTACGTCAACTTGACTTATGAACAAGCAGGGATCGCGCTGGCATCCTACCAGGTTGGATGCAGTCAGCAACTTTACCTGTTCACGGAAAAACTTTTGTCATAAATGACGATTAATAAATGCGTACATTGTTTAAAAATTAATCCTGAAAGCCTAATTTTATAATGATTGCAATACGCACGATAAGGTTAACCCCTGACGTCCCTTTTCGGAGGATAGTATCGAATTGCGAACTACTCCTAGGTCCCCATACTTTGGTTGGGTGGTTATTTTTTAGTGGGTTGTCATTTGCAGGCAACACCAGATCCTGATTTTAGAGACAAGAATCTTACTCGGATGAGTATTTGCAAGATTTGTATCCCCGTACGAAGTGGCATCGAATGCCTAGAACAGTACATACCGGCTTAAATGGCATTTAGGTCGAATTTTGAAGCTATATGAAGGGGCAGTTAGGATTTCTCGAGTTCCAATCGAACTAACGGCCACTGGTACAATGAAACTCTGTCCGCTTCCAAGTGTTGAAGACAACAAATTCCTTCAAGGCGGTTAGGATGTTGGTGCGATTTGACGTGATTTGCTGAATGATATCCCTGTAACCCATTGGCTCATAGATGTCGGTAAATTAGAGAGGATGTAGCAAAAATTTGCAAACATTTTGTTGCCTAAACTGAATTCAGCATCGAAGTAATAAGAGGATCTGAATTATAACACATATGAAGCAGTATTTAATTTCTTGAGTCATCCAAAAATATCATGTCAATGAAAAGGAATAATGAAAAAGCTTATATCATTGTCTATGTATATCTAAGTACCACCGTGAAATATTAGGTGCAGTAAAAAGAAATCCATTATTTTTCCAACATATTGAATTTGTAATCTATATCTCGCATCAGATTTCGGAGATAACTTTTCGGATAGTTTTGTAATTGATGATGGAAATCGTCTAGTCTGACTGACATATAAGCACTATTTTTACTGCCCAGGTACTAAACATTGCAAACAAACAACAGTTTTGAAACATAACATTACTCGATAAGATATTTATAGTAAGCATTAGTTTGGGGTGTTTTCATAAACGTAAGTCTAGCAAAGGTCTGCGTCAGACATGTTAATTATTGCAGATTGACGATCGTACTAACTTAGGTGAGCCGCAGTACCTACTGCTCGTAAACATCAATAAGTCATCGATGTCGGGCAGCTGTCGAAGGCTCCGTATTGCAAAATGGCCATACAAAACAGAATTGATATGGAGGCAGGGTTTAACGCCGGCAAGAAGAAACAAATTTCATTGTGGAGGACAGACAATGAAGACAACAAGTCCATTTTCGGAGCTAGATGTTCTGGACATTAAGAAAAAACTTGAAAACTTAATGACTACCTATAAACGGATACAAAAAGCGTAATAACAAATCAGTTCGAGAAGCAACGATTTAGGAGTTTTCTTGGGACATTTGATGAAGACTACGTTGGAAGACAGAGTGTATCTACTCCACTTTGTTCAAGCTCGTCATTTCAAAATAATGAACATAATGAATTTGCTGAGGACGAAAGCGTTTTCGAAACACAAACCAAAAGAAAACGCACGGAAGAAGAACTCCTTGATTTTTTAAAGAAGGAAGCAGACCGAGAACGTATTGCAATCGAAAAACAAATATTGAAAGCTAAACTCGAACCTTCCAGAATTATTAACTCAATCAAATTGAAAGAAACGTACGGTTCCTCATGCAACATTTGTACACCTGATTTTTTATACTTGAATTATTTTAAGCCTGATTTTATGAATTAATTAGTTTTATATTGTTTATGTTTTTCGTTTTTGAAATAAAATACAATTTTTAAGTTAAAGTCATTGTTTTATTAATAATTTATGAACAAAATAGCATAGCAATATGATTTTCTCTTTTGTTTTGCTTCTTCGTTTATGCTTGAGTTGTTTTGGGTATTCTCATTCCGCTTGTGCTCATCAGAGTCAGTGTTCAACATTTGAATAATGGTATCCTCGCCTAGTCCGTCTTTCTCTTATATAATATTGTGTAAGATGATGCAAGCCATCACAATACATTTTAATTATTTCATGTATTTTATGTAAACTTGTTTTAGAATTCTGAACTTTTGTTTTAATCTACCAAACAGACCAATAATTCAGACCCTGGTGGAACTATGAATAAAATTTAATTTTCTTTCCATATTAGAAAGATATCCATTGCCCCGTTAGGGGACAAGAAGGTAAGTTGTAAGTGGATGCGATGAATCACTACTACATCCTCCGAATTGACACTTAACTTCTTCCCGATTGGACTGCTTTTCCGAACACTTCCCGGAAAACCGAAAACAACATAGAGGAATTGTAGGTTACTATCACAAATTGCTTTTGAATTATAAGATTTATTTAGTAACCTCTAAGTGACTACATAAGTGACGTTTACCTCAAAATCGATTGAACACATTCCTTTTCTATTGTAGTAGCTTACTTTATCACACGAAGGAGGAGGGAAGGGAATGTGGCTCCAGTCCACACAACCGACTACCCATACATCCGTATCCCGACCCACAATACTTTTTAAAACTTTATTCCTCTTTTTTGTTCGAGAAATGTTTGTTGCAATTATGTTATTTTTTTTTTCCGCCAGTAACTCAATAATCAAATTCCAAATCATTTGTTTCGCCGCCATTTCTAACGTTTATGAACACTCAGGACTGATGACAATTGTACTAAAGCAGGCCTGTAGACATTCTGCAGCGTATGTGTGTTCAAATCGCATGGGAAAAGAAAGTCTTTTGTACTAACGGAGATATCCGACGATTATGAAAACACGCTTGCTCTCAAAGATAGAGAGAGCCGAGATAACGCCAGTGCCCGTGAACCCGAACAAATTCGTTGGTCTTCCTAGCGGAAGTAATGGTGAATAGTATATTTACGGATAGCCAGCAATTACAAGAAATCCCCAAAGCAAAGCTGACGAACTAATTAAAATCGCCAGGTGACAGCCCAATAACAACTATGCACAGAAAATCAATGCCAGATGATCGACAGACATCAATTGTCGAACCTTACAACAAATCTGACCTCACCAGGATCCAAAAAATACCGATCAAAGCACTAGTAAACACAAAACAAAACTGGCTGGCTCTCATAATCACCGCAAGTCTCTCTCCAATTTGAAACACCCACCTGGTGGTACAATGGCAGGGAGTCATCTACTATGGGCTGTTCTCCTACTGCAAAACTCTTTATTCAGACCTATATTGTCAACAATTGTAAAGTGTAAAGGATGTCATCGCTCATTTTTGAGAAGCGGCCAGAGCATTGGAAAGCTATTGTGCTAAAACAGGACAACACACACACCGATAGTTACTCGCCAACAGCTCCGGGAGCTTGGTTGAGGGATCTAAGGCATCCACCTGGTAGTCCTAACACTAAGCTATTACCTGCTCATGGCGAACTAATTTGCTAATGGATTGTCCGCCTTAAGAAACGCTTGCGAAACAAGCGTCGATAGTAGCGACGGAGGCTTTTACTTTTACAACAAGAGTCCAACAAAACGGTAGGGTAGTGTAGGGAAGTCGACCACTCCAATGGTAGATGATGATTATGACTGGACCAGATTTAAAAATCATTTTAACTTTGCTTTCACTGGCACTCGAACCGGGGACCTCAATAACCAATCGCAGCCTCTTAGCCAAATGCGACATCCAGTCGTCTTTTTATTATGCCTTAAACGGCCTACTACGGCAAAAATGATAGATTTCAATGTACTACACCTTATATTATGATAAGCAAATATAAAATACATAAATGTATAAAAAACACTTTATTTATAATTTGAAGACAGCATCTGCGAATAACCTGGAAATGGCATCACAGAAAATGCAACTTTATTCAAAAAAGGCAGACATTCAAGAAAGTGGAGAAATCGATTGCTCCATGTAAGCGCTTGATGCGCTTGTAATGTGCTGTGGAGACAATAATAGAAAACAGAAGAATCTGAAGACGCATTCGCTGGGGAGAAACAATGTTAAATAATGTCCAAACAAAAAAAAAAACCTAGCGAAGACGATAATATTGTAAATTATATCGATAGTACTAAATTCAATTGTTAAATCTTTTATTTCTCAGATATCGAAGCACTTAATTTGTCAAACACAAAATGTAAGCAATGCTGAGTCTTTACCAAAAAAAAAACATGGCTCTAAAAATAGTTGAAAATGATGCCCCCAATATAGCTAATCAAAAATTAATGAAGCACATATACTATCCCTCTAACACGGAAAAATCGGATATTGGAACAATTGATGTTTTGAGTGTAGGGATTTCTTCGAAAACGAAAAGGTATTCATTTTTATTTTGAACATACTCACACAAACTGCAAAATTTTTTTCTAGAACTAATGTTTATTATGGACTGAAAACAGGTTCTTTATTGACTGTCACATCATTGTTTGATATATGAATTCGTGTACTGCAGAAGAATATTGATAGTAAATACTCTAAAATTGTACTTAATTTTTTTATATCACATTACATAACAGCTCCAGAGTTGACTGGAGGAGTACCATTCGAAGTCCTCCGACCTGTGCTTTAGCGTACGAAAATTTTAATTCTTATTTATTGGAAAATACTGATATTTTGTGGGAACAGCATGTGAAACAAATCGAATGTCTCTAATGTCTAAAATGAGTATTTTAAATACAACTATCTGCAAAGATGTGAGGATGAAAAAGAATGTAGATTAAGCATTTTAACTACAAATATTAAAAAAGCAAAGAGAAAGTGCACTTCCAGTACGAAGCATACGTCAATCATGTGGCATACGTCGATCATGTGGCAAAGTCGCCACAAAATATTCTACGTAAGCAGGAATATTTGGAACAAATCTTCAGCTTATAGCGCCACCAGCTGCTAGAGGTCCTTCATTGTCTTCAAACACAACCAATGTCTTAAGGGCTGCTGGTCCTACGCTAAAAAATGTAAAACCTATTCTTCATGCAGGGGGTACAGAGAAACATTCTATTTATATCCACTTTTCTTATATATATTTAAATTGATTTTAGGTAACACTTAGGTGCAGCAAAAACGAGCTCCTCTTATTATAATTTGTATTTTGAGTTTCAAACGATTTGAAAATTCACGTTATCAATTCAAAGTTCTTTTTTTTTTTTAAAATTAGTAAGTTTAGATATTTTTGATCAGAAATAATAAAATAAATTAAATATATGAGTTGTTGTATGTACATGCATATATGTTTATGTACCTACCTATGCATATGTATGGCTATGTATCGTCCTTGAATTATTTGCGACTACAATGTAGGTAAGGTTAGTGGATAACTTCCAATATTTCTACGTTAAGAATATTAAGTTTCAGTTTTGGAATACTACAATTTGGAAGGTTTAGCAGAGATCTATAGAAATAGCAATAAAAAGCATCACCAAGATTGGGTGTGAAGTAAGGTTGCGTGCTTGGACGTTACTGTTCATCTTATATAAAAATGATAAGACAGAAGTTATTAATGGTGAAAGTGAGCTTCGTCGAAGAAAAATACAAGCCTTAATATTTGCATATAACATCGTTTTCCTCACAGAGACAGTTGAGGGCATGCAGCTTATGATCAACAGATTTGAAGAATACTGTAAGAGTGTGAATCTAACTGCCAACCTAGACAAATCTAAAATGATGGTTCTAAGAAATGGCGGAGGTAGATATTCACGGAGTATCTAGGAGTGTTGATTTCTTCGAACACAAACACAAACTTCAACTGAAACTAGCAGATGCTAAGCGTGCTATCTGTTATGTTGGGACAGTTTTATTCCCAAGAAGTGCGTCTCACACACATCTAAGCAAGCAATATTTCGAGAAACTGTAAGCACACTTCTTTACTATGGAGAAAACTGCAGGCATGGGGATACCGGCCATATGAAACAGTAGACGGAGAAATTTCCCCGTTGTTATATTAGGAGGTTTTTTAGAATACCCAAACTATATGGTATTCCTTCCTATGTATTTGGATAAACTCAAGCTCCATTTCAGCTACATTATGCGTCTTTTGACACAATTCTTCTTCTTTGTTTGGCGCTACAGTCCGGGGTGGACTTGGGCCTCAACCAACAAGCCTCTCCAGCCAGCACGATCTTTCGCCAGCTGCCTCCAGTTGTGCACACCAAGTTGGTTGAGGTCCTTCTCCACTTGTGTGCGCTATCTTGTTCTAGGACGACCTCTTATGCGTTGTCCCAAAGGCTCGGAATCGAAGACTCTTCGGGCCGGAGCTGTGGTGTCAATCCGCTCTACGTGACCTAGCCATCTTAAGCGTTGAATCCGAAGACGCTTCAATAGGTGCATGCCGCTGTACAGCCCGTACAGTTCGTGGTTGAATCTCCTTCTCCAGACGCCATCAATACAAACAGGACCAAAGATCGCACGCAGAACTTTTCTCTCAAAAAGACCAAGAGCTTCTTCATCCGCTTTCAATGGCGTCCATGTCTCTGCGCCATAGAGCAGGACGGGGATGATTAGGGTGTCAAAAAATGTCAACGTGGTGTTTCGAGAAATGGCTCTGTTACTCAATTGCCTCTTGAGCCCAAAGAAACAGCGATTGGCAAGAGTAATTCTGCGCTTGATCTCGGTACTGGTGTTATTGTCCCTGTTTACTGCAGAGCCAAGGTAGACGAAGTCCTTGACTACCTCAAAGTTTCTGCTGTCCATTATGACGCTCTGTCCGAGGCGTCGATGTTGTGCGTCCTTTCGTGATGACAGCATGTACTTTGTTTTGCCCTGGTTAACTGCCAAACCCATTTTAGCCGCTTCCGCTTCAATGCTAGCAAAAGCCTCATTGACAGCTCGCTGTGTTCGTCCAATCACGTCAATGTCGTCCGCGTAGGCAAGCAGTTGAACGGACTTTTGGAAGATCGTGCCTCTGGTGTTGACATTTGAGTTTCGCACGATCTTCTCAAGTATGATGTTGAAGAAATCACATGACAGCGTGTCGCCTTGTCTAAAACCTTTTTTGACATTGAAGGTCTCGGTGAGTTCGTTACCGACCTTGATGGAGCAGCGAGAGTTCTCCATCGTCATCCTGCACAATCTGACGAGTTGGCTGGAATGTCAAAACTAGACATGGCATTGTATAGCTCGTTTCTATGCACGCTGTCATATGCGGCCTTGAAATCGACGAATAGATGGTGGGTGTCGATCTGCATCTCGTGGGTTTTTTCCAGGATCTGCCGCAGTGTGAAAATTTGGTCGATGGTGGACTTTCCCGGCCTGAAACCGCACTGATAAGGACCTATCAGGTTATTGACGAATGGTTTCAGGCGTTCACACAAGACGGCAGAGAGGATCTTGTACGATATGTTAAGGAGACTGATCCCTCGATAGTTGGCGCAGTCAAAAGGGTCTCCTTTCTTGTGGACCGGACAAACGACGCTGAGATTCCACTCATCGGGCATGCTTTCCTCCGACTATATCTTACAGATGAGCTGGTGCATGCGCCCAACCAGATCATCTCCAGCTGCTTTAAACAGTTCCGCGGACAGTCCGTCCGCTCCAGCAGCTTTGTTCGACTTTAGTCTAGATATCGCTATCTTGACCTCGCCTAAGTCGGGGGGACGGAATTCTTGGTCATCCTCGTCCAGATTAAGTGGAACATTCTGCCTGACAGCGGAATTTGTGTCGTCATCGCCGTTTAACAGTCTGCAGAAGTGATTTTTCCAAATTCTCAGCATCGACTGCGATTCTACTACTAGTTGTCCATTTTCATCCCTGCAGGCTTCTGTCCGAGGTCTATACCCTCCGGATAACTGTTTTACCTTTTGGTAAAACTTTCGGACCTCCTTCCTGCCGTAACATCTCTCCATCTCTTCGACCGCGCGCTTCTCGTGCTCTTTCTTTTTCCTTCTGAGAAGCCGGTTCTCTTCCCTTCTCTTCTGCTCGTAGAGCTCACGAACAGCTCTCGTTGTTCCATGCAGGGTTGCCTTGTAGGCCTCCTGTTTGGCTGCATGTGCCTGCCTGCACTCGTCGTCAAACCATGGGTTCTTCTTTGGTGGTGTCGTAAAACCCAGCACATCAGTGGCAGCTTCTTTGATGGCTTCTTGACAACGTTTCCATTCCTGGTCTATTGTGGTTGTAGGCAGGGTCGAACTTTCGGAGAGTTTCAGGGAGACTCGGTCGGCAAAGTTCCTAACGATCGATTGCGATTGTAGATTTCCAACGTCAAAACGAGGTGTCCTGTCTCGACTCCGTATTTCTCTCGATATCCTCATTCTTACCTTGGCTACAACAAGGAAATGATCCGAGTCAATATTGGCTCCTCGGAAAGTTCGGACATCGAGAATATTGGAGGAGTGTCTGACGTCGATCGCAATGTGATCAATCTGGTTGACGGTTGATTGATCAGGTGACCGCCAGATCCCTTTATGGATGTTGAGGTGTGGGAACCGTGTGCTCATTACAGAGAGGTTACGCCCCGAGGCGAAATCCACCAGCCTTAGTCCGTTTCCGGATGTGTTGTCGTGCAGGCTGTGTTTTCCGATAACTTTAGCAAAGATTTCTTCCTTGCCCAGGTGTGCGTTGAGATCTCCTAGAACGATCTTGGTATCATAGCTGGGGCATTGATCGTATGTTCTTTCTAGGAGATCATAGAAATCGTCCTTGCTATTGTCATCCTTCTCCTCTGTCGGGGCGTGGGTGCAAATCAGGCTGATGTTCCCGAGCTTAGCCTTGATGCGGATTGTTATGAGGCGCTCGCTTACATACTTAAAGCTTAAGACTTTTTGCCTAAGTCTGCCTCGAACAACAAAACCACATCCAAATAGGCGCTGCCTTCCTTCCCTGTAGCAGTCGCCGTAGTAGAGGTCGCAGTTTCTCATCCTCTTTTTGCCCGGCCCGTTCCACCGCACTTCCTGGATAGCGGTTATGTCTGCTTTATAGCAGTCTAGGGCCTCCGCTAGTTCATCGGCTGCACGTGGTCTGTTAAGGGACCTCACATTCCACGTGCAGAACCGAAAGTCATTGTCCTTTTTCCGTTTGCAAGGGTCGTCAACAGTAGATTCGTCCGTATCCGAGGCAGGTTGCTGTTTCTGAACTCGTATTTTTTTTACGTAGTCAGGAAGTTAACCTCACGCACAACCTCCAAACTGGGAGGACAGGCCCATTAATTTAACCCTCGGGCAGAGGGTTCGCTGCGTATATTAGTTCACCACACAACGGCTGTTATGATGGCTATCCAGGTGCGCCGCGAGGAGGCTGTACGTCAACTTGACTTATGAACAAGCAGGGATCGCGCTGGCATCCTACCAGGTTGGATGCAGTCAGCAACTTTACCTGTTCACGGAAAAACTTTTGTCATAAATGACGATTAATAAATGCGTACATTGTTTAAAAATTAATCCTGAAAGCCTAATTTTATAATGATGACGCACGATAAGGTTAACCCCTGACGTCCCTTTTCGGAGCATAGTATCGAATGGCGAACTACTCCTAGGTCCCCATACTTTGGTTGGGTGGTTATTTTTTAGTGGGTTGTCATTTGCAGGCAACACCAGATCCTGATTTTAGAGACAAGAATCTTACTCGGATGAGTATTTGCAAGATTTGTATCCCCGTACGAAGTGGCATCGAATGCCTAGAACAGTACATACCGGCTTAAATGGCATTAAGGTCGAATTTCGAAGCTATATGAAGGGGCAGTTAGGATTTCTCGAGTTCCAATCGAACTAACGGCCACTGGTACAATGAAACTCTGTCCGCTTCCAAGTGTTGAAGACAACAAATTCCTTCAAGGCGGTTAGGATGTTGGTGCGATTTGACGTGATTTGCTGAATGATATCCCTGTAACCCATTGGCTCATAGATGTCGGTAAATTAGAGAGGATGTAGCAAAAATTTGCAAACATTTTGTTGCCTAAAATGAAATCAGCATCGAAGTAATAAGAGGATCTGAATTATAACACATATGAAGCAGTATTTAATTTCTTGAGTCATCCAAAAATATCATGTCAATGAAAAGGAATAGTGAAAAAGCTTATATCATTGTCTATGTATATCTAAGTACCACCGTGAAATATTAGGTGGAGTAAAAAGAAATCCATTATTTTTCCAACATATTGAATTTGTAATCTATATCTCTATAAACATTGCAAACAAACAACAGTTTTGAAACATAACATTACTCGATAAGATATTTATAGTAAGCATTGGTTTGGGGTGTTTTCATAAACGTAAGTCTAGCAAAGGTCTGCGTCAGACATGTTAATTATTGCAGATTGACGATCGTACTAACTTAGGTGAGCCGCAGTACCTACTGCTCGTAAACATCAATAAGTCATCGATGTCGGGCAGCTGTCGAAGGCTCCGTATTGCAAAATGGCCATACAAAACAGAATTGATATGGAGGCAGGGTTTAACGCCGGCAAGAAGAAACAAATTTCATTGTGGAGGACAGACAATGAAGACAACAAGTCCATTTTCGGAGCTAGATGTTCTGGACATTAAGAAAAAACTTGAAAACTTAATGACTACCTATAAACGGATACAAAAATCGTAATAACAAATCAGTTCGAGAAGCAACGATTTAGGAGTTTTCTTGGGACATTTGATGAAGACTACGTTGGAAGACAGAGTGTATCTACTCCACTTTGTTCAAGCTCGTCATTTCAAAATAATGAACATAATGAATTTGCTGAGGACGAAAGCGTTTTCGAAACACAAACCAAAAGAAAACGCACGGAAGAAGAACTCCTTGATTTTTTAAAGAAGGAAGCAGACCGAGAACTTATTGCAATCGAAAAACAAATATTGAAAGCTAAACTCGAACCTTCCAGAATTATTAACTCAATCAAATTGAAAGAAACGTACGGTTCCTCATGCAACATTTGTACACCTGATTTTTTATACTTGAATTATTTTAAGCCTGATTTTATGAATTAATTAGTTTTATATTGTTTATGTTTTTCGTTTTTGAAATAAAATACAATTTTTAAGTTAAATTCATTGTTTTATTAATACTTTATGAACAAAATAGCATAGCAATATGATTTCTCTTTTGTTTTGCTTCTTCGTTTATGCTTGAGTTGTTTTGGGTATTCTCATTCCGCTTGTGCTCATCAGATTCAGTGCTCAACATTTGAATAATGGTATCCTCTCCTAGTCCGTCTATCTCTTATATAATATTGTGTAAGATGATGCAAGCCATCACAATACATTTTAATTATTTCATGTATTTTATGTAAACTTGTTTTAGAATTCTGAACGTTTGTTTTAATCTACCAAACGCCCGTTCAATACAGACCCTGGTGGAACTATGAATAAAATTGTATTTTCTTTCCATAGTAGAAAGATATCCATTGTCCCGTTAGGGGACAAGACTACTACATCCTACTACATCCTCCGAATTGACACTTAACTTCTTCCCGATTGGACTGCTTTTCCGAACACTTCCCGGAAAACCGAAAACAACATAGATTAATTTTAGGTTACTATCACAAATTGCTTTTGAATTATAAGATTTATTTAGTAACTTCTAAGTGACTACATAAGTAAAGTTTACCTCAAGATCGATTGAACACATTCCTTTTCTATTGTAGTAGCTTACTTTATCACAAGAAGGAGGAGGGAAGGGAATGTGGCTCCAGTCCACACAACCGACTACCCATACATCCGTATCCCGACCCACAATACTTTTTAAAACTTTATTCCTCTTTTTTGTTCGAGAAATGTTTGTTGCAATTATGTTATGTTTTTTTCCGCCAGTAACTCAATAATCAAATTCCAAATCATTTGTTTCGCCGCCATTTCTAACGTTTATGAACACTCAGGACTGATGACAATTGTACTAAAGCAGGCCTGCAGACATTCTGCAGCGTATGTGTGTTCAAAAACGCATGGGAAAAGAAATTCTTTTGTACTAACGGAGATATCCGACGTTTATGAAAACACACTCGCTCTCAAAGATCGAGAGAACCGGGATAACGCCAGTGCCCGTGAACCCGAACAAATCCGTTGGTCTTCCTAGCGGAAGTAATGGTGAATAGTATATTTACGGATAGCCAGCAATTACAAGAAATCCCCAAAGCAAAGCTGACGAACTAATTAAAATCGCTAGGTGACAGCCCAATAACAACTATGCACAGAAAATCATTGTCAGATGGTTGACAGACATCACTTGTCGAACCTTAAACCAAAACCGGTCAAAGTACTAGTACACACAAAAAAAAACTGGCTGGCTCTCATAATCACTGCAAGTCTCTCCCCAATTTGAAACACCCACCTAGTGGTACAATGTCAGGGAGTTACTCTTTATTCGGACATATATTCTAAACAATTGTATAGTGTAAAGGATGTCATCGCTTTGGCATAGGAAAGCTATTGTGTTAAAACAGGACGACACACACACCGATAGTTACTCGCCAACAGCTCCGGGAGCTTGGTTGAGGGATCTAAGGCATCCACCTGGTAGTCTTGACCTAACACTAAGCTATTTCCACCTGTCCCTGTTCATGGCGAACGCATTTGCTAATGAATTGTCCGCCTTTAGAAACGCTTGCGAAACAAGCGTCGATAGTAGCGACGGAGGCTTTTACTTTTACAAGAAGAGTCCAACAAAACGGTAGGGTAGGGTAGGGAAGTCGACCACTCCAGTGGTAGATGATGATTATGACTGGACCAGATTTAAAAATCATTTTAACTTTGCTTTCACTGGTACTCGAACCGGGGACCTCACTAACCAGGGCAGGCACTGAGCCAACTGCGACATCCAGTCGTCTTTTTACTATGCCTTAAACGGCCTACTACGGCAAAAATGATAGATTTCAATGTACTACAAATTATATTATGATAAGCAAATATAAAATTCATATAAAAAACACTTTATTTAAAAATTGAATACATCATCTGCGAATAACCTGGAAATGACATCACAGAAAATGCAACTTTATTTGAAAAAGGCAGACATTCAAGAAAGTGGAGAAATTGATTGCTCCATGTATGCGCTTGATGCGCTTGTAATGTGCTGTGGAGACAATAATAGAAAACAGAAGAATCTGAAGAGGCATTCGCCGGGAAAAAAAACCAAGCGAAGACGATAATATTGTAAATTATATCGATAGTACTAAATTCAATTGTTAAATCTTTTATTTCTCAGATATCGAAACACTTAATTTGTCAAACACAAAATGTAAGCAATGCTGAGTATTTACCAAAAAAAACATGGCTCTAAAAATAGTTGAAAATGATGCCCCCAATATAGCTAATCAAAAATTAATGAAGCACATATACTATCCCTCTAACAAGGAAAAATCGGATATTGGAACAATTGATGTTTTTTGTGTAGGGATTTCTTCGAAAACGAAAAGGTATTCATTTTTATTTTGAACATACTCACACAAACTGCAAAATTTTTTTCTAGAACTAATGTTTATTATGGACTGAAAACAGGTTCTTTATTGACTGTCCCATCATTGTTTGATATATGCATTCATGTACTGCAGAAGAATATTGATGGTAAATACTCTAAAATTGCACTTAATTTTTTTATATCGCATTAGATTACAGCTCTAGAGTTTACTGGAGGAGTACCATTCGATGTCCTCCGACCAGTGCTTGAGTGTCCGTCTCCACAACAGTTGCTAGCAGTTGAAAATTGTAATTCTTATTTATTGGAAGATACTGATATTTTGTGGGAACAGCATGTGAAACGAAATTTTCGTAAAATTACCAAACAGGAGGACTAAACTTGGCGGGAAATGTTTTTGGTATATTATTTAAATCGAATGTCTATAATGTCTAAAATTATTATAAAAAAAAAAAAATGTCTGCAGAGATGTGAGGATGAAAATGAATATAGGTTAAGCATTTTAACTACAAAAATTAAAAAAGCACAAAGAAAATTGCATTTCCAGTACCAAAAACTCGTTTAGCATACGTCGATCATGTGGCCGCCACGAAATATTCGAAGAAACATGCATACTTGATCTTGAAAGTAATGTAATAACTAAAATTACTTAAATTGCAGTCATTGGCAATCTGATGATATATTACGGGATTCGTAAAACATTTTTGGATCAACGGACTTAATTGGCGACTTCAACGAGAGAATAGGCTTGGCCCAAAATAACCCTTCCATAGGTATGGTAACGACATAGCTGCATTTTAATCTCAAGTCTAAAGAAGAATCTAATGATCCTAAGGGTGATAACATCTTGGAGTTATCAGATGCCTTTGACTGTATAGTGCTGAATGGAATCTGCGCCGGAGACTCTCTGGGTGAATTCGCTTTTATACGATGTTGTACGAGTTCGGTTGCCGACTATTGTCTTGTTTCTGTAAACTGGTTAACACATTTTAGTGATATTCGTGTGGCAACTAAGACCTTCTCTGATCATATGCTCTTAGAAATACTGTCTAAAATGTCTGGCAGCGGAGAAGAAGCTACTACACAGGTAGCCCCAATTCCAAAAATGTTATGGAGGATTAGTTATGCGGTGATTTTTTCGTCGGAATTTAAACATAGATATTGATTTTATAAGGGTTTTGGATGGGGCTATTCAAAATATCATAGTCGAGAAATTAACAAACAAACTCACAGAATCAACCAAATTAAACAAAGGTGGTTCGATGATGAATGCAGGAAAGCGAGAGATATTTCTTTGCATATTTACGACATTTTCGGAAAGTAATAATAGCTTAATTTTAGCAATGTATGCAAACAGAAGAAGAGTAAAAGACGTATGTCTCTTAAGAAAAATGTCAACGCAGCCAGAACACCGGCAGAGTGTTAAAGTTATTGAAAGCAGTTCAAGTAGTTATTGGGAATTGTATTGCCTTCCTGTAGAACAGCTCAAATCACACTTCATGCAACTTCTTAACGCCGAACTTTTCGCATCGCCAATTCGAAGGACGAAGAACTGGACTCGCGAATACTTGAGATAGAAGAGGTTCAAGAAACTACTCACAATAACCTTCAACAGAATTATTGAAAGAGCGGAAGTACCTGATACATTCCTGGAAACATTCATATATCCCCTTTACAAAAAAGCTAATTATATAGGTATATCGTTCCTAAATACAGCGGCCAACCTTTTTCATCCATTCTATGTAAAAGGTTTATTCAGTCGGTGGGAAGGAATCAGATTTTGCACGAGTCCCAAGCTGGTTTCAGGGGAGACCACTCATATTTTCATCACTATAACAAATTTAGCAGAGATCTATAGAAATAGCAATAAAAAGTCTCGCTGAAGATCTAAAAAAACAGTAAGTGTAAAGAAAGGTCTCGTGCTTAGACGCTACTATATTGTATATAAATGATATCACAGAAGTTATTAAAGGTAGAATTGAGCGTAAGAAGTGGCGTCGAATGCATAGAACATTGCATCCTGGCTTCAATTGGATTTTTCTCGAATTTTGAAGCTATATGAAGGTACAGATGGGATTTTTCGACTTGCCATCGAACTAACGACCACTGGTACAGTGAAACGAGCACAGTGAACTGTGTCCGTTTCCAAGTATTGAAGACACCAAATTCCTTTAAGGCAGAGAAGATGTTAGGGCGACTCGACGTGTTTTGCTGTATGATATTCCTGTAACCAATTCCCGAATAGATGGCGGTAAATTTGAGAGGATGAAGCAACAATTAAGTTAAACTTGATTTTGTATTCAAGTGACACTTTTAATAAAAGGATCTAAAATTAAAACACATATGAAGCGAAATCTTTAATTTCTAGTAAAAAATCGTATTAAAAATTATTCAATACTAATGAATTCATTGTCATATGTGTATCTAAGTACCACCGTGAAATATTAGGTGGAGTAAAAAGAAATCCATTTTCCAACAGATTGATTTTGTAATCCACATCTCGCTTTTTTTTTCGTTTTATCGCTTACCGGTTCAAGTAAATGTATTATAGCCTATACTTATGTTCCTGGCCGTACTTGCTCTCCTTTATGTGAGCACGTCATTGCTTGTGGTGACTTTAATGCGGATATTCTCAAAAATGATTCCAGGGCCTTCCACGTTAAAGACTCTGCACTATCTCTGGGACTTGATTCTATTTCTGATCATGACCTTATCTTTAAATACCTACAATGTGAGCTTTAACCACGTAGCTGTTCCTGTGAGCTTTACATATAGATACTATCAGTTCATAAACACTAGCTCCCTCCAAGCTGCGGCTCTATCTGCACCCTGGTATCCTTGTCGTCTACACCCTGACGCTAATGAAAAATCTGCAAATTTTTAGAAATAATTCTCGAATTATTTAACCCGTTTTCAAATTCAAAACTGTAAACGTTCATATCAATTGTTGCCCCTGGTTGCGCCGTAATAGACTATATAGCTGTAATTGTAAGTAATATAAAAAGAAATTACTTTGCTTCTAAGTTAAATACCATGCTTCCTCCGAGGAAAGTCTGGAATAACTTACGTCAAATTGGGGTATCTGGTAACAAAAATACTAGTAAATGTGAAGTTGATCCTCACGAACTTAACAACTTCTTAGTAATTCGTAGCACAAATGAGGAGCGTTCTTTTAATCTTACGGATCGATTTTACAACCTGATTTAGGACAATTTAGAGTTGAGACAGTTACTGAAATTGAAGTTGAGAGACATCAGATCAAATGCTATTGGGGAGGATTTGCGATTTATTAAGATGACCCTGCCTTTTATCGTCTCCCACCTGACCCATATTTTAAATCACTGTATCGCAACATCCACTTTTCCTTGTTCCTGAAAAATAGCGCGGGTATTACCGATCTCCAACGGCACCAATTCATCATGTGAGGCGGATTTTAACCCAATTAGTATTTGTCCATGTTTCTCAAAACTCTTGCCAAGCAACTTCTTGACTACCTGTCTTGCAACAAGGTACTCTATATAGCACAATCCGGTTTCAGAGCTAACCACAGTACCTCTACAGCTATGGTCATCATCTTAGAGGACATCCGGCAAAACTACGATAAAGGATGTGTTACTCTACTCTGTATTTTTAATTTCTCTAAGGCCTTTGGCAAAATTAATCATGAAATACTTTGTTGGAAGCTAAAAAATCTTTTTTCATTTGGTGACAGTACAGTGCTTTGATTGTGAGTGATTGTTTTCTGATAGATTTCAAAGAGTAGTCAACTGTGATGCTTTCTCAGCACTTCTGCAATTAAAACAGGGCGTCTCTCAAAGATCAATTCTAGCGCCCATTCTTTTATTATTTATATAATTTTTATATATTTTATATATAATAAATATTAATAATTAATATTATTAATATTTATTATTTGTATGCAGACGATGTCCAAATGTATACAACTAGTCACAATAATAATGTATTTGACCTTTCGAATGCTAGCAATTATGAATTGGATGGAATCTATCATTGGTCTATTAACAATGGGTTCAATTTGAATCCAAAACTTCGCAGCTTATTGGTATCTCCAAAACAAATAAAAATGTGAGCGCCCTGCCATGTGTTTTCACATGTTAATACAAAAAGAAGTTGGTATGGAGACAGAAGAAAAAAAGGAGAAAACAATTCATTGTGTTGGACAGTTCTGCCCAAAATGAAGACAACAGATTTTGAAATGACTATAAACGAATAGAAAAGCGTAATAACGAATCAGGGCGAGAAGCAACGATTTGGGAGTTTTTTGGGATATTTGATGAAGCCTTCGTTGAAGAAAATGAATCTGCTGAGGACGAAAGCGTTTTCGAAACACAAACCAAAAGAAAACGATTTTTTAAAGAATGAAGCAGAAAGAGATGACTTAAAGCACCAAGAGCTTATTGCAATCGAAAAATAAATAATGGAAATTTAAGAACGCAGATTGGAGCTAATCGGGACCATTTAAGAATTATTAACTCAATCAAATTAAAATAATTATTTTAAGCCTGATTTTATGAATTAATTAGTTTTATATCGTTTATGTTTTTTGTTTTTGAAATGAAAAACATTTTAAAGTTATATTAACTGTTTTATTAATGCTTTATGAACAAAATAGCATAGCAAAGTGATTTCTCTTTTGTTTTGCTTCTTCGTTTGTGTTTGAGTTGGTTTGGCTATTCTCATTCCGCTTGTGCTCATCAATTTCAGTGTTCAATATTTGAATAACGGTATCCTCTCCTAGTCCGCCTTTCTCTAGTATAATATTGTGTAAGACGATGCAAGCCATAACTATAAAATTTAAATATTTCAGGTCTTTTACGTCAACATGTTTTAGAATTCTAAACTCTTGTATTAATCTACCAGACGCCTGTTTAATTCATACTCTGGTGCAACTACGAATAAAATTGGATTTTCTTTCCATAGAAGTAAGTGGATACGCTGAATCACCTAAAATATGACCTTAGCCTACTACATCCACCGAATTAGTCCGTAACGTCTATTGGACTGCTTTCCCAAACGTTAGCTAAATGACAGCTTCCTGGAAAACCGAAAAAACATAGAGGAATTTTTGGTTACTATCACAAATTGCATTTGAATTATAGGATTTATTTAGTAACTTTTAATTAAATAGATAAGTGACGTTTACCTGAAGATTGATTGAACATATTATTTTTCTATTGTAGTAGCTTACTGTATCACAAGAAGGAGCAAGGTTGGGAATGTTGTTCCCGTCCACACAACCGACTACATAAGGAATTGGATTTATGCATAGATTCTGGAAGCCTTACACGAGTTTTTTGCTTTCGTTGGTATTTGAAGGCCATTTTATAAATTTCAGCCTCAACTGATACAAAAGTTGACGAGCCGTTGGCTAGTTTCGAGATCGTTAGAGACAAAGCGATTTTTAATGCTACTACAACAATGCTTTTTTCCATAAAATGTTTAACTCTGTGTGCCGCAAGGACACTAGCAATTATTACTATACCGCCGATTCCCAAATAGCAAAACAGAGGGAATATATATTAAATATTACATAATATTTCCTGAAAGGAATCCCGGATGTACGGATTAATTTGTTGGTCTACTACTAGGCGCAACATAAACGCGAGAAAGAATAAGATACTGTCGGAAGAAAAGAGACAACAAGAGTTTGGATTCAGTTCTTAATATTTGATGTCTAATTACATCACTTAGGTTTCGTCGACTACATTTTTCTGGGTTTTCTCCTCACTACGAAGCCTTTCATCATCCATCGATCGGTTACGACGGTTGACCGTTGCTGCTACTTGATTGTTGGTCACCGCTAGTTCTTCAGTGTGTACCAATGCCCCTTGTACATGTATTGTTCTTGTGGTAGTAAGGAGGCCGTCTCTTTTGCATTTTTCTTCAATTTCGTGGGTGGGCATTGTTCGTTGACCTATGGTTATAGCTCCTCCCCAAACAGCTGATGCGTTTAATGCGGTGGTCATTATTTAAATGCAATCTTGCCGCCGGGACTTGCACTTGACTTTTCTGCATTAACATCCCCCGCGCTGATTATGTTTTGTTGCGGGTCAATATCTTGCCCCACCCCGCGGGATGTTCCATCAATCCATTTTTATCCCAGGAAGTACTTCAATTCTTCATGACTCAATTATATGGGATGTCAGTCTATTGTTCTTCCTGTGATAATGTTTCGTCCATCTGCTCCAGGATACGTTTCCTTCAAAGTCGCCAAAGAGTAGGCGGAGTCCGCTAGTCGATTAGCAAAACGAGACCGCCAGCAGCGTTTTCCTGCTGGGCTGTTTGCCACTTTGGCCTTTTTTGCAGTCGAAGAAGATATTCGGCTTTCAAATTCATCCAAAAGTCTTGGTGTACTTTCTGCAACAATTGCCATCTGTACAAATATACCTTCCTTAAAATAAATTCTTTTCGGGTACTGTGTGTAGTGGTGCCCTTATAAGAAAGTGACCGGGCGTCAAAGTCGACAGATCGTCTATGTCGTCTGTGACTGCACATAGAGGTCGCGAGTTCAACAAGGCTTCTATTTGGGCCAATATCGTCACATACTCTTCAAAAGTCAGTGTATAGTGCATGATGACTAGTTTTAAATGAAATTGCATTGACCTTACTCCTGCCTCCCATAGTCCCCAAAATGTGTAGCAGCAGGGGGGTTGAAGTGCCAATGTCCTCAGTCAAGTGTTTTGCCAACTCTGTCTTCTCCTTCATCATATCTCGAGCAGCTCCTTGAAAGTTAGTGCCGAAATCACAATCACAAATTCGCGCAAATTCCACGACGCGCGGCGAATCGTTTGAAAGCTGCTACGAAGGCAGCCGTACTATAGTCGTTCACCAACTCCAAATGCACTGCCTTAGTGCAAAATCACACAAAGATGGCTATGTACGCTTTACATATTTTACTGCATCGGCCTTTCCATGCCTTCAGTTGTACGGGCATAGTATAATCGACTCTGCATTCTCCAAACGACCGCTTGGGGACTGGCTTGGGGACTGGTTGGTTGTTTGTTACCCGTGAAACTTCTTCCGCAAAGACCTGCTTCTGTATCCAGATCCCGTTTCACCTCGACTAATTCTTCTACAGATAGCGAACCATTGTTTTTTACCGAAAGTTATCGTCGATCATTGTTACTATTTCTAACATACTGGCTGGCTCTCTGCGGGCTCTCTAAGCTAAACATAATCTTATCCTATGTCTTTCGACTTAAACTGAAAACTCATATGATTAAAGACTAATTACCTTAACTGGACATTTAAGTATTAAGACAAATTTTGTTATTTTTTCTTTTTCTTTCTATTGCTTTCTATTTACGGCCATAGGTTGCATCTAGTAGATTTCCATCTGATTTGCTGCAAGACAGTGACTCCCCTATTCGGGGATTCGTACTGTTAATCGCTCAGGCAGTATGACCTCGATTCAACTTCAGCAGAAAATTGTCCACTCTTATCAGGTTTGCCCTGTTGTATAAGACCTGATTGGAATAGATTTTTCTGTACTGGGACTCTGGACTTCGATAAACGCGAAGGCAAGTCCTCAGACAAGCCCTCTCGAACAACCGAATCTTTTCCATCAAGCTTGCACTCACATTGAACGACACGGGACAGCCATAGGTGAGCATCGGCAGGATGATGGCCATGTAGCAGATAACCTTCACCCTCGCATCGAGTTGGCTGTTGCAAAACAGTCTCTTTGTAGAGCAAAAGCGCCTCAACACCTTCTAACCATACGATGTCAAAGGCCTTCTCCAGGTAAATCAAGCAGGCACCCGTACATTGTTTCTGGCTCTTGTGTATAGTGTTATGCCCCGCTTTGAAACCGATTTGGTTATCCGGAATTATATGTTTGTCCTCAGTCCTGTTAATCCGAGCTCTATTTATCACCTTCTCGAATACCTTGCTGATGTTCGGAAGAAGACTAATTGACCGGAGGTTGCAAATTCATACTGACTTCTGATCTGTCTTCAATATGAACGGGGGATGAACCCCTTCGTCGGCGATGACATTATCTGCCATGTTATCATCATTGAACACGACCAAGCCAGTGTTCTCAGATCGCCATTGTTGCAGATTTTCACGAAGAAGCGTGTTGTTAACCAGTACGCGGTTCTCCAGGTCGTGGTTCCGGCGAACACTCTCGTTCACCTTGTACACTTCCTGAAAGACCGCGCCAAGTACTTCCACTTTTTCATGTGGATCTTCGACCATAAAGAAGTTATCGTCGAGTATGGCCGTGTCTGGACCAATACCTGCTGTAGTCAGTATTTGTTCAATGCCCGTCGTTCTGGGGAGCTTAAGACACAGAAGATAGCTTTGCTTATTGCTACAAAACAATTTATTTATCTGCGAGAGCATGCTCGGTTTGTTGGATCTTACAGTCCGAATTTTATTGTCCCAATACAGGTTGGCAGAAAGTCTGTAATTCTGTGCAATCAATGTTTGAATGTTTTTGATGAGCGATTTCAGTGTCCTAACATCCTCGTCTCGTCTGTCAGTAAACCGTCTGTACAAGGTTTTAATTTTTGACAGGAGTTTCCTTTTCGTTGGTAAAGTGCGTCGATTGTCGCATTGCGATACAAGTTCTTGTTGTCTGGGAGTTTATACCGAGGTATAGTACTGTCCATACGGTATGTGGAGCAGTCGTTCACAGACCGTGCTACAGTACACACGTGTTCCGATTTAATAAAGCCAAGCAGTAAACTAACAAAGTGAAGTAGTGCAAGTAACAAGTAGATCCGCAACAAGAGCGTGGTCAAGAGCGTAGAACTCAGAGCTCAGTCGCTCTCCGGCATTCAAAGCGAGTGGACGTGTAAGTGAAACAAAACAAAATCATTCTCAGCAATAAAAATCACATCAGTGCGTGAAGTGCAATTCCGAAGCAAGGTTCAGCAAGAAGCCTGTGGCCTAGTACATAGTGTGCATACCCCAGTCGCTCTCCGGCATTCAAAGCGAGCGGACGTGTAAGTGAAACAAAACAAAATCATTTTCAGCAATAAAAATCACATCAGTGCGTGAAGTGCAATTCCGAAGCAAGCATCCGCAATAAGCCTGTGGCCTAGTACGTAGTGTGCATACCCCCGAGTCGCTCTCCGGCATTCAAAGCGAGTGGACGTGTAAGTGAAACAAAACAAAATCATTCTCAGCAATAAAAATCACATCAGTGCGTGAAGTGCAATTCCGAAGCAAGGATCCGCAAGAAGCCTGTGGCCTAGTACATAGTGTGCATACCCCAGGTGTGGGAGGCCCCGGTTCAAATACCGAGGGTGGGATAGTGACAGAGACACGTAATTCTTTTTTTAAAAAATAACAATAAAGGCAAACAGTGTAGTGAGAAGGGAGAATGAGGCCGAGAGGGTGGCCTGAGGGCAGAGGTGGATCGACGCGTGGCACATCAGGCCACAGCGCTGGCCAACCAGAAGATGATGCTGGCTTCTCGACCGATGCCAGCTCATCACGCCACTCTAGAGATGGCGAAAGCGAGAGGGGGAAGAGAAGGAGGCCCCTTCACCCCGCACCTAACCTGGTCCAGAGATCGAAGGCGAAGAAGACCACGCCATCGACCGTCACGTCACCAGCTAAATCAACGGGTGACGAAATAGCTGCAATATACACGGCAGCAACAACAACAGCGACAACAGCTGCACCAACCACAGTAGCGGCAACAACGTCCAAAGCTGCGCTAGCAGCACTAGCATCGGCCACAACGGCAGCTGCAACAATAACAACAGCAGAGAAGACGGCGGCTAGCTTACCAACAACATCAGCACCAGCAGCGCCGCCTTCAGCAACGGCGGCTACACTAGCCGACTCGATTATATACGAGTCGGCAGAAGGAGAAGGGAGATACCTGGGCCTGGGGAACAGGTACCAGGCCTTCTCCGCCAACGAAGAGGATGAAGAGCTGGAGGCTGAGCAAAGTCTCTCACGAATCGAGAGCCGCCAGCTCCAACTCAGCGTGAAGAAACGCAAAATAGAGCAGCAGGAGGCGGAACTGGCAGCCGTCGTCCAAGTAATGAAGGAGAAGTTGGCAGCGCACAAAGCGGCTCAGGCGGCTGCACGGCTGCGACAACAAGCCGTACAGTCGCAAAAACAGCTGGACAGCCAATGCCAGCAAAAGCAACAACAACAATCACCAGACATACCACAGGCGCTGCTAAAAGGCACCCAGCAGTCGCCAAAAAAACGCAGGGTCAACAGCAGCAGCAGCAGAAACATCAGCAACAACAACAGCAGCAGCAGAAACATTAGAAACAACAACAGCAGCAGCAAGCGAAAAAGCAGCAGCAACAAACACAACCTACGAAAACCAGATGCCCTCCTATAAACATCTTCGGTGCGGAGACCAAGGATCTCCAAAATCTATGTAAGTGGGCTGTAATACACTTAGACAAATTAGATGTCCCATACGAGATAAAGTATAGAATGCCCCTCAGGCACACCGTGTACTGCCACTATATGGCAGTGCACGAATTAATTAGGCAGGCGTTGGAGAAGGCGGGGAATGAGTACTACACGTACACCCCGAAAGGAGAAAAACTCCAGACTCTGATCCTTAAGAGCGTAGATCCTTCTACGGATCCGGAGGAAATCCTCGCTGTGCTGCGCCAGGCGCAGAGCGACGATCTCCGCATAGTAGGAGTTAAGCCGTTTGTCACTGCGGTGGCACGAAGGGAGAATAGGCGTTTGCCTATGTTCCTGGTCCAGATAACTCCCGATAGCAACAAAGAGCTCCTCAAGCGAATTAAACACTTGGGGACTGTTGTCATTAAGTGGGAGACATTAAAAAAAAGTAAGCACACGATGCAGTGTGCTAGATGCCAGAGGTTCGGGCATGCCGCGGCGAACTGCAAGATGGAGTTCCGCTGCGTGAAATGCGCCAAGAACCACAGTAGTGGAGAATGTCCTCTAGGAAAGTACCAAGTCGAGGACAGGAGCACCCTCAAATGTGCTTTATGTAGGACTAACGGGCACCCCGCTAGTTATAGGGGCTGCCCAAAAGTGCAAGAACTCAAAAACAAGTTCGAAAGAGGGACACCAAAAACGGTGGCAGCAAAGCCAGTGCCTCGCGTTCCAGCCACCGCTGTTACGCCTGCCATCTCCTATGCCCAAATGGCGTCAGGTAGAAGACCGGCACAACAGACAGTGCCAAAGGCGGTCACGGTCCCAGTGATCCGGCAGCCGGAGGCAAATACTGATCTGAGCTCCATCCTGCTGGCTATACAGGCACAGATGGCTCAGATGCAAAAATGCATTGCTGAACAAGCAGAGCGGACTGCTCGCTTAGAACAGCAGTTCCTTCAACAGGCAGCCAGAATAGATGTCATCTACTCCAGACTGTCTGGCGAACAAGCCACAACGGCCCCAATATAATGGCTGCACGCGCAGCTGACGACCTTAAGATCCTTGCGATAAATGTCAATTCACTAATAGGGACCAACAGGAAACTTTCCTTCGGCCAACCGTTGAGAGACCACAATCCTGATGTGATAATGGTTAGCGAAACTAAGCTTAACCAAAAGCACACCCTCAGGTATAATAATTACAATATTATTCGGAGAGACCGCACCCATAATGGAGGCGGAGTCGCTCTTTTAGTTAAAAAAACTATTGATCATAATATCATGTATAGCAATGAAGCGCGTAGGTTTCGTTTGCTAGAGACGTGTATCGCACGCATTCCACTCTCTGGTGGTAAGCGATTGTACGTGATCACTCTCTATGCACCGGATAATAACAATCTCGAACATAATTTCATTCCAGAGCTCGAAACTCTCTTCACTTGTCTCCGACTGAGCTCGGAAGATACTTATTATATCATTGCAGGAGATTCCAACTCCAGACATCAAGATTGGGGATGCAATAGGAATTGCGCACGGGGGATCGCCTTGAACAACTGGTTGATTGGGCATGATGAGTTGAGGGCTGATTTGCTTGCAACCGAAATACCTTCATTTCCCAGAAGCGGGAATTATCTGGATCTACTATTGATTGACAGACGACTGACAATACAGGGTGTAGACACAAGCACACGGAATTGTTTAACCGCGATTGAGTACGATAGTGATCATCTTGCTTTCTCAGCGGTTATTCAACTCCCGAACGAGGTGGTTGATCTGGCGGAATATGTCCAGCGAAATCCTTATAATTACAATAAGGCTCGCTGGCCACGTTTCTCCAGGGCTTTAACCATGGAACTCCGGTCGAGTGCGATCAATCCGCCAAAGAACAGAAACCTATCGAACGAGGAGGTTGATGGGTACCTCAAACAAATGGACGACGCCATAGTGCGTACAATGGACAGAACAATACCGAAGATTGTGCCGACCGAGGACTGCGATGTCTATCGGAATGCCACCATCGACGCACTTCACGTGCACAAAAGTAGACTGCTGTCTAGACTCAAACTCTTGCACAGACGATTTGCAGATCCGAGAAGTCCGGAAGTCAGATCTCTGAAGTCAGAGATCAAAAACCTCCAACAACTAATAAAAATAAATTATAATCTTGCCATAAGCTTGCATTGGGGCAATAAAATCCGGGCTGTACGATCCAACAACCCGGGTATGTTCCCGCAAGTAAATAAATTATTCAGGAGGAAAGATAAAAATGACATTCCAATCGTCCGACTTCCGAGAAAACACGACAACGCACAACTACTGACATCAGTTGATATAGATCCAGGTGAGTCCGTGCTAGATAACGAATTCTTCGTGGTCGAAGATCCCCAAGAGAAGGTTAATACCATAGGCGCTGTTTTCGAGAAAGTGTATAAGGTCAACGAAGTCAGACGGACAAATCACGATCTAGAGAACAGAGCCTTGGTAAATCACTTCTATCTCCGTGAGGAGATCAGTCGATGGCGATCTGAGAATCCTGGTTTCACCAGATTCGATGACGTAAATATGGCAAATAATCCCATCGCCAACGATGTAAATCACATCGTGATCACTCAGGAAGATCTCCAAGGGGTCTTTAAAGCCATTAAGAACAAGAAATCGGCTGGGACAGATGGTATCCCGAACATCGTGCTCAAGCATCTCCCTCCGGCGGCAGTGGAAAATTACACTACACTGTTCAACAATGCGCTAAGTAATGCACATTACCCGGCACATTGGAAGACAGCTGTAGTGCAACCAATCCCTAAACGGGATAAAGACAAAAGCATTCCGTCTAATCTTCGGTCGATAAGTCTTCTTCCTTGCATCAGCAAGGCTTTTGAAAAGATTGTCATTAGAGCTCTGCAGACATGGGTCGAGGACAACAATATTCTGCCGGACAACCAGTTTGGATTTAGGGCAGGGCATTCGACAGTGCATGCTGCTGCAAAGTTGGTTTCCGACATACAATGGAATTTGAATAAAAATCAATGTACGGGTGCCTGTCTGTTCGACTTGGAAAAGGCATTTGATACCGTTTGGTTAGAAGGCCTTTTCCTTAAGTTGGTCAGACTTAGGCTAAACAAACCATTGCTATACATGATTTATGATATGATAACAGGTAGGAAGTTCGTCGTGAAATGTGGCGGCGTAACTTCAAGTAGAGTATTTAGTGTAGAAAACGGTCTACAACAGGGGGCTGTAGGATCCCCATTATTGTTTGCCATATTTACTGCAGATCTTCTAAGGTCTATGCCGCACCTAATCGCGTATGCCGATGACCTAGTGGCTTACAGATCAGCACCGAAGGTAGTAGTCATAAACACCCTGTTGCAACGGGATGCAAAAAAAATAACTGAATTTTGTTATGACTGGAAGTTGCTTATCAACTTCCTGAAATGTGAAACTATTCTTTTCCGTGCCCCGGTGCACAGGGCTTCAAGTGATACGCGTAAGAACTGGAAAGAGTTTTGCATTGTTGGCCATCGGGGCCAGCCATTAATCGTGAAAAGTGTAGTCAGATATCTCGGCATTTGGTTGGATAATTTTCTGTATTTTCACAAACATATAGAAAGGACTCTAGCTAATGCTAGAAAAGCCTTCGCTGTGGCAAGGGGGTTGTTTTACAGCAGCCAACTTGATACCAGGGTGAAAGTGATCTGCTACATGGCCCTTATACGGCCGATCATGGTGTATGGTTGTCCCCTATGGTTCGGTGTGAGCCCTTCCCAGATGGAAAAGATGAGGGTGTTCGAGAGACGATGTCTTAGGACCTGTCTCCGGTTGTATCGGACACCTGAGTCCGAGTACAAGAAGTACTATCCCAACGAAGTCCTGTACAACAGGGCTAACGTGAAAAGAATAGACAATTTTATAATTTCTTTAACACGACGACACATTGCAATGTGTATGATGTCTACCAACAGTCTGATCTTCGGGGCTTATTACCCGAACTTTATGTATCATGAGAGGGTACGCCACACCGGCTTTATTCCACCTGAGGCTTTTCTCTATTTAGATTCGTTAAATCTGATTCAGGACATGAGTGGATGTCCTATAATCTTCCACGCTGTACGCCGAACAGTTGACAGGCGACTCCTCTATGAATCGGATATCGCTCGTGAACACGAAGATCAACTCCGGTTCAGTAGAGCGATCCCCGCTCGAGATAGGAGAGAGAGTGCAAAGGAGCGGCACTTCTTTTGGTGGTTACACCAGAACCAGTCTCCGCCTTTGACAGCACCATTAATGTGATAGTCGGTCTGTTGAACAACAGCCCACTTACGTAGGCACAAATATATAAATAAAAAAAAAAGAACAAAAAAAAAAAAAAATATATATATATATATATATAAAAAAAAAAAAAAAAAAAAATTAAAATAATAAAAAAAAAAAAAAAAAGGTGAGCAAAGGCGTGTAACTTATATATGTCTAACATATAAACATCGCACACGCCCTTGCACACACGTCCGCAATGTCACGGACATAGAGTAAGGTAGTTTAGGTTTTTATTAGGGTTAGGATGTAATTTTATTTTAAGTTTAGTTTTAAGAAAATTTAAAAAAAAAAAATGTTTAGAGCGCCAAGTTTTTTCCAAGTTTTCTTGGCCAGTAAGAACAAACAATAAAGATTATCCACATGGATTGAAAAAAAAAACAAATAGTAGTGTAGGCGCCGAAAGGCAAATAGATAAGTAAGTGCAGATTATTTTAGAGTACCTGTGAAGGGTCAGTAGGATAGTTTTAAGAACATGAATTGTTTAGATAGTAAGATAGATTTAATCATTTTTGTCTATTTTTTAAGGATCATGGATTTTTTTAAATAAAAATGAATTTTAAAGTTTAAAAAAAAAAAAAGTGCATACCCCAAGTGTGGGAGGCCCCGGTTCAAATACCGAGGGTGCGATAGTGATAGAGACACGTGATCCTTTTTTTTTTAAATTAATATAGTTAATATAAATATAAAAGCAAAAAGTGAAGTGAGAAGGGAGAATGAGGCCGAGAGGGTGGCCTGGGGGCAGAGGTGGATCGACGCGTGGCACATCAGGCCACAGCGCTGGCCAACCAGAAGATGATGCTGGCTTCTCGACCGATGCCAGCTCATCACGCCACTCTAGAGATGGCGAAAGCGAGAGGGGGAAGAGGAGGAGGCCCCTTCACCCCGCACCTAACCTGGTCCAGAGATCGAAGGCGAAGAAGACCACGTCATCGACCGTGACGTCACCAGCTAAATCAACGGGTGACGAAATAGCTGCAATATACACGGCAGCAACAACAACAGCGACAACAGCTGCACCAGCCACAGTAGCGGCAACAACGTCCAAAGCTGCGCTAGCAGCACTAGCATCGGCCACAACGGCAGCTGCAACAATAACAACAGCAGAGACGACGGCGGCTAGCTTACCAACAACATCAGCACCAGCAGCGCCGCCTTCAGCAAAGGCGGCTACACTAGCCGACTCGATTATATACGAGTCGGCAGGCCCCCCCCTGGGCCTGGGGAACAGGTACCAGGCCTTCTCCGCCAACGAAGAGGATGAAGAGCTGGAGGCTGAGCAAAGTCTCTCACGAATCGAGAGCCGCCAGCTCCAACTCAGCGTGAAGAAACGCAAAATAGAGCAGCAGGAGGCGGAACTGGCAGCCGTCGTCCAAGTAATGAAGGAGAAGTTGGCAGCGCGCAAAGCTGCTCAGGCGGCTGCACGGCTGCGACAACAAGCCGTACAGTCGCAAAAACAGCTGGACAGCCAATGCCAGCAAAAGCAACAACAACAATCACCAGAAATACCACAGGCGCTGCTAAAAGGCACCCAGCAGTCGCCAAAAAAAACGCAGGGTCAACAGCAGCAGCAGCAGAAACATCAGCAACAACAACAGCAGCAGCAGAAACATCAGAAACAACAACAGCAGCAGCAAGCGAAAAAGCAGCAGCAACAAACACAACCTACGAAAACCAGATGCCCTCCTATAAACATCTTCGGTGCGGAGACCAAGGATCTCCAAAATCTATGTAAGTGGGCTGTAATACACTTAGACAAATTAGATCTCCCATACGAGATAAAATATAGAATGCCCCTCAGGCACACCGTGTACTGCCACTATATGGCAGTGCACGAATTAATTAGGCAGGCGTTGGAGAAGGCGGGGAATGAGTACTACACGTACACCCCGAAAGGAGAAAAACTCCAGACTCTGCTCCTCAAGAGCGTAGATCCTTCTACGGATCCGGAGGAAATCCTCGCTGTGCTGCGCCAGGCGCAGAGCGACGATCTCCGCATAGTAGGAGTTAAGCCGTTTGTCACTGCGGTGGCACGAAGGGAGAATAGGCGTTTGCCTATGTTCCTGGTCCAGATAACTCCCGATAGCAACAAAGAGCTCCTCAAGCGAATTAAACACTTGGGGACTGTTGTCATTAAGTGGGAGACAAAAAGGGAGACAAAAAAAAGTAAGCACACGATGCAGTGTGCTAGATGCCAGAGGTTCGGGCATGCCGCGGCGAACTGCAAGATGGAGTTCCGCTGCGTGAAATGCGCCAAGAACCACAGTAGTGGAGAATGTCCTCTAGGAAAGGACCAAGTCGAGGACAGGAGCACCCTCAAATGTGCTTTATGTAGGACTAACGGGCACCCCGCTAGTTATAGGGGCTGCCCAAAAGTGCAAGAACTCAAAAACAAGTTCGAAAGAGGGACACCAAAAACGGTGGCAGCAAAGCCAGTGCCTCGCGTTCCAGCCACCGCTGTTACGCCTGCCATCTCCTATGCCCAAATGGCGTCAGGTAGAAGACCGGCACAACAGACAGTGCCAAAGGCGGTCACGGTCCCAGTGATCCGGCAGCCGGAGGCAAATACTGATCTGAGCTCCATCCTGCTGGCTATACAGGCACAGATGGCTCAGATGCAAAAATGCATTGCTGAACAAGCAGAGCGGACTGCTCGCTTAGAACAGCAGTTCCTTCAACAGGCAGCCAGAATAGATGTCATCTACTCCAGACTGTCTGGCGAACAAGCCACAACGGCCCCAATATAATGGCTGCACGCGCAGCTGACGACCTTAAGATCCTTGCGATAAATGTCAATTCACTAATAGGGACCAACAGGAAACTTTCCTTCGGCCAACCGTTGAGAGACCACAATCCTGATGTGATAATGGTTAGCGAAACTAAGCTCAACCAAAAGCACACCCTCAGGTATAATAATTACAATATTATTCGGAGAGACCGCACCCATAATGGAGGCGGAGTCGCTCTTTTAGTTAAAAAAACTATTGATCATAATATCATGTATAGCAATGAAGCGCGTAGGTTTCGTTTGCTAGAGACGTGTATCGCACGCATTCCACTCTCTGGTGGTAAGCGATTGTACGTGATCACTCTCTATGCACCGGATAATAACAATCTCGAACATAATTTCATTCCAGAGCTCGAAACTCTCTTCACTTGTCTCCGACTGAGCTCGGAAGATACTTATTATATCATTGCAGGAGATTTCAACTCCAGACATCAAGATTGGGGATGCAATAGGAATTGCGCACGGGGGATCGCCTTGAACAACTGGTTGATTGGGCATGATGAGTTGAGGGCTGATTTGCTTGCAACCGAAATACCTTCATTTCCCAGAAGCGGGAATTATCTGGATCTACTATTGATTGACAGACGACTGACAATACAGGGTGTAGACACAAGCACACGGAATTGTTTAACCGCGATTGAGTACGATAGTGATCATCTTGCTTTCTCAGCGGTTATTCAACTCCCGAACGAGGTGGTTGATCTGGCGGAATATGTCCAGCGAAATCCTTATAATTACAATAAGGCTCGCTGGCCACGTTTCTCCAGGGCTTTAACCATGGAACTCCGGTCGAGTGCGATCAATCCGCCAAAGAACAGAAACCTATCGAACGAGGAGGTTGATGGGTACCTCAAACAAATGGACGACGCCATAGTGCGTACAATGGACAGAACAATACCGAAGATTGTGCCGACCGAGGACTGCGATGTCTATCGGAATGCCACCATCGACGCACTTCACGTGCACAAAAGTAGACTGCTGTCTAGACTCAAACTCTTGCACAGACGATTTGCAGAACCGAGAAGTCCGGAAGTCAGATCTCTGAAGTCAGAGATCAAAAACCTCCAACAACTAATAAAAATAAATTATAATCTTGCCATAAGCTTGCATTGGGGCAATAAAATCCGGGCTGTACGATCCAACAACCCGGGTATGTTCCCGCAAGTAAATAAATTATTCAGGAGGAAAGATAAAAATGACATTCCAATCGTCCGACTTCCGAGAACAAACGACAACGCACAACTACTGACATCAGTTGATATAGATCCAGGTGAGTCCGTGCTAGATAACGAATTCTTCGTGGTCGAAGATCCCCAAGAGAAGGTTAATATCATAGGCGCTGTTTTCGAGAAAGTGTATAAGGTCAACGAAGTCAGACGGACAAATCACGATCTAGAGAACAGAGCCTTGGTAAATCACTTCTATCTCCGTGAGGAGATCAGTCGATGGCGATCTGAGAATCCTGGTTTCACCAGATTCGATGACGTAAATATGGCAAATAATCCCGTCGCCAACGATGTAAATCACATCGTGATCACTCAGGAAGATCTCCAAGGGGTCTTTAAAGCCATTAAGAACAAGAAATCGGCTGGGACAGATGGTATCCCGAACATCGTGCTCAAGCATCTCCCTCCGGCGGCAGTGGAAAATTACACTACACTGTTCAACAATGCGCTAAGTAATGCACATTACCCGGCACATTGGAAGACAGCTGTAGTGCAACCAATCCCTAAACGGGATAAACACAAAAGCATTCCGTCTAATCTTCGGTCGATAAGTCTTCTTCCTTGCATCAGCAAGGCATTTGAAAAGATTGTCATTAGAGCTCTGCAGACATGGGTCGAGGACAACAATATTCTGCCGGACAACCAGTTTGGATTTAGGGCAGGGCATTCGACAGTGCATGCTGCTGCAAAGTTGGTTTCCGACATACAATGGAATATGGATAAAAATCAGTGTACTGGTGCCTGTCTGTTCGACTTGGAAAAGGCATTTGATACCGTTTGGTTAGAAGGCCTTTTCCTTAAGTTGGTCAGACTTAGGCTAAACAAACCATTGCTATACATGATTTATGATATGATAACAGGTAGGAAGTTCGTCGTGAAATGTGGCGGCGTAACTTCAAGTAGAGTATTTAGTGTAGAAAACGGTCTACAACAGGGGGCTGTAGGATCCCCATTATTGTTTGCCATATTTACTGCAGATCTTCTAAGGTCTATGCCGCACCTAATCGCGTATGCCGATGACCTAGTGGCTTACAGATCAGCACCGAAGGTAGTAGTCATAAACACCCTGTTGCAACGGGATGCAAATAAAATAACTGAATTTTGTTATGACTGGAAGTTGCTTATCAACTTCCTGAAATGTGAAACTATTCTTTTCCGTGCCCCGGTGCACAGGGCTTCAAGTGATACGCGTAAGAACTGGAAAGAGTTTTGCATTGTTGGCCATCGGGGCCAGCCATTAATCGTGAAAAGTGTAGTCAGATATCTCGGCATTTGGTTGGATAATTTTCTGTATTTTCACAAACATATAGAAAGGACTCTAGCTAATGCTAGAAAAGCCTTCGCTGTGGCAAGGGGGTTGTTTTACAGCAGCCAACTTGATACCAGGGTGAAAGTGATCTGCTACATGGCCCTTATACGGCCGATCATGGTGTATGGTTGTCCCCTATGGTTCGGTGTGAGCCCTTCCCAGATGGAAAAGATGAGGGTGTTCGAGAGACGATGTCTTAGGACCTGTCTCCGGTTGTATCGGACACCTGAGTCCGAGTACAAGAAGTACTATCCCAACGAAGTCCTGTACAACAGGGCTAACGTGAAAAGAATAGACAATTTTATAATTTCTTTAACACGACGACACATTGCAAGGTGTATGATGTCTACCAACAGTCTGATCTTCGGGGCTTATTACCCGAACTTTATGTATCATGAGAGGGTACGCCACACCGGCTTTATTCCACCTGAGGCTTTTCTCTATTTAGATTCGTTAAATCTGATTCAGGACATGAGTGGATGTCCTATAATCTTCCACGCTGTACGCCGAACAGTTGACAGGCGACTCCTCTATGAATCGGATATCGCTCGTGAACACGAAGATCAACTCCGGTTCAGTAGAGCGATCCCCGCTCGAGATAGGAGAGAGAGTGCAAAGGAGCGGCACTTCTTTTGGTGGTTACACCAGAACCAGTCTCCGCCTTTCACAGCCCCACTTACGTAGGTTTAAATTAGGCTAGGTAAGACAAAAAAAAAAAAAAAAAAATAAAATAAAAAAATAAAAAAAAAACAAAAAAAAAATATATATATATATATATAAAAAAAAAAAAATTAAAATAATAAAAAAAAAAAAAGGTGAGCAAAGGCGTGTAACTTATATATGTCTAACATATAAACACCGCACACGCCCTTGCACACACGTCCGCAATGTCACGGACATAGAGTAAGGTAGTTTAGGTTTTTATTAGGGTTAGGATGTAATTTTATTATTTATTTTAAGTTTAGTTTTAAGAAAATTTTTAAAAAAATGTTTAGAGCGCCAAGTTTTTTCCAAGTTTTCTTGGCCAGTAAGAACAAACAATAAAGATTATCCACATGGATTGAAAAAAAAAAACAAATAGTAGTGTAGGCGCCGAAAGGCAAATAGATAAGTAAGTGTAGATTATTTTAGAGTACCTGTGCAGGGTCAGTAGGATAGTTTTAAGAACATGAATTGTTTAGATAGTAAGATAGATTTAATCATTTTTGTCTATTTTTTAAGGATCATGGATTTTTTTAAATAAAAATGAATTTTAAAGTTAAAAAAAAAAAGAACTCAGAGCTGTAAACCCGAGGGGCCTGAGTTCGAGACCCAGTGGGGGCGTGCAATTTTTATTTTTTTTTCTTTCTTTCCCTCTCTTCGTCATTTCCTTCAATTGAAAATTGCACCGGCAAAGAGAGTGAGTGCAGAGGATGGAGAAGAAAGGGCAGTCCGCTCGCCTAGAAGCGGGCGGTCTGAACCAAACGGCGGCAGAGGAATCACGCCATCAACCAACGGTGCCTAGAGATGGCACAACGAAGAGGCGGAGGAAAAAACAGACCTCCGCCAGTTCGAAACGACGCAACACAGCGTCAACGGAAAAAACTGAGGAAGAAAGTGCAGCGTCTACTTCATCGAGCGAGACATCGCAAGAGGCCGATGCAGAAGACGCATATTCATATGTGTCCGACGGGAGGGAGGGACGATTCGCAGTAAGCAGTATCAGCTTTGAATCGGTGCCCTCCGATACAGAAGAAGAAGTGGAGGAAATAATCCGCTCCAAGGAAACGAAAGTCTCCAATCTGAGGGAGGAGACCAACAAACTCCTTCACGAGATAAGAGAGCTGCGGAGAAGAACTCTCGAAAGGAGAAGAAGGGAGGAACAAGCAGGTCGACAACTTGGGCAACATCAACAAAAGTTGCCCGAACCAAGCCAGCTGGGAAAGAAGCCGCAGCAACAACAACAGCAAGCAGCAAAAAAGCGAAATAAACAGCTTCAACAGTCAACAGCTCAGCAACAACAGAAGAAGCAGCAACCAAAGAAGGCAGACCAGCAAGCAACATCGCAACAACAGAAGCAGCAACAGCATGCAGTACACCAGCAACAACCACAGCAAAGGAAAAAAGAAAAAGTGCCTCCGATCAACCTCTACAAGGCGGACATTATTTACACTGCTCAGGTATGTAGGACAGCCGTAGGTAGTGGTAACTTTTTAATTAAAAAAAACAAAGGCTTAGAGAAACACTCGATATGCTGCAAGACAGAAGAAAATTACAACAAAGTTAAGAAGATGTTAAAGCGCTCGAAGATGGAGTTCTTCTCCTTCACGCCAAAAGAAGAGAAACTCCAGTCAAAATTGTTGAAGATCTCCGCACCGCTCGAAGCGGAGGAGATCCTCCAACTGCTCAAAGAGCATGTGTGCGACGGTCTCGAGTTCGTCGGGGTCAAGCCCTTCACCACAGCTAAGGCAAGAAGAGAGGGACGGAAATTACCGTTCTTTATTGTACAGCTGTCACCCAACAGCAAAATAGACAAGGTAAACGATATCTCTAGATTATCTGACTATCATTGCGTCTGGGAAAATATAAGAAGGCGCGACGGCATTCTACAATGCGCTCGCTGCCAAAGGTTTGGTCACGCCGCGTCGATCTGCCGTATGCAGCCCCGATGCGTGAAGTGCAGTCAAAACCACAAGGCGGAGGAATGCCCGCTGGGGAAAGAGGGAGCAGCTGACAAAAGTCAGCTGAAGTGCGTACTCTGCGGGAACGCGGGGCACACCGCTAACTATCGGGGTTGCCCTAAGTTCCAAGAGCGGAAAGTAAAAGCGGTTCTGCAGAAGCAGCCTCTAGTGAAAAATCCACTCGGGGCATCCTTAACCGTCACTCCTCAATTGACCTTCGCCCAAATTGCGTCTGGTCAGAGGAACGCGGAAAAGCAGCAACTGCCGAAGGTAGTGCAGCATGTCTCAGTGCCAAGTGCACACGAACCAACGCCCGAATGGAAAACTTCCATTGAAGGGCGTATGGCTCGGTTAGAGGAGCAGGTCGGCCAAATTCTGGCGCTCCTGCAGAACCCAGCACGTAAAAAGTCCTAATGGATGCGCAGACAGAGAGTATTTTTAAGATCCTTGCAGTGAATGTAAATTCATTGATAGGGGTCCCACGAAAAAACGAGCTCTATAGATTGTTGGACGATCAAAGCCCAGAGCTGATGCTGATTAGCGAAACCAAGCTAACTCAGAGAGGCAAATTGGAGCACAGTAATTATAGTGTTATTAGAAGAGACCGCCCCAATTCCAGTGGTGGAGGCGGTGTTGCGATCTTCATTAAAAATAACATAAAACACAAAGTAGTATATAGTAGTGAAGTATGAAGGTTTCAGGAGATGGAGGCCTGCATCGTGTGCATTTCGCTCCGCAGTGGAAGGAGGTTGTATGCGGTGTCGGTCTACTCCTCCGGCAACCCTAGCTCCAGAACAACTATATCAGAGCTCGATTCACTCTTTCGATGTCTAAGGCTAGACTCGGAGGAGAACTATTTCATTTTGGCCGGGGACTTAAATGCCCGACATGGTTATTGGGGGAACACAGCTTCCAATCACAGGGGGGACCAGCTTTATAGCTGGTTTTGCTTACACAGTGTCGAGTATAGACTCGATTTGAAAGCAACAGAGATCGCGTCGTTTCCGAGAAGCGGCTCTTATCTGGACCTCCTGCTGCTTGACGCAAGATTACAGGTGACAGACATAAACTCACAAACGGTAAACTGTTTGAACACATTCGTGTATCTCAGTGACCATTGCGGACTCAGTGCCGAAATCAAGATTCCTAACGACATTGCGGAATTAGGAGAGTTTGTTCAAACGTATCCCTACAATTACAGTAGAGCACGATGGACACGCTTCTCCAGAAAAATGACAAGAGCACTCTCTTCGAACAAGCTCCACATACCGTCGTCTAATACAATTGGACGAGATAATTAAACGAACGATGGACAGTACGATACCTCGGTATATACGCACAAACAACCAGAACATGTACCACAATGCGACAATTGACGCACTCCACCAACAAAAAACAGGCGGTATACGGACAGACGAGACGAGGAAGTTAGGACACTGAAATCGCTCATTAAGAACATACAAACATTAATTGCTCAGAATTACAGACTTTCTGTTAATTCGTATTGGAACGACAAGGTCCGGGCTGTAAGATCCAACAACCCGAGCATGTTCCCGCAGATAAACAAATTCTTTAGAAGCAACAAGCAAAGCGATCTTCCGTGTCTTAAGCTCCCTAGAACGACGGACAACGAACAAATACTGACCACAGCAGGTATTGATCCAGATAACGCTGTACTTGACGATAACTTCTTTGTGGTCGAAGATCCGCAAGAAAAAGTGGAAGTACTTGGCGCGGTCTTTCAGGAAGTGTACAAGGTGAACGAGAGTGTTCGCCCGAACCACGACCTGGAGAACCGCGTATTGGTTAACAACACGCTTCTTCGTGAAGATCTGCAACAATGGCGATCTGAGAACACTGGCTTTGTCGTGTTCAATGATGTTAACATGGCAGATAATGTCATCGCCGACGAAGGGGTTCATCCCCCGTTCATTTCGAAGACAGATCTTAAAGCGGTCTTCGAATCAAAAAAAAAGAAGAAGTCAGTGGGAGTCGATGGGATCTCGAACATTGTGCTAAGACATCTCCCCCTGGAAGTGGTTAATATGTACACAACCCTGTTTAACAATGCTTTTAATAATGCACATTATCCGGAGCATTGGAAAACTGCGATTGTGCAACCCATATCCAAGAGAGCCAAAGATTCTTCGAATCCGGGCAACCTCCGGTCAATTAGTCTCCTTCCGAACATCAGCAAGGTATTCGAGAAGGTGATAAATAGAGCTCTGATCAACTGGACTAAGGACAAAAATTTAATTCCGGATAACCAATTCGGTTTCAAAGCGGGGAATGACACTATTCACGCCGCGTCGAAACTGGTGTCGGATATCCAATGGAACAAGAGCCAGAAACAATGTACGGGTGCCTGCTTGATTGACCTGGAGAAGGCCTTTGAAACCGTATGGTTAGAAGGCCTTTTTTACAAGCTCAATCGGCTGGGCATTAGCAAACCACTGCTGTACCTACTGTGTAACATGCTTACCGGTAGACGGTTCGTCGTCAAGAATGGCAACGTGACCTCCACAGGTATTTTTGATGTAAAAAATGGTCTCCAACAGGGTGCCGTTAATTCGCCGATCCTGTTCAACATTTACTTGAGAAGATTCGGTTGTTCGAGAGGGCTTGGCTTCGCCTTTATAGAACTCCAGAGTCCCAGTACAGAAAATTCTACTCCAATGAGATCTTATACAACAGGGCGAACCTGATACGAGTGGACAATTTCCTAGTGAAGTTGATTCGAGGTTATACTGCCAGAGCGATGAACTCGGTCAATAACCTGATCTCGGGGGCTTACTACCCCAATACACAATATCACGAAAGGGTACGCCATAATGGCTTCGTCCCCCCAGAAGCCTTTCTCCATTTAGACAAGAACGAACTGTTACAAGACATAAATGCGGTACCGCTCATCTACCACATCGCCAGATCAACTGTGGATGGGCGACTCAACTACGACCGTTCCGTCGCACAACGAGCTGAGGAGGGCCTCCTCCGGTTCAGTACGGCGGTATCAAGGAGAGATGTTCGGGATGTTGCAATGCAACACCGAAAATTCTGGTGGCTGGGGAGAGGGGGAACTCCCTCGTCGAACCCTTTAGACCCGGGATAGAAAGGGTAGTACGTATCCCCGAAAGGGGGAGCAGTCGGCTACTGTCTTGCAGCAATTAAGATGCAAATCTATGAGCGGTAAGCCATTGCCGACCTACATAGCCTAGGGTAGTTTTTAAGGTAGCTTGTAAATTGTAAATAAAAAAATATAAAAAATATATAAAAAAAAAAAAAAAAAATGACGAGTATTCACATGGGTACACATGCGTGTACCTTTGTGTATACACTGTATATATTAAGTGCATATATATACACATGTATATATCATCATATATACATGTGTATATGTATGTAGTTTAGCTTAAGTTAGTTTAAGTTATTTTAGGTACTTATTTTTAAGGTAGTGTGTAAGTTATTAGTAAGTTAGTTTATAGGTTTTACTTAAAAACGTTCTTTAATTAAGTTTTTTTTTGTAATTTTCCTTAATACTTAAATGTACAGCTATGATAATTTGTCTTAATCATATGAATTTTTAGTTTAAGTCGAAAGACATAGGATAAGTTTAAGTTTAGCTTAGAGTGCCCGCGGAGGGCCAGTAAGTTAGAAATAGTAACAATGTTCGTCCAACTAGTTTTAAGCATTTTTGTCTAGTATGTAAGTTATCGGATTATTGAAATAAAAATGAATTAAAAAAAAAAAAAAAAAAAAAAAACGGTATGTGGAGCTCATTCAAAGAGAGTGCTCTCGTCATTTGTCTGGAGAAGCGTGTCCATCGTGCCCTACTAATTGTAGGGATACGTCTGCACAAACTCTCCAAAATACGCAATGTGTTGGGGATCTTGATTTCGGCACTGAGTCCGCTATGGTCACTGCTATACACGAATGTGTTCAAACAGTTTACCGTTTGTGAGTTTGTATCTGTCAGCTGCAGTCTTGAGTCAAACAGCAGTAGATCCAGATAAGAGCCGCTTCTAGATCTCTGTTGCTTTCAAATCGAATCTATACTCTACACTGTATAAGCAAAACCAGCTAAATAGGAAAGTTTTTCAAAAAAAAAAAAAAACACATCAAATTCAGAAAAATGCATGAAATCTTTATTTGAATCGATAGTACGGTCCATATAATTTAATGTTTGAATTGATTGTGATTATTTCATGCAAATGTTGACCTTGACTGCGCCTCAAATGGTCCATCCGCTTACTCCAATTTTGGCATACTCTTTCCAACATCAATAAATGCTTCAATGTTGTCTTCCAATGCGTCTATAGGAGCGGGCTTGTCTGTATAGACATGAGCTTTAACATACCCCACAATAAATAGTCTAAAGGCGTTAAATCGCACGATCTAAGCGGCCAATTGACCGGTCCCGAACGTAAAATCAAATGTTCACCGAACTCGCCTCTCAATAAGTCCGTTGCGTTGCTGTGTGGCATGTGGCACCGTCTTGTTGAAACCACATGACATGCAAGTGAAGCTCTTGCATTTTGGGCAAAAAAAAGTTGGATATCATCTCACGGTAGCGCCATTCACAGTTACGTTACGATTCGCATCATTTTGAAGAAGTACGGTCCAATGATGCCTGTTCATAGACCGCACCAAACTGTGACTTTTTCTGGATGCATTGGTATCTCTTGCAATGCTTCTTGCTGATATTCACTCCAAAATCGACAATTCTGCTTATTTACGTACCCATTGAGCCAAAAATGAATAAAATAAAATTCAATAATTTGCAAGCGTTGTTTGTTTGTAAGACGATTCACGGTTAAATTATAGAAAAACTGAAGATGTTTGATAGTGAAACAAACACGAAACGTGCGTCACCCTATATAAATCTGATCCCCTTTGTAATTGGAAACTAAGTTTCCCCAATATCTATGTCGGGGACTTACCCCGACGACCTTACGGCGCCGTGTATTACGTCATCTATATAGCAATCTTCACGCACGATGGTCGACGTAAGGGGATACTTACATTGTTCATCTCTCGCCAGCTGTTGCAGAGTACGAATAGCTAAGTATGGAGCGACAGCAGTCCCGAATGTGACCATGTTCAGTTGGTATGTTTTTATTTCATCTCCTGGTGCATCCCTCTACAAAACTAATTGGTAGGCCGCATTAATAATATTAAATAAAATATTATTAGTTAAAAATATCATTTTGTAGATGTGGTCCAACCAACAAAAGATCTCTCAATGACAATCCATCCGAAGTCTTGCTTGATGCATCAAACACGACGCGTAATTTAGTAGTGGAGCAAGACTCCTTTAACACCGCGTGGTGTAGAACGAAATAGTGCCTTCCCTTGTCCAATTAACAGCTATCCACATCGGTCATGGGACGTAACTCCTTATACTCTTCTATAACATTTTTATGTTCCTTGTGGAAACATTTATTCGCTTAGAATCTTCTTTCCAGTTGCAGATATCTGATAATTAGACAACGCGCGTATGTATGCTTTTTGAACGGGAGTTGCACTCTGCACCTTCCATCTGGTTGCCGCTGATGTGTCTGGCAGAAATGCAATTCGCATTGTTCTTCTTCAGCCGATAGCTCCTTCATTCTTTGGACTTCCTCCAACTCCCAAAATTTTGACAGCAGTGTTTCTAATTTTGAGGTTTGCGTTGAGATGTGTAGAGCTCACCGTCGGTTGGGAATTGGGAATTACGCCCCCTGTTAGTACACATCCAAATTCTGTTTGCTGCGCCATGGGAGTCCCGGACAGTCCCTAAACGACTCCATCGAGAAGGTATGTCATCAAATATAAATATAAAACCGGTATATGTCAGTAGCCAATAGTATGTCCAACTTTCCGGGTTTGAAAAATGTGGGATCTGCTAGATCAATGTTTTCGAGGTGGTTCCAGTTCCTACGTGGTACGTACCGAAACGGAAGGACGGTTGTTAGCCTTGGGAGGACCAGCGCCGTCAACATTAAACTTAATTCATCGTTGTAATTGGAAAATAGCGTAGCGAAACCTTATTTTTAGATACAAAGCATGTGACGACCTTCACGCGCGTAGTAGCCAAAGGAAGACTACTAACTACTACTACTACTACTAAGACAGACAATTAATACAAAAGCGATTGCTTTGAGCAGAAAGTCCTCCAAGATGCGGTATGCCGGATAATCGACATAAGCAGAGATATTCCCATTAACTTCGAGTGAGAAGCTGTAGTTTCTTTACAGTGTGGAAGATTAAGACATCTTCCAAAGATTCTACTGGCACTCCAAGGTCTTCGAGCGCCTGTTTGGCCTCATTTGCTGTGTCTAAAAACGATTGATGATCCTCGATTAATTTAACAATGCTGGTTGTTCGCACAACAGGTTAAATTAATTGTCCTTGAACAATCGGTTTTGGTACCGCTTCACCAGAATTGTAAAGTCAGAAAATTTCAATCTGTGATCGACGTATTCCTAAGTAATCTTTTGGCATCTCCAGTTAGGTTGGCTTTTAAATAGTGCGATTCTTACACATCTGAAAGTGCAGGATTTTTCTTAATTAAACAACATGCCTTTAAATTCTGGCCAAATTTGAAATGACCCCGAGAAGGAAGGAAGTGTAATAGGGGGGCAGCTTTAGTTCCACCACAGGGGGTCGCGATACAACTGCTGAGTGATTCAGCCCATGGGTTTGACTGTCTGAACTGGTTAACTGCGCCTTTAGACTCGACGAGTACGTGTAGTAGAGTTCCCTTAATTTGTGCAACGTTAATGCTTCCGTGTAATTGATGGTTTCCTTCTTCAGACCCGTATACGTCTTAAAGTCGGCTTCTAAATCGAGCATCATTAGCTGGATCGACTCGATCAAATTCGATGCTTTGCTCTTACTCATTTATGACTCACTTGTACACACGACACATTTTGATAAGAGTTATGGTGAGTTTAATAGTTACGGTAATTAAATAAAAATTATTATTAAGCCACACACCTGTTGTACTGCTTTGCTCCCTCGCTGCTCCAACGGCTCTCTCTTGCTCAGTCCAGTAAGATGTCTCCTTTGTCCAGCACTAATGAAACACTTCACACTTTTGTATTGTTTTCTTTCGCGTTATCCTTATATCCAATGTGTGCCGCAAGGACACTAGCAATTATTACACAACCCTGTTTAACAATGCTTTTAATAATGCACATTATCCGGAGCATTGGAAAACTGCGATTGTGCAACCCATATCCAAGAGAGCCAAAGATTCTTCGAATCCGGGCAACCTCCGGTCAATTAGTCTCCTTCCGAACATCAGCAAGGTATTCGAGAAGGTGATAAATAGAGCTCTGATCAACTGGACTAAGGACAAAAATTTAATTCCGGATAACCAATTCGGTTTCAAAGCGGGGAATGACACTATTCACGCCGCGTCGAAACTGGTGTCGGATATCCAATGGAACAAGAGCCAGAAACAATGTACGGGTGCCTGCTTGATTGACCTGGAGAAGGCCTTTGAAACCGTATGGTTAGAAGGCCTTTTTTACAAGCTCAATCGGCTGGGCATTAGCAAACCACTGCTGTACCTACTGTGTAACATGCTTACCGGTAGACGGTTCGTCGTCAAGAATGGCAACGTGACCTCCACAGGTATTTTTGATGTAAAAAATGGTCTCCAAAAGGGTGCCGTTAATTCGCCGATCCTGTTCAACATTTACTTGAGAAGATTCGGTTGTTCGAGAGGGCTTGGCTTCGCCTTTATAGAACTCCAGAGTCCCAGTACAGAAAATTCTACTCCAATGAGATCTTATACAACAGGGCGAACCTGATACGAGTGGACAATTTCCTAGTGAAGTTGATTCGAGGTTATACTGCCAGAGCGATGAACTCGGTCAATAACCTGATCTCGGGGGCTTACTACCCCAATACACAATATCACGAAAGGGTACGCCATAATGGCTTCGTCCCCCCAGAAGCCTTTCTCCATTTAGACAAGAACGAACTGTTACAAGACATAAATGCGGTACCGCTCATCTACCACATCGCCAGATCAACTGTGGATGGGCGACTCAACTACGACCGTTCCGTCGCACAACGAGCTGAGATGCAAATCTATGAGCGGTAAGCCATTGCCGACCTACATAGCCTAGGGTAGTTTTTAAGGTAGCTTGTAAGTTGTAAATAAAAATATATAAAAAATAAAAAAAAAAAAAAAAAAAAAATGACGAGTATTCACATGGGTACACATGCGTGTACCTTTGTGTATACACTGTATATATTAAGTGCATATATATACACATGTATATATCATCATATATACATGTGTATATGTATGTAGTTTAGCTTAAGTTAGTTTAAGTTATTTTAGGTACTTATTTTTAAGGTAGTGTGTAAGTTATTAGTAAGTTAGTTTATAGGTTTTACTTAAAAACGTTCTTTAATTAAGTTTTTTTTTGTAATTTTCCTTAATACTTAAATGTACAGCTATGATAATTTGTCTTAATCATATGAATTTTTAGTTTAAGTCGAAAGACATAGGATAAGTTTAAGTTTAGCTTAGAGTGCCCGCGGAGGGCCAGTAAGTTAGAAATAGTAACAATGTTCGTCCAACTAGTTTTAAGCATTTTTGTCTAGTATGTAAGTTATCGGATTATTGAAATAAAAATGAATTAAAAAAAAAAAAAAAAAAAAAAAACGGTATGTGGAGCTCATTCAAAGAGAGTGCTCTCGTCATTTGTCTGGAGAAGCGTGTCCATCGTGCCCTACTAATTGTAGGGATACGTCTGCACAAACTCTCCAAAATACGCAATGTGTTGGGGATCTTGATTTCGGCACTGAGTCCGCTATGGTCACTGCTATACACGAATGTGTTCAAACAGTTTACCGTTTGTGAGTTTGTATCTGTCAGCTGCAGTCTTGAGTCAAACAGCAGTAGATCCAGATAAGAGCCGCTTCTAGATCTCTGTTGCTTTCAAATCGAATCTATACTCTACACTGTATAAGCAAAACCAGCTAAATAGGAAAGTTTTTCAAAAAAAAAAAAAAACACATCAAATTCAGAAAAATGCATGAAATCTTTATTTGAATCGATAGTACGGTCCATATAATTTAATGTTTGAATTGATTGTGATTATTTCATGCAAATGTTGACCTTGACTGCGCCTCAAATGGTCCATCCGCTTACTCCAATTTTGGCATACTCTTTCCAACATCAATAAATGCTTCAATGTTGTCTTCCAATGCGTCTATAGGAGCGGGCTTGTCTGTATAGACATGAGCTTTAACATACCCCACAATAAATAGTCTAAAGGCGTTAAATCGCACGATCTAAGCGGCCAATTGACCGGTCCCGAACGTAAAATCAAATGTTCACCGAACTCGCCTCTCAATAAGTCCGTTGCGTTGCTGTGTGGCATGTGGCACCGTCTTGTTGAAACCACATGACATGCAAGTGAAGCTCTTGCATTTTGGGCAAAAAAAAGTTGGATATCATCTCACGGTAGCGCCATTCACAGTTACGTTACGATTCGCATCATTTTGAAGAAGTACGGTCCAATGATGCCTGTTCATAGACCGCACCAAACTGTGACTTTTTCTGGATGCATTGGTATCTCTTGCAATGCTTCTTGCTGATATTCACTCCAAAATCGACAATTCTGCTTATTTACGTACCCATTGAGCCAAAAATGAATAAAATAAAATTCAATAATTTGCAAGCGTTGTTTGTTTGTAAGACGATTCACGGTTAAATTATAGAAAAACTGAAGATGTTTGATAGTGAAACAAACACGAAACGTGCGTCACCCTATATAAATCTGATCCCCTTTGTAATTGGAAACTAAGTTTCCCCAATATCTATGTCGGGGACTTACCCCGACGACCTTACGGCGCCGTGTATTACGTCATCTATATAGCAATCTTCACGCACGATGGTCGACGTAAGGGGATACTTACATTGTTCATCTCTCGCCAGCTGTTGCAGAGTACGAATAGCTAAGTATGGAGCGACAGCAGTCCCGAATGTGACCATGTTCAGTTGGTATGTTTTTATTTCATCTCCTGGTGCATCCCTCTACAAAACTAATTGGTAGGCCGCATTAATAATATTAAATAAAATATTATTAGTTAAAAATATCATTTTGTAGATGTGGTCCAACCAACAAAAGATCTCTCAATGACAATCCATCCGAAGTCTTGCTTGATGCATCAAACACGACGCGTAATTTAGTAGTGGAGCAAGACTCCTTTAACACCGCGTGGTGTAGAACGAAATAGTGCCTTCCCTTGTCCAATTAACAGCTATCCACATCGGTCATGGGACGTAACTCCTTATACTCTTCTATAACATTTTTATGTTCCTTGTGGAAACATTTATTCGCTTAGAATCTTCTTTCCAGTTGCAGATATCTGATAATTAGACAACGCGCGTATGTATGCTTTTTGAACGGGAGTTGCACTCTGCACCTTCCATCTGGTTGCCGCTGATGTGTCTGGCAGAAATGCAATTCGCATTGTTCTTCTTCAGCCGATAGCTCCTTCATTCTTTGGACTTCCTCCAACTCCCAAAATTTTGACAGCAGTGTTTCTAATTTTGAGGTTTGCGTTGAGATGTGTAGAGCTCACCGTCGGTTGGGAATTGGGAATTACGCCCCCTGTTAGTACACATCCAAATTCTGTTTGCTGCGCCATGGGAGTCCCGGACAGTCCCTAAACGACTCCATCGAGAAGGTATGTCATCAAATATAAATATAAAACCGGTATATGTCAGTAGCCAATAGTATGTCCAACTTTCCGGGTTTGAAAAATGTGGGATCTGCTAGATCAATGTTTTCGAGGTGGTTCCAGTTCCTACGTGGTACGTACCGAAACGGAAGGACGGTTGTTAGCCTTGGGAGGACCAGCGCCGTCAACATTAAACTTAATTCATCGTTGTAATTGGAAAATAGCGTAGCGAAACCTTATTTTTAGATACAAAGCATGTGACGACCTTCACGCGCGTAGTAGCCAAAGGAAGACTACTAACTACTACTACTACTACTAAGACAGACAATTAATACAAAAGCGATTGCTTTGAGCAGAAAGTCCTCCAAGATGCGGTATGCCGGATAATCGACATAAGCAGAGATATTCCCATTAACTTCGAGTGAGAAGCTGTAGTTTCTTTACAGTGTGGAAGATTAAGACATCTTCCAAAGATTCTACTGGCACTCCAAGGTCTTCGAGCGCCTGTTTGGCCTCATTTGCTGTGTCTAAAAACGATTGATGATCCTCGATTAATTTAACAATGCTGGTTGTTCGCACAACAGGTTAAATTAATTGTCCTTGAACAATCGGTTTTGGTACCGCTTCACCAGAATTGTAAAGTCAGAAAATTTCAATCTGTGATCGACGTATTCCTAAGTAATCTTTTGGCATCTCCAGTTAGGTTGGCTTTTAAATAGTGCGATTCTTACACATCTGAAAGTGCAGGATTTTTCTTAATTAAACAACATGCCTTTAAATTCTGGCCAAATTTGAAATGACCCCGAGAAGGAAGGAAGTGTAATAGGGGGGCAGCTTTAGTTCCACCACAGGGGGTCGCGATACAACTGCTGAGTGATTCAGCCCATGGGTTTGACTGTCTGAACTGGTTAACTGCGCCTTTAGACTCGACGAGTACGTGTAGTAGAGTTCCCTTAATTTGTGCAACGTTAATGCTTCCGTGTAATTGATGGTTTCCTTCTTCAGACCCGTATACGTCTTAAAGTCGGCTTCTAAATCGAGCATCATTAGCTGGATCGACTCGATCAAATTCGATGCTTTGCTCTTACTCATTTATGACTCACTTGTACACACGACACATTTTGATAAGAGTTATGGTGAGTTTAATAGTTACGGTAATTAAATAAAAATTATTATTAAGCCACACACCTGTTGTACTGCTTTGCTCCCTCGCTGCTCCAACGGCTCTCTCTTGCTCAGTCCAGTAAGATGTCTCCTTTGTCCAGCACTAATGAAACACTTCACACTTTTGTATTGTTTTCTTTCGCGTTATCCTTATATCCAATGTGTGCCGCAAGGACACTAGCAATTATTACACAACCCTGTTTAACAATGCTTTTAATAATGCACATTATCCGGAGCATTGGAAAACTGCGATTGTGCAACCCATATCCAAGAGAGGCAAAGATTCTTCGAATCCGGGCAACCTCCGGTCAATTAGTCTCCTTCCGAACATCAGCAAGGTATTCGAGAAGGTGATAAATAGAGCTCTGATCAACTGGACTAAGGACAAAAATTTAATTCCGGATAACCAATTCGGTTTCAAAGCGGGGAATGACACTATTCACGCCGCGTCGAAACTGGTGTCGGATATCCAATGGAACAAGAGCCAGAAACAATGTACGGGTGCCTGCTTGATTGACCTGGAGAAGGCCTTTGAAACCGTATGGTTAGAAGGCCTTTTTTACAAGCTCAATCGGCTGGGCATTAGCAAACCACTGCTGTACCTACTGTGTAACATGCTTACCGGTAGACGGTTCGTCGTCAAGAATGGCAACGTGACCTCCACAGGTATTTTTGATGTAAAAAATGGTCTCCAAAAGGGTGCCGTTAATTCGCCGATCCTGTTCAACATTTACTTGAGAAGATTCGGTTGTTCGAGAGGGCTTGGCTTCGCCTTTATAGAACTCCAGAGTCCCAGTACAGAAAATTCTACTCCAATGAGATCTTATACAACAGGGCGAACCTGATACGAGTGGACAATTTCCTAGTGAAGTTGATTCGAGGTTATACTGCCAGAGCGATGAACTCGGTCAATAACCTGATCTCGGGGGCTTACTACCCCAATACACAATATCACGAAAGGGTACGCCATAATGGCTTCGTCCCCCCAGAAGCCTTTCTCCATTTAGACAAGAACGAACTGTTACAAGACATAAATGCGGTACCGCTCATCTACCACATCGCCAGATCAACTGTGGATGGGCGACTCAACTACGACCGTTCCGTCGCACAACGAGCTGAGATGCAAATCTATGAGCGGTAAGCCATTGCCGACCTACATAGCCTAGGGTAGTTTTTAAGGTAGCTTGTAAGTTGTAAATAAAAATATATAAAAAATATATAAAAAAAAAAAAAAAAAATGACGAGTATTCACATGGGTACACATGCGTGTACCTTTGTGTATACACTGTATATATTAAGTGCATATATATACACATGTATATATCATCATATATACATGTGTATATGTATGTAGTTTAGCTTAAGTTAGTTTAAGTTATTTTAGGTACTTATTTTTAAGGTAGTGTGTAAGTTATTAGTAAGTTAGTTTATAGGTTTTACTTAAAAACGTTCTTTAATTAAGTTTTTTTTTGTAATTTTCCTTAATACTTAAATGTACAGCTATGATAATTTGTCTTAATCATATGAATTTTTAGTTTAAGTCGAAAGACATAGGATAAGTTTAAGTTTAGCTTAGAGTGCCCGCGGAGGGCCAGTAAGTTAGAAATAGTAACAATGTTCGTCCAACTAGTTTTAAGCATTTTTGTCTAGTATGTAAGTTATCGGATTATTGAAATAAAAATGAATTAAAAAAAAAAAAAAAAAAAAAACGGTATGTGGAGCTCATTCAAAGAGAGTGCTCTCGTCATTTGTCTGGAGAAGCGTGTCCATCGTGCCCTACTAATTGTAGGGATACGTCTGCACAAACTCTCCAAAATACGCAATGTGTTGGGGATCTTGATTTCGGCACTGAGTCCGCTATGGTCACTGCTATACACGAATGTGTTCAAACAGTTTACCGTTTGTGAGTTTGTATCTGTCAGCTGCAGTCTTGAGTCAAACAGCAGTAGATCCAGATAAGAGCCGCTTCTAGATCTCTGTTGCTTTCAAATCGAATCTATACTCTACACTGTATAAGCAAAACCAGCTAAATAGGAAAGTTTTTCAAAAAAAAAAAAAAACACATCAAATTCAGAAAAATGCATGAAATCTTTATTTGAATCGATAGTACGGTCCATATAATTTAATGTTTGAATTGATTGTGATTATTTCATGCAAATGTTGACCTTGACTGCGCCTCAAATGGTCCATCCGCTTACTCCAATTTTGGCATACTCTTTCCAACATCAATAAATGCTTCAATGTTGTCTTCCAATGCGTCTATAGGAGCGGGCTTGTCTGTATAGACATGAGCTTTAACATACCCCACAATAAATAGTCTAAAGGCGTTAAATCGCACGATCTAAGCGGCCAATTGACCGGTCCCGAACGTAAAATCAAATGTTCACCGAACTCGCCTCTCAATAAGTCCGTTGCGTTGCTGTGTGGCATGTGGCACCGTCTTGTTGAAACCACATGACATGCAAGTGAAGCTCTTGCATTTTGGGCAAAAAAAAGTTGGATATCATCTCACGGTAGCGCCATTCACAGTTACGTTACGATTCGCATCATTTTGAAGAAGTACGGTCCAATGATGCCTGTTCATAGACCGCACCAAACTGTGACTTTTTCTGGATGCATTGGTATCTCTTGCAATGCTTCTTGCTGATATTCACTCCAAAATCGACAATTCTGCTTATTTACGTACCCATTGAGCCAAAAATGAATAAAATAAAATTCAATAATTTGCAAGCGTTGTTTGTTTGTAAGACGATTCACGGTTAAATTATAGAAAAACTGAAGATGTTTGATAGTGAAACAAACACGAAACGTGCGTCACCCTATATAAATCTGATCCCCTTTGTAATTGGAAACTAAGTTTCCCCAATATCTATGTCGGGGACTTACCCCGACGACCTTACGGCGCCGTGTATTACGTCATCTATATAGCAATCTTCACGCACGATGGTCGACGTAAGGGGATACTTACATTGTTCATCTCTCGCCAGCTGTTGCAGAGTACGAATAGCTAAGTATGGAGCGACAGCAGTCCCGAATGTGACCATGTTCAGTTGGTATGTTTTTATTTCATCTCCTGGTGCATCCCTCTACAAAACTAATTGGTAGGCCGCATTAATAATATTAAATAAAATATTATTAGTTAAAAATATCATTTTGTAGATGTGGTCCAACCAACAAAAGATCTCTCAATGACAATCCATCCGAAGTCTTGCTTGATGCATCAAACACGACGCGTAATTTAGTAGTGGAGCAAGACTCCTTTAACACCGCGTGGTGTAGAACGAAATAGTGCCTTCCCTTGTCCAATTAACAGCTATCCACATCGGTCATGGGACGTAACTCCTTATACTCTTCTATAACATTTTTATGTTCCTTGTGGAAACATTTATTCGCTTAGAATCTTCTTTCCAGTTGCAGATATCTGATAATTAGACAACGCGCGTATGTATGCTTTTTGAACGGGAGTTGCACTCTGCACCTTCCATCTGGTTGCCGCTGATGTGTCTGGCAGAAATGCAATTCGCATTGTTCTTCTTCAGCCGATAGCTCCTTCATTCTTTGGACTTCCTCCAACTCCCAAAATTTTGACAGCAGTGTTTCTAATTTTGAGGTTTGCGTTGAGATGTGTAGAGCTCACCGTCGGTTGGGAATTGGGAATTACGCCCCCTGTTAGTACACATCCAAATTCTGTTTGCTGCGCCATGGGAGTCCCGGACAGTCCCTAAACAACTCCATCGAGAAGGTATGTCATCAAATATAAATATAAAACCGGTATATGTCAGTAGCCAATAGTATGTCCAACTTTCCGGGTTTGAAAAATGTGGGATCTGCTAGATCAATGTTTTCGAGGTGGTTCCAGTTCCTACGTGGTACGTACCGAAACGGAAGGACGGTTGTTAGCCTTGGGAGGACCAGCGCCGTCAACATTAAACTTAATTCATCGTTGTAATTGGAAAATAGCGTAGCGAAACCTTATTTTTAGATACAAAGCATGTGACGACCTTCACGCGCGTAGTAGCCAAAGGAAGACTACTAACTACTACTACTACTACTAAGACAGACAATTAATACAAAAGCGATTGCTTTGAGCAGAAAGTCCTCCAAGATGCGGTATGCCGGATAATCGACATAAGCAGAGATATTCCCATTAACTTCGAGTGAGAAGCTGTAGTTTCTTTACAGTGCGGAAGATTAAGACATCTTCCAAAGATTCTACTGGCACTCCAAGGTCTTCGAGCGCCTGTTTGGCCTCATTTGCTGTGTCTAAAAACGATTGATGATCCTCGATTAATTTAACAATGCTGGTTGTTCGCACAACAGGTTAAATTAATTGTCCTTGAACAATCGGTTTTGGTACCGCTTCACCAGAATTGTAAAGTCAGAAAATTTCAATCTGTGATCGACGTATTCCTAAGTAATCTTTTGGCATCTCCAGTTAGGTTGGCTTTTAAATAGTGCGATTCTTACACATCTGAAAGTGCAGGATTTTTCTTAATTAAACAACATGCCTTTAAATTCTGGCCAAATTTGAAATGACCCCGAGAAGGAAGGAAGTGTAATAGGGGGGCAGCTTTAGTTCCACCACAGGGGGTCGCGATACAACTGCTGAGTGATTCAGCCCATGGGTTTGACTGTCTGAACTGGTTAACTGCGCCTTTAGACTCGACGAGTACGTGTAGTAGAGTTCCCTTAATTTGTGCAACGTTAATGCTTCCGTGTAATTGATGGTTTCCTTCTTCAGACCCGTATACGTCTTAAAGTCGGCTTCTAAATCGAGCATCATTAGCTGGATCGACTCGATCAAATTCGATGCTTTGCTCTTACTCATTTATGACTCACTTGTACACACGACACATTTTGATAAGAGTTATGGTGAGTTTAATAGTTACGGTAATTAAATAAAAATTATTATTAAGCCACACACCTGTTGTACTGCTTTGCTCCCTCGCTGCTCCAACGGCTCTCTCTTGCTCAGTCCAGTAAGATGTCTCCTTTGTCCAGCACTAATGAAACACTTCACACTTTTGTATTGTTTTCTTTCGCGTTATCCTTATATCCAATGTGTGCCGCAAGGACACTAGCAATTATTATTATCCCGCCGATACACAAATGGCAAAAAAGGGGGAATATATATCATTATATAATATTTAATGAAAGGAATCCCGGATGTACGGATTAATTTGTTGGTCTACTGAATACTAGGCGCAACATACACGCGAGAAAGAATAAGATACTGCCGGAAGAAAAGAGACAACAAGAGCTTGGATTTAGTTCTTTATATTTTATGTCTAATAACATAACTTAGGTTTCGTCAACTACATTTTTCTGGATTTTCTCCTCACCACGAAACCTTTCATCATCCATCGATCGGTTACGAGTTGACCCATATGCTAGTGACCGCAATACCCCTGTACATGTATTGTACATGCGGTAGTAAAGCAGCCCATACACGATTCAACTCAGTTGTCATCTCAGTCGGTTTTTCCCCAAATCAACTCGTGTGTGGCCTTGTCATTTGATCGAATTGACGGTTGACGATTTGGTTGATGTAAAATCAAAAGATTTTGATTTTGTGAACTAACTGACTAGCAAGTCTTTCAACTTGATTGAATCGTGTGTGGGCAAGTTGATTGACAAGCTGTCAAATTTAAGAATTTGAAGTTTAGATTCATTGTGAAATCTTCTTCAATTGGTGGTTGTGTTTTTATTGTTTGAAAAATTATATTTTATTTAAAATGACACAAAGTAGAAATAGGCAGTGAAGAAAAGCGTGGCGTGGGAATTGCTGTTGCACAAATTTAAAGAGATCGAACGTGATGGAAATATAAACACCCTAAAGAATCGAATAACTAACATTAAAACTTGCTACCACCGCGAACTAAAAAAAGTATCGGACTCCATGAAGTCAGGTGCTGTAGAAGAAGAAGTTTATGTACCGACTTTATGGTATTTCCATGAACTAGATTTACTAAAAGACCAGGAGGAAGCACCAGATAGTGCTTCCTCTCTTGATTTTGATATCCCGCTAAGTACGTATGTACTTTTTTTTTAATATACCTTCAAATCTTATACCTCTGTTCTCATTTCAGAAAACCCCAACAAAGCGGGCAAAGATTGATCCAAGCAGGAGTTTTTGCAACAAGTTGCATGCATCTTGAAAGTATGAGTCGAAAAGCAGGAAGACGAACAGGAGCACAGGAAGATGAAGCCGATGTTTACGCAAAGTCTTGGGCATGTTCCTATCGTAAAATGGATACCGAGCAGCAGCTGTATGCCATGAAAGCTATAGAAGGGATTCTAATTCTTGGGCAGTTAAATCAACTTTCGCTCAACGCAGTAAAAGCATCATCACCTTCTACATCAAGCGATTCATAATTTCGCAGCATTTCTGGTAAGTCAATACATTTTCTTCCGTCATCGTCAGGGGCTTCAAGGCCATCGACTCCAAGCAGTTCATCTCCTTTGCAGTATATTCAATTCCCTGCATACGCAAGAGTACCAGAACCGCAGCAACCCAATAAATTGACAAGCGATCAGAATAAGGAAGATTTTTATTCTAGTATTACAGAACTATTCAAAGACAAGCAATTCAAATAAAAGAGTTATTTTTTTCTTATTTTTTTTGTTTACATTTATTTATTACTCCATACAAATACATAATGTACATCTTGAAATTAATTTAATGTTGTGTTTATATGTGTACATAGTTCGTTCCGGATATTTTGGGATCGATTTGTTGAATTCCTCGATGAGCTGGGTTCAAGTCCAATCGGTATGTTCTTCTCTGTTGACGATACAGCTTCATATACAGGACCATTATTTTTCTTTAAATAAATGTGTAAGAAGCAACAAGCTAAGACAATTTTGGTAGCTTTTGCAGGACACAAATTTATTGGCTTAAGTGCGAGAATGCCAAAAGCATTTTCTACACGTACTCTGGCTGAACTCAAGCATTTCTTGAATATTAATTCCTGTGGAGATATTTCGGTTCCTGAATATGGTTTCATGATGTACTCCTTCTGTGGAAAAGTGTCATCCGCCACGAAAACATACGGCACCTTTTCACCGCCTACAGTGAGTTCTTCCGCTTTTGGAATGTTCAGGAAATTATTCTCCAACATACTAGAAAATCTTGTGTGTCCAAAGACTCCGCCATCGGAAATTCGTCCATTCTTCCCAACATCAACCATTAAAATTTCGCTTTTCGCATTTACAACAGCCATTAGAACTATGCTGAATGTCTTCTTATAATTGAAATAAAGCGATCCTGAGTGCGGCGGTTTTATTATTTCAATTTGCTTGCCATCGATAACGCCAAATTTCCACTCCTCAGTAGTTTTTGGTATCTAAAAAAAAAAATGACTTTAAATTATTTGTTAATGTAAAGACTCCAAACCTACCTTTATGTATTCCTTCAATACCGATATTATGGCTTCACAGGTCTCAATCACTATTTTTCCAATAACCTGAGACGAAACGGTATAAAAAAATTGTAGATCCTCAAAATCATTAACCTTAGCGAGGTATCTAACGGTAATCGAGAGTCGCGTTTCCGTAGATATTGCATCTCTCATAAAGGTATCCCCTTTTTTGATAAATGGAGTAACTTTCTCCAAAAGTTCATGAAATGCTTCTGCATTCATTCTCGTAAAATTCAAGAAATCATTCGGCTCATTTATTTGAAGTTCTCTTATTAATTTTTCATTCGAAAACTTTTTCTTATTTTTTAACCACTTTTTCATCCACATTCGTTTTTTTACTTCCATTTCTTTGTCACTATTAACACATTCTGCAATAATCATTAATGCAAGCAATTTACTTTTTTCACTCATTTTTAAAATTGCAAACCGTATCGTACCACCACAAAAAAAGAATGAAAATATATTTGACGGTAGAAGCAGTCTTTTAATTCAGTTGATGTAGTGTGTGGCCAAGTATCAATTCAGTTGACAACTCAGTTTACAATTGAATTGAATCGTGTATGGGCTGCTTAAGGAGGCCGTCTGTTTTGCATTTTTCTTCATTTTCATGTGTGGGCATTGTTCGTAGACCTATGGTTATAGCTCCTCCCCAAACAGCTGATGCGTTTAATGCTGTGGTCATTATTTAAATGCAACGACGGGATTTGCAATTGACTTTTCTGCATGACATCGACCGCGCTGATTATGTTTTGTTGTGGTGCAACAAACTCCACTTCAACTAAGTATGGATAGGCATCTATGCACTTATTTATTTTGTACTTACATTGAATGTGTATCTGGACATCCTTAAGTGGCTTTCATCGTCGGGAAACTATCGAAATATGATAATAAAGAATACATTTTTTGGAACACCTCTATATTTTCTCAGACTCATAATACTTTTGTAAACTTTATTCCTCTTTTTTGTTCGAGAAATGTTTTTTGCAATTATCTTATTGTTTCTTTTTCCGTCAGTAACTCAAAAATCAAACTCCGAATCAAGCGTGTGTGGCTTCAAGATGAGAAAAGAAATACGATTGTACTAACGCAGATTTCCGACGTTAATGAAAACACCCTTGCTCTCAAAGGTGTGATCACACCTATGGATATGCCAATATCCCACACGAATAAAACCTTACCTCAATTTTATTAGACTACAATTCACCACTACACTTCCCAGAGAACAACTTCCAAAAACTGATTCCGGACTGTAACCTATTGTACGGCGGAACCGTATCCTTTGGTAAAGTCAAACAATTTTAAACAGATGGATCCAAGACGGAAGATGGAGTAGGAAGTGGTCTTGATACCGTCAGTGCCTGAAAAAAACCGTTCTCCTTCCCTTTCGCTTGGAAGGCGGAATTAGTATATTTATGTTGGTGATTAATATATCTCTCATAATCACTGCAAGTTTTTCTCCAATTTGAAACACCCAACTGGCGGTGCAATGGCACGGAATCATCTACTATGGGCTTTTCTCCTACTGCAAAACTCTCTATTCGGAGCTATATTGTCAACATCGCTCAGAAGCGGGCAGCTTTGGCTCATAGGAAAGCTATTGTGTCCCCTCAGGACAACGGTAGCCAACACACATCGATAGTTACTCGCCAAGAGCTCCGGAATCTTAGTTGAGGGGTCCTAAAGCATCCACCTTGTAGTATTGACCTAACAGCCAGCGATTAGCACCTGTACCTGTCCATGGCGAACGATTTTGTTAATGAAATGTCCGCCTTAAGAGATGCTTGCGAAACAAGGGTCGCCAGTTATGAAAAGAGAGGCAACAACAAGAGACCAACAAAACGGCGCATAATCTACACAAAAAGGGCCATATTTCTATTATGGTAAGGTAGGGAAGGGGGCTGCTAGTGAATTCACCAGCACACTAAGCCAAAGTTGGTCCACTGTGATACCCACAGTCAAACTACTACCACTGATCGATCACTTCAGTGATAGTACCGTTAATTTGATCACAACGGCAAATGGTTACTGGACCAGATTTAAAAATCATTTAAAAGCATTTTAACTTTGCTTTTACTGGCATTCGAGCCGGGGACCTCACTAACCAAGTGCAGGCACTTAGCCAACTGCGCCATCCACACTACACAAAAATAATGGATTTCAATTTACTACACCTTATAATAATCAAATATGAAATACATGTATGTATAAAAAACCCTTTCATTATAATTTGAATACAGGATCTGAGAAGAAACTCGAAATGACATCACAGCAAATGCGACTTTATTCTAAAAAGGTAGAAATTCAAGTTGTGGCATTTTTTCAAATGCGCTTGTAATGTGCTGTGCGAGACAATAGAGGTCTCTGGTGCTGTGGAGACAATAATAGAAAACAGAAGAATCTGAAGAGGCACTCGCTCTAGAAAAATAATGTTAAACATATATATAAACAAAAAAAATCTAGCGAAGACTATAATTTGTAAATTATATCAATAGTACTAAATTCAATTGTTAAGTCTTATATTTCTCAGATATCGAAAGATTTAACTTCTTAAACACAAAATTTAAACAATGCCGTATCTTTGCAAAAAAAACTTGGCTCCAGAAATAGTTGAAAACTATGCCCCAATGTAGATAATCAAAAATTAATGAAGAAAATATATTGTCCCTCTAACAAGGAAAAATCAGATATTGGAACAATTGGTGTTATGAGTGTAGGCATATCTTCGAAAACGAAAAGGTATTCATTTTTATTTTGTACATTCTCACACAAACTGTATGATTTTTTCTAGAACCAAAGTTTATTCTCGACTGAAAACAGGTGCTTTGTTGACTATCACATAATTGTTTGACATGTGCATTCGTGTACTGCAGAAGAACATTGATGGTAAATACTCTAAAACTGCATTTATTTTTTTTTTCATATCACGTTACGTAAAGTTTACGTAAAGGTACCAAACAGAAGGTTGAAACCTGGCGGGAAATGTTTTTGGTATATTATTTAAAATCGAATGATTCTAATCGAAATATTCTACGTAAGCAGGAAATATTTGGATCAAATGCTAATGTTTCTCCTGGAGTTTCTTTCCACTCTGAAAATGTATAACCTATTCTTCGTTTAGGCGGTACAAAGAAACATTGTAATCATATCGACTTTTCTTATATATATTTAATTTGATTGTAGGTAACACTCAAGTGCAGCAAAAACGAGATCCTCTTATGGCAAAAACAAGAAAAGACAAAATTGATAAGTATCGGATATTTTGGAATTGGTTTTAAGTCATACATTGCGAGGAGGAAGAAAGAGCAGCGTGTACGTCATCAGACGAGACATCACACGGGGCCGATGCTGAAGACGCATATTCATATGTGTCCGATGGGAGGGAGGGACGATTCGCAGCAACCAGTATTAGCTAAACAGCAAAAGCAGCAACAATAGAAAGCTGTTCAGCAACATCTGAACAACCGAAGCAGCAGGAAAATACAGCACCGCAGCAACAACAGCATCCAGCAGTACACCAACAGCAGCAGTAGACAAAAGAAGGAAAAGGTACTACCTATCTATATATAACTACAGACTGCACAGGTATGTAGGCCGGCCACGAGTATTGGTAATTCTAGCATACGAAAAAATAAAGGTACTAACAAATATGCAATTTGCTGCTATTGTACAGATGACACCCAACAGCAAACCCGGTAATCTATATGACATCAAGACATTAGAGGACTGGGATTGCATATGGGATATGGGAGACTGGGACAAGGCGGAGGACTGTTCTATGGGAAAGTGGGAACAACTGACAAAAGTCAGCTTAAGTGCGTACTCTGCGGGAACGCGGGGCACACCGCCAACTATAGGGGTTGCCCTAAGTTCCAAGAGCGGTAAACAAAAATGGTTCTGCAGAAGCAGCCCCCAGTCATACCTCAATTGACCTACGCCCAAATGGCTTCTGACCAGAGGAGCACGGAAAAGCAGCAACTATCGAAAGTAGAGCACACAAATCAGCGCCCGAATGGAGAGCTTCCATTGAAAGTCGTACGGCTCGGTTAGAGGAGCAGGTCGGCCAAATTCTGGCGCTCCTGCAGAACCCAGAACATCAAAAGTCCTAATGGCTGTGTAGACGGAAAGTATTTTTAAGATCCTTACAGTGAATGTAAATTCATTGATAGGGATTGTTGGACGATCAAAGCCCAGAGCTGATGCTGATTAGCGAAACCAAGCTAACTCAGAGAGGCAAATTGGAGCACAGTAATTATAGTGTTATTAGAAGAGACCGCCCCAATTCCAGTGGTGGAGGCGGTGTTGCGATCTTCATTAAAAATAACATCAAACACAAAGCAGCGTATAGCCTGCGGTATCGGTCTACTTCTCCGGCAACTAGTTCCAGAACAACTATATCAGAGCTTGATTCACTCTTTCGATATCTAAGGCTAGACTCGGATGGGAACTTTTTCATTTGGCCGGGGACTTAAATGCCCGACATAGATATTGGGGGATTATAGTTTCCAATCCCAGAGGGTACCAGCTCTATAGCCGGTTTTGCTTACACAGCGTCGAATATAGACTCGATTTGAAAGCAACAGAGATCGCATCGTTCCCTAGAAGCGGCTCTTGTCTGGATCTACTGCTGTTTGACGCAAGACTACAGCTGACAGAAATAAACTCACAAACGGTAAACTGTTCGAATACTCATTGCGGACTCAGCGCCGAAATCAAGATCCCTAAATATATTGTGGAATTAGGAGAGTTCGTTCAAACGTAATTCTACAATTACAGTAGAGCACGTTGGACACGCTTCTCCAGACAAATGACACAAGCACTCTCTTCGAATGAGCCCCACATACCATATGGACAGTACTATACCTCGGTATAAACGCTCAGGCAACAAGAACTTACATCGCAATGCGACAATCGACGCACGTTACCAACGAAAAGGAAACTCCTGTCAAAAATTAAAACCTTGTACAGACGGTTTACTGACAGACGAGACGAGGATGTTAGGACACTGAAATCGCTCATCAAAAACATTCAAACATTGATTGCACAGAATTACAGACTTTCTGCCAACCTGTATTGGGACAATAAGATTCGGGCTGTAAGATCCAACAAACCGAGCATGCTCCCGCAGATAAATAAATTGTTTTGTAGCAATAAGCAAAGCTATCTTCTGTGTCTTAAGCTCCCCAGAACGACGCACAAGAACAAATACTGACTACAGCGGGTATTGATCCAGATAACGCCGTACTCGACGATATCTTCTTTGTGGTCGAAGATCCGCAAGAAAAAGTGAAAGTACTTGGCGCGGTCTTTCAGGAAGTGTACAAGGTGAACGAGATCCCCGAACCACGGCCTGGAGCACCCCGTACTGGGTAGCAATATGCTTTTTCGTGAAGATCTGCAACAATGGCGATCTGAGAACAGTGGCTTTGTCGTGTTGATAACATGGCAGCTAATGTCATCGCCGACGAATAGGTTAGTCCCCCGTTCATAACGAAGCCAGATCTCCAAGTGGTATGGGAATCAATACAGAAGAAGGAGTCAGTGGAAGTCGATGGGATCTCGAACATTGTGTAGGACACTGGAAACTGGTGTCGGATATCCAATGGAACAAGTGCCAGAAAAAACAGTGAAGAAAAAAAAAAAACAAGTACGGGTGCCTGCTTGATTGATCTTTTGTTTTTTTATAAATTGCGCGCGCACATGGGATTGTTAGTACCCTTAAGGGTCCGGGTTCAAGACACAGCACGGGCCGAAGGTGTAGAGGGAGAAAGGGAGAGGAGGTACCTGTGCACATTGGTTTTAAATATCTGCGGATTGTATTCTGGGGGAAATATTAGGCTGGGAAGAGCATTCCATATTCGTGTCGTGCGGCTAATGAACGAGTCTCTAAATTTAACTGTGCGTCCGAAAGTAGGCTAAAGGGTAAACTGATGAGCATTCCTGGCGAGATGGGTCTTGCGGGTGAATTCATGAAGAGGAGGAATGCAGTTGACAAGCTCACTTGAGCATCGTTTGTTAAAATAGCGATAAAATACGGATAGAGACAGACGGTACGTCGATGTTCGAGCGAGTAAAGTGACTCTGCAATGTTGTTGTCTCCTATAAATTTTATCGCTCGCTTTTGGGTTCTATCTAGTAGGTGCAGGGTGGTTTTTGGGGCACCAGACCAGATATGAGAGTTGCACTCAAGTTTGGGGCGTATATACGCCTTAGTTTTTGAGTTTTTGAAGCATTGAACTCCACACGGTTGATCTTTCCCCAATTGATTTTGCCGAAATGCGGGGTCGTGAGTCTTGGAACGCATATGAAAAGCTGAGGGTGCTGTCATCAGCGAAGGAATGGATTGGATTAGAAGTAGCAGACAAGAGATCATTTATAAAAATGAGAAAGAGTGTCGGAGACAGAACAGAGCCTTGGCATTTATTTGCATTTATTTGGTGGATATCAGACTTGAACCCATCCAAAACAACTTGAATTGAACGGTTCGAAAGGTAATTTCTAATCCAGTGAAGAAGAGATTCATCGACACCATAGGCACGCATTTTCGACAAGAGAGAGCTTGATGCCAAACTCTGTCAAATGCCTTGGAAATATCAAGCGCAACGATCTTGCTTTCGCCTGCATTGTGCAAAGATTGGTTCCACTTTTCGGTGAGATGAGCTATCAGATCACCAGTGGACCTGTTGCTGCGAAAACCATACTGCCGGTCAGTAAGAAGCTTCCGCGATTCGACATATTTCATAAGCTGACGATTTATCAGCGTTTCCATGACCTTAGAAAGAAGGGACGTAAGTGCTATCTGTCGGTACGAGGCGGGTGACGAAGATTCGCCCTTTTTAGGGGCGGGCTGGACAAATGCTGTTTTCCATCTGCTCGGAAAGAGACCTAAAGATTAGGATAGATGAAAAAGCTTACGCAGTGGTTTTGCCAGCGCAGAAGAACAACTCTTCAAAAGAATACCATCCGGGCCAGCGGATTTGTGCACGTCGAGATCTTTAAGTACTCCTGCAACTGTATGACTGAGGAAGTGGACTTGTCCCATGGTGAAATCAATGCTCTCAAGTACAGGTGGCGATATATTGGAATCTGACAGTATTGAGCTAGCTGCAAAATGCAAATCGCTTCGTCTAAAGAGCTGACAGCTGGGATCTCATTGTAAATGAGTGTGGGAATTGAAGACGAGACGGAATTCTTTACGTTTTTTTACAAATGACCAAAAGTTTTTGCTACCCTTGGGACATTGTAGCACTTTTTGCCTCAACTTTTGTTCATACGAGAATTTCTTAAAATTGCATTACAGTCATTTTTGGTCCGTTTAAACTTATTCCTGGTTTCCTCAGAAGGGTTTGCTTTGTATATCAGGAAATTCAACTCTCTCAACGTGATAGCCTCTTTACAGCTCGAGTCGTACCATGCGTTTGCTTTGGGCTTGATACCTTCCCTCTGTGAGGAATGAATCATCTCTGATCATATCAGCAGCGGCATCCACATCACTATCGAGGAAGCTTAGTGTGTTACCGTCGAAATCGCCGAGACCAATTGGGGTGGGCGGAAGAACGCCAGCCGCTCAATGGAGAATGGCCGTGATTTAAGATGGTAAGCTTGGGCGCCACGCAGTTGCCCTTCCGCTCAACACGCTTCTTACCTCTAGAACTGCGACTAGGGGGAGGAATCCAATCTCCACCAAAATCATCACCCGGTCCAAAACAAAACAGCGAAAGCAAAAAAAAAAAAAAAGAAAGAGGGACCACAGACACTTGACTTCACAAATTACAATTTATTAAATAAAAAAAACTTAAACCTAGCTTAAGTACTAACAATGGTTCTTGGATAGATTTTTACTTAAAAAAAATGTATATAAGGAAAACTTAAATTAACAATCTAAGCTATATAAAAAAAATTGATTTATTGGCAAGCCCAGAGACAGAACACTACACAGGGGGACCACGAAAAAAAATAAAAAAATACTCCCGAAATTCAACGCGTCACCGCCGGGTTTCGAACCCACGTGGCCGCTGTCCGAAAGAACCCTCGCGTCTTGTCCTTAACGATTCGGCCAACGAACCTATTGGAAAGCCGACGCGACAAAAAGGGACCTAATAACACTTCACTACACGACAAATCAAATTATGTGATTATAAAAACATTAAAATAAACAAGGTGTACTTCTTTCCCAAAAAAAAAAAAACAGAATCGATACAATTCAAATAAAAAAAAAAAAAATGAAATAGAAGGTAATAACTATACCAAACCAACAAAAGTAATCAAAACAAATAAGATTAAAAAAAAAAAAAAAGAAAATAGCATAGTGTATTATTATAAATGAGAAATGAGTGAAATAAAATAAGGAGACTCATTTCCCCCGTGTAGGAGAAGTCACCCGTCCTCTTCCTGGCCTCGTCGTTCAGCTCCGCTTCCCAGTCTGTGTACGTCACCTCCTGTCCCTTTCTTACTCTTATGTTCTTTTTTATTTTTTCCCACTTTGTTTTTTGTTATTATTCTTTACTTAATTTTTTTTTTGATTTTCTTTTCGTTTTTTTTTTCAACTTACTTCGCCCTACCCTTTCGTTTTTCTAATCCGACACTAGTGATCTTTTACTTTTTACTCTTGAACACCTGGTCTGGCGAACTACTTTTATTTCCTTAATAGGTTACAAATTTCACACACTCTATCTATCTATTAAAGACTTTTCGCCACACTATTAGCACCCGCCCGTATGTGTCTTCGCATGAATTTATCTCGCCTAGGACCACTGGGTATATTCTGTGCGATAACTTTATTTTGGGTGGAGTAGGAGTCACAGGAAATCTCATACTGACCCCTTATTGTCCGTGCTACACGACACTTTATTCATCCACTTAATAGCGCGTTTCGAAATATTTTTATTCACCCCTGCAGAGGTAAAAAAAAGGGAATACTCACGGAAGTTAGATCGAATCACAAAAAAAAAAAACTCGCAAACCCCGACTCCTCTACTGTTCGACATCCCGTGCGGTTTTTTTTTTTTTTTAAAGCCTACCGAGAACTCCCACGTCCGATCCAATCCGTAGATTCTCACCCACCCCCGAAAATGACTCGTCTCCAACCACGCCACAATTTTCGACCTCCCAAGCCACCCACGCCATCCCGATCAGTTGTTCACTCTCTCGTTCTCCTTGCGAGACGAACGTCTGTTGGATCTATCACTCGATCCAGGAGACCGCTATCCTTCCATCACGCGACACTAGGAACACCTCGCGTCCTTGAGAAGGAGAAAACCCAAGGAACACCAACGGGTTCTCACCCGCAGGAAAAAAAAAAGAAAACTTCGAAGTCGCACTCGCCCTGCGTCGGTATTGAACATGCTAACCCTGCGCTACAACCATGCACCCTTTTTTTAACTTTAAAATTCATTTTTATTTAAAAAAATCCATGATCCTTAAAAAATAGACAAAAATGATAAAATCTATCTTACTATCTAAACAATTCATGTTCTTAAAACTATCCTACTGACCCTTCACAGGTACTCTAAAATAATCTACACTTACTTATCTATTTGCCTTTCGGCGCCTACACTACTATTTGTTTTTTTTTTCAATCCATGTGGATAATCTTTATTGTTTGTTCTTACTGGCCAAGAAAACTTGGAAAAAACTTGGCGCTCTAAACATTTTTTTTTTTTAAAATTTTCTTAAAACTAAACTTAAAATAAAATTACATCCTAACCCTAATAAAAACCTAAACTACCTTACTCTATGTCCGTGACATTGCGGACGTGTGTGCAAGGGCGTGTGTGATGTTTATATGTTAGACATATATAAGTTACACGCCTTGGCTCACCTTTTTTTTTTTTTTATTTTATTATTTTAATTTTTTTTTTTGTTTTTTTTTTTTTATATATATATATATATATATATATATATTTTCTTTTTGTTCTTTTTTTTTTATTTTTTTTTTTTTTGTCTTACTTAACCTAACTTAAACCTACGTAAGTGGGCTGTTGTTCAACAGACCGACTATCACATTAATGGTGCTGTCAAAGGCGGAGACTGGTTCTGGTGTAACCACCAAAAGAAGTGCCGCTCCTTTGCACTCTCTCTCCTATCTCGAGCGGGGATCGCTCTACTGAACCGGAGTTGATCTTCGTGTTCACTAGCGATATCCGATTCATAGAGGAGTCGCCTGTCAACTGTTCGGCGTACAGCGTGGAAGATTATAGGACATCCACTCATGTCCTGAATCAGATTTAACGAATCTAAATAGAGAAAAGCCTCAGGTGGAATAAAGCCGGTGTGGCGTACCCTCTCATGATACATAAAGTTCGGGTAATAAGCCCCGAAGATCAGACTGTTGGTAGACATCATACACCTTGCAATGTGTCGTCGTGTTAAAGAAATTATAAAATTGTCTATTCTTTTCACGTTAGCCCTGTTGTACAGGACTTCGTTGGGATAGTACTTCTTGTACTCGGACTCAGGTGTCCGATACAACCGGAGACAGATCCTAAGACATCGTCTCTCGAACACCCTCATCTTTTCCATCTGGGAAGGGCTCACACCGAACCATAGGGGACAACCATACACCATGATCGGCCGTATAATGGCCATGTAGCAGATCACTTTCACCCTGGTATCAAGTTGGCTGCTGTAAAACAACCCCCTTGCCACAGCGAAGGATTTTCTAGCATTGGTTAGAGTCCTTTCTATATGTTTGTGAAAATACAGAAAATGTTCTAACCAAATGCCGAGATATCTGACTACACTTTTCACGATTAATGGCTGGCCCTGATGGTTGACAATGCAAAACTCTTTCCAGTTCTTACGCGTATCACTTGAAGCTCTGTGCACCGGGGCACGGAAAAGAATAGTTTCACATTTCAGGAAGTTGATAAGCAACTTCCAGTCATAACAAAATTCAGTTATTTTATTTGCATCCCGTTGCAACAGGGTGTTTATGACTACTACCTTCGGTGCTGATCTGTAAGCCACTAGGTCATCGGCATACGCGATTAGGTGCGGCATAGACCTTAGAAGATCTGCAGTAAATATAGCAAGCAATAATGGTGATCCTACAGCCCCCTGTTGTAGACGGTTTTCTACACTAAATACTCTACTTGAAGTTACACCGCCACATTTCACGACGAACTTCCTACCTGTTATCATATCATAAATCATGTATAGCAATGGTTTGTTTAGCCTAAGTCTGACCAACTTAAGGAAAAGGCCTTCTAACCAAACGGTATCAAATGCCTTTTCCAAGTCGAACAGACAGGCACCCGTACACTGATTTTTATCCATATTCCATTGTATGTCGGAAACCAACTTTGCAGCAGCATGCACTGTCGAATGCCCTGCCCTAAATCCAAACTGGTTGTCCGGCAGAATATTGTTGTCCTCGACCCATGTCTGCAGAGCTCTAATGACAATCTTTTCAAATGCCTTGCTGATGCAAGGAAGAAGAATTATCGACCGAAGATTAGACGGAATGCTTTTGTGTTTATCCCGTTTAGGGATTGGTTGCACTACAGCTGTCTTCCAATGTGCCGGGTAATGTGCATTACTTAGCGCATTGTTGAACAGTGTAGTGTAATTTTCCACTGCCGCCGGAGGGAGATGCTTGAGCACGATGTTCGGGATACCATCTGTCCCAGCCGATTTCTTGTTCTTAATGGCTTTAAAGACCCCTTGGAGATCTTCCTGAGTGATCACGATGTGATTTACATCGTTGGCGACGGGATTATTTGCCATATTTACGTCATCGAATCTGGTGAAACCAGGATTCTCAGATCGCCATCGACTGATCTCCTCACGGAGATAGAAGTGATTTACCAAGGCTCTGTTCTCTAGATCATGATTTGTCCGTCTGACTTCGTTGACCTTATACACTTTCTCGAAAACAGCGCCTATGGTATTAACCTTCTCTTGGGGATCTTCGACCACGAAGAATTCGTTATCTAGCACGGACTCACCTGGATCTATATCAACTGATGCCAGTAGTTGTGCGTTGTCGTTTGTTCTCGGAAGTCGGACGATTGGAATGTCATTTTTATCTTTCCTCCTGAATAATTTATTTACTTGCGGGAACATACCCGGGTTGTTGGATCGTACAGCCCGGATTTTATTGCCCCAATGCAAGCTTATGGCAAGATTATAATTTATTTTTAGTAGTTGTTGGAGGTTTTTGATCTCTGACTTCAGAGATCTGACTTCCGGACTTCTCGGATCTGCAAATCGTCTGTGCAAGAGTTTGAGTCTAGACAGCAGTCTACTTTTGTGCACGTGAAGTGCGTCGATGGTGGCATTCCGATAGACATCGCAGTCCTCGGTCGGCACAATCTTCGGTATCGTTCTGTCCATTGTACGCACTATGGCGTCGTCCATTTGTTTGAGGTACCCATCAACCTCCTCGTTCGATAGGTTTCTGTTCTTTGGCGGATTGATCGCACTCGACCGGAGTTCCATGGTTAAAGCCCTGGAGAAACGTGGCCAGCGAGCCTTATTGTAATTATAAGGATTTCGCTGGACATATTCCGCCAGATCAACCACCTCGTTCGGGAGTTGAATAACCGCTGAGAAAGCAAGATGATCACTATCGTACTCAATCGCGGTTAAACAATTCCGTGTGCTTGTGTCTACACCCTGTATTGTCAGTCGTCTGTCAATCAATAGTAGATCCAGATAATTCCCGCTTCTGGGAAATGAAGGTGTTTCGGTTGCAAGCAAATCAGCCCTCAACTCATCATGCCCAATCAACCAGTTATTCAAGGCGATCCCCCGTGCGCAATTCCTATTGCATCCCCAATCTTGATGTCTGGAGTTGAAATCTCCTGCAATGATATAATAAGTATCTTCCGAGCTCAGTCGGAGACAAGTGAAGAGAGTTTCGAGCTCTGGAATGAAATTATGTTCGAGATTGTTATTATCCGGTGCATAGAGAGTGATCACGTACAATCGCTTACCACCAGAGAGTGGAATGCGTGCGATACACGTCTCTAGCAAACGAAACCTACGCGCTTCATTGCTATACATGATATTATGATCAATAGTTTTTTTAACTAAAAGAGCGACTCCGCCTCCATTATGGGTGCGGTCTCTCCGAATAATATTGTAATTATTATACCTGAGGGTGTGCTTTTGGTTAAGCTTAGTTTCGCTAACCATTATCACATCAGGATTGTGGTCTCTCAACAGTTGGCCGAAGGAAAGTTTCCTGTTGGTCCCTATTAGTGAATTGACATTTATCGCAAGGATCTTAAGGTCGTCAGCTGCGCGTGCAGCCATTATATTGGGGCCGTTGTGGCTTGTTCGCCAGATAGTCTGGAGTAGATGACATCTATTCTGGCTGCCTGTTGAAGGAACTGCTGTTCTAAGCGAGCAGTCCGCTCTGCTTGTTCAGCAATGCATTTTTGCATCTGAGCCATCTGTGCCTGTATAGCCAGCAGGATGGAGCTCAGATCAGTATTTGCCTCCGGCTGCCGGATCACTGGGACCGTGACCGCCTTTGGCACTGTCTGTTGTGCCGGTCTTCTACCTGACGCCATTTGGGCATAGGAGATGGCAGGCGTAACAGCGGTGGCTGGAACGCGAGGCACTGGCTTTGCTGCCACCGTTTTTGGTGTCCCTCTTTCGAACTTGTTTTTGAGTTCTTGCACTTTTGGGCAGCCCCTATAACTAGCGGGGTGCCCGTTAGTCCTACATAAAGCACATTTGAGGGTGCTCCTGTCCTCGACTTGGTCCTTTCCTAGAGGACATTCTCCACTACTGTGGTTCTTGGCGCATTTCACGCAGCGGAACTCCATCTTGCAGTTCGCCGCGGCATGCCCGAACCTCTGGCATCTAGCACACTGCATCGTGTGCTTATTTTTTTTTAATGTCTCCCACTTAATGACAACAGTCCCCAAGTGTTTAATTCGCTTGAGGAGCTCTTTGTTGCTATCGGGAGTTATCTGGACCAGGAACATAGGCCTATTCTCCCTTCGTGCCACCGCAGTGACAAACGGCTTAACTCCTACTATGCGGAGATCGTCGCTCTGCGCCTGGCGCAGCACAGCGAGGATTTCCTCCGGATCCGTAGAAGGATCTACGCTCTTGAGGAGCAGAGTTTGGAGTTTTTCTCCTTTCGGGGTGTACGTGTAGTACTCATTCCCCGCCTTCTCCAACGCCTGCCTAATTAATTCGTGCACTGCCATATAGTGGCAGTACACGGTGTGCCTGAGGGGCATTCTATATTTTATCTCGTATGGGAGATCTAATTTGTCTAAGTGTATTACAGCCCACTTACATAGATTTTGGAGATCCTTGGTCTCCGCACCGAAGACGTTTATAGGAGGGCATCTGGTTTTCGTAGGTTGTGTTTGTTGCTGCTGCTTTTTCGCTTGCTGCTGCTGTTGTTGTTTCTGATGTTTCTGCTGCTGCTGTTGTTGTTGCTGATGTTTCTGCTGCTGCTGCTGTTGACCCTGCGTTTTTTTTGGCGACTGCTGGGTGCCTTTTAGCAGCGCCTGTGGTATGTCTGGTGATTGTTGTTGTTGCTTTTGCTGGCATTGGCTGTCCAGCTGTTTTTGCGACTGTACGGCTTGTTGTCGCAGCCGTGCAGCCGCCTGAGCAGCTTTGCGCGCTGCCAACTTCTCCTTCATTACTTGGACGACGGCTGCCAGTTCCGCCTCCTGCTGCTCTATTTTGCGTTTCTTCACGCTGAGTTGGAGCTGGCGGCTCTCGATTCGTGAGAGACTTTGCTCAGCCTCCAGCTCTTCATCCTCTTCGTTGGCGGAGAAGGCCTGGTACCTGTTCCCCAGGCCCAGGTATCTCCCTTCTCCTTCTGCCGACTCGTATATAATCGAGTCGGCTAGTGTAGCCGCCGTTGCTGAAGGCGGCGCTGCTGGTGCTGATGTTGTTGGTAAGCTAGCCGCCGTCTTCTCTGCTGTTGTTATTGTTGCAGCTGCCGTTGTGGCCGATGCTAGTGCTGCTAGCGCATCTTTGGACGTTGTTGCCGCTACTGTGCTTGGTGCAGCTGTTGTCGCTGTTGTTGTTGCTGCCGTGTATATTGCAGCTATTTCGTCACCCGTTGATTTAGCTGGTGACGTCACGGTCGATGGCGTGTCTTCTTCGCCTTCGATCTCTGGACCAGGTTAGGTGCGGGGTGAAGGGGCCTCCTCCTCTTCCCCCTCTCGCTTTCGCCATCTCTAGAGTGGCGTGATGAGCTGGCATCGGTCGAGAAGCCAGCATCATCTTCTGGTTGGCCAGCGCTGTGGCCTGATGTGCCACGCGTCGATCCACCTCTGCCCCCAGGCCACCCTCTCGGCCTCATTCTCCCTTCTCACTTCACTGTTTGCTTTTATTGTTATTTTTTAAAAAAAGAATTACGTGTCTCTGTCACTATCCCACCCTCGGTATTTGAACCGGGGCCTCCCACACCTGGGGTATGCACACTACGTACTAGGCCACAGGCTTATTGCGGATCCTTGCTTCGGAATTGCACTTCACGCACTGATGTGATTTTTATTGCTGAAAATGATTTTGTTTTGTTTCACTTACACGTCCACTCGCTTTGAATGCCGGAGAGCGACTGACAACCATGCACCCTACACTCAGCGCTACTGGGATCATGTAACAATTACAGGATTCTATCGACGTCACGATCAATGCCCCATACGCCCACCTCCCGTGACGAATCTGTAGCATATTTCTTGGTGAAAACCTTTCAACAGTAGGAACCCATAATAAGTGACCAGTTAAAATTCCTAAAGAAGTTGTTTAGACCGCTCCAATCGGCTTTCTCGTAAAGCCATACTGTTCTTTTAGGAATTTGTTCTCTAACTGTTTGTGGCGATAACGAGAAATTAACTGATACGACATTTGTTCTCTAACTGTTTGTTCTCTAACTGTTTGTGGCGATAACGAGAAATTAACTGATACGACACAATGGTCAGACGAGCCTAGAGGTGACAGAATGTCAATAGAATATTTGTCAGGATGAGCGGTGAGAAACAGGTCCAGGGTGTGGATGTTGTCTGGCCCGAATGTCGAAGCCAATTAGAATTGTGTACATTGAAATCGCCCGCAATAGCAATTTCAGTGCGAGGATACAGGGATAAAATTCTTGAGATGAAGTTGCATCTATAAAGCAGTAGTGGATTAAATGCTTACGGACATGGAGTTTTAACCACAGAAAATTAAATTCGGGATTGGAACAGAGGCCGTATTGAGGTTGAAGTTGGTAAGCTACATCACTACGCACGTAGAGGGCGAGACCAAGGTGTAAAAAGAAAAGCGGCATTAAGCTATATCCAGGCAGGTTTAAATCCGATAAATCGGTCTTCTCCCCCAACAACAATCGATGTAGGTATTATGCCCGTACATCGATTGGAGTTGGTCCACCAACAAATTACACCTCTAAAATCCGCTACGTCAGATGCTACTCTCAATAATGCGACAACCCGCCTGATAAAATCAAACGGAAGTTGCGACCGAGAATGCGCAGCAGTGGCTTATGAAGGAGGGGGACGAGCGGGAGCGGACCGATCGCACTCGACACCGAAACACTTCACTGGACTGCACTATGCTTTGTTTTTTTCCCTTGTGGGGCACTCGCGACGTTGTTTTTGGTGGCGGGTCCGCGGAGTTTACGTTTTTATCGCGTAATGCACCGACGGGGACAAGTGTACGCGTCGGAGGATGGCACAGTACCCATATCTGTAGAAGGCCTTTGACACCGTATGGTTAAAATGTCTTTTTTACAAGCTCAATCGGCTGGGCATTAGCAAACCACAGCTGTACCTACTGTGTAACATGCTTGCCTGTAGACGAAAGGTACTGGCGCAAAGAACTGCAGTCAGATACCTAGGGATCTGGAATACCGCTCGTTCAACTGTGGATGGGCTATTCAACCACGACACGACAATGCAGCAACGAAAATTCTGGTGAGTGGGGAGTGAAGGAACTCCCTCGTCGAACCCGTTGGACCCTGGCTAAAAAGAGTAATGCGTATCCCCGCATGGGGATATCTTACATAGTTTAGAGTAGTTTATTAAGGTAATAAGTAGCAAAGAAAAAATACAAAAATAGGATGAATAGGATACACACTAGTTAATGTGTGTACTTATATACACATTGCACATAATATAAGTACATATATATACATATGTGTATACATGTATATGTATGTAGTTTTGCTTAAATTAATTAACACTAACTAATACTAACATTTCTTTTATTGTGACATAAAATCTACAATACATACAATTTTAAAATTTTGAATTACAGAGATATGGTAGAAGTACCTTACTACTGTAATATAAATACAATTTTTTAAAATAATATCACATAATTTTACAAATTTAGAAGGAAAAGCCACTAAAAACCTTCATTCAAACGAGAGAAAAAAAAGAGGAAGTAATAAGAGGTTGGAGGGAAGAGGGAAGTAGTTGCGAAACTCAGTCATGAGACAATGGTTCTATTATTAAATGGTATTGAAGCGATTTGTGTCGTTATTGCAATAAATAATAAATAAATAAATAAATGAATAAATAAATAAATAAATAAATAAATAAATAAATAAATAAATAAATAAATAAATAAATAAATAAATAAATAAATAAATAAATAAATAAATAAATAAATTAATAAATAAATAAATAAATAAATAAATAAATAAATAAATAAATAAATAAATAAATAAATAAATAAATAAATAAATAAATAAATAAATAAATAAATAATATATAAATAGATCAATAAATCAATAAATAAATAAATAAATAAATAAATAAATAAATAAATAAATACATAAACAAATAAATATACAAAATACAAATTATAAAACCAAATTAGAGATGTAGACATTGTCAGAAGAAAAACACGAAATATTGTATTTTAACAGAATTTTTTCAATCCTTTGTGCTACCATTTCAATGTTGGCCATTTCATGTAATTCTTTTGTTGGGAAAAACCATGGGAAATCCAGAATCATTTTAAGCAGTTTATTTTGAGGTATCTGGCGTAAGTGACTCTTTGCACATTTACCCCATACAGGAGACCCATAAAATATAATAGCTTGAAAAATAGCTTTGAAAATGAGTAATTTGTTCGCAACATTGCGTTTAGAACGTCTACGTATAAATGGATACAGTATTCGTGTAGTTGTGTTAACCTTCTTAATTGTTTCTTGCACATGAAGATTGAATGCTAAGCCCTTGTCTAAATAAATACATAAATACAAATATAATAAGCCATTTTACATTCGATTTTCATTCAACCGCAATTCCATTGCCAATAAGTCTTTTGCTAGGAAGTAAACAAGCTTTTCTTTTACGAGTAAAAAAGATAGCTTGTGTCTTAGAAGCATTTATCTATTTTATTTTCCACTTAATACAATATGTTTCGAATGCATTTAAAGCAGATCGTAGATTAGTTTCAATGTTGAAACCGAGTACATCCGATGAATAAATGCAAGTATCGTAAGCGAAAAGGGCGATACTACAGTTTGTTAAGTTAGGGAAACCGAATATATAAATGTTATATAAAACTTTTATTAAAAATTAACATAAAACCATGAACATAAACATAAAACCAAGCAAACTGATTGAGATGCTTAATAACCATAAAAGGAAAACAAATAATTGTATGAACCAAAAATCGAAAATTATAATGAAATAATTTTAGTCTTTAAAGTTAAGTCATATATGATAAGAAATCAATTTAGAATTCTAGAAATACTATACGAAATCAATATATTGTATATATCAATTTGGAAAGACAATATTTTATATATGTAGAATAATAACGAGAAATACATGTTAATAAGCCTTGAAAATTATGCATATACAACTACATTTTATCCTGAAGATTATAAGAAAATTAAATCCTTTTACATTTATAACAATTTCGTAGCGCATAATATAATGAAGTCAGTAAATTGTGTTGAAGATATTTTTACAAAAAAACCGACGAACTCGTGTAAAATTAATAAACTTCATTACCAAATCGAAGTATTTCATAAGACAAGTGATAATCATTATATTTACGCATTAAGTGAAAACACGCCTTTTAAAGAAATTTGTGATGACCAAATTACATCTGAATCATTGTTTGACATCGGAGTAATAATACTTAGCCCCAATTGCGCATTTTCAATAAAAGAAACTTATTTTGAATCAGATATTAAAACAATAAAGGAGAAAAATGACGATAAATACCACTGTTATTTTCAAGATTGTTGTAGAAATATAAGTTTAAATAACCCCCTTTACGAATCTGAAATCATTGGAAAATTAAATACTCAAAATGTAAACATGTTAAAAGATTCATCTATTTCTCTTAATGATGTAGAACAGAGAGCTCATAATAACTATCTAAATTTTACCAGCTCTAAAGGAATTATGTAATTAAATTTAAATGTAAATGACAGAACTTTCGATAATGGAAATGCAAGTGAATTTTAAATATCTACATTTTGATTTATTTTTTGTGAAACAATATATGATAAAATTGTCTTTTCAAAGGCGAGGTGTTATGCATGTGCATAGACTAGGTTTATCAACCGATACAAAGTATTTGGTGCTGACAATGCTTACATCGCATCCGGTGGTTTATCGAGCAAAATATTATATTGCTTGCACGATTTCCAGACTTATCTAGTGGAATATGGTCGAGAAAGCAGAACCTTGACGCGAATTCGATGCATGACATACACTCGAAGAGAGGTAGAGTCTTTAGTCTTGATTCGGACCCAATGCCTTTAACTGACGATGTAGCCTTTCGACCATCCCGTTTGCTTGGGGATGATTTTAGGCGGTGCCCAGCATGTTTCTCATTTCGGGAAAACAATTCGACTCAAACTCAACTCCCTTGTCCGTCGTGATTCGTTCCGGGGTTCCGAATCGACAGGCATACTACTGGACAAACTCTTTCCCTATTGTGACCCGGTACTCGTCTCACACACAGCCGTTTCCTCTGTGAGAGGAAATTTTTGACCTATTCTAATCTGATATTAGCTTTTTAGCTTTCCACTCGACGTGAGCGCCTTAATCTCAGAATCGTTTGTCTGTAAATCTCTAATTGTTTTTAAATCAGACGTTATTGCCGATATTTCATTGCCCTTTTTATCCTCGGCTAGCGAAAGACAGTCAGCTACTACATTCCATTTATTTTTGATGTGACGAATGTCATTTAAGAACTGTGCCGCTGCGGCTTTCGACATTAGTGCATTAGTTAAGGGTTTATGGTCTGTAAAAACCAGGAATTCTCTGTTCTCTACCAAGAATCTGAAATGCTTTATTGTAAGGTATATCTTTAGGACCACTCTATCAAATGCTGAATATTTTCGTTCACTATCCGAGAATTTCTTTAAAAAGAAAGCAAGAGGTTCCCAGTTATCTTTATTGTACTGCTGTAGTACTGCGCCTATGGCGGTGTTCGATACATCAGTTGTGAGGTTGAACCCGAAAGTTTGGTCACATGTGAGTAGATAGGAGACAACAATTTTGCTAACTTTGGTATGAATCTGTTGTAATAGTTCACCATATCTGTGAATTGCTGTATTTTTCGAATAGACGCTGGGGATTTGTATGACTTAAGAAGTTAAGTGATTTGTCGCCGAACACGCATTTTCATCATCATCATCAGGTGTTGAACTACACGATTGACGATATTGACGCCGTTAAAGTAGGTTAGTTGCTTAGAAGCTTGATAGAAATGTTGGTATAGGTTTGATAAGAAGCTTAAGGAGTCAGTCTCAATTATGGCATGGTTAACCGTTGCTATGGTGAAGACGTGACTGAATTGTCGCCTGGGACCAAGATTGACTTTTGACAAATTTGTGACGTACGTGTTAATGGATGTTCCATTTGATGCACAAAGATATATTTCAGATTTTGTTTTACTAGTAGGATAGAGCTAATATGGCAATACGGATAGATCTGCACCAGTATTTACGAGGAATGTAACATTTGTAACATCACAATCTGTTTGACAAAGAAGATTTTTGAACTTACACGTTTTCGTGCACATTCTCGTGTTAGCTCTGTATTTTCTGTGGTACTAACACAAATTTGCGACCTAGCTCAGAAGCGGCTACTTCTTGAACTGCGATCCTGGCTACCAATTAATTCTGAAAGTCATTTTACCACAGATTTTATCTTTTCTATTTCGTTACTAAGTTGCGATGAGTCATCCCTACGATTGCTATTGGCTTGTACTTCAGAAATACCTGAAGTTGACGCAGATGCTTCCCAGATTTTGATTTTTTCTCCGTTTTCTCTTCTTGAGAAATAAGGGGAATATTAACTAGATGCTGTCAAGCCAAAGTTTTCGAAACAAGTCCTAGCTAAGCATTTCTGACACTCGGGCTAGCAGTTTTAGAGCTCGTAAGAATTTGGATGGCCTATCGCCTAACTGATCACAAGATAACAAGAATAAATTGCTCATTACGGTATCATAATAGTACGAAGAACTGATTCGATCAAGATTTGATTGGGTTGAATTCATGAGAAATAATTAAAAAAAATTATAGATGATAATGTAGGGTCACAATTAAAAGGATTTAAATTCAAGAATAAAAAAAAAAAGAATTGTTATGTACTATTATCAGTATATGGTAGGATATTTATATAAGGATATAGCAATTAGAAAAATTTCATTAAATTTAATTTCGAAATAACAACGAAAAAAATCTACATTTATGATAAAGTGATAAAAAGAGATGCATGCACTACACTACGAAAAGATATTAGTTACTGCGGACCCCTACTGGTATAATTGCTGCGTCTTCCAGAAGGATGGACTGTCGTCTGCTCAGATTGCGGTTCGCTTGACTGCGTGCGGTGTTGGGCCGTTATGTACTGCGCGTGACCTAATTTCTTTATGTACAACATTATAATAATGCACACAAAATACTGATTTTAACTGTTACTGCTCACGTACTTGAAAGTACTGCTCAATTACTTCCAAGTACTGCATAAATACTTCCAAGTACTGTTGAAGTACTGCTCACGTATTTTAATAAAAAGGACTTGTACTTGGTTCAAATATAGTACCAGTACCGAGGCACAGAAGTAAAAGTACAATTCCAAGTTCTGGTACTGGTACTTGTACTAGTATTTGGTCTTGCACAGTCCTGATTAATAAAAATAAGCTATAGCTATAGCTGTAATAACAATAAGCTATAGCTGTATTTACGTACAAAATATGTAATCATTTTATAGGTGGCTCTGAAGCCCGTGACTCGTGTTGCTTAAAAAGTTCTATGTCGACTCCGAACGACCAATTTTGAGAAGCTTTTTCTAGACAGTTATTGCGCTCTGAGCAATGTCAGTGACACGAATGAGGCGGACCGTGAAAATATTGTTGTTTTTTTCATACCGGGTATGGAACCCAGCGAACTAGCTCATATTGACACCACCATGAAGTGTGTCAGCTCTCATCTTATTAACACATTGACTGCCAGGCCAATTAATTCTTAGGCGATATGAACGACACCCATGTTTCCGTGGGGTCATTTATATGTGTATAACGGCTACATGCCACTATAAGACCATGGCATTTAAAAATTAATGGCCCTAAGAACAAACTGAATAGAAATTAAAAAGCCTGGCCTCTGATAATCATTATAAAGTAAGTCATTAAGAACGCTTGGTTCGGACAAATCTGCAAATATATGGTAGTTATTGGAGAATAAAATTGATGATAAAAAAATTCACTAATTTATGAACATTTTATTAAAGTACATTTCAGTACAAATCACAATTCATGTGTTTGTAATAAGATAAATTCAAAATAAATTAATTCACATTAAATTAATGAAATTCGCAAAAAAAAAAAACTACTTGTGCTCTGTTTGAAGCACGGAAGCCACATTTGTGGCTGTCCAGGCAATCATTGCAGAACGTATATACCATTTTTGAATGATATCTGGCTTTTTCACGTCCTTGTTCTTGCTTTATTTTTGCATAGCAAATGATACATTTTCTTACTTTTTGCCATAAAACTACAACAACATTTTGCTGGTGTGTGTTGCACCAACAACATGGGTCATGTTTTTGCACAATTATTGTGTTAATTCATAACTTGTGTACAAGTTGTTAACAAATAAGCCCCTGCCTTCATTGATTAGACTTTCAGCCAATACGACACAAACGTTTTTTGCTTTTACGATTTCTCTTTCACCCGATGGTGATTTTCGAAAGAAGTGTAGCCATTGACATAACATAATTCGAAAAGCTAAATTACGTACCGGTGAGATTTTATCTGAATCGAAATCGTGCTCTGCATCTGTCTCCGCTACTATATTCTCCACTTCTCTGAATACAAAAGTAGTAAGAAATTAGTGTAATATAATCGTCATACATATATGAAAGACATGTGTATAAATTGTCTGCTGTGAATGAGAAATGATATTTGTCAATGTGACAGGATATTTGAACATTTCATTTGTTCTCTGCAGTTCCATTTAAAATTTAATAAAACGAATGAAATAAAAATGAGTGGAATTGTGGTTTGACGATGATGAAATTTCTTCAGTTTTGTGAAACTCTTAGCAGTAGGCAGTTAAGGGACGTTTCCAAGCCTCTAGAATTAAAGGAAAATATGTGCATAAGTTCATATGCTGCAATCAAAATTTGTTCATATGGATAATCCTTTTCGGTTTTGTCAAATCAAAATCAGGGTTTGTCTATTTGTTGAACTGTGGCGGTTAAATAAAAAATTATAAATACATTAAAATATTACAAATATTTACATTTTCTTTATAGCGGCTTGCTATATCGTCCTTAAAAAATAGATTGACTAGAAACTTATTTAAAAATTTGATCTCAATTGACGCTCACAATACCAATCGGGCTCCATTTACAAGTGTGCTAAGCCAGTAGGCTTATACCAACGTATCTACATATATTTGTAAGTATACGCTAGAAGAGCGTGATGTTGTTGATTCTTACATAAGAAATAGAGTAGAGGATGTTCATCACACATTCCGTGAAGTAAGTAATTATGATCGCATTCGGTCCGGTTGTTTGTATAACCAAATGTTGGGCTTCGCATTTCACGATGATAGCGCGATCCCTCAACATTGACTGAATTTCAGTGTAAACACGGTTCGTATTTCATATCTCCTTTGTACGACGAGTGGTTAGGACTATCACGGCTGGATTTCCGAAGTCAGACACATAACAGCAGCAGAGTAAGTAAGTCGTTTTCTTCATAACAAACAATCTGGTGGCAGCGGTAAAATAAAAAATCAGTGAATTTGAAAACAATAAGTAAGCGGTAAAATAGATTCAAATTCAAAGTAATAAGTAAATTGTAAAAGTGAAAATCAGTAAACGAATTTGAAAACAATAAGTAAGCGGTAAAATAGATTCAAATTCAAAGTAATAAGTAAGTTGTAAAAGTGAAAATCAGTAAACGATAAAATCGAAAAAAATCAGTAAAAGATAAAATCGAGAAAATCGGCAAAAAATAATATTGAGAAAATCGGTGAAGATTCAAATTCAAAGGAAAATAAGCAGTGAAATAGAAAATCGAGAAAGATAGTTCAGTGTTTCGAGATTGATACTGATCTCGAAACACGTTCTTTGAAAAACAAAAAAAAAAGATATTCAGAAGTGAAGGAGAGCTAACAACAACAACGACAGTAGCGGTAACAGCAGAACAGCTTTGACAGCAATAACAAAGCAGAATGAAAGCGGTCCTATTATTATCTTTGTAAATAAGAAAATGAATAATTTAATAGACAATAAAGAAAAAAAAAAGAGTGTGCTTCACAAAAGAACAGAAAATATTAGTGAACAAAATTAGAACGATTAGAGAAACAATAATAAAAACGCAGAGCGAACTAAACATTCCCAAAGAGAAACAATAAAGAAGAGAGAAAATTATTATTCTTAAGTAATTATATTGTTACGCTTAGCCGAAATGAGTCTACGTACAATTAATTAAATTGTCCACAAATACGGGTTCGATCACTGGATTGTGACGAATGAAACACTAACGTTCACTATTCACGAAATGCACAAATTTATTTTGCAAACACTGATTTACTTCCTGTACTTTATTACACTTTAAAAATCACTATTACTTATCACTTTGCACCCTGAACTGATTAAAACTTGAACACTATAAAATCCGAAACTGACCTGTACTGCAATAAATATTTGACTGAACTGACTGGCATCGAATACCGTGCCGTTAGATACCTCGCCACGCCGTTTATATACTTGATTCTTTGTAATCTATCAGTGTATAAGTGGCGACATCCATTCTTGCAGTATGTTCAACAACATCGGGAAAACTCTTCCGAGTTGATCTTTCTTCCAATTGCGTATAGACGCCGTTTTTTTTTGTTCTTGTGTTTGGTGTCCCGACTATCTCATCTTATACACGTTATACTATTCAAGTCACAACATCATAATATCTATAAAATAAAATGTATATTCCAAAATGGTAGATCAGGAAATATTCTGGTTGAGGTTCCGTCTCCCTCAATGAGCATCAATGTTAACACTATTGTCAAAATTATACCAAAATTTCATATATAGGAGCTAATCAATGCTAGGCAGGAAAATATAACGGTTAGGCTATTTCAGCAATTTATGGAAACAATGTCTAGACGACTTAGCTCCGATGCGAATGCAGATGTGCAATCGTTAACAGACTTACAAATAACCCATAATTATATCGAGAACAATATAATTCTCAATATATTTATGAACGGGATTACGTTAATAATTTACGTTTATTACGTAAATTACGTTAATAATTGCAGGCCTAAAACGTTAGCTGAAGCAGCAAGATATGCAGATCATGAAGAGCGCTGTTATTTAATTTGAAAAAGACGGTTGCTACTGCTCTGTACTACGAGGCAGAGGGATTGTCGTGTGTGTCTTATTTTAGAACCCGCATGGTAGATGTGGAGCCAGAATCTGCTCGAGACACATTCAAGGGCCGTTGCTTCGACTGCAATAGAATTGGACACATGGCACGCGGATGTAGGGAGCGTCGGAAAGGTTCCAGGTCCCAATCACCGGCACGAAATATCAAGCAGCCGGACCCGACAGGATAGAAGGTCGGCAGTAAGCCGTCGTTAAACTAAAGAGCGTCATTTTAAAGGGGCAGAAACTGGCTCCCTCAATCTTTGTTTCCCAATTCGAAAGGAGCTAAAAAAAATAACCTCACTGTCGATGGCGTTGTTAGAGGTAGACGGTTAACGGTGACGTTGAATACAGGAGCATCACACTCAACCGTAAAGAAGGATCTGGTGCAAGAGGAGGACGGAAGCCGTTGTACGGGATACTGCTTCGCACAGCTACCCATACTTGGGAAACTTACCGATACCATGCAAGTGTTCTTAGTGACGGATATAGTTGACGAGTTGATTCTGAAAGCTGACTTTATGATTAGGACCGACATTACTTTGGACCTTAAGCGGAGAATTCTAAGGTACAATAATTCTAAGATACCACTGTATATAGGGGAAGACAAGTCTTCGAAAATCATTTTCATCATCATTCCGCCGAACTCAGACGCCGTAGCTTAGGCAAGGATTTGCGACGACTGTGGGGACAGCATGTTGTGCCAGAAACAAAACACCAATTAAGAACATAGTCAGCGAAGAACTCTCATTGAAGTCAAAGATAAAAAGTTGTTACCGTAACCGGTAAAGTTCGAGAAATGACGGCAGAACAACCGTAGTCAACCATCGTATCCACGCAGGAGATGCGAGGCCGATCCGACAAGCACCAAGGAGAGCAAAGAGAGAGGAGGTTACCGAGCTAGTGGAGGAGATGCAACAGTGTGGACTACAGGAAGCTGAACGAGGTAACAAAGAAAGACAGTTACCCTCTGTCAAGAATATACGATACCCCGCACACGTTGTCGGGAACAAAGTGGTTCAGTCGTTAATAGACCTCCACACAGTGCAGACGTGTTCGGCTTACGGTCGGAGTAGCAATTTTCAAGTGCCCGAAATAACACGGCAAACTATATAGTGTCGATAGCTCAGACGGTAGGGTCATCGCTCGTTATCCGATACCTACGCAAATCCAACAATTTTAATTTTTTTTTTAAATAACAGACAAGAGACACATTGTGTGAGTGGCGAGAGGGACGCAGTGGAGCAACCCGCGCTCCCAACAACGTGTACAAATAGTGAACCGGTAGCGGGCACATCAGGCCACCAAGCTGGTGTACCAAGCCACCAGGAAGAGAGAAGGAAGAGGAGGAAGAAGCTGCTACCGCAGCCAACCACGGTGAAACGCCGAACTACTGTCACTGAGGTCACCTCAGGCGTCATGAAAGTTGAGGGAAAGCCGACAACAAGATCAGCAGCAGCAACTGCAACTACAATAGCAGCAACAACAACAACAGCAGCCAACACAGAAGTAGCAGCAACAACAATCAGTATACGACGTCCTATACGAGTCGGCAGAGGGAGAAGGGAGATTCTCCTACGGAGGTAAAGGCAACCCCTTTAGTTCCCTAGTGTCATCCGAGTCGGAAGACGAAGAGGAGGAGGACAGAGAGCAACTACTCAAAATCCAGAGGAATAAAGAGGAGATGGATGCACATATATACGCAAAAAAATGTCCAATGCCAAACAAAATTACAATCCAGGAGAGCAGCCAAAGAAGCTGCACAGCAATAGCAGCACCAACAACAACAGCAGCCAAAACTGCAGCTAAATCGACAGCGTAAATCAGCTGCCAAACAAAAACAACAACAACTGCCGCATAAACAACAGCAGCAGAAGAACCAACAGCATCAGAAACGACAACAGCAGCAAACAACAACACCGAAACCAGAAAGATTCCCGTCAATAAATGTCTTCGGAATGGAGACTAAGGACGTTGACATACTATGTAAGTTGGCCACTAAAAAATCCCTTTTTACTTACCTTTAATACTTCCAAAGGAGAAAAAGTGCAGACCATGTTCCTTAAGGGCGTGAGTCCTGCTACTGATCCCGAGGATACCCTCGCTGAGCAGCACCAGGCGCAGAGCGACGATGTCACGTTCGTTGGGGTTAAGCCCTTCAACACTGAGGTAACGAAAAGGGAGAATATGAAACTTCCGTTCTTCCTTGCCCTGGTTAGCCCAGACAGCAAAAAAGGCAGCCTAAAGCGCATTAATCGCTTAGGCTCTATTTCTTTTACATGGGAAACATTATAAAGACCAAGCACATACTCCAATGTGCTCGCTGTCAGAGGTTTGGGCATGCCGCGGCGAACTGCAACATGCTAAAACCCACATCCACGGAGAATGTCCCTTAGGGACTGAAAAGGTCGAACCCAGGAGTAAGCTAATGTGCGTGGTTTGTAAGACCAATGAACATTCGGCAAACTATCGGGGATGCCATAGAGTCCAAGAACTCAGAAAAATCATAGAGGCTAAAAAGAAAACAAAAATGGTAGAAGCGCCTCGTTCCCCATCTACCACTGTTACACCGGCAGTCTCCTATGCCCAAATGGCATCAGGTAGGCGACCGGTACAACAGATAGTGCTGCGGTCCCAGTGGCCAGGCAACCCGCGGTCCTGCTCTCTATCCAGGGGCAGATCGCTCAGCTCCAAAAGCAGTTCCAACAGCAAGCAGCGCGGGTAGACCTCATCTACTCGAAGTTGTTTGCCGGGCCTAACGCCACAGCTTCCTTGTGGCTGCACACGCAGCCAGTAACCTTAAGATCCTAGCAGTGAATGTGAATTCACTGATTAGGACTGAACGAAAACTAACGCTCGGTAACCTTCTGCAAATCCACAATCCAGACGTGTTGATGGTCAGCGAAACTATGCTGAACAAACGCACAAACTCTTGTACAAAAATTCGAAGAGACCGGCCCCAATCCTTGCAAGGGGGCGGGGTTGCTCTCCTAATCAAAAAAGGCCCATGTCATAAGGTCATGTATATGCAACTTGTATTGCACACATTCCGCTCCAGGGTGGAAAGCGGTTATATGTGATCGCGATCCATGCAGCTGACAATAGTGCCCTCAATCGAAATTTTATTTCAGAAGTCGACACTCTTTTCAGTAGCCTTCGACTAAGATCGGAGGAAAACTATTACATCATTGCCCGGGATTTGAACGCCAAACATAGAGAATGGGGCAATAGAGTGCATAACGACAGGGGAACCCCACTATATAACTGGTTGGCAGAGCACAATATTGAGTTCAAGCTAGATTTGCTGGCAACCGATAGGCCATCGTATCCCAGAAGCGGGTCCTATCTGGATCTATTGCTAATCGACAAAAGATTAAGGATATTAGACGTGGAAAGACGCACACGGAACTGCTTAGCTACGATTGTCTACGAAAGTGATCACTGGGGACTCTTCGCGGCTATTCAGCTCTCGAACGAGGTGGAAGAACTGGGGGAATATGTCCAGAGGTAACCTTCTAATTATAATAAGGCCCGTTGGATACGCTTCTCCAGGACCTTAGTCACAGAACTGCGTTCGAGTGGGATCAATCCTCCGACGAACAGAAACCTGACAAACGAGGAGATTGACAGGTACCTCAGACAAATGGATGACGTAATCAAACGTACCATGGACAAGATCATTCCGAAGGCAGTGCAGATCGATGTCAGTGACGTCTATCGAAATGCTACCATCGTTTACAGACCCACAAAATCCGGAAGTCAGGGCATTGAGGTCGGAGATCAAGAACCTCCAACAATTAATACGTATCAATTATGGCTTGGCTAAAACTTGCAATGGGGCAATAAAATCCGGGCTGTACGTTCTAACAACCCGGGTATTTTCATCACATCTTGATTTCTCAAGAAGATCTCCAGGGTATCTTTAACTCGCTGAAGAAGAAAAAGTCATTGGGAATCGATGGTATACCTAATATTGTGCTTCGCCATCTTCCCCCCGTAGCTGTGCAGATTTTTCACAACATTGTTTAACAATGCGCTGAGTAATGTATATTACCCAAAACATTGGAAACCAGCTGTGATGCAACCAATCCCTAAACGGGACAGAGACAGATCAATCCCGACGAACCTTCGGTCGATCAGTCTTCTACCTTGCATAAGCAAGGTTTTTGAACAGATTGTCATTCGGGTTCTGAAACAATGGGTTCAGGAAAATAATATCATACCGGACAACCAATTCGGATTCAGGGCGGTGACTTGGAAAAAACTTTCGATACCGTATGGTTGGAGGGCCTCTTCGTCAAGCTAGTCAGGCTAGGCATAAGTAAACCATTGCTATACATGATCTATGACATGATAACAGGTAGAAAGTTCGTCGTGAAAAGTGGCGAGGTAACTTCTTTCACGGTCTTTGACATCAAAAACGGTTTGCAACAGGGAGCGGTTGGTTCGCCGATCTTGTTTTCAATATTCACAGATGTTATAGGTTCAATGCCGCACTTCATTGCGTACGCCGACGATTTAGTGTACAGATCAGGCCCGAAGGTCGAAGTAATAAATATCTTGTTGCAAAGTGACTTCGAACAAATTCAACAATTTTGCGACGAATGGAAGTTGATTATCAATTTCCTGAATTGCGAACCTATCCTTTTCAGGACTCCGTTGTAAATGGCATCATGGGATACGCGCACAAACTAACGTAAGTTCGGCATTTTGGACCCACAGGGACGGCTGTTAGATGTGAAAAGTGTAGTCAGATATCTTGACATTTGGTTGGAACAATATCTTTATTTTGACAAACATATAGATATTGCTCTGACGAAAGCTAAAAAGGCCTTTACTATGGTAAGGGGATTGTTTTCCAGCAGCCAACTAGATTCCAGGGTGAAGGTAATCTATTACATGACCCTCATCCGGCCAATTATGGCATACGGTTGTCCATTGGAGGTCCTGTACAACGAGGCAAACTTGAACAGGATTGATAATTTTATTATTAAGCTGAATAGAAGGCATATTGCACGAGCTATGACTTCTTCCAACAGCCTGATCTTTGGGGCTTACTACAACAATGTTATGTATCATGAGAGAGTGCGCCTTACCGGTTTTATTCCTCCCGAGGCGTTCCTCTACATCGATAGAATTGGCCTAATACAGGATCCACACGGATGTCCTGTAATCTTCCATGTCGTACGCCGAACAGTGGATAGACGACTTCAATATGAAGGGGATGTCGCTCGCAGTCACGAGGATCTCCTCCGGTTCAGTAGAGCGATCTCAGCTCGAGACAGGAGAGAGTCTGCCAAAGAACGGCCGCCGATGGCTTTTCTAAATGACGCGGTATTTGACCATGGTGGCCAACTCACATAGATTTAAGGTAGCGTAAAGAAAAAAATAGTTGCTCTGCGGCGTATAAATTATATATGTTCGGCATATACGAGTACATGACATATACGTGCTGGTGCACGCATTCGTACTGTTACGGACATGGTTAAGATTGTCTTAAGTTTTCATGTTACGTTAAGTTAGCCCAGCATGTTTACAAGTTGTCTTCGCCAAACAAAAACAGTGTGTCCGTTAAGACAAACAAAAAAAAACATAGCATAAGCGGAAAGGCATAGTGCAAATTATGATTAGAATAGCTTAGTGTACCCGTATAGGGTCAGTAGGTTAGATGTAGAGCATTTGTTAAGTTATTTTAGCTAGTTTTAAGCACTTTTGTCTAGCATGTAAGTAAATGGATTAAAAAAAAAAACAAAAATGAAACAAAAAAAACAAAGTGGTTCTCTACATTGGGCCTCCAAAGTGGCTGTAGGCAAGGGGAAATCGACTAAAACGATCGGGAGAAGACTACACTGGAAGACCTACCTGGTATACCTGGACAACATCATTGTCACGGGTAACGATTTCAACCACCATCTAAGGAAGATGTATTCCAACGTATTGCGGAAGCCGGACTTAAGCTCAGTACGAAGAAGTGTTCGCTTTTCAAGAAAGAAGTGAAATACCTTCGACATCGGATCATCAGAGAAGGCGTACCCACCAACGAGGAAAAGATAGCGGCGGTAAAAGCTTGGCCAAGACCTACAAATCTGCACAAGTTAGGAAGCCTATTACCGGCGTTTCGTACCAGGTTTCGCGAATCAGGTGCATAGCTTGCACGAGTTAACGAGGAAGAATCCGCAGCTTGTGTGGAAGGAGCCACAGGATACAGCATTTCAAGAGTTGAAGAAGCTGCTCTGTTCCGCCCCAATCCTCGCGTATCCATTATTCGGCAGTACATGTATACTGGACAGTGGTGGTGTCCTCAGCCAAGTAATCGATGGCAAGGAAAAGGTAATTGCCTATTTCAGTAAAATCCTATCCAAGCCTGAACAAAACTACTGCGTCACGCGAAGGAAGCTTCTGGCTGTGGTGGAAAGTGTAAAGCATTTCCACAAGTACAACATAGAACACCGAAAAGGAGGACAACATGGCAGTGCAGATGCACTATAGCGTGGTTGCTGGAACAGATCCGCAGGGAGCAAAACAATGATTCGGATCTATCAAAAGCTATCGAGGCCATAGAACGTGAAATTAGACTGACGTGGGAGGAAATGGCCAGCGAAAGTCCTGTCGCTAAAGCACATTGGGCTCAGTGGCGAAGTCTGCAGATGAAGAATGGTTGCTTGCATCGCGTTTGGGAAAGTGGAGACGGCCAGACAACACGTAACTTTATTGTGGTTCCAAGAGGAAGAACACAAGAGATTCTGAAGGATTAAGTGTAGGATATCTGGGCATCACGAAATAGGTTGAGAAAATCAAACAGTGGTTCTACTGGGTTGGATGTCAACAGTCTGTTGCCGAAGGGATCCAAATGTGTGATAGTTGCACAAAAACAAAGGAACCACAATCAAGAAGCCCTCTGACGGTGCAGCAATACAACGTTGGAGCACCATTCGAAAGGGTAGCAATGGACGTAGCGTGGCCCTTTCCAACCAGCGAACATGGTAACGAGTACATACTGGTGGTGATACTACTTCAGCAAGTGGCCGAATCAAGAAGCCAAGACTTGTTGGAACGAACATATACCACCATTCCTTATGGCCTATCGATCAGCTACCCTTGACACAACATCCAACAGCAAAAGCAGTGTTCGGATCGGAGTTAAGGAGAGTCATCATCAGAAGAGTCATCATCTCTCAAAGAATGCCTGGATCGGATTCATCGAAGCATGATAAGGTGTACACAATTCAAGAGTGACAAAATGAAGGCGAGATATGACATCAAAGCTAATTCTGGAGGCTTTGAAGAGGGACAATTGGTATTGCTTCGCAATCCACAACGGAAGAAACGACTGTCACCCAAGCTGCAGACACATTGGGAAGGACTACACAAGATAATAAAACGAATTAATGATGTGGTGGCAAAAATTAAAGTCGTCCATCTAGATCTACTGGCACCGTACAAGGGTGGAATTCTGAATCTTGTTCTGGACGAACAAGTTTAGGTAACGCGTATAAGATGAGATAATCAGGACACCAACGCCATCTATACACAATTAGAAGAAGGATCAACTCGGAGGAGTTTTCCCGAAGTTGTTGTACATACTGTAAGAATGGATGCCGGCACCTATGCACTGATAGATTACAAAGAATCATGTATAAAAGCGTCAGCGGGGAAATTCCATAGACTCGTGGTATGATCAGTATGATCTAGAAGAACTATTGGGAGGTATAAATGTCGGGACGATGTCCGATGCGAGTCAGTTCAGTTGAAGAATTAGTAAAGTTCATTTTGGGATTTTATAGTGTTCAAAGTGTTAATAAGTTCAGCCTGAAAGGCAGCAATGGACAATATGGAAGGCAATATGGACGATATAGTCGTATATAGGAAGGATTTGAAGGAGCATAATGAAAAGTTAGAAGAAGTTTTCAAGCAATTGAGGAAAGCTAACCTTAAGTTACAGTCAGATAAAAGTGAGTTTTTAAGAAAGGAAGTTAGCTTTTTACGTCGTGGATTTTGGAAATGATGGTGTGAGAGATATGGCTAATTTAGAAAATGTTAAAGTTATTGTATACTTAAAGGTCCCACTAAACGTTAAAGAAATTCAATCATTTATATGAATGATGAATTGTTACGGAAAATTTATAAAAAATTCTCCAATAAACAAACCCATTTTAAAAAGGATATTGATTTTAGTTGGGGAAAAGCTTTATCAAATTTTACAGTACTTCAATACCCAGACTTCAAAAGTTCATTGTCGCAACAGAAGCTTCGAATAGTGTCGCAAAAACGAGAGAATAAAGATTTACCGATACAGTTTATAAGCAGAAGCTTAAATGCAGCCGAACAAATTATAGCACCACGGAAAATGGATTTTTGGGATATAATTTGGGCAGTTATAGTTTTTAGACTCTACTTATTTGGCCAGCAATTTATTATTAGAATGGATCATAGAACACTGACATGGTTGTTCCTGGATCCAGACTTGTTCGGTGGAGGTTAAAATCAGTGAAGTTCCGAATAAAAAAAAAGGTTTGGATAATGTAGCGGCTCATCTTAGCGGAAATATTTTGGTAACAGCACGTAAGGATAGAAAAAAGAAAAAATGTTTTTGCGATTGTGAAGGAAATCACGGAGTATGAGTAAATGAAGATTACGAAACTGAGGTGTGCTCAGTAAGCGCTAATAGTGAAAATGTAAGAGATATTGGAACCGAAAATGTTGAGTACATTGAAGATACAAAAGTTGTAGAAAGTGAAAATGGAATGGAAAATACTTTGGATAGAACATTGGATAGAATTGTGAAGAAGCTCGAAATGAAAACGGAAACAAACGGGTGATATAATAGAAGTCGAAGATAAACCAAGACACATGGAAATACTAAAGGAACATCATTAGAGCATATTAGGAGGGCATGTAGGTCAGAAAGCAACTATTGCTAACACTAGACAGAAATATAATTGATAGGCATCCAACAAGAATTCCTTTGCCAACAGTGTCCAATGCACAGTGTACTTTGGAAAAAGTTCATATGGATAATGGGGGAAATGTGTATGCTTTATTTGTTTATGCTAACCTAACCTAAGTATAGTCTATCAAAATATGTAAGATTCTTACCAATAAGAAATAAATTTGAATGGATAACATATTTTGGCATCCCGAAAATAATTTTAACTGATAATGGTACTGAATTATGTAATGATCTGATGAGGAATCTACCAAGAATATTCAGAATTCAACACATAACAACGAGTGTGGCACATCCACAATCAAATGGATTTGTAGAAAAAGTTCATGGAAGGTTGAAAGAATATTTAAATACTGTGAATTTGGATAGAGATGACTGGGATAAAGCAGGATTTTGTTATAAGACAACTATACATTCAACGATCGCAGAACAAATATTACTCCGTTATATCAAGTAGGTTATAAGGTCTTAGTGAAAACCTAACTACAAAAAAAAAGATAAGAAAATACATTTGTTGAACCATTTTTAGTTACTAAGGTAACAGATGCAAACGTTTTTGTTATATCAAATAAAAAAGTCAGAAAGGTTTCAAAAAATCTTTTTGAACCATATATTACATCTCCAAATTAATAAGTGTTGCATACAATTTTTAATATTTTATCTTGTCTCCATTTTAATGGTGGATTTGATTTTAACTGGATCGGAAGATCATTAATAGTCACATGTACAAGGATTACACTAAATATCTAACAAACATCAAAAGTCTAACAATACATGAAGATGGTATATATTGGTGGACTCAAAAAAATTATTTTTTTTTTTGATGTAATTTTATTTTTATTGAAATGTATTTTTTACTTACTTGCTAGACAAATTAAAACTAGCTTAATTAACTTAAGAATTCACAATTGTTCTTAATACTAACCTACTGACCCTATGCGGGTACTCTAAGCTAATCTAATCTACATTATACATGTGCCTTTCGGCTTAATCTATATGTTTTTTTTAAGTCTTTGACGACAAACTGTTATTCATTTTTTATGTACCAAGAGAACTGATAAAAAACTTGGCTAAACTTAACTTAACTACTTAACCTACCTTATCCTAACGTACCCTAACATAAAACATAAGACTATCTTAACTATGTCCGTAACAGTACGGACGTGTGCACCATTGCGTATATGTTATGTATATGCTTAACATATATAGTTTATACGCCGTGGTGGACTGAAAAATTAAATCCAAAGTATGCAAAGATAGTTTTAATCAATTTGAAGATTTGACGTTAAGAAGGGAAGGTAGGCACTGGCTTAAAAACAATTTAAGTACTGTGGACAATGAAGATGCTACAAATATTAATTCATATAATTATATTATAAAACAAGCCGGAATAAAGTGTGTTGAAAAAGGTAAATATATTATTGTAAAAAGTAAATGTATTACAGTACTGTTTTTGAAAGCAGAATGTTATGATACATATGAAATTATTGCAGTTCCTATTATTGACCATAATAAACATTTACTATTCGAAATAAATTAAAAATGCTTCTTAATATCAAAGGATTAAGAATATTTTGAAATGAAAATGTATGATAATAATTACATAATTACTAATAATTTATTGCTTCTATTCTATATATATATAGAATAGAAGCAACAGTTTCTTCATTCAACATTATCAAATAAGTCAGTATTTTATTGAACTCTGGGTTGATTTATATGTTATTTTGTTTCATGTTTGTTTACAATGTTGACAAAAAAATATTGAAAATAAGTGATCAAAATTAAGACAATCTGGTCAAATCTCAATTCCAAGTTAATAAATTAAACATTTTTGTGATGATAGAACTGCTTTGGTAAAATCCTCCAGAAAGGAAACGTAACAATAAATAAAACCAAGAAATAAAAAAAAAACAAAAGAGAAATAGTTTAAAATGTTTTATAGGAATAAACTAAATCTGAAAATTGAAGTGTGAGCAAAAGTAACACACAAGTGTTGTATGACGTCAACAAAGCAATTAAAATAAGCAAGAGGAATTTCTTAATTAAAGTGCGTAAAAAAGGGAAAAAGGACAAACTGGCCCGAAATTAAAAGAATTTTAATCTTAAATTGTTCAATACCTGAAAGTGTTTAATCAATAGTTAACGAAATAAAAATATTTTGATGTGAATGGTATAACGCGTGTAAGATGAGAAAATCAGGACACCAACGCCATCTATACGAAGAACGATCAACTATGAAGAGTATTATACATATACTGCCGCCACCTATACACCGATAGATTACAAAGAATCATGTATATAAGCGTCAGTGGGGAAATTCCATAGACTTGTGGCGACAGTAAAATCTAGAGCCAATACTGGGAGTATAAATATCGGCACGGTGGTCGATGTGAGTTAGTTCAGTTGGATAATTATTACAGTTCCGTTAAAAAATTAGTAAAGTTCAGTTTGGGATTTTATAGTGTTAAAAGTGTTAATCAGTTCAGCCTGAAAGGGAACAAAGAATTTGTAGTAAAGTAAAAGTGATTTTTAAAGTCTAATAAAGAATAAGAAGTAAATCATTGTTTGTCTGAAAATAATTTCGTGTATAACGTAAATAGTGAACTCTAGTGTTTTATTCGTCACAATAAGTGATCGAACCCGTATTTGTGGACAATTTAATTAATTGTATACGTATAACGTGCACGTACGGCTAAACGTAACATTTGGTCTCAGAAGTGGGATTGTGACAAAATAATGGTGAGATTTATTAATCTGAAAGTTGAACAGCTTAAGAAACAGCTGGCGCAGCGAAGTTTTTCCACAGTCGGAGAAAAGGCTGAATTGCAACAACGGCTGCGTGACGCTCTTCTAAAGGATGGAATAGATCCAAAAAGACACGAATTCGAGTATGAAGTTGCGGAAACATCTGAAAGTTCTGGCCCGGTTGATTTGATGCAGGTAATAGCCATGATGCAAAATTTGTTCCAGCATCAAATGGATCAATCGTTGGGCTGTGTGCGTGCATCGTTGGAACAGCAAAAGCAAGAAATTCAAGAAGTGTGCAACAATTACTCAAGGAACAGAAGCACGAGATGAGGAAAGCTCTGGAAGAACAACAAAACCGTTTGGAACAGAAACATCTGTAGGTGAATAGTGAAGTGAAAGTACTGGATGAGAAAGTTCACCACCGTGACAGTAAGGTTCTGGGCCTAGAAACTTCGGTGGACGAGAAAGTTTACCATCTCAACAGCAAGGTTGTGAGTCTAGAGACTTCGCTGAACGGTCGAGTAACAACGGTCGACGTAATGAAGAAGGACATCTGCGCACTGAAAGTGAGGGAAAAAGTGTTTAATAACGTCGCAACAAAGTTCAAACCACCGATATACGACGGAACAACAGCCTCCAAAATCTTCAGACTGCAATTCGAAACATCTGTCGCCAGGGTACAGCGGTGCTGCAGGCGTTCTCCAAACGATTCCAGAAAATCTCCAGATGGACGCAGTCATGGGCTCGCTACAGCGCAAGTATGGAAGTGAACACCGCATGCAAGTCTTCAAACTGGAGTTGAAGAGCAGTATACAACACAACGGTGAGTCGCTCCAGGAATTTGCGGCAGAGATTGAGCGATTGGCACATTTGGTGTATGCCGGGTCAACGATGGAGCTCATCGAAAACGTCAAAACGGATGCATTCATAGACGGAATAAGGGATCTGGAGGCAAAGCGTACAACTCTGTCGTCACCAAAGAGCACCTTCCAGGAACGGTTGCTTCGGATCTGTCCTACGGGGCAGCGGGACTAGCGTGTATGTCTTATTCTAGAACCCGCAGAGTAGATCTGGAGCCGGAATCTACTCGAGACACATTCAAGGGTCGTTGCTTCGATTGCAATAGAATCGGGCACAGGCAAATCGCGTGCCAGACTGTGGGGAGCGTCGGAAACGTTCCAGGTCCCAGTCACCGGCACGAAACAGCAGGCGACGACAGCCGGACCCGACAGGACAGAAGGACGGCAGTAGGTCGTCGATAAGCTAAGGAGAGATCTGGTGGAAGAAGTGGAACTGTTGTACGGGATACGGCTACGAGCTGCTATGGGTGATGACGCGGAAGTACTTGGGAAGTTAACCGAGATAATGACAATAGGCGGTACGACAATTGAGCACACGTTAGGAACGCGGCAGATATAGTTGACGAGTTGATTCTGGGAGCGGAATTTATGATTAGGACCGGCATTACTTTTGACCTTGAGAGGAGAATTCTAAGGTACAAGAATTCTGAGATACCTTCGATTGTCGGGGAGAGCAAGTCTACGAGGATAAACCAAGTCGTGGCAGAAAGGGACACCAGGACTCCGCCGAATTCGGAGTACGAGTGTGGGATCAGCACCTTGTGGGAAGTGGAAGCCGAAGATCAAACACCAGCCACGAATTTAGTCGTCGGAAGAACCTTCATAGAAGCCGATGAAAAAGAGTCACTAATGGGGATGTAGTGCTTGTTGGAACGGATCCGAAAGGAGCAGGAGAACGATCCGGATCTATCGACAACTTTAGAGAGCGCAGACCATGGAGCCAAACCGACGCAAGAAGGAATGGCAAGGGAAAGTGCTGTTGCCAAGGCATACTTGGCTGAGAAAAGAGAGCGACGTAAAAGTAAGCTTGATTGGGGTCCCAGGGAAGAGTGTATATGAGAGTGCAGAGGGTAATCGCAAGGGATCAAGTGGAGGACAACTAGACACCACGTGGAGAGCTGAGTTAGCGGAACAGTGCTTCCATGGAGTTGGATGCCAGCAGTCAGTGAGAGAAGGGATCCAGGCAAGTGATATCTACGGAAAGGGACCACAATCAGGAGGAAAGGGAGGAATGCAGCTGCTCAACGCCGGAGTACCAGTAGGAAGGGGCGCAATGGATGCACAGACAGCCAGGAACGGGTCATCGATTCATGAAGAAAGTTTGAGAAACGTTCAGCGAAAGGTAAAAGGGAGTGCACAGCTTCGAATTGATGACGAAAAAGCACAGAGTGACGTTAAGGAGAGTTCTGCAGGTTTTGATGATCGACGAATGGCATTGCTTCACAACCCGCAAAGGAGCAAAGGCCTTCCACGAAGGTTACAAACACATTGGGATCGTCTCCCACCGTACAGGCAGGAATTCTGAACCTTGTTCGGGACGAACAAGTCTAGGTGGTGGGTAGTGTGATGTGAATGGTATTACGCGTATAAGATCGATCGACTCCAACGAGTATTCCCGAAATTCTTGTATATACTGCCGCCACCTATATACTGATAGGTTACAAAGAATCATGTATATAAGACTCAGCGGGGAAATTTTATAGACTCGTTGCGACGGTAGATCTAGAACCAATGCTGGGAGTATAAATATCAGCACGGTGGTCGATGCGAGTTAGTTCAGTTGGATAATTATTACAGTTTAGTTAAAAAATTAGTAAAATTCAGTTTGGGATTTTGTAGTGTTGAAAGTGTTAATCAGTTCAGCCTGAAAGGGAACAAGGAATTTGTAGTAAAGTAATAGTGATTTTTAAAGTGTAATGAAGAATAAGAAATAAATCAGTGTTTACTTGAAAATAAATTCGTGTATAACGTAAATAGCGTACTTTTGTGTTTCATTCGTCACAATCCACTGTTCGAACCCGTATTTGTGAACAATTTAATTAATTGTACGTAGGCTCATATACGGCTAAACGTAACAATATTAACATTCAAAAAATCAGTTGAGGAATTATTTGCAAACATCCTAAGCTCTTTAACAAAATTAAATATAAAATCAAACATTACTGGCCACGCGGATATTATTGCAGTGGAGCAAAGCTTATTCTTGATGCACGAAACCCAAAAAACCTAAGTGAAATAAAGTCAATTTTAATAACAACAGAACACTTTTATTTTCTTCCGCTGTTTCCTATGTATGAAAGAAATAGCCAATGCACAAAAAGCAATAGGTCAGATAGGCAAGAAATCGGGAACTCTGGAGGAAATATTTGACAAGGTTCTAGGTACTATCAGGAATACCCCACAAAATTTAAGAAATGTTCGACATCACCAAACTTCGAGAGCCGCGGTTTTAATAAGTCAACACATTCCAGGAATATTAGGTAAAATTGTCCGTGTTCAGTCACGTAGTAGATCACTTTCAAGCAGACGTCCAGACTTTACCTACAAATGCACAATGTTCGGAAAATTTTTCGTCAACAGCCTCCGAACTCTTCACTGTATAGTTATACAAATCAACAACAAATTACAAGGTAAGAAGTTGCTTATAGATTCAGGAGCGGGCACCTCTTTGGTTTTTTTGACAAGTCCTTTAAAACAGACCTCGATAACCCTATTTTGTTCAAATCAATAAACACAAATAGTTCGGTGAACTCAAAAGTAAGACTTCCTTTATTCAAGGAATTTAGAATGCATTTAATAAAAATTGAAAGGTTTGAGGCCCAGTTGAACGGAGACTTGATGGTATGATGGTATACTCGGGTGCAATGTTTTAAAACCATTGCAGGTCAAAATTTATCTCGGTAATTCTCTACTTATAAGTAAGGGTGCTACCCTACCTTTACTATTTAATAACTCTTTGAAGCAGTTACATCACACGGAAGGAGATGAAATAAGCAACTTCATAGACATTAATTTTCAAGAACCAAACATAAATACAATTACATGCAAACTCAAATTAGATAATTTAAATGAATACCTTAACTAGAATAAATGCCTTAATTAGAATGCACCAAAAGTAGAAGGACATTTCTTACCTTAAAGGCAATAATCTGCATTTACGAAATATCTTCATCGAATCCCGACAAAGCACGATATCCCAATTTATTGTATAGCATACAGGTACCCAGTAGAACATAAAGATGAGGTATATGAACAAATTTCGCACATGCCTAAGTCCGGTTTACTTAGGAAATCTTCGAAAACATATAACGCTCCAATTTGTATAGTTCCCAAAAAGATTGACAAGTCGGGAAATCAAAAATGGTGCCTTATTGTCGATAAAAGAAAATTGAGCACCATAAATTGTCCACAAATACGTGTTCGTTCACTGGACTGTGACGAAGGAAGCACTATTCAAGTTTCACTATTCACGATTTACACGAATTTATTTACAAACACTGATTTACTTCTTATACTTTATTACATTTTAAAAATCAGTATTACTTTACTACAAAACTCTTTGCTGCCTTTCAAGAAGAACCGATGAACACTAAAACCCCACTCTGAACTGAACTGTAATAATTCTTAAATTAAACTAACCCACATCGACTGTGCCGATATTTGTACTCCCAGTATTGATTTTAGATCCTACTGTCGCCACGAGTCTGTTGAATTTCCCTGCTGACGCTTATATACAAGACTCTTTGTAATCTGTCATTGTATAGGTGGCGATATCCATTCCTGCAGTAACAACATCGGGAATACTATTCCGAGTTGATCGTTCTTCTAATTGCGTATAGATGGCGTCGCAATACTATACCAAAAGAAAATACGAACAATAATCTCATTGTAAACTTACAATGAAGACAATTCTCCTCAAACAACTATTGCTATTTAGGGGTTTACTGTGAAAACTATGCAATTTTTCTCAAATTACAATATACAATAGTAAAATTCTTTTTCAGTGCACCGAAAATGAAAATACTTAGATCCAACAAAAATTCTTAAGGACGTGACTTCTAAAGAAATATTGCTAGAACCGATTGAAAAAGCAAACTATCGTAAGAACCATAGAGGCTTCATTGAAACATACCTTGACCTCATTTTCCCAACTTGGAGCTCGAAATTCAAAAATGTATCAATAATTGCATATCATGCAATATGGGCAAATATGACCGCCGCCCAATTAAGCCATATTTTATGCTATCAGAAACTCCTAGCATGCCCAACGAAATAAAACACATGATGGTTCTTAATCAAAATTATATGTTTCTAACATGCATACACAAATTAACCAGACATGTAAGCATTCATTATATTAGAGATAGAAAATCTATAACTATTATACGCATACTTAAACAGAGATTCGAACACTTAGGAAAATTGATTAAAATCGTGGCCGACAACGAGAACACATTTTGTATCATTCCACATCTCTTAACACACACACTGGAAACTGCATAATAAGCTGCATGTTTGCTAATGATGTTGGCAATAAAACTTTAGTTCTAAAAGCTGTGGAACTGTATAACAATACAACATAATGCCCTTCTTCATTATAATCTCGACAATTCAAAATGGGAAAAATTAAAACAACAATTACAGGAAAACAAGGAAAAACGTATTAATAAAATTAATGAGGGACGAATAGAGCCCAATTTTCTTTTAGAATCGTGAATTAGTTAAAAACTTAGGCTTTCACAACATAAAGCATTTGCCGCGTTACAAGATATCAAAGAAAAGGGAAAACATATTTTAAAGATGGTTATGGCTTGAAACGAGACAAAAATTGTCAAAAGGAAGTACAAGTATCAGAACCCAATAAATGAATTGCAATTTGATTCAAGGTTCACAGGTCGAGATTACTCATATAGGAATAAAAAACAAAACAAAAACCATGCAGAGGTATCTCGTTAAACATTCATTAAAATTATGGATTTGAATCTTGCATATTTGAGTGTACCTGTTTCGGCAGAACATGAATGATAAAAGGAATTAAAACTTAATAAGCTTTTTCTGAATTTGAAAATGTTTTAATTGAATGAAATATAATATGTTAAAAAACGAAAACGAAGGAGAATGAATTCTCGTTTTTCAATAAAAAAAAAGTAAGTAAGTGATCTACAAAAACCCTTGTAGATTTTTCATGGCGCCCGAGCAGGGACAAAGTAAGAAAAAACAAAAATAAGCAAAATTGAACCTAAAAGTGTTACATATATATACATACACAACATAGTAAATCACATCACTAAGTGCACAAGTGCAATCAAAATACATACATATATTTAAAAATACACAGTGCAGTGAAAAAAAAAAAAGTACACGGTACATAAAATATCCACAATTATCGGTGTCGGGAAATCGCGCGCGAGGGAACATAAAACATCAAACAAAATCAACAAGGAATCAACAGCAAGAAATGCACTCCAATTGCAATTGTCAGCTGTACAAAAGGGAAATCGCCGAGAAAGAGGTTTTTTACAAAAATTTAAAGTGCGAATTAATAAGCAATTTCGAGAGAACTAAATGCGCTTAGTTTCGCACTGTAGCTCAAATACACTTTCAATTTTTGTCATTGCATCTACTGAATGATCTTTATAGCATAAACATACACATATACACATATATAAAGTGCAAATTAAAAGAAGTGCGTGCGATTCGTCTCAAATAAGTCAATTTATTGTGTCTTAAATCTAATAAGTGCAGTTTATATTAAAGTCTGATCATTTTAAACTAAAAAATAATTAACACAGTTCTCATTTCGGAAAACGATTGTTGCCCGTTTTTTGGTTGCCACTGCCAACGCCATTGTTTTGTTCTCCGGATTCAATCCAAAATTCGTGCACAATCACCAGCCAAACAATCAAAAATTTAATAAAATTCAATTGCGACAGGTGTAATTTCGCAAAAGAAGTGTTTGTTAACATTTCAATTGTTGAGATTTCGAAGTGTTGACATTTGGTATTTGGTTTGTTTACATTTCATTACTTGTCACAGATTGCGTTCAGTGCACAAATTACTTGTTGCAATTTTTTCTGCATAAGACTGCATTCAACAAATAAACAAAAAATTAAAGAAATAGCAAATATAAATTTTTAAAGTGATTTGGAAAATTAAACCAATTGTTCAACTAAAGCATGATAGTTTCGGCTTATAGCACTTATATTCCGGTTGCGTTCATTATTTAGCGTCTTGATTACATTTAATCAAACGACGACTTAATTAGTAACTAGTCCAAAAAGCCAGTGGACAAACTAGCGGTTTAATAGAATAATCCTACAAATCACAACAATGGCACCAAGACAAACTTCTCCGAGCAAACATGACGCTCTTGAGCAACTCAAGCATCAGAGGTCAGTAATCGTGTCGAATATTTCTCGTGTGAAATCGGCAATAATAGAAAAGAAGATGTCACAAAATCCAATGGAATTAGAATGCAGATTTTATTTGCTTAATTCATATATTGATCAAGCCATAATCTGTAAATCAGACATAGAGCTGGCTGATCATAGTGACATATTTCGCGGGGAAATGGAACACATTTGCGTGGTTACAAAGTCGTTATTAATGAGTGTATTAAATAAGGGGCGCAGATCCAGTATGGCAGAGTACTTCTTCTCTGAGCCTCATCACTCACGACTACCAAAAATGTCTCTTCCCAAATTTAACGGCAAATACGTTGAATATAAAAACTTTATCAGCCTACTTGAGAATTTAGTGGATAACTATCCAAATATCCCAGACATAGAAAAATTTAATCACCTTATTTCATGTTTGTCCGGTAAGACTTGGGGAACTGCTAAAGCGTTCCAAATCACCGAGCAAAACTATCCGAAAGCGCAAGCGAGCCTGAAAAAATTGTATGACAACAATTCTTTGATATTTTTCGATAGTGTATCGACACTATTTGAGTTGCCAGAAATTACAAAACCATCTGCATCTTCTTTACGCAATATGATGTCATTGGGTGATGAGAAAAACATAACTAACGCAATCATCATTCACTTGGTGATGTCGAAAGTTGACGCAATCACAAGGTCGAAGTGAGAAGAACAGCTAGAATATAGCACATTTCCTCTCTGGAGTGAATGTGAATCAGTACTCAATAAAAGATATCAGCATATAGCTACCGAAGAACCGTCATCGTCTTCGAGTTAAGCCCAATGACAGGCAACCTGCGAACAGAAAATATCTGAATCGCCTAAAGAACCAAAGGTCATCGCTTTCGTGTTCTAACACACAAAAAAAAAACAACAACAGCAAAGCAGAATAAAGTGTTTATTCTGCCAATCTAACATAGCATGTCACTATATTACAGCATGTCAATCGTTTACAGCGTTATCCGTGGTGCAAAGATTTGGGTTTGCAAAAAATGTCCCAATTTAGATCAACTGCCTTCGTAAAGGACAAAAAAGTTTCCAAATTGTGCCGATGCAATGTGTGCAATCGAGCGCTTCACACATTATTGCATCAGTACGCGACAACTTTCAACGGAGTTCAACCTTCGACCTCCCAAACCATGCACGCCTCTGCTTCAACAGATCAAGTTATTCTTGCAACCGCGATAGTTCAAATAAAATGCAAAAATGGTGAATATCTGTTAGCTAGAGCCTTACTTGATTCGGGCTCGCAGATTAACTTCAACACGGAAGAACTTGCGCAGAGGTTGAATCTTCAGAAAGAAGACAATTCATTGAATGTGCTTGGTATTGCCAAGATGAACTCAAAACTTAACAAAAAAATTCATGCTGTGGTAAAGTCAAGGCTGAATGAGCATTAATTCTCAGCCGATTATTGGGTTATGACTCCAATATCAGCCTATAAGCCGGTTCAGGCTATCAATACGGCGAATTGGAATATTCCAACAAATATCGTATTGGACGACCCAGGATTTCATAAGCCCCATAAAATTGATTTATTGTCGGGCGCTGAGACCTTCTTTGATCTACTTGCAGTGGGTCAAATAAAGATAGGTCCGGAGTATCCAGTGATACAAAAAACTTTGTTAGGTTGGATCATATCTGGAAAATACTCCAAAAGATCAAATTCAAACACAAGAATTTGTAGCATGATATGCCACTCCGATGAAATATCGACTCTAGACCAAGCGATCCAAAAATGTTGGACACTTGAGGAAATACACGGAGAATCAAAAAAGATACTCACACCTGAACAACAAAGTTGTGAAAGTTACTTTGTTGAAAACACAAAACTCTTACCGATAGGCCGATTTCAGGTAATGTTGCCATTTAAAGAAACTCCGAGCTCATAAGGATCATCATACAACAATGCTAAACGTCGTTTTCTCAAAATGATGATCTTAGAGCTATGTATATGGATTTCATGAATGAATACCTCACGTTGGGACATATGTGGCCAGCTAGTAGCGAAATTCCGAAGATCCCAAACTATTTCACTCCGCATCAATGTGGCCTAAGGCGTCAATGTATTTGATGCGTCGAATCGTACAACGTCCCAAAAATCACTGAATGACTTATTGATGGTCGGTCCAACTATCCGACAGCAGATGTTTTCCACATTGCTCAGTTTTCGAAAACATAAATGCCTTGACGGCAGATATTTCAAAAATGTACCGATAAGTTATGATAGCCACAGAGCATTCGATTTACCAGCTCATAGTGTGGAGAAAACACTAATCCGAACCTCTTCAACATTTTCAGTTAAACACAGTCACTTATGGCACTGCGTCTGCACCGTTAGTAGCGATAAGGTGTTTGAAAATGTTAAGCGAAGCTCATAATGGAGTTGACAAGGCAGAAAACAACGCAACGGTAAGTCGCTCCAGGAATTTGCTGTAGAGATTGAGTGATTAGCACATTGGCGTCGATCATCAACGATAGAGCTCATTGAAAACGCCAAAACTAGTGCGTTCGTGTATGGAATAAGGGATCTGGAGACGAAGCGTACGACAATATCGTCACCAAAGATAACCTTCCAGGAAACGGTTCCTACTGCTCTGTCCTACAAGGCAGCGGGATTGGCGTAGTGTGGAGCCAGAATTTGCACATGATTCATTTAAGGGCCGTTGCTTCATCTGATTGAAATGGATTACCCCACAATCTTTATGCCCCGGCTAGGAAGGAACACGAATAGTCTAATTGTCGATGGCACCGTTGGAAGCAGAGGGTTAACAGTAATATTGGACACGGGAGCATGTCATTCGATCATAAAGAAAGATCTGGTGGAAGAGGTCTAGCCGGTATACGGGATACGGCTACTAACAGTTACGGGTGATGATGCGGAAGTCCTTGGAAAGTTAACCGAAACAATCACAATAAGCGCTACGACAGTTGAGCACAAGCTGATTCTGGGATCGGCCTTTATGATTAGGACGAGATTAACTTGGACATTGGGATGAGAACTCTAACGCAGGAAAGCAAGTCTATGAGGATCAACCAAGCCGTGGCGGAAAAAGACTCCAGGAATCCGCCGAATTCAGAGTACGACTTCTGGGCAAAGACGGTGTCGGATTGTGGGATCGGCACCTTGTGGGAAGTGGAAGCAGAATATCAAACACCAGCCAAGAACATAGTCGTCGGAAGAACCTTCATAGAAGACGATGAGGCAGAGTCACTAATGAAGAAGCAGTGCTCGCTCGAACGGATCGGATCAGGATCTATCGACAACTTTCGAGAGCATAGAACATGGAGCCAAACCAACACAAGAGGAAATAGCAAGGGAAAGTGCCAGGGCATACTGGTCTGAGGAGCTGAGTCGTTTCGTTCTGGAAAGTAAAGATAATGAAGTAACAAGAAACTTGATTGGCGTCCCAAGGAAAAGTTTATATGAGAGTGCAGAGGGAAATCATAAGGGATCAAGTGGCAGACAACTGGACATCACAAGGAGAGTTGAGATAGCGGAACAGGGGTTTCATGGCATTAGATGCCACCAGTCAGTGATCGAAGGGATCAAGGCAGGTGATATCTACGTAAAGCGGCCACAATCAAGACGCCATGGGCAGTGGCACCAAACGCGCCCACTTAGCCACGCCATCTGTGGCCTCGATCCTGCATAAATTAAATTATTGACATTTCTATTCCATCTTATAAAGTCATCTCTCTCTCTCTTACCCCAGTTTTGCGCACCTTTTTTACTTAATTTTGACATTGATCATTTTTTGTTGAGATGCCAATGGGTTAAGTCGTTAAGCAAAACTGCGAAAAAATTCGAGATAATTAACCGCCGGTAATCGCTAACGGGAAATCTTGCGAAGGAGACCTGGGTAATGCCGCCTAAGATGAAAAGGACACCTTTCCGCAAGAGTCCACGCAATCATCAACCCGAGAAGTTGCAACGTTGGCGACGACGCCACCGGTGCCGCAACTAGTACCGCTGACACTGCAGCCACCAATACTGTTACAACTAACGCCACCAATATTGTTGCCACTGAAACCTTCGGCCGCCCTGAACAGCTGATACGAAATCAACTCCAGCAAGTTCGAAGTGTACCTCCTATCAGTGAGAACTCAATGGCAAGAATTATATCGTTTGCAACGAAGACGAGGAATCTTGCTGCATTCCTACAATCCGCTAATGGTCAACAGCAATTGTCGAACCCTACGTTAATGGAGGAACTCATTTTAAAACTTCCCGTACCCAACAATAACACACACGTAGTCACGTCCCCCTTGTGCCAAGATCAGCATAATATTCTCGACTGCAAGAAGTTCTCTAGGTGCAACAAGGACGAGCGATGGACTCACGCAACGTGCCTGAGGTTGTTAGATGCTGCTTAGATGCACGGCATTCATCGCGTACGTGCTGACGCCGAAAGGTAAGTTGTCTCGAAGGACGTCAAAGAAGCCACCATAAGCTCTTACATGAGCCTAGGAGCTGAGCCAACGAAGATCTGCAGGTGCCGTTCACTCAGCCGCTGCACAATTACAGTACATCAAATGAACCTGTTCTAACATGCGCAGCCAGCATTGTTCAGGCTAGTAAGTTGTTGTTTAAAGTACTTCCAGTCACTTTTCCCGGACCTGAGAAGCAAGTGGACACATACGCGTTACTGGACGAAGGCTCCTCAGTAACAATTATGGATGCCGCACTGACGGAAGAACTTGAGCTGGAGATGCCTCAACGAAACCTAAACCTACAATGGCTCGGAGGAAGAGCTAAGAGAGAAACGGCGAAAGTTGTTAGTTTGCACGTCAGTGGGCTGAACGGTAAGCGAAGACGCGCTCTACGCATTGTTTATGGTGTTCACAATCTGCAACTGCCTACACAAAGCCTTAAAGATAGTGACATTCGATTAGACACCATTTGTCTCAAGAATCTGCCAGTACAGCTGTATACCAGTATTTCTCCCAAGCTGCTCATCGGACTAGCCCACTGCCTTCTGAGACTTCCATTCCAAACCGTCACAGTTAGTGATGGCGGACCATTTGCTGCTAAAACGGAGCTTGGTTGGGTCATATTTGGGCTATCTCAAGGAAATGCACCAACGACACCTTCATGCCTAATGGTGGACGCCGTCGATGAAACCGTTCAAACTAGTGGATTACTATTTCGATGCTGATAGCTTTGGAGTGCGCCCCGTACGGGCCCGGTGTATCCTTCATTCCACCACCGTAAGGCTGAACGAAAGATTCCAAACCTGTCTTTAATTGAAGAGCGATGAAATTGAACTTCATGAGAGCTACACCATGGCAAAAAGAAGACTCGTAGGAATCGAGCGAAAGATGAAGAGGGATGACGCGTTTGATATCGCCTACAACTGCGAAACTGCCGCCAAAGAAAGCCATTGTCCGAGGGCCTAGAACGCCGTCTCGAATCCCAACAAACCAGGTAAAATACGATTGGTGTTTGACGCCGCCGCTGCAGTAAAAGGCGTCTCATTAAACTCAGGCTTGCCAATACTCTTCAATTTTGAAGTTGGGCGCTATGCAGGATGCGGAGACATCAAAGAGATGTTTCACCAGGTGCTCATACAACCGGAGGACAGGAACTCCCAGAGATTTCTCCGGCATGTTCAGCGTCTGCAGCACAATTCGTATTTGCGCTGAACGTACATCAACATCATGACGCCGATCCATCATGACGTAAGTTTTTCGTCGACAGCTTCGAATTTGAAGATCAAGCGATCCAAATCGCGAAACAGGTACGCCAGATACATGGAGAAGCCGGATTCGAACTTCGTGGTCTCGTCTCGAATTCACCAGTGGTCACTCGTGCTCTAGAGAGTGAAGAACACAGCCGAATGCCACCGCTCTGCTGATGAAAGCCAGACATCAGAAAAGGTACTCAACTCAAATTTCACAGCGTGGATCCAGAAATCATCAACGGCAACAGACGTCCAAGCAAGAGGGAACTATTGGGTATCGTAAGGTCAGTATTTGACCCACTGAGTTTCCTGTGTAACGCACTAATAGGAGCAAAATCACTGATGAGAGCTGTGGAAGTGCGACATTCATTCACATCAACACTGAGTGGTCCAGATGGTTACGGAGTTTAAGGCAGGTGCCTGAACTCCGAATTCTGCGTCACTACTTTAACAACACTGTTCCGAAGGAACAGCCGTTGCCCACTGGAGACCGGTTCACAGTAACGAAAATGTAACTGCTGCGTTTGTATGTGCCAAGACGAAGTGTGCTCCGCTAAGACCGATGAGCATCCCCCGCCTTTAGCCCCAAGCCGCAGTCCTCGGAACGCGCCTCATGCATGGTTACCTACGGAGGAGAACGTCGTTGACGATTCCACACGTCCAAGTTACAACTGTAACCATTCAGTGAGATGGCTAGGCGACCCAAAGTTTCTCCGTGGTGACCCAAGTACCTGGCCAGCTGAACCTGAAGACATCAGCTCCCATGAAGAATACACCAAAGAACTTCGCCCGAAGTTTAGTTACCATGGGTCATAACTTTATTTATTTTCAACGCTTTAGTTCCCTTAGCAGATTGACGCGATCAATAGCGTGGGTAATCCGATTCACAAAAGTCGCCAGAAGTATGGTCCCGGCGAGGACTACGGACTGACGGCTGCTGAACTAAATGCAGAAGAATCTGTGCTTTGTCGCCAAGCGCAGGGAGAGTGCTACTCTACAGAGCTGAAACGGGTCAAGGCTTGACCAAAGGGAGTGCGTTGCGTAAGCTCTCACCGTACGTAGACGACGATGGCGATGGCGTTCCGCGTATCGACGCAGCCAGCTGGTCCGAGAGAGAATCATTCGTGTCTACTATAGCGTAGAGCAGATGTCCGTACGAGCTCGGGAGTACTTCGTTGCCCAGTGTCCAAGCTGGCGGTTCTGAACTTAGAAGATATTGAATCAGGTTGATTCACGGGGAAGGGGATGAGACCATGAAGGCGCCGCCTTAGCCACGCCATCTGTGGCCTCGATCCTGCATAAATTAAATATTGTCATCTCTATTCCATTTTATAAAGTCATCTCGCTCTTACTCCAGTGTTGCGCTCCTTTTTTACTTCATTTTGAAATTAGTCATTTCTTGTTGAGAAGCCAATGGGTAAAGCCAATAGAAGCAAAACTGCGTAAGATTCGAGGTAACTTTTAAACATGTAAATCATTGAATACTTTCTTTCTTCAGAAATAAATTTGTGAATTATTCATTTCGTTTACTGGATTGTTTCTCAACAGGCAGATGACGTTGGAGCACCAGTTAAAAGGGGCGCAATGGATGCGCAGACAACCAAGAAGGGGCCATGGTTTCAAGAAGACGGTTTGAGCCATGTTCAGCGAAAGATAAAAAGCTGTGCACAGCTCCGAACTGACGATGAAAAATCACGGAGTGACGTTAATGAGAGTTCAGGAGGGTGATGATCGTTGCTTCACAGACCGCAATGTGGTAGAGAATTTCCACGAAGTTTGCGGATATATTGGGATCGTCCCCCACTGTACAGGCTAGACTTGTCAATCTTGTGAGTTTAGGTAGCGCGTAATGTGACGTGGGATGATCAATCACCTTTTATTCTACAAATCTGTTAGCCACATTATTCATCTTATCGTTGACACCGCCACCTATTGGGAAAATCGATCCTAACACTGAAAAAGTTTTCCTGAAATGATTATAGTACATAGCATGTAGCCTATGTAAAATCTGCCGCCTAGGATCAAGGAGTTCTTACGTAAAGTAATTGTGATATTTAAAGTGTAATAAAGTATAAGAAGTAAATCAGTGTTTGCAAAATAAATTCATGTGTATCGTGAATAGTGAATTTTTGTGTGTTAATTCCTCACAATCCAGTGATCGAAACCCTTCTTGTGGACAATTTAATTAGTTTTACGTAGACTAATTTCTGCTCAAAGTAACAATATGATTGTGATGACAGAAAAAATATTTTAAATGGAAATTATTCGATAATTTTTTTAATTGTTCAGTAGTAATTGGTAGTAAGAAATTATAGAACTAAAGTGTCCAAGAAATTATATATACCAAACTATGAAAACATAATAACAAGCAATGATTCTTTAACATTCGAAGAAGTTATATTCAAGTCAATAATATAAAAGAAATACACTATCATAGAAGATATTGTATTATAAATCATACAACAGGCAGCTCAAGCATTGTTATCATTATATTAATTGCAGTACACATACATGGTAAACAAAAGCGAATCGATTTAAAAATTGTTAACAGAATTCAGGAGAATCCTGAGTTAAAGGAGGGAGTAGTTATGTAAACACACTTCACAAAATGAAGGAAGGAAATTTGAAGGAAACCATGTTCATTCGATACTTCAGGTATGTCTGAAATCCTACAATTTTGTTGAAAACCTACACCGGTGACGACTCAGCCTGGTCGCGGAAATGGACTCGGTGTGTGACACACCTGAGTAATCAGTTCCCACGAATTAAGGAGATGCATTCACAAATGTCACCGTCTTGACACGAGTTGAAACTTCTTTGGATTCGAGGTTTTTATGTCCAGTATCTGGTGCCCCTAACGATTTATCGATTTTCACTCCAGCACATTTTTTAATCGGAGCACCTCTAAACACAGTACCGGAAAAGGACCTAGCTAATGACAAGACAAATTACCTAACCAGACGGCAACGCCTTGTTAAAACGCCAGACGTTTGCACTCAGCAATTCTCATAGTGGGCGGAGCTTATGTGGGAGTGCAGAACTGCAAGCAAACATAATCATTTTTTTGTTTGCATTCTGCTTTGTTTGCTTGCTTCTGTGTTTGCGTGGGCACCACTCGTCGTGGAGGAAAGGACGATGACCTACACCAGCAAATTGCATAACAGCTGATCCAGCTGATCGGTCACAGACCCGTTGATTGCATAAGAACAATAATGCCTCCTTCGAAGGATGCTTGAACCACGGAATTCATTCGGAGGAGAAGTGGTCGCTGGAACAGATTCGCAGCGAGCAAAACAATGATCCGGACCTATAAAATATTATCGAGGCCATAGAACGTGGATTTAGACCGACGTGGGAGGAAATGGTCAGCGAAAGTCCTGTTGCCAAAGCATATTGGGCTCAGTGGCGAAGTCTACAGATGCAGAATGGATGCTTGCATCGCGGTTGGGAAAGTGAAGATGGCCAGCAACACGTAACTTTATTGTGGTTCCAAGATGAAGAATACACGAGATTCTGGAGGAATATCACAACGGATTAAGTGGAGGATATCTGAGCATCGTGCAATAGGTTGAGAAAGCCAAGCAGTGGCTCTACTGGGTTGGATGTCAACAGTCGGTTGCCGAATGGCAATCCAAACGTGTTATAGTTGCACAAAGTCAAAGGGACCACAATCAAGAAGCCCTGAAGAGATGCGGCAATACAACGTTGGAGCACAATTCAAAAGGTAGCGGGGCCCTTTCCGTCCAGCGAGCATGGTAACGAGTACGTACTGGTGGTAATTACCTACTTCAGCAAGTGGCCGGAGATTTACGCCATACCGAATCAAGAAGCCAAGACTTGTGCGGGTCCGTTCCTTCACAATTGAGTATGCCGTTTCAGAGTTCCATTGGAGCTACACTCGGACTAGGGAAGAAATTTCGAGTCTGCCGTCTTCAAGGAACTGTGTTGGACTTTAGGCAAGACAAGGGCAACACCCACAGTCAGACGGTATAGTGGAAAGATTAAACCGGACACTTGAGGAGCACCTGAGGAAAGTGGTTGATAAGAATCAACTAGACTGGGACGAACACATACCACCATTCCTTATGGCCTATCGATCAGCTACCCTTGACACAACATACACGTCAACAGCAAAAGCAGTGTGCGGATCGGAGTTAAGGCTTCCAGCAAACCTGAGGTTTGGCATATCGATAACCAAAGAAGAGTCATCATCTCTCAAAGAATGCCTGGATCAGATTTATCGAAGCATGAGCAGGCGTACACAACTCAAGAGTGACAAAATGAAGGCGAGATATGATATCAAAGCTAATTCTGCAGGCTTTTAAGAGGGACAATTAGTATTGCTTCGAAATCCACAACGGAAGAAAGGACTGTCACCCAAGCTGCAGATTAAAGTCGTCCATCTAGATCGACTGGCACCGTACAAGGGTGGAATTCTGAATCTTGTTCTGGACGAACAAGTTTAGGTGGTGGGTAGTGTGACGTGAAGCAGCAAAGCGTTTTGTAGTAAAGTAATAGTGATTTTTAAAGTGTAATAAAGTATAAGAAGTAAATCAGTGTTTGCTTGAAAATAAATTCTTCTTTACGGCTAAACGTAACAATATATATATTATTTTATTTTGAAAAACCAAAAACCAACAATCCGATCATTAAGTATCCAGAATTTCCAAAACAGTCTATACATATTACTGATGCCAGCAATGTTTCAATTGGAGCAGCTTTGACCCACGACGGTCACCCAATCTCTTATCTCTCCAGAACTTTAATCAATCATGAACAAAATTGCTCAACGATTTACAAAGAGTTGATGGCTATAGTTCGAATTGCAAAATAACTCTTAAATGGCTGCATTCCAAATGTACAGGAAAGATATTAAGCCTCAGCACTAATATAATTAGAAGAATATAGCAATCAGATAGGTTATAGTAAGGGGAAGGTGAACGTGATCGCAGATTTTTCAAGCCAAATAAATGTCGAGAGTGGAGAAATCAATGCAATAATTGAGAACGAGCAAAATCAGTGAAATGATAATGAAGACATAGTGTTGCAAACTTGTACACAAAACAAACAAGTGTTAAACGAAAAACGTTCCTGAAGATAACTAATCAATGGATTTCATTCACAGAAAAAAAAAATTAGAGGATCACATCCCTGTCTTAAATAAGGCCGTTACTAGATTCAAGACACAGATTATACTCTTAAAAGGTAAAAAGCAAGAGTTTGAAATGTTTTTACGTTTTAACGATTTATCCAAAGATAAAGGAGTTTTCATAAACAGAAATCTGCGCTAGTCCAATCGCATTTCTCTTCGCAAGCGTTCTTAAACACAGATGCTGGAGAATGTGTGAATCATCAACCACTGACTCATAAACGTCAGAAATTGCTGTGAAACAAAATGTTTGGAATTTGATTTTGAAGCTACTTACAACATAAAAACACATTTCCAAAAACTATCAAAATTTTTTTTTGGAACAACAATTTTCTCAAACCGCAACCTTTATGCAGTCGGAAAAAAATGACTGCACGATCTGCCCATCATCAATGACATATCGACTTTTATGAACATTAGGTACTGCAGTTCACCTATGTTGGTATGATCGTAATTTTCCTTTAATGGACATATCTAACACAGGCCTTTGTTAGTCTGACGTTTATGAAAACACCAAAAATCTGTGATATTTTAACACGACATTTGGCAAAGGTAATACCCATATCACAATGCCGCGTTCGCGCGGTCGTTCTCTGACATTTTAAGTAGGGTACACGTAAATCCATAAAGCAAGTTGTTACCGTCGAAATCCCCGAGACCGATTGGGGTTGGGCGGAAGAACGCCAGCCGCTCAATGGAGAATGGCCGTGAGTGAAGATGGTAAGTTTGGGCGCCACGCAGTTGCCCTTCCGCTCAACACGCTTCTTACCTCTAGAACTGCGACTAGGGGGAGAAATCCAAAAAATCAACACCAGGTCCAAAACAAAACAGCGAAAGAAAAAAAAAAAACAAAGAGGGACCACAAACACTTGACTTCACAAATTACAATTTATTCAAACGCAAAAGAAAAAAAAAACTTAAACCTAGCTTAAGTACTAACAATGTTGGTTCGGTATTTCAAAAAAAGAAAAAGACAATAATCAATTAGAATTCACAGCAATAGACTTAATTAATTTATAAAATGTAATTGATTTGGGAAAGGACAAGTACCAAAAAGTCAGAACACCAAGGGAAACCGAAACAAAAAAAAAAAAACCGATTCCGAAATTCAACCCCACTCCGGTGGTTTTCCGTCGCAGACAACAACCAAGAAATTCTCTCGCACCGCCTTAACCGATCCGGCTACGGACGTTACAGACTACCAAGGAAAAAAAATGCGAATTTACATACAGGGGAACAAAATATGGTGGTTCGTAATTCCCAAGCCCACAAATACAGGGTACACTCGTGCAAAAATAAATAAATAAATTCAATTCACGTATATTAAATAATAATCCAAGTGTGTATAAAATTCAATGATATTATAATAAAAAAAAAGCCAAAAAATAACTATAGTAATCTGTTGATCATATAAATAAAAAAAAAAGAACAAATTAAAAATTAGTCTCCCCCCGCTCCCGTGTGAGAGGAGTCACCTCGTCGATCAGCTCCTCCACCTCTTCAGGATACGAATACTTCTCGCCTTCTCTCTTATTTCACTATTCATTTTGCACTTATGGTACTGGTTTATGGTAGTTTGTTTTTCTCTTTTTCGCCTACTTATCGAAATTCGTTTTTTTTTTTTTTGTTCCACGAGGACTATTATTATTTTTTTTAAACTCCTCTCGATACCGATCGAATCCCTATCCGGCACTTATCTATTTCTGACACTATTTGATTTCAGCTTTCACTAACTTAAATCTTAGCAGTACACTTTTCATTTTCCATTGTCCGTTGTCGCACCCTTCACTTGTCTCATGGTTTGGTCCACCTGACCATAATCCCGTCACTATGAGGATTCGTTTTTTTTTTTTTTTTTTTTTTTTCTACACTATGGAGTTATGTATCTGTGGGGATACCGACAGTATTAAGGAAAATAATTCCGATTGATCACTTCGCGTATAGACCGAGTTGCAACCTCAGAAGAAGAACAATAGACACACTTTTCGAGACGGCTCTGCCCTTCTCTATCTTTCCCCTTTCCTGTGTGTCGGTCGGAATGGTTCTACCGACCACACAAAACACTCGGAAACTAGTAAAAAAAAAAAAACCGAGAGGAACCAAGTCAAAGTATTTCTTGAAACTCTAATATTCGGATCACACGTTTTTTTTTTTTTACATTCCGCGGCCAGCCTACCGAGAACTTCCCTTCCGTATCGCTTTACATCCAAACCAAAACTGACAGTTCTCAAACCACGCCACAATCTCCGACATCCCAAGCCACCCACGCCATCCCGATCAGATGTTCACTCTCTCGTTCTCCTTGCGGAACCAACGTCTGTTGGATCGACCACCCGATCCAGAATACCGCTATCCTTTCATCACGCGACACTAGGAACACCTCGCGTCCTAGAGAAGGAGAAAACCCAAGGCACACCAACGGGTTCGCATCCGCAGAAAAAAAAAAAAAAAGCTTAGAAGTCGCACTCGCCCTGCGTCGGTATTGAACATGCCAACCCTGCGCGACAACCATGCACCCTACACTCAGCGCTACTGGGATCATGTAACAATTACAGGATTCTAGCGACGTCACGATCAATGCCCCATACGCCCACCTCCCGTGACGAATCTGTAGCATATTTCTAGGTGAAAACGTTTCAACAGTAGGAACCCATAATATTCCTCCCTTCCTTTCGAAAGGTTTTCACCGAGAAATATCCTAAAGAGCATCGGTTTGGCGGTGGTATGGTTTCAAATCCTTGACGTGCCATACCCCCGCTAACTTCCCCTAAGTGTCTGACAATTCGTATGTCCAAGGAGACACTCTCCGCATCACCTCAAACGGTCCTACGTACTTCGGTGCAAGTTTGGCAGTGAAATACTTTGCCGCATCCGACAACACGAAGTTCTTCCTTAGCACCATGTCCTTCGGGTAGAATTTGACGTCCCTCCGCCTCAGGTTATAGAACGTCTTACACTTTTTGGCTGCGTCCTGCAAACGACAACGTACATCAGCGAAAAGCTCCTTTAGAGCTGCCGTACGTGCTTCCATGCCCTCGGCTCTATCCGCCCTATAACCATCTGCGGGAATCGGAGAGTTTTCCCCACTAACCGACATTTCCCGACCGAACAATACGAAGAACGGAGTCGTCTTCAGAACCTCGTGCGTCGAGTTCCGGATCGCACATGCTACCTTCGGGAGAACTATATCCCAAGTGCGGTGATTGTCAGACACGTATGCTCGGAGCATGGTCTTAACGGTCTGATTATATCGCTCAGCCGGATTGCCCTGTGGGTGGTAAAAGGCCGTGAAGTCTAACGTAACGCCGTACGTAGTCGCCATCTCAGACATTTCCCTGCTCTTGAACTGTACGCCATTGTCACAAACGATCCACCTAGGGACACCAAACACCAAGAATACCTGCTCCTCCAGAATAATCTTGACCGATCTAGCAGTAGCTGACCTAACAGGAAAGAACAGCGGAAACTTAGAGAAATGGTCAACCACTGTAAGGATATACTGAAAGCCCCTCGTAGGTCTTGGTAGCGGTCCCACAAAGTCAACGCATAGCATCTCCCACGGCTTGGAAACATGGCACCGGGACGCCAAGAGTCCTGCGGGTTTCTGCAGGTCGGGTTTGATTGCTTGGCAAACTGGACATCCTCGCACATAACGCGCAATACTGTGCCTCATCCTAGGCCAATAGTATTGCCGGGACACCTTGTCCATGGTTTTCTGTACCCCACCATGTCCGCTTAAGACGTCGTCGTGGCACTGTTGAAGGATCTTGGCTCTCCCTTCCCTTGGAATGACACGTTTCCACTGTTCTTCCTCTGAAACTAGCTTTGGAAACTTGGCTGGCACATGCTTAAGAAGAGCTCCGCTATCATTTCGCCAATCCGGGTACCTCTCACCACTCTCATTCACCATCTGACACATCTTAAGGTACCAGGGATCCTGGGTAGCGACGGTGACCGTTGCTACTTCCTCATTTGCCCTAGATAAGGCATCGGGTACCAGATGTTCCCTCCCTTTCCGATGGACGATGGTGAAGTCGAACTGCTGCAATCTGACGGCCCACCGACCCAACCTACCCTGTGGATCTTTCAAATTGTTCAGCCAGACTAAAGAGTGATGATCGGTCACCACCGTGAACTTACTGCCTTCCAGATATGGGCGAAGCTTCTCTATTGCCCAAATCACGGCAAGACACTCTCGCTAGGTCGTAGAGAAGTTTCGCTCAGTTCTGGTAAGCGTGCCGCTAAGATAGCTCACCACTTTCTCTCCCTCGTCAGGTACCTCCTGAGTAAGTACAGCCCCTATACCTACGCCAGAGGCATCTGTGTGCACAGTGAAGGGCAGGTCGAAGTTCGGACAAGTAAGAATCGGTGCCCGTACTAATCTATCCTTCAATGTCCGGAAAGCCACCTCACACTTGTCTGTCCACTCGAACTTCCTTTTCTTTTTTAACAGCTCGGTGATTGGAGCAATGAGATCGGAGAAGTTGTGGACGAAACGACGATACCAGGAGACCATCCCGATGAACCTCCGCACCCCGGATACCGCGGTTGACCTCGGATACTCGACCATACACCGTACTTTCTCCGGATCGACAAGAAGACCCTTCTCATTCACGAGATAGCCCAAGTACCTCAACTCTGACTTGCAGAACTCGCATTTTTCCCGACTTAATACCAGCCCCGCCTCCTGGATACTGCTCAAAAGACTCCGTGACGATAATGACATCGTCAAGGTACACAAACACGTTGGGTTCAAGGTCGGCTCCGATGTTTGTATCAATAAAACGTTGCCAAGTCGCTGGAGCGTTATGAAGGCCAAATGGCATGCGGCGGAATTGATACAACCCCTTCCCGGGAATAGTAAACGCGGTGTACCTCTTCGAAGACTCGCCCATGGGTATCTGCCAGTAAGCGGACTTGATATCCAAGAAGGAGAGGAATTTTGCGTTTCTCAACTTGTCGAGAGTGGCGGACACATAGGGAATGGGATACGCATCGCGCTCAGTCACCTGGTTAAGTTTGCGAAAATCCACGCAGAAGCGGTACTGCCCATCCTTTTCAGCAGGATAGGCGAAGACCAAGGACTGGACGAAGGCTCAATCACTCCCGCTTGAAGCATCTCATCCACCTCTTTGTTGATTTGGCTCTGTACTATCGGAGAAACTGGATAATACCGTTGTTTGATGGGTTCGGCGTGGGTTCTGATGACGTGCTCCACCCGGTTAGAACAACCCAAATCTTCACCCATGGTGCTGAATATGTTGTCCACCAAGACCTCTAGCTCCTCCCGTTGCGCTGATGAAAGCCTCTCCCTTCCTTCACTGACGCACACCTCGTCAGCGAAATTCCACACTCGCTTGGCTAAATCTGGCACAATACCGAACTGCTCCCAAAAATCGGCCTCAGGATAAGGCTGTGAGCTAGTTTCGGAATGACGAGAACCTCCATCACCTTCACGTTGCCCCTAAGACATCGACCCCTTCCCCATTTGCTACGGTTACGGATTCTAAATCGACCTTAGCTACGGAACAACCTAACGACCTTACCGAGGCCCATCCTGGCCCACCAAGAATCGTGCGAGAAGCTCCAGAATCCAGCAACCCTAACAACTGCACCCCATAAATATCCACATTAAGATATGGACGACGATCACCACCCCTGCTTTGTAACATAAAGTCAAGCGCTGCAGAAGGAAATAGCGCTTGACATGCGGAATCGAACACCTGACTCAACGACCCGCCTGTCCTTGAGTCCCTACCCCGTTTCCCGCGGACGTCTGAGGAGAGCAACGTGGACAACGACTGCGAATAACCCCAGCAGTGTTGCACCCGTAGCACCGAACCGGTTGTGGGCACCTGGCCGCGATGTGACCCGGCTCCTTGCATCTGAAGCAAGATAAAGGTGTCGGAGCCCTGAACGATGTTGCGGCAATAGCTGGTGCCTCCTCATGAGCTGGAACCCCAACGTAAGCCAGATCTGGCTCGAGAAGTGCCATTCTCCGAGTCGGGGGAGGCGCGAAACTCTCCACTAAGTAGCGTGTAGCTTCGAGACGGTGCCCGACCTCCACAAGATGGTCCAGAGATTTTATCTCTACCAAGGCCATTTGCGATTGGTAGAATGGTGAGAGGTTCCGGCGAATCTGTTTCAGCTTCGTCTCTTCACTACACTGCTCACTTAGACGGTCGAAAAGGCACTGCATCACGCTAACGTAGATCCCGATTGTCTCCGACTGTCCTTGGGTTCTACCCCTGATCTCCGCCCACAGTCGCTCCTCGTACCCCGGCGGTAGAAACTCAGCCCTCAAACTATCTAACAGACCCCGCCAATTTCGAAAACGGAGTTTATTCGCCCTGTACCATATGGCAGCCTTCCCCTCGAACAAATCGTAAGCGGACAAATACACCTCGTCCGTGGTGAATCCCCTGGCTTCCCTCAACTCCTCCACTTTCTCAAGGAAGCTGGTGACCGACTGACCCGATTCTCCGCTAAATTTAAGACCCCACTTCATCACCGGTACCTTTTTCGTTGGTGGCAAGAGTGGTGATGACGCGGCTCTGGGATGGGAATAGGTGACTGGGCTTACTGGAGCGTCAAATCTCTCGTCCACGTGTAGGTTGAGTTCCTGAACTCCCTGTACAGGTGCAGCTGCACCTCCTACATCTACCGCTGCCTTGACATCCAAATTGGATAGAATGCCTACCACCTGCTGCCTTGCATCTGCCACAAAAGCCTTGTCTTCGGCCGTATCACAGATCGACCTACCTAGACGCCGTAACACCCATTCTGCTTTCGCAACTATTTTTTTAAATTCGCCCGAGTGCTCATTGCCTACGAAATCTCCTGTCAGCTTAAACAGTTCGTCTAGCTTCGCGGTAACTGCCGTCTTATCCTCTTCGAAGCTGAAAGGATACTCCGGCAGAATGAAACTAGCGTCTCTTCGGATAGCAGTACGCAGCATCTTCCTCATTTCATCTACCGTGGTACCCTTCAGCCCCCGCACGTCTAACTCGTAAGTTAACTCCTCTGCGCTCAACCTATTTACGTCCATCTTCTTGTTTTTTTTTTATTTATTATCCTATTCTCGAAGACGAGGCAAGGATGAACACAGACTTATCCTCCAAGGGGGTAACACACCAAATTCACAAAAAGGTATACACAAAAAAAATAATTTCCCTACGATACTCGCGATAACGATCCTGGCACGATTTTTATTCTTCCTGGATCTCCGCCGAAGCTTTTGCCCCACGTTGGGCGCCAAAATGTTACCGTCGAAATCCCCGAGAACGATTGGGGTTGGGCGGAAGAACGCCAGCCGCTCAATGGAGAATGGCCGTGAGTGAAGATGGTAAGTTTGGGCGCCACGCAGTTGCCCTTCCGCTCAACACGCTTCTTAACTCTAGAACTGCGACTAGGGGGAGAAATCCAATCTCCACCAAAAAATCAACACCAGGTCCAAAACAAAACAGCGAAAGAAAAAAAAAACAAAGAGGGACCACAAACACTTGACTTCACAAATTACAATTTATTCAAACGCAAAAGAAAAAAAAAACTTAAACCTAGCTTAAGTACTAACAATGTTGGTTCGGTATTTCAAAAAAAGAAAAAGACAATAATCAATTAGAATTCACAGCAATAGACTTAATTAATTTATAAAATGTAATTGATTTGGGAAAGGACAAGTACCAAAAAGTCAGAACACCAAGGGAAACCGAAACAAAAAAAAAAAAACCGATTCCGAAATTCAACCCCACTCCGGTGGTTTTCCGTCGCAGACAACAACCAAGAAATTCTCTCGCACCGCCTTAACCGATCCGGCTACGGACGTTACAGACTACCAAGGAAAAAAAAAAAATGCGAATTTACATACAGGGGAACAAAATATGGTGGTTCGTAATTCGCAAGCCCACAAATACAGGGTACACTCGTGCAAAAATAAATAAATAAATTCAATTCACGTATATTAAATAATAATTCAAGTGTGTATAAAATTCAATGATATTATAATAAAAAAAAAAACCAAAAAATAACTATAGTAATCTGTTGATCATATAAATCAAAAAAAAAAGAACAAATCAAAAATTAGTCTCCCCCCGCTCCCGTGTGAGAGGAGTCACCTGTGTCCTTCCTGGCCTCGTCGATCAGCTCCTCCACCTCTTCAGGATACGAATACTTCTCGCCTTCTCTCTTATTTCACTATTCATTTTGCACTTATGGTACTGGTTTATGGTAGTTTGTTTTTCTCTTTTTCGCCTACTTATCGAAATTCGTTTTTTTTTTTTGTTCCACGAGGACTATTATTATTTTTTTTAAACTCCTCTCGATACCGATCGAATCCCTATCCGGCACTTATCTATTTCTGACACTATTTGATTTCAGCTTTCACTAACTTAAATCTTAGCAGTACACTTTTCATTTTCCATTGTCCGTTGTCGCACCCTTCACTTGCCTCATGGTTTGGTCCACCTGACCATAATCCCGTCACTATGAGGATTCGTTTTTTTTTTTTTTTTTTCTTTACTACACTATGGAGTTATGTATCTGTGGGGATACCGACAGTATTAAGGAAAATAATTCCGATTGATCACTTCGCGTATAGACCGAGTTGCAACCTCAGAAGAAGAACAATAGACACACTTTTCGAGACGGCTCTGCCCTTCTCTATCTTTCTCCTTTCCTGTGTGTCGGTCGGAATGGTTCTACGGACCACACAAAACACTCGGAAACTAGTAAAAAAAAAAAACCGAGAGGAACCAAGTCAAAGTATTTCTTGAAACTCTAATATTCGGATCACACGTTTTTTTTTTTTTTACATTCCGCGGCCAGCCTACCGAGAACTTCCCTTCCGTATCGCTTTACATCCAAACCAAAACTGACTCGTCTCAAACCACGCCACAATCTCCGACATCCCAAGCCACCCACGCCATCCCGATCAGATGTTCACTCTCTCGTTCTCCTTGCGGAACCAACGTCTGTTGGATCGATCACCCGATCCAGGAGACCGCTATCCTTTCATCACGCGACACTAGGAACACCTCGCGTCCTAGAGAAGGAGAAAACCCAAGGCACACCAACGGGTTCGCATCCGCAGAAAAAAAAAAAAGCTTAGAAGTCGCACTCGCCCTGCGTCGGTATTGAACATGCCAACCCTGCGCGACAACCATGCACCCTTTTTTTTAACTTTAAAATTCATTTTTATTTAAAAAATCCATGATCCTTAAAAAATAGACAAAAATGATTAAATCTATCTTACTATCTAAACAATTCATGTTCTTAAAACTATCCTACTGACCCTTCACAGGTACTCTAAAATAATCTACACTTACTTATCTATTTGCCTTTCGGCGCCTACACTACTATTTGTTTTTTTTTTCAATCCATGTGGATAATCTTTATTGTTTGTTCTTACTGGCCAAGAAAACTTGTAAAAAACTTGGCGCTCTAAACATTTTTTTTTAAATTTTCTTAAAACTAAACTTAAAATAAAATTACAAACTAACCCTAATAAAAACCTAAACTACCTTACTCTATGTCCGTGACATTGCGGACGCGTGTGCAAGGGCGTGTGCGGTGTTTATATGCTAGACATATATAAGCTACACGCCTTTGCTCACCTTTTTTTTTTTTTTATTATTTTAATTTTGTTTTTTTTTTTTATATATATATGTATATATATATATTTTTTTTGTTCTTTTTTTTTTTTTTTTTATACATTTTTTTTTTTTTTATTTTTTTTTTTTTTTTTATTTTTTTTTTTTTATGTAAGTGGGCTGTTGTTCAACAGACCGACTATCACATTAATGGTGCTGTCAAAGGCGGAGACTGGTTCTGGTGTAACCACCAAAAGAAGTGCCGCTCCTTTGCACTCTCTCTCCTATCTCGAGCGGGGATCGCTCTACTGAACCGGAGTTGATCTTCGTGTTCACGAGCGATATCCGATTCATAGAGGAGTCGCCTGTCAACTGTTCGGCGTACAGCGTGGAAGATTATAGGACATCCACTCATGTCCTGAATCAGATTTAACGAATCTAAATAGAGAAAAGCCTCAGGTGGAATAAAGCCGGTGTGGCGTACCCTCTCATGATACATAAAGTTCGGGTAATAAGCCCCGAAGATCAGACTGTTGGTAGACATCATACACCTTGCAATGTGTCGTCGTGTTAAAGAAATTATAAAATTGTCTATTCTTTTCACGTTAGCCCTGTTGTACAGGACTTCGTTGGGATAGTACTTCTTGTACTCGGACTCAGGTGTCCGATACAACCGGAGACAGGTCCTAAGACATCGTCTCTCGAACACCCTCATCTTTTCCATCTGGGAAGGGCTCACACCGAACCATAGGGGACAACCATACACCATGATCGGCCGTATAAGGGCCATGTAGCAGATCACTTTCACCCTGGTATCAAGTTGGCTGCTGTAAAACAACCCCCTTGCCACAGCGAAGGCTTTTCTAGCATTGGCTAGAGTCCTTTCTATATGTTTGTGAAAATACAGAAAATTATCCAACCAAATGCCGAGATATCTGACTACACTTTTCACGATTAATGGCTGGCCCCGATGGCCAACAATGCAAAACTCTTTCCAGTTCTTCCGCGTATCACTTGAAGCCCTGTGCACCGGGGCACGGAAAAGAATAGTTTCACATTTCAGGAAGTTGATAAGCAACTTCCAGTCATAACAAAATTCAGTTATTTTATTTGCATCCCGTTGCAACAGGATGTTTATGACTACTACCTTCGGTGCTGATCTGTAAGCCACTAGGTCATCGGCATACGCGATTAGGTGCGGCATAGACCTTAGAAGATCTGCAGTAAATATGGCAAACAATAATGGGGATCCTACAGCCCCCTGTTGTAGACCGTTTTCTACACTAAATACTCTACTTGAAGTTACGCCGCCACATTTCACGACGAACTTCCTACCTGTTATCATATCATAAATCATGTATAGCAATGGTTTGTTTAGCCTAAGTCTGACCAACTTAAGGAAAAGGCCTTCTAACCAAACGGTATCAAATGCCTTTTCCAAGTCGAACAGACAGGCACCCGTACACTGATTTTTATCCATGTTCCATTGTATGTCGGAAACCAACTTTGCAGCAGCATGCACTGTCGAATGCCCTGCCCTAAATCCAAACTGGTTGTCCGGCAGAATATTGTTGTCCTCGACCCATGCCTGCAGAGCTCTAATGACAATCTTTTCAAATGCCTTGCTGATGCAAGGAAGAAGACTTATCGACCGAAGATTAGACGGAATGCTTTTGTCTTTATCCCGTTTAGGGATTGGTTGCACTACAGCTGTCTTCCAATGTGCCGGGTAATGTGCATTACTTAGCGCATTGTTGAACAGTGTAGTGTAATTTTCCACTGCCGCCGGAGGGAGATGCTTGAGCACGATGTTCGGGATACCATCTGTCCCAGCCGATTTCTTGTTCTTAATGGCTTTAAAGACCCCTTGGAGATCTTCCTGAGTGATCACGATGTGATTTACATCGTTGGCGACGGGATTATTTGCCATATTTACGTCATCGAATCTGGTGAAACCAGGATTCTCAGATCGCCATCGACTGATCTCCTCACGGAGATAGAAGTGATTTACCAAGGCTCTGTTCTCTAGATCGTGATTTGTCCGTCTGACTTCGTTGACCTTATACACTTTCTCGAAAACAGCGCCTATGGTATTAACCTTCTCTTGGGGATCTTCGACCACGAAGAATTCGTTATCTAGCACGGACTCACCTGGATCTATATCAACTGATGTCAGTAGTTGTGCGTTGTCGTTTGTTCTCGGAAGTCGGACGATTGGAATGTCACTTTTATCTTTCCTCCTGAATAATTTATTTACTTGCGGGAACATACCCGGGTTGTTGGATCGTACAGCCCGGATTTTATTGCCCCAATGCAAGCTTATGGCAAGATTATAATTTATTTTTATTAGTTGTTGGAGGTTTTTGATCTCTGACTTCAGAGATCTGACTTCCGGACTTCTCGGATCTGCAAATCGTCTGTGCAAGAGTTTGAGTCTAGACAGCAGTCTACTTTTGTGCACGTGAAGTGCGTCGATGGTGGCATTCCGATAGACATCGCAGTCCTCGGTCGGCACAATCTTCGGTATTGTTCTGTCCATTGTACGCACTATGGCGTCGTCCATTTGTTTGAGGTACCCATCAACCTCCTCGTTCGATAGGTTTCTGTTCTTTGGCGGATTGATCGCACTCGACCGGAGTTCCATGGTTAAAGCCCTGGAGAAACGTGGCCAGCGAGCCTTATTGTAATTATAAGGATTTCGCTGTACATATTCCGCCAGATCAACCACCTCGTTCGGGAGTTGAATAACCGCTGAGAAAGCAAGATGATCACTATCGTACTCAATCGCGGTTAAACAATTCCGTGTGCTTGTGTCTACACCCTGTATTGTCAGTCGTCTGTCAATCAATAGTAGATCCAGATAATTCCCGCTTCTGGGAAATGAAGGTATTTCGGTTGCAAGCAAATCAGCCCTCAACTCATCATGCCCAATCAACCAGTTGTTCAAGGCGATCCCCCGTGCGCAATTCCTATTGCATCCCCAATCTTGATGTCTGGAGTTGAAATCTCCTGCAATGATATAATAAGTATCTTCCGAGCTCAGTCGGAGACAAGTGAAGAGAGTTTCGAGCTCTGGAATGAAATTATGTTCGAGATTGTTATTATCCGGTGCATAGAGAGTGATCACGTACAATCGCTTACCACCAGAGAGTGGAATGCGTGCGATACACGTCTCTAGCAAACGAAACCTACGCGCTTCACTGCTATACATGATATTATGATCAATAGTTTTTTTAACTAAAAGAGCGACTCCGCCTCCATTATGGGTGCGGTCTCTCCGAATAATATTGTAATTATTATACCTGAGGGTGTGCTTTTGGTTAAGCTTAGTTTCGCTAACCATTATCACATCAGGATTGTGGTCTCTCAACAGTTGGCCGAAGGAAAGTTTCCTGTTGGTCCCTATTAGTGAATTGACATTTATCGCAAGGATCTTAAGGTCGTCAGCTGCGCGTGCAGCCATTATATTGGGGCCGTTGTGGCTTGTTCGCCAGACAGTCTGGAGTAGATGACATCTATTCTGGCTGCCTGTTGAAGGAACTGCTGTTCTAAGCGAGCAGTCCGCTCTGCTTGTTCAGCAATGCATTTTTGCATCTGAGCCATCTGTGCCTGTATAGCCAGCAGGATGGAGCTCAGATCAGTATTTGCCTCCGGCTGCCGGATCACTGGGACCGTGACCGCCTTGGGCACTGTCTGTTGTGCCGGTCTTCTACCTGACGCCATTTGGGCATAGGAGATGGCAGGCGTAACAGCGGTGGCTGGAACGCGAGGCACTGGCTTTGCTGCCACCGTTTTTGGTGTCCCTCTTTCGAACTTGTTTTTGAGTTCTTGCACTTTTGGGCAGCCCCTATAACTAGCGGGGTGCCCGTTAGTCCTACATAAAGCACATTTGAGGGTGCTCCTGTCCTCGACTTTGTCCTTTCCTAGAGGACATTCTCCACTACTGTGGTTCTTGGCGCATTTCACGCAGCGGAACTCCATCTTGCAGTTCGCCGCGGCATGCCCGAACCTCTGGCATCTAGCACACTGCATCGTGTGCTTACTTTTTTTTAATGTCTCCCACTTAATGACAACAGTCCCCAAGTGTTTAATTCGCTTGAGGAGCTCTTTGTTGCTATCGGGAGTTATCTGGACCAGGAACATAGGCAAACGCCTATTCTCCCTTCGTGCCACCGCAGTGACAAACGGCTTAACTCCTACTATGCGGAGATCGTCGCTCTGCGCCTGGCGCAGCACAGCGAGGATTTCCTCCGGATCCGTAGAAGGATCTACGCTCTTGAGGAGCAGAGTTTGGAGTTTTTCTCCTTTCGGGGTGTACGTGTAGTACTCATTCCCCGCCTTCTCCAACGCCTGCCTAATTAATTCGTGCACTGCCATATAGTGGCAGTACACGGTGTGCCTGAGGGGCATTCTATATTTTATTTCGTATGGGAGATCTAATTTGTCTAAGTGTATTACAGCCCACTTACATAGATTTTGGAGATCCTTGGTCTCCGCACCGAATATGTTTATAGGAGGGCATCTGGTTTTCGTAGGTTGTGTTTGTTGCTGCTGCTTTTTCGCTTGCTGCTGCTGTTGTTGTTTCTGATGTTTCTGCTGCTGCTGTTGTTGTTGCTGATGTTTCTGCTGCTGCTGCTGTTGACCCTGCGTTTTTTTTGGCGACTGCTGGGTGCCTTTTAGCAGCGCCTGTGGTATTTCTGGTGATTGTTGTTGTTGCTTTTGCTGGCATTGGCTGTCCAGCTGTTTTTGCGACTGTACGGCTTGTTGTCGCAGCCGTGCAGCCGCCTGAGCAGCTTTGCGCGCTGCCAACTTCTCCTTCATTACTTGGACGACGGCTGCCAGTTCCGCCTCCTGCTGCTCTATTTTGCGTTTCTTCACGCTGAGTTGGAGCTGGCGGCTCTCGATTCGTGAGAGACTTTGCTCAGCCTCCAGCTCTTCATCCTCTTCGTTGGCGGAGAAGGCCTGGTACCTGTTCCCCAGGCCCAGGTATCTTTCTTCTCCTTCTGCCGACTCGTATATAATCGAGTCGGCTAGTGTAGCCGCCGTTGCTGAAGGCGGCGCTGCTGGTGCTGATGTTGTTGGTAAGCTAGCCGCCGTCTTCTCTGCTGTTGTTATTGTTGCAGCTGCCGTTGTGGCCGATGCTAGTGCTGCTAGCGCAGCTTTGGACGTTGTTGCAGCTACTGTGGTTGGTGCAGCTGTTGTCGCTGTTGTTGTTGCTGCCGTGTATATTGCAGCTATTTCGTCACCCGTTGATTTAGCTGGTGACGTGACGGTCGATGGCGTGGTCTTCTTCGCCTTCGATCTCTGGACCAGGTTAGGTGCGGGGTGAAGGGGCCTCCTCCTCTTCCCCCTCTCGCTTTCGCCATCTCTAGAGTGGCGTGATGAGCTGGCATCGGTCGAGAAGCCAGCATCATCTTCTGGTTGGCCAGCGCTGTGGCCTGATGTGCCACGCGTCGATCCACCTCTGCCCCCAGGCCACCCTCTCGGCCCCATTCTCCCTTCTCACTACACTGTTTGCCTTTATTGTTATTTTTTAAAAAAAGAATTACGTGTCTCTGTCACTATCCCACCCTCGGTATTTGAACCGGGGCCTCCCACACCTGGGGTATGCACACTATGTACTAGGCCACAGGCTTCTTGCGGATCCTTGCTTCGGAATTGCACTTCACGCACTGATGTGATTTTTATTGCTGAGAATGATTTTGTTTTGTTTCACTTACACGTCCACTCGCTTTGAATGCCGGAGAGCGACTCCGGGGTATGCATGATCCTTGCTTCGGAATTGCACTTCACGCACTGATGTGATTTTTATTGCTGAGAATGATTTTATTTTGTTTCACTTACACGTCCACTCGCTTTGAATGCCGGAGAGCGACTGACAACCATGCACCCTACACTCAGCGCTACTGGGATCATGTAATAATTACAGGATTCTAGCGACGTCACGATCAATGCCCCATACGCCCACCTCCCGTGACGAATCTGTAGCATATTTCTAGGTGAAAACGTTTCAACAGTAGGAACCCATAATAAAGTTTCAATGCAGCGGTCGCGCTTTGATAGTTCAAAGACCGTAATAACGTAGGCGCGAGCACAAATTTCTAGGTAGAGCTACTTCTAAAAACTCGGGCTTTTGACAGATGTGAAACAATTTTTTTTTAATTACTCGTTGTTGGCAGGCTGAGGCTATTATTTACCTATCGACGCCCGCCCAGCGAACGCGACGTTGTGATTTGGCCTTTAGGAAGACGGGGATTTATTCTTATTAAGAGGAAAGCCAATATTATATTTAGATATTGTGAAGAAACAAATTGCATTATTCCATAAGAATGAGGTAGGACATTCTGGAATAATACAAACATTTCTGGCCGGATTTTATCCACACCGGCGGATTTGCCAACTTTTCGCCAAAATGACTTCCTCCACCGTTGGACTATTTTCCGCGCCACTGAAGACTACAGGTCTGCCATTCTCAGTGCCCTGTTCGGGATTGAGAAGCTCGCTCCACCTCATCCACATTGGAAAGCAACACACCATCTTTGGATTTGACTCCTTCGATGATATTGAATTTCCTTCCTCTGAGTTAGAGAATGGTTTGCCGGAACACCTGTCTCGCAGATCTATAGTCGCTTTCCAACTTCTCGCCGAACTCTTTCCAAGACTGCAAGATCTTCGCGCCTCAGTGTACCGGTCACGAGAAGCAGAGTCCCCCAAAGAATCCAGTCTATGTAGGTCCTCTTCTTCTCTCTGAGCCGAAACTGGCTATAGCGACAGTACGATCTAGAACCAATACTGGGACTACTATCGGAACGGTGGCCGTCTATGCCGATGCGAGTCAGTTCAGTTCAGTATTACAATACAGTAGAGTTTATTTGGATAATTAGTACAGTTCAGTTTGTGAATTTATGCAGCGTGTTTAACAGTGTTAATCGGTTCAGCCTGAAAGGCAGCAAAGAGTTTCTAAGTAATGTAATAGTGATATTTAAAGTGTAATAATGTTTAAGAAGTAAATCTGTGTTCGCAAAACAAATTCGTGAACAGTGAATTTTTGTGTGTTCATTCATCACAATCCAGTGATCGAACCTTTCATTTCTGTTAGCATTTGTTGTCAAAAGTGGGATTCTAGCGAAAATTGTTAAACTAAGAGTGGAACAGGTGAAGAAAAAGCGCAGCGAAGTCTGATTAGGCCCTTGGACCTTGAGCTGAGAATTCTAAGGCACAACAATTCGGAAGTGCCTTTGAATGTCGGGGAGAGAAAGTCTACGAGGATCAACTAAGACGTGGTGGAAAGGGGCTTCAGGATTACGCCGGATTTAGAGTTTGATCAGTACCTTGTGGGAAGTAGAAGCAGAATATCAAACACCGGCCAAGAACATAGTCGTCGGAAGAACCTTCATAGAAGACGATGAGGCGGTCACTAATGAAGAAGCAGTGCTAGCTGGAACGGATCCGAAAGGAGCAGGACAAATGGAAAATGTGAAAACACTGACTAATTACCACTAATTACCGATGCATTTTTACTGACAGAATTTACCCTGCTGTGGATCAACTATGCCGAACTTAAGCCAGCTTAGGCGAATATCCCGCGAAATCTTGTACAACAGGGTCCTGAAAAGGGTAGTTTCACACTTCAGGAAGTTGGCAACCAACTTCCAGTCGCCGCAAAACTGCTGAATTTTGTCGAAGTCACGCTGCAACAAGTTATTTATTATCTCGACCTTCGGTTCTGATCTGTACTCTACTAGGTCGCTTGCGTACGCAATTAAGTACGGCATGGAACCTATGAGTTCTGGAGTGAAAATTAAAAACGATATCGACGAACCAATCGCGTGGAAGTTACGTCGCCACTTTTCACTAGAAACGTTGTACCTGTTATCATGTATAGCTATGGTTAGCCTGACCAACTTGAAGAAGCGGCCCTCCAACCAAACGGGTCTGAATGCCTTCTAAAAACTCAATTAGATAGGCAACCGTGCATTGTTTTTTCAACTGAATGTCGGATACTAGTTTGGACGCGGCATGTATGTATCTATCTTTTCAAAAACCTTGCTTATGTAAGGAAGAAGACTGATCGACCGGAGATATGTCGGAATGGACTTGACTTTGTCCCGTTTAGATATCGATTACGAAGGGTAATGTGCATTACTCAGCGCATTATTGAACAACTTTGTGCTTTGGACCGCTGACTCCCACTGACGTTTTCTTTTTTATCGAGTTAAGGATACTCTGGAGATCTTCAAGATGTGATTTCCGGTTTGCTTATAGCCAAGCTATAATTTATTCTTGTTAACTGTTGGAGTTTTTTGATCACCGACTTCAGTGCCCTGAATTGAATCTGAAAACCGCATGTACAAGGGCTTGAGTCTTGATAGCAGTCTACTTTTGTGCGCATGAAGTGCATCTACGGCGGCATTTCGATAGATGTCGCTGTCTCCAATCTGCAGTTACGTTTAATTATTTGTATGAGCTGAATAGACGCGAAGAGCCCGTCTTTCCACGTCTAGTATAATTAGTCGTCTGTCTAACAGATCTAACAGATCATACAGAACACGCTTCTAGGATACGATGTCCTGCCGATTGCAAGAAAATCTATCTTGAACTCAATATTGTGCTCTACCAACCAACTTTACAAGGAGGAACCCCTGGTGTTATGGACTACGACGCCCCAATCAATATGCCTCGAGTTCAAGTCTCCAGCTATGATATAGTAGTTCTCCTCTGAGCTCAGTCAAAGGCTAGTGAAAAGAGTATCGACCTCTGAAATGAAGTAGTGATGGATATGTACATTTTCAGACGCATAAATGTAAATCACAAATAACTGCTTACCACCCCGAAAGGGGATGCGTGCGATACACGTTTCTATCTGGGGCCACCTTCAGCACTAGCCTCGCTAATACTAATTTTTCCTTTCCTTTTGGCCTCTATGATTTTTTTGAGCCCTTGGACCTTAAGGCATCCCCGACAGTTTGCTGGTCTTGCAGAGTACACATTTCAGCCTGCTCCTATCTTCAACTTTATATTTTTTTAATGTCTCCCATTTGACATCAATGGAGCCTAAACGATTGATACGCTGCTTATTTTGTAGTCTGGGGTGACCTATATTAGGAAGAACGGAAGTTTGTTCACCGTTTCGCAGTGATGAAGGGCAAATTTCTGGATATCGTCGCTCTGCGCTTAGTGCAGTTCTGCGAGGATCTAATTGGGATAAGTGTCAGGATCCTCGCCCTTAAGGAGCCTTATCTGCTCCTCGTATATTCCCCTTTTGGGGTATACGAGAAAAACTCGGGGGAGCCGCTTTAATATCTTTATAGTCTGCCACATTAGTAGTGTATCTTAATGGACCTTTATATTTAATGCAATAACCATTTTTGGCGACCAACATAGGATGTCGACGTCCTTTGTCTCCAGGACAGAAGACATTGCGGCTGGTTGCTGTTTCTGCTTTTGTTGTTATCGTTTCTTCTGCTGCTGTGGCTGCTTTTGCTGCGTCTGGTTCTGCTGCAGTTTTTCTTGCAGCTGCTTTGGCTGCTGTTGTTGTTGTTGTTTGGCAGCAGTCCGCTCCGTCTTTCTCTGGTTTTTTTGAATACCTTCACCTCTTCGTTGCAGCTCCTTCCTCCTGTTCCACCTCGTCTCCGATCTATTTGGTTGGTGGCCTCGTGCACTGGCTCCGTGGTCCGATGTGCCAGCAACCTGTTCATCGTTTTTGCGACCGCGGGTCGCTTCTCTGCGTCCATCACGCCACTCACGAGTGTATTCACACTAAGTGTCTTTGTTTTTATTTGTTTTGTGAAACACGTCTGAACTGGTTGGAGGTCTGTGAATGACTGAAAGTAGGCGACGTCCTCAGAGATGAATTCAGGGAACTTGAAGAAATGTACCGGGCAGAAGAAACTCATCCTTTATTATTATCGTTAAGAGTAAATTGCACGGCGAACTATAGATCTATTGTGCCCCCTATTCATGCGTTTGCTTTCTTAAGAGCTCCCCTCTCATGCAGATCTTTTCAGAGTTGTATTGAGGGTTATCTGCTTCTGTTGCGCAAAGGTGGAAGAGATTTGTCTTAGAGTATTCTCTCTAAGCCAGTCCTTTGGGAATCTGAGAATGAGAGCTGGTTCTAGTGATATCAATTCTCCCTCCGATATTAGGTGCTTGCCTATATATATTTGCCTTTTGTAGACAAGTGCTTCACAAAATCCCAGTATAAATTCTGGAATTTCATTAAATTCTGCGCAGAATCTGCAGAGAACTTTTCTTGATGCTTCTAGTTTTCTTGGATGCTCCCTGTGTTATACAGCGTTGTTCAAACCTCTTCCGGTTATGTTGACCCTAGGTTTCATTGTCTGCTTGAAGCCATGAGCGTTCTTCAAGGTATCTGCCCGGTTCCTTCTACTAAAAGGGAGCTAGAATCCTGAACACTTCTCTGAGGACGTGATCTCCTAGAGCGCAAAATGTTTCGGGCCTACAAAAGGTTCCGTGTTCCTATCCCAGCGAGGGACTCGGCCATTGCATTGCCTATCCCTATATGGGCAGGTATCCAAAAATGTTTTACTCTGTTACTCCTGCTTAGATTCAAGATTCAATCAAGATTGATCTGAGCGCATCTGTCTATGGCATTGACTTCTGCTTGAAAGATGCTGGCGCGCTTGCCCAAGGTTTCGTAGTACTTTGTAAGGTGTCCACATACTCTTGCCCCTGTTCCCTCATCAGTTCTTGATCCATCTGTATACCATTTCACTGTGTTGCTGTCCAGTCTGTGAACTCGGATTTCATTCATTACTCCAGTATTTTTTGGTGCTGAGCTTAATGGTAAACTCCTTTTGGAAGTTGAATTTCTTATCGCCATCCTTCGGAATGGCCAGGAGTGGTAGCTTTTTGAATAGCGCATCGAACTGTCTCGATGTAATGCACATGTTTTTTCCAATCACTTCTTTGAAATTCTCATTATTGTTTTATTTGCACATTCCTGCAGAGATGCAAAGGCAGGCATCAGCTCCAATAGCACTCCATGGCAATTGGCAAGTTCTCATAGATCCTGTAATATAGAGATATGGCAATCTTTGAACTTTGTTGAATGTCTCTCTTGCACTGATCAGGTGAGTTCTATGGACCTCACTGTTGCACCATTGCTGGCCTGACAATAGCTTTGTACATCCATTTTATGATGCTTCCAGGATTTACACGCTAAGCTTCTACAAATCATTAAAGGACACGACAGATGCCGTGTTTTGTTAGTATCTCCAGAAGTTCGTCTGCAACTAGACTCCACATTAGGGAAGATAAAACTCCTCCTTGAAGACATCCTCTTGTTGTATTGACCTTTATTATACCTATAACCTATATTACAATACATATATCCAATTACCTTTATGCTAGTGTTTCGCCGGCAAATATGCATAATAAGCGCAAATGAAATGTAGACGAAAGGTTCACCTCATGACCTAGTAACTGCGTCAATTGAGGTGACAGTTAATGGAATTATTGGTGAGAAAAGAATGATTGGAAAAGCAATTAGTAAGCAAAATGATATTAGATAATATTGTGGAACGGGGATAATGTGTAAGCGAGCTGATTTACACATTGTAACTGTGGAATACTTTTGGTAATTCTACTGGGCTTACGGCACCTGAGGTGAATGACGTAACTCTCCCGCCTAGAATGAGGAAAGTTAGCATAATGGATATTATTCCAGTATAATGGGTGGTTTTTTTGATATTTGATTTCTTTAAATTCTTTCAAATTTCTTATTTGAGTTTCCGTCTTGCTTTCGCAGCGTTCTGTACCTTTTTCTTTTCGTCGTGCATAATTGTCATTCATTGAAATTTCGGCAAAATTTCGAAACATACAATAAATGACTTAGAGGATCCTATGTCCTTAGAAAATAAATATAGGAAGACTAATTGTGGAAACATGGTGCGATTTGTACACTCCTTTATCAGTGGGTTAAATGTAACCGACTTTGAATGGTAAAAAACTATTAATCGAAATTGAAGTTGAGTGCGAATCCATCGACTCTTATAAACTTGCTAAAAACAAACGCGATTGAATTCTTCACCCATGACCATGACTGAAATCCGAAGGATCATTTCAAGTTTGGACGAAATTGATACATGAAAGAATTATTTTGAAGATGGTTCCATTCCTTTCGGGCTTTCGCAAAAATATTAGAGCCATATTTCGGACGCAAGTCAGATGAGAGTTTCAACGTCCACTGTAAAATAGACTGACTCAATGTCACAATTGCCAGATGTTCGGAAACGACGGAAAAAGTTATATTGTGAAAACTTTCTGTGCGAATTGCTCAGAAAATCACAAAAATGCCAATTGCAGTTTTGTTGTTTACAAACTATCAGGGAAATCACCGATCGACGGACGACGCCTGTCTCACTCGATCAAAATTCAGTGAAATGAGAGTCTGTTTCACTCCTTCACGAAAGTGCAATTTAACATCTGTCAAACTATTTGACCACAGAAGCTCATCTGATTTCCCACCCTATCAAAATCAACAACAGTGCGGGACTGAAAAAGACAACAACAAACAACTTTTCAACCAACCAAAAGGAACTGGATGGGAGTTTTCTTCCGTATCGTCGAGAAGTGCACTATTTTCCGAAGAAGAAATCTTAAATTTAACAACGGAATGTTGCTATCAAAACCTGGAGGGTGTAAACACAAAGAACAAAGCCGAGCAATTTAATGTTATAGCTCAGCTTGCATGCAAATATTTATACTTAAGTAATTATCCCCACTTTAATTTAAATATTTCATGCTGGAATGCTAGAGGCATCCGCAATATATCCATTGAGTTTTATTTTCTCTGTTAAACCAAAGTAGACATATGTCTTTTAAGTGAAACATAGCTCAGTGATGTAGTATGTTTCTCAAATAGCTGATTCCGTTCTTCCCGTCCTTCCCACAATTTATATCGAAACAGTTGGTGTAGAAATTGTTCTTGCGAATAACTCTAAGATAAACATTTTTTCCGTTTATTTTCCAGGACGAAGAGCAATACCCCAACGATTAATAGGCTTTAGAAACGATATTCGCGAACTACTCGGTAGTAATCTATTTATTATCGGTGGTAATCTTAATTGTAGGCATCGTAACTGGGGATGCTTAAGAAATAACGCATGGGGGTTTAGATATGAGAATCCCATTTACCATACTATATCCAAGTGAACCTTCATATATTTCTGCAAACCGCAGATCCTCACCATCTGTAATAGATTTATTTTTAACAAATTTGGCCAACTAATTAAAGGAGTCATTTGTTATCAACGACTTAAGCTCTGATCATCTCCCAATTTTCTCAGAGTTTCTTCATGATCCAAAACTAATCAAATCGAAATATCTTGACTACAAAATAACAAACTGGCGCGTATCTGTATATGATATAAATTCCAATATTAATGGATTAGTATCCAAGTTTGGACGCGGCATGTATGTATCTATCTTTTCAAAAACCTTGCTTATGCAAGGAAGAAGACTGATCGACCGGAGATTTGTCGGAATGGACTTGTCTTTGTCCCGTTTAGAGATCGGTTACGAAGGGTAATGTGCATTACTCAGCGCATTATTGAACAACTTTGTGCTTTGGACCGCTGACTCCCACTGACGTTTTCTTTTTTATCGAGTTAAGGATACTCTGGAGATCTTCAAGATGTGATTTCCGGGTTGCTGAATCGTACGGCCTAGATTTTACTGGCCGAGTGCAAGCTTATATCCAAGCTATAATTTATTCTTGTTAACTGTTGGAGTTTCTTGATCTCCGACTTCAGTGCCCTGAATTGAATCTGAAAACCGCATGGACAAGGGCTTGAGTCTTGACAGTAATCTGCTTTTGTGCACATGGAGTGCATCTAGGGTAGAATTTCGATAGACGTCGCTGTCTCCGATCTGCAGTTACGTTTAATTAGGTTGTTCATTTATATGAAGTACCTTTCAGCCTCGGCGTTAGTCAGGTGTCTGTTTGTCGGAGGATTGATCCCACTCGAACGTAATTCTGTGGGTACAGTCCTGGAGAACCGTGGCCAGTCCTCCAGTTCTTCCAGCTCGTTCGGGAGCTGAATAGACACGTCTAGTATAGTTAGTCGTCTGTCTAACAGATCCATACAGGACCCGCTTCTGGGATACGACGTCCTGTCGATTGCAATCTAGCAAATCTAGCTTGAACTCAATATTGTGCTCTACCAACCAACTTTACAAGGAGGAACCCCTGGTGTTATGGACTACGACGCCCCAATCAATATGCCTCGAGTTCAAGTCTCCAGCTATGATATAGTAGTTCTCCTCTGAGCTCAGTCAAAGGCTAGTGAAAAGAGTATCGACCTCTGAAATGAAGTAGTGATGGATATGTACATTTTCAGACTCATAAATATAAATCACAAATAACTGCTTACCACCCCGAAAGGGGATGCGTGCGATACACGTTTCTATCTGGGGCCACCTTCAGCAATAGCCTCGCTAATACTAATTTTTCCTTTCCTTTGGCCTCTATGATTTTTTTGAGCCCTTGGACCTTAAGGCATCCCCGACAGTTTGCAGGTCTTGCAGAGTACACATTTCAGCCTGCTCCTATCTTCAACTTTATATTTTTTTAATGTCTCCCATTTGACATTAATGGAGCCTAAACGATTGATACGCTGCTTATTTTGTAGTCTGGGGTGACCTATATTAGGAAAAACGGAAGTTTGTTCACCGTTTCGCAGTGATGAAGGGCAAATTTCTGGATATCGTCTCTCTGCGCTTAGTGCAGTTCTGCGAGGATCTAATTGGGATAAGTGTCAGGATCCTCGCCCTTAAGGAGCCTTATCCGCTCCTCGTATATTCCCCTTTTGGGGTATACGAGAAAAACTCGGGGGAGCCGCTTTAATATCTTTATACTCTGCCACATTAGTAGTGTATCTTAATGGACCTTTATATTTAATGCAATAACCATTTTTGGCGACCAACATAGGATGTCGACGTCCTTTGTCACCAGGACAGAAGACATTGCGGCTGGTTGCTGTTTCTGCTTTTGTTGTTGTCGTTTCTTCTGCTGATGTGGCTGCTTTTGCTGCGTCTGGTTCTGCTGCAGTTTTTCTTGCAGCTGCTTTGGCTGCTGTTGTTGTTGTTGTTTGGCAGCCGTCGGACGTTGTCGCTTTGGCAGCTGTTGTTCTTGCTCCTGCTCCGTCTTCCTCTGGTTTTTTTGAATACCTTCTCCTCTTCGTTGCAGCTCCTGGTTGGAGGTCTGTGAATGACTGAAAGTAGGCGACGTCCTCAGAGATGAATTCAGGGAACTTGAAGAAATGTACCGGGCAGAAGAAACACATCCTTTATTATTATCGTTAAGAGTAAATTGCGAGCATTTTGCAAACGTTTTTTACATAATTTATTTTGAAGATGGTTCCATTCCTTTCGGGCCTTCGCAAAAATATTAGAGCCATATTTCGGACGCAAGTCAGATGAGAGTTTCAACGTCCACTGTAAAATAGACTGACTCAATGTCACAATTGCGAGATGTTCGGAAACGACGGAAAAAGTTATATTGTGAAAACTTTCTGTGCGAATTGCTCAGAAAATCACAAAAATGCCAATTGCAGTTTTGTTGTTTGCAAACTATCAGGGAAATCACCGATCGACGGACGACGCCTGTCTCACTCGATCAAAATTCAGTGAAATGAGAGTCTGTTTCGCTCCTTCACGAAAGTGCAATTTAACATCTGTCAAACTATTTGACCACAGAAGCTCATCTGATTTCCCACCCTATCAAAATCAACAACAGTGCGGGACTGAAAAAGACAACAACAAACAACTTTTCAACCAACCAAAAGGAACTGGATGGGAGTTTTCTTCCGTATCGTCGAGAAGTGCACTATTTTCCGAAGAAGAAATCTTAAATTTAACAACGGAATGTTGCTATCAAAACCTGGAGGGTGTAAACACAAAGAACAAAGCCGAGCAATTTAATGTTATAGCTCAGCTTGCATGCAAATATTTATACTTAAGTAATTATCCCCACTTTAATTTAAATATTTCATGCTGGAATGCTAGAGGCATCCGCAATATATCCATTGAGTTTTATTTTCTCTGTTAAACCAAAGTAGACATATGTCTTTTAAGTGAAACATAGCTCAGTGATGTAGTATGTTTCTCAAATAGTAATTATATGTGTTATAGAAGAAATCGCCATGAAGGAATATGTGGAGGGGTTGCCATTTTAATGAAGAAAAACGTAGCTGATTCCGTTCTTCCCGTCCTTCCCACAATTTATATCGAAACAGTTGGTGTAGAAATTGTTCTTCCGAATAACTCTAAGATAAACATTTTTTCCGTTTATTTTCCAGGACGAAGAGCAATACCCCAACGATTAATAGGCTTTAGAAACGATATTCGCGAACTACTCGGTAGTAATCTATTTATTATCGGTGGTAATCTTAATTGTAGGCATCCTAACTGGGGATGCTTAAGAAATAACGCATGGGGTTTAGATATGAGAATCCCATTTACCATACTATATCCAAGGGAGCCTTCATATATTTGTGCAAACCGCAGATCCTCACCATCTGTAATAGATTTATTTTTAACAAATTTGGCCAACTAATTAAAGGAGTCATTTGTTATCAACGACTTAAGCTCTGATCATCTCCCAATTTTCTCAGAGTTTCTTCATGATCCAAAACTAATCAAATCGAAATATCTTGACTACAAAATAACAAACTGGCGCGTATCTGTATATGATATAAATTCCAATATTAATGGATTAGTATCCAAGTTTGGACGCGGCATGTATGTATCTATCTTTTCAAAAACCTTGCTTATGCAAGGAAGAAGACTGATCGACCGGAGATTTGTCGGAATGGACTTGTCTTTGTCCCGTTTAGAGATCGGTTACGAAGGGTAATGTGCATTACTCAGCGCATTATTGAACAACTTTGTGCTTTGGACCGCTGACTCCCACTGACGTTTTCTTTTTTATCGAGTTAAGGATACTCTGGAGATCTTCAAGATGTGATTTCCGGGTTGCTGGATCGTACGGCCTAGATTTTACTGGCCGAGTGCAAGCTTATATCCAAGCTATAATTTATTCCTGTTAACTGTTGGAGTTTCTTGATCTCCGACTTCAGTGCCCTGAATTGAATCTGAAAACCGCATGGACAAGGGCTTGAGTCTTGACAGTAATCTGCTTTTGTGCACATGAAGTGCATCTAGGGTAGAATTTCGATAGATGTCGCTGTCTCCGATCTGCAGTTACGTTTAATTAGGTTGTTCTTTTATATGAGGTACCTTTCAGCCTCGGCGTTAGTCAGGTGTCTGTTTGTCGGAGGATTGATCCCACTCGAACGTAATTCTGTGGGTACAGTCCTGGAGAACCGTGGCCAGTCCTCCAGTTCTTCCAGCTCGTTCGGGAGCTGAATAGACACGTCTAGTATAGTTAGTCGTCTGTCTAACAGATCCATACAGGACCCGCTTCTGGGATACGACGTCCTGTCGATTGCAATCTAGCAAATCTAGCTTGAACTCAATATTGTGCTCTACCAACCAACTTTACAAGGAGGAACCCCTGGTGTTATGGACTACGACGCCCCAATCAATATGCCTCGAGTTCAAGTCTCCAGCTATGATATAGTAGTTCTCCTCTGAGCTCAGTCAAAGGCTAGTGAAAAGAGTATCGACCTCTGAAATGAAGTAGTGATGGATATGTACATTTTCAGACTCATAAATATAAATCACAAATAACTGCTTACCACCCCGAAAGGGGATGCGTGCGATACACGTTTCTATCTGGGGCCACCTTTAGCAATAGCCTCGCTAATACTAATTTTTCCTTTCCTTTTGGCCTCTATGATTTTTTTGAGCCCTTGGACCTTAAGGCATCCCCGACAGTTTGCAGGTCTTGCAGAGTACACATTTCAGCCTGCTCCTATCTTCAACTTTATATTTTTTTAATGTCTCCCATTTGACATTAATGGAGCCTAAACGATTGATACGCTGCTTATTTTGTAGTCTGGGGTGACCTATATTAGGAAGAACGGAAGTTTGTTCACCGTTTCGCAGTGATGAAGGGCAAATTTCTGGATATCGTCGCTCTGCGCTTAGTGCAGTTCTGCGAGGATCTAATTGGGATAAGTGTCAGGATCCTCGCCCTTAAGGAGCCTTATCCGCTCCTCGTATATTCCCCTTTTGGGGTATACGAGAAAAACTCGGGGGAGCCGCTTTAATATCTTTATACTCTGCCACATTAGTAGTGTATCTTAATGGACCTTTATATTTAATGCAATAACCATTTTTGGCGACCAACATAGGATGTCGACGTCCTTTGTCTCCAGGACAGAAGACATTGCGGCTGGTTGCTGTTTCTGCTTTTGTTGTTGTCGTTTCTTCTGCTGCTGTGGCTGCTTTTGCTGCGTCTGGTTCTGCTGCAGTTTTTGTTGCAGCTGCTTTGGCTGCTGTTGTTGTTGTTGTTTGGCAGCCGTCGGACGTTGTCGCTTTGGCAGCTGTTGTTCTTGCTCCTGCTCCGTCTTCCTCTGGTTTTTTTGAATACCTTCTCCTCTTCGTTGCAGCTCCTGGTTGGAGGTCTGTGAATGACTGAAAGTAGGCGACGTCCTCAGAGATGAATTCAGGGAACTTGAAGAAATGTACCGGGCAGAAGAAACACATCCTTTATTATTATCGTTAAGAGTAAATTGCACGGCGAACTATAGATCTATTGTGCCCCCTATTCATGCGTTTGCTTTCTTAAGAGCTCCCCTCTCATGCAGATCTTTTCAGAGTTGTATTGAGGGTTATCTGCTTCTGTTGCGCAAAGGTGGAAGAGATTTGTCTTAGAGTATTCTCTCTAAGCCAGTCCTTTGGGAATCTGAGAATGAGAGCTGGTTCTAGTGATATCAATTCTCCCTCCCATATTAGGTGCTTGCCTATATATATTTGCCTTTTGTAGGCAAGTGCTTCACAAAATCCCAGTATAAATTCTGTAATTTCATGGAATCTGCAGAGAACTTTTCTTGATGCTTCTAGTTTCTTGGGTGCTCCCCGTGTTGTTATACAGCGTTGTTCAAACCTCTTCCGGTGATTTTGACCCGAGAGTTTCATTGTCTGCTTGAAGCCATGAGCGTTCTTCAAGGTATCTGCCCGGTTCCTTCTACTAAAAGAGAGCTAGAATCCTGAACACTTCTCTGAGGACGTGATCTCCTAGAGCGCAAAATGTTTCGGGCATACAAAAGGTTCCGTGCTCCCATCCCAGCGAGGGAGTCGGCCATTGCATTGCCTATCCCTATATGGGCAGGTATCCAACAATGTTTTACTCTGTTACTCCTGCTTAGATTCAAGATTCAATCAAGATTGATATGAGCGCATCTGTCTATGGCATTGACTTCTGCTTGAAAGATGCTGGCGCGCTTGCCCAAGGTTTCGTAGTACTTTGTAAGGTGTCCACATACTCTTGCCCCTGTTCCCTCATCAGTTCTTGATCCATCTGTATACCATTTCACTGTGTTGCTGTCCAGTCTGTGAACTCGGATTTCATTCATTACTCCAGTATTTTTTGGTGCTGAGCTTAATGGTAAACTCCTTTTGGAAGTTGAATTTCTTATCGCCATCCTTCGGAATGGCCAGGAGTGGTAGCTTTTTGAATAGCGCATCGAACTGTCTCGATGTAATGCACATGTTTTTTCCAATCACTTCTTTTGAAATTCTCATTATTGTTTTATTTGCACATTCCTGCAGAGATGCAAAGGCAGGCATCAGCTCCAATAGCACTCCATGGCAATTGGCAAGTTCTCATAGATCTTGTAATATAGAGATATGGCAATCTTTGAACTTTGTTGAATGTCTCTCTTGCACTGATCAGGTGAGTTCTATGGACCTCGCTGTTGCACCATTGCTGGCCTGACAATAGCTTTGTACATCCATTTTATGATGCTTCCAGGATTTACACGCTAAGCTTCTACAAATCATTAAAGCACACGACAGATGCCGTGTTTTGTTAGTATCTCCAGAAGTTCGTCTGCAACTAGACTCCACATTAGGGAAGATAAAACTCCTCCTTGAAGACATCCTCTTGTTGTATTGACCTTTATTATACCCTCTGATGTATGCGTTTCAGCTGCTCTTGTGCTCATAAGTTCTTACATCCATTTCGATACTGTTCGGTTCAAGGGCGCTTTCGATCGTTTTTTTCAGTTGGTATAGCGCAGTCTCTGTTGAACTGCCTGCTCTGTACGTATGTTGACAGTTATGGAGAGGAGATATTGTTAATGCTTCTTCTCTTATGTAACTATCTACAACTTTCTCCATCATTTTCAGGAGAAATGATGTAAGGCCGATCGGTTTGTAAATCTTTGGTAGGATAGGGTCTGCATATGTCTACCTGCGAAATACGTGTTAATTGGCAAAGAGCATGAAACGTTTTTATTTCATTATTTGTATTAATATTAAATTACAATACATTTATCCAATTACCTTTATGCTAGCGCAAATGAAATGTAGACGAAAGGTTCACCTCATGACCTAGTAACTGCGTCAATTGAGGTGACAGTTAATGGAATTATAGGTGAGAAAAGAATGATTGGAAAAGTGCTCAATGGATAAAGCAATTAGTAAGCAAAATGATATTAAATAGTAATGTGGAACAGGGACAATGTGTAAGCGAGCTGATTTACACATTGTAACTGTGGAATACTTTTGGTAATTCTACTGGGCTTACGGCACCTGAGGTGAATGACGTAACTCTCCCGCCTAGAATGAGGACTCTCCTGAGGCATCATGTCATTGATTTTAATCTTAAGCTTTATGTGTTTACAAACCAACGTTACAATTGATATCATAGTAATTAAAGTTAGCATAATGGATATTATTCCATTTGTATAATGGGTGGATTTCTTGCTATTTGTTTTCTTTAAATTCTTTCAAATTTTTTATTTGAGTTTCCGTCTTGCGTTCGCAGCGTTCTGTACCTTTTGCTTATCTGTACCATTCATTAAAATTTCGGCAAAATTTCGAAACGTACAATAAATGACTTAGAAAACAAACCTCAGAAAACAAATATAGGAAGACTAATTGTGGAAACATGGCGCAAAGTGAACATTTTTATGACCCTCTTCAGTGTTTACCAGACACAGACAATAAAGAAGGAAATGTCGGCCAAATGCCGAAAGTGCAAAAAGTGAAAAAAAAAAATCCAATACCACCAATAAAAATTATTAAAAAATCGTGTGATTTTATACACTCCTTTATCAGTGCGTTATATGTAACCGACTTTGAATGGTAAAAAACTATCCATCGGAATTGAAGTTGTGTGCGAATCCATCGACTCTTATAAGCTTGCTAAAAACAAACGCGATTGAATTCTTCACCCATGACCATGACTGAAATCCGAAGGATCATTTCAAGTTTGGACGAAATTGATACATGAAAGAATTAATTTCCCTTGGTCTCAAATGCAAAGAAGTACAAATAATAAAAAAAAAAAAAAAAACGCATGAGCATTTCGCAAACGTTTTTTACATAATTTATTTTGAAGATGGTTCCATTCCTTTCGGGCCTTCGCAAAAATAGTAGATCCATATTTCGGACGCCAGTCAGATGAGAGTTTTAACGTCCAGTGTAAAATAGACTGACTCAATGTCACAATTGCCAGATGTTCGGAAACGGCGAAAAAAATTGTATTGTGAAAACTTTCTGTGCGATTTGCTCAGAAAATCACAAAAATGCCAACTGCAGTTTTGTTGTTTGCAAACTGTCAGGGAAATCACCGATCGACGGACGACGCCTGTCTCACTCGATCAAAATTCAGTGAAATGAGAGTCTGTTTCACTCCTTCACGAAAGTGCAATTTAACATCTGTCAAACTATTTGCCCACAGAAGTTCGGCTGATTTCCCACCCTATCAAAATCAACAACAGTGCGGGACTGAAAAAGACAACAACAAACAACTTTTCAACCAACCCAAGGGAACTGGATGGGAGTTTCCTTCCGTATCGTCGAGAAGTGCATTATTTTCCGAAGAAGAAATCTAAAATTTAACAACGGAATGTTGCTATCAAAACCTGGAGGATGTAAACAAAAGAACAAAGCCGAGCAATTTAATGTTATAGCTCAGCTTGCATGCAAATATTTATACTACAATGTTAAGTAATTATCCCCACTTTAATTTAAAGATTTCATGCTGGAATGCTAGTGGCATCCGCAATATATCCATTGAATTTTATTTTCTCTGTTAAACCAAAGTAGACATATGTCTTTTAAGCGAAACATAGCTCAGTGGTGTAGTATGTTTCTCAAATAATAATTATATGTGTTATAGAAGAAATCGCCATGAAGGAATATGTGGAGGGGTTGCCATTTTAATGAAGAAAAACGTAGCTGATTCCGTTCTTACCGTCCTTCCCACAATTTATATCGAAACAGTTGGTGTAGAAATTGTTCTTGCGAATAACTCTAAGATAAACATTTTTTCCGTTTATTTTCCAGGATGAAGAACAATACCCCAACGATTAATAGGCTTTAGAAACGATATTCGCGAACTACTTGGTAGTGATCTATTTATTATCGGTGGTAATCTTAATTGTAGGCATCGCAACCGGAGATGCTTAAGAAATAACAAATGGGGGTTTAGATATGAGAATCCCATTTACCATACTATATCCAAGGGAACCTTCATATATTTGTGCAAACCGCAGATCCTCACCATCTGTAATAGATTTATTTTTAACAAATTTGGCCAACTAATTAAAGGAATCATTTGTTATCAACGACTTAAGCTCTGATCATCTCCCAATTTTCTCAGAGTTTCTTCATGATCCAAACCTAATCAAATCGAAATAAATTGACTACAAAAAAACAAACTGGCGCGTATTTGTATATCATATAAATTCCAATATTAATGGATTGGTATCCAACGTAAACTAAATTCATTCCAATCACCAAATTGATGAAATTGTTGCTAATTTTGAAAAAAAGTCTGTCAGACTGTGTCCGTTTATTTGTCCTGTATAAAAATGTATGTCAAAAACCCTTGTCCTTTCGCGCAATGTGCTCGAACTAATTGAAATTAGCAACGCGACTAGAAGAAGCAATCGCATAGGTGTATTGAAGACTTGAGTGATATAATAAAATAATCAAATTTAGAAATTCTAATTGGAACGAAAAGCTTGCTCAATTATTCGCTGAATCCGAGCCATTCTGGAATATTGCAAAATCCTTAGCAAAAAACATACTGTGGTACCAAATCTGCAATAGGTTAGGTTATATTATAGTGGCTGGCAGCAGAAGGCAGTCACACTTCGGCCAAAGTAGGCCCATTGTGATACCACGCGGATTGATTCCCCCTAACAATTAAAACCAGTTGGTACTTGTGACAAAGCGATTTAGCTGGCGTTTTAGCTCATTGAGGTTGTCGAAGTAGTAGTAGTAGGCCCCTAGGTGTAAGTATCTTCGACCTACCAGCGCGCTACACGAGCTGTGTAGGTGATCTGTGGTTTCAACCTCCTCTTCATCCATGCAGCTTCTACAAAAGTCATTATAGGGGACACCCAACCTACGGACATGGGTGCGAATCGTGCAGTGCCCTGTTATGACGCCGGTGAGCGTCCTGAGTGATGATCTCCTGAGTCTATGTAGATTGAGTGATCGTTTGACATTAAGCGATGCCCATATTTCCCTTGTTTAAAGACAAGTGGTGCCTTCAAGCCATTGACGATTAGTGATGTTAATTGTGTGTTTTGCGATTGGCATGAAAGGTGGAACACCTCCTATTGTTAATTGCGTGTTTGGCGATTGGCATGAAAGGTGGAACACCTCCTATTGTTTGGGTGTAGGATATGCAACACCCAGCGAGTTCGTCGGTTTTGCAATTGCCTGGTATGTCACAGTGTCCCGGCACCCACATGAGTTGTATGTTAAAATGCTCAGCCACCTTGATAAGAGACAGCCTGCAATTAAGGTATGTTTTTGAATTAAGCATGACGTTGTCCAGGGACTTGATTGCGGCCTGTCTGCCCGAACAGATGGTGATATCTCTTTTGTATATTACGTTGTTCTTGAGCCAGGACAATGCCTCCTTTATCGTAATGGTTTCTGCCTGGAAAACGCTACAGTGTTCAGAGAGCTTCAGGGAGACAGCTATATTTAGGTCGTGAGAATAGACAACAGGACCTACACCCTCGTCTGTCTTCGACCCATCAGTGAAGATACGCAGGGGATTAGCCAGCGTCAGATTATCAGATATCCAGGAGCATTTTAAGTCTCAGGGCTTTGCTGGCTGCCACGTGCTTACTGAAAGTTTGCAGTGGTAAGATGGAGGAGTATATTTATCGGAGGGCTCTTCAGTGGCCAATCTTTGCACCCGTTTGTGTAGTGTGCAGTTGACAGCTGTGTTTAGTGCTGTCCACCAAACCGAGACTCTATACAGAAGTGTCGGTCTGACAATTGAGATGAAGATCCAACGGATGATGTGTGGTTATAGCTGAACAGGACAGAAGAAGCCTTCTTGACCCTTTCCTGGATATAGAGTTTCCAGCTTAACTTGTTGTCGATGATAAGATTCAGAAATTTCGCACTGCCGGTAAGTTGTAAAGTGATGCCGCACAGCGTGGGAGAGGGTCAAGTTGAGGGATCTTGTACCTTCTGGTGAATAGTACGAGATCCGTTTTCTGGAGGTTAACACTGAGGCCGCATGTTTGCAGCCATGCTTTTAGCTTATTGAGGGCATTCTGCATTATGTTTCTTAAGGTGGAGGCGAATTTGCCCGTTGTGGCTATGGCAACATCATCCGCATAGGCAACAACTTTACATACAGCCTCTTCCAGTATTAGGCAGCTCATTAACCGCTACGTTCTAAGGAAGGGGCGAGAGTACACCATCTTGCGTACCTCGTACTAACTCCTCTGCGGATTGTAGCATCTCCCAGATTAGAGTAGATTACCCTACTGGTGAGTAGCTGATGGATGAAAGCTACTAAGGACTTTCCAATCCCGAGGTTGTTAAGCGCAAGAGAGATTGCCTTTGCTTCGATGTTGTTGAATGCACCTTCTATCTCAAGAAATCCCACAACGGTATATTCTTTGGAGTGGAGAGATATTTCAATTGTTCCTATTAAGGAATGTAGGTTGTCTCTACAGTCTTGTCCTTATTGTAGGTATTCTGCGCAAGTGAGAGTCTGCACGAAGGGATAGTTTCCCTGATATATTGATCTATTAGTTTCTCCAGGGTCTTCAGGAGAAATGAAAAGAGAATGATAGGTCTAAGGTCTTTAGGTCTGACATGAGGGCTTTCCTTGCTTTTGGATACTTTTACCATATTTTACCCTTTCCACTGATTGGTCAAGATCGGTGACGTTATTCGGGATGGAGATGTTCGCATTCGGCAAAGCTGCCGCAACACTTTTTCTGTATCTGTGATTTCTTTGTGACTTCTGAAGACTTTATGGAGTATTGTAGGGCCCGTTATATTAAAGACTATATATAGCGACTATATATAGCGATGGTCAGAAAAGAAGTGGTCGGTTGATACTCTAGAGTCGCTGTTTCTATTGGTAAAGAAGTCTGATGCGAGTGTGATGTCTAGGACTCCTTGTATATTCCTAGTTATGAAGGTGTGTTCGTTGCCTTGATTACATAATTCCAACTTGCTACTAATAAGATATTTAAGTAGGTGCTCACCTCGTTCATTGATGTCCCTGCTACCCCATACCGTGTGATGGCATCATAGCCCAAGATGAGCGCTGTTTTGGTTCTTTTCGGCTACGAACTGCTACGGGTGATGATGCTTGGGAAGTTAACCGAGACAATCACGATAGGCGGTACGACAGTTAGGCACACGTTCCTAGTGGCAGATATAGTGGACGAGTTGATTCTGGGAGCGGACTTTATGATTAGGACCGGCATTACTCTCAACCTTGAGCGGAGAATTCTAAGGTACAAGAATTCGTAGATACCTTTGAATGTCGGGGAGAGCAAATCTACAAGGATCTACCAAGTCGTGGCGGAAAGAGACACCAGTACTCCGCCGAATTCAGAGTACGACTTCTGGGCAAAGACAGAGTACGATTGTGGGATCAGCACCTTGTGGGAAGTGGAAGCCGAAGATCAAACACCAGCCACGCTCGTTAGAACGGATCAACAGAGAATGCAAGGGTAAGCGCTGTCACCGAGGCATACTGGGCTGAGGAGCTGTGTCCATTTCGTTGGCTGCATCGCTTTTGGGAAAGCGAAGAGAGCGACGCGGCAGGAAACTTGATTATATTTACTTGATACATTATATTTAGATACATGCTTAGAACTAAGTAATATTACCAAAATTTCTATTTGGGTTCAGGCAAAATCACAGCACATTACATCAAATTGAACAAAGATCAAGCGGACTAATGCTATTAGATACTGAAAAGGCTTTTGATTTCATTACGCATAATAGACTTATATATAAACTTTTTAAACTTCAGTATCCAATGTATATATATATATATATATGCATATGTTCTTTTCAGTAGATACATTGGATACTGAAGTTTAAGAAGTTTCCGCTTCAGTATCCAATGTATATATATATATATATATATATATATATATATATATATATATATATATATATATATATATATATATATATATATATATATGTATATATATGTATATGTATATGTAAGTTTATATATAAGTCTATTGTGCCTAACGGAATCAAAAGCCTTTTCAGTATCTAATAGTATTAGTCCGCTTGATAGAACATATATATTATATACAAGGAAAGAACATATATATATGTATATATATATATATATATATATATATATATGTGTATATACAAAGTCTCCTGTGTAGTCGTTTTCTTTGCTTCAGTTGGCAATTCACGTTCCCAAGCAAAACATATTCCTCCCGGTGTGGCCCTAGTATCCATCCTAGCTCCAATCCTGTTCAACATATTTATTACAGATTTCCCAACTATTCCGAACTGTAAGATAACACTGTATGCAGATGATATTGCACTGTATTCATCCCACGAAATGCGTTCCATACTTGAGGATAAATTGCAGAACGGTCTTAAAATTATATTCGAATATTTTAAGCACTGGAAAGTAAAAATAAACCCTGAAAAATTCCAAACTTTTCTTTTTAATTAGAAAAAGAAGATTTCTTTCACACTTCAGCAAACTAAAACTTAATGACATTGAGATTTATTCGGTCAACTCAGTGAAATATTTAGTGCTGCACTTGGAAAGAAAATATTAACGTTTGCGGATCATATAGCGAATTCATTAAATAAAGTCAATTTTGCAATAAAAAATTTATATCCGATAATAAAAAGGAAATCACAGCACAGCAAAATAATAATTGTTAATGTCATTTTCCAAGCTATAATGACATACGCCTCACCAGTCAGGGGAAATTGTGCCAAAACACACATTGAAAAGCTACAAGTCGCTCAGAATAAAATTTAGAAAATGATGTTTCGCCTCCATGGGACTATTTAACGATGGTATTGCATGAGCGGGCAGGTGTCGTTCAAATTGCTAGGACAACTAAAAACCTCAATGAAAAATTTTGCAATAAATGTGGATATTTTACAAAGACTGTCATAAAAGAATTATCAGATCAAACTGCTTAAATGCGCTATGTATCTATTAACTAATTTATTTATTTTCTTGTTTGTCTTTTTTTCTCTAATTATTTGTTTATATATTTATTTATTTTTTATTATCTATTTATTTATTTATATGTACATTGTTTAATTTATCTGCTTCTTTATATATATGTTTATATATAAAGGATACTCTAAAGTAAAATCTGAGTAAGACTCTTAATAACTATTATGGTGAAAAATAACGACACGTATGAACAATAGAGCTCTACATGATATCTCCCCAGAGCAATTTATTATTCAGAAGCGTCGGAGTAATCAATCGTCTACCGTTATGCCACAATAAGTGGTTTAAGCATTGATCAGCTGAAAGAAATGCTTGATGAAAAGAACACAGAACTGGAAAAGGATCTAGCATTTAAGGCCGATTTTCAATTGATATGTTCCGAATTGTCGGATTTAAAAGCGAAACACAATGAAGTTGTCTAAAACGTTTTACAGCTGGAAAATCGCAACAAAATCTTGGAAGTACAAGTTGACAAGCTAATGCTAGGAATCACAGAAGCCAACATAATCGTTCATCTTCCCGCTGAGGCTAACGCTTATTTGGTTGAGAAAGCAAAGTCTTTGTGCAACGATGTAAAAAATCTTGTATCCGCGCAAGTAAAAATGAAATCTCGGTATACTGCTACCAATGTAGAAGCTGAAAGACCCGAAAATCAGCACACGTAAAGATTTCCTGCACATTATTCGTCAAAGAAGAGCCAAGTTGGTACTACTTTTGAAGTTCTTGCGATATAAACGCCCGGAAATTAAAAAGATTGCTCTAAAGAATGATAAATTACATAAAGCTGACAGAGTATTCACATGGGACGTATGGGAAGGTTTGAAATGTGGTAGTCAAAATGGTACGAAGGTTATAAAACAATTAATTGGAGAAATACCCGCAGTCTTAGTCAATTCGTCGATCACTTTGGAACACATCGTTATTTGTAATTTTTTTTAACTTTATAAAAGAATGTGATATATTCGTATTATATGAAACACATGTAGTAGAGTATAATGAAATTAGATATACAAAAAATTGTATTATTATTAATCATGAACAATTAATATTATGAAATCATGAAAATTTATTCCTGCTGTCAAATCGCTTTGGAAGGGCTAGTGGAGGTGAAATGCTGAAAATATATCGGAAATAGGGCTTCTCCCTAAGTTGATATGGAAAGATAATTATCGGGAAACCTATAATCATATCCTTAACATAGAACTCAGAAAACTGCAAGAGGCAAATGCTGTACTTAAAATCGATGAACTGACGGAACTAATAAGAAAATCTTCCCACAAAACTTGCCGAAGAGTTCAAAACATAAAATATTCAAACAGAAGTTGTTCGATAGTGGCTAGAAGCATTTCATTCTCTTGTCTCACACTGTTTAGGAAGACAAATTGTAGCAATTTAAAATTTTATACGCGGATGCAAACAAGGAATTAAAACAAATGTGCTATTCCAAAAACTACATTTCGACGATCAAAATATAGCATGGATTAATGGGTCGAGAGTATCATGTGCTTTTTGGAAATCGGCTAAGTTTATAAATGGAAAAACCAATCAAATTTCATTAGGACTACGAGCAGAGCAATTAAGAGACCATTTTAAAACCCTTCTCAATGCACCGCAAATATCTCCAAACGTGAGTATGTATCGCCTATGATCTTGGATGAATTCCTGTTAATGATCAACAGGCTAGATACCTACTGCAAAAAATGGAATTTAGATATTAATTGAGAAAAATCAAAGGTGATAATCTTTAGATATAGTGGAGGAAGGTACGCTCGGGGTGAAAAATGGAGATTTCAAAGCCAACAGATTGAGATAGTCAAGCAGTACAAGTATCAAGGAGTTTTGATTACGGTGAACCTAAGTGAACCTAAAACAAGCACCTTAAAAACACCTCATCCCAATACAGAGCTTACTACAGCAAAATGAATCACAATCTACAAGAAAAGACATATTTTTTTTAACACTTACACAATAGAAAAACTAAGCACAATTTAGGTTTTTTTTTTAAATTAAGATGTTAACTGTTTAACCTCAATTTCATACAGCATCGCCCTGAGCTTATAAATTTATGTGATCTGTACAATCACAGAGAGCCTGAGAATGTTTTGCATTTCATTGCGAAATGCCCTATACTTAGGAGTTCCGCAGTAATTTCTTCGGTGCTCAGACATAAGAACCAATGAATATCTTGAATGCTAGAGGTTGGGAGCTATCCCACAACTACGCAGTCAACGCATTGCGCTACAGGAACTGCATGATTGAAGAAAATTTCAATGTAACCAGAGCGTTATATACTGGCACAAACAGCATCTATTTTTAATTTATATATGTATTTAACGTATTCTTTTCTTTTTAATGTCAATCTGGCCTCTAGGGCAAACCATATAGACTAAATTATAATAATAAATATTGTAAGCATTAATTTTTTTCGAAATAAAATAGTCTAACTAACTAACTAACTATATAACTTTATCAATTAATTCATTAATCAAGTTATTTATTTATATACGTATACGCTTACTGTATATTTAAGAATGTAGTATTTCACCAAATGACAAAACTCAATCTGTTCAATATACTAAATGGAGGTTTTTTATTCTCATAGTTTTTTCTTCGTTACTGCATTTATCAAAAATATTCTCAATAACAACATAAAATTAAGTAATCTCTTATCTGGTTGATTCAAGCCTTTTTGAACCAAGAACTGCGAATGATTTGCGAAATATACGATAGAAAAATTAAAATCGAAAATGCGAGACGATGTTCTCAATTAGAAGTGATCCAGAAGACTGATCTTTGTTTTTTATTTAAAATGCAGAAAAGGGCACGGCGTGTGTGTGCATACACAAAAATATATAATTTTCCCAATGTTGGTATGGCGTGATAGCAAAACATATGATCGCATGATGTCAAAAAAAATTACATATAGTAAAAGGACAATAAATAGATTTCGGAGTGATACAGTAGTGAGCAAAATTATTATTATATGGTACTTGTTTTGTCATGTAATTCTGAACATACACCCCGCGTTGATGGCTTTCCGTTCAAAATGAATTTTGATCGTTGCTTATAGGTAGATAACAAATCTTGGCGATAGACCTTTTGGCCTCTCCGTTCTGCGTTTTGATTTTCACAACTCTGACGAGGCCGTCCGCTACAGGATATACCTTGGTCTCTCTGCCCAGCGACCACTTCAATGGAGGAGATTGTCATCCTTCAGTAGTACCAGGCTTCCAACAGCAGCATTAGGTTGTTCTTGCCTGCATTTATGTCATTGTTGAAGGACTGTCAAATATACTCGTGACCATCTCCTCCAAAACGTCTGCATCAGGTAGCGAACCATTTGCCATCTTGCTAGTCGCCTGACGTTAACCTCTTGGTTGTTGTCCGGAACTAAATCATTGTGTTTTCTGCGAATCAAACAATGCATCCAATGCGAATCAAAATTTGTGGCGATATCGGAGAATATGGTATGCAGCTTTCCTCGCCTGGCAATAAATTTCTTGAGAACCGCTAAAAAGGCTTCCGATGAAAGATTAGCTGCTAGCTAAAAGTGAACAGCTTTGACAACGAAACATATGAAGAGGCAAATATAGATCTTTGTAGGGGGCCACGAATTCTAGACCGAATGTAAAAGGGCCAACAAAAGTCTACTCCTGTCGTAGTAAATGGTCGAGATCTGCTGACAAATTTCATTCGAGCTATATTATGACAACTGGACGAGCTCTGTAGCAACGAGTGCATTTATTGCTTACCTCCGATTGGCCAAAATTTTGATACTCAACGCTGCTAATAAGGCCTGTGGTCCCGCGTGCATATTTTTAATGTGGTTTACAACTCTCCATGTAAAAGGGCGAGACTTTGAAAGAATAATGGGATGTTTAGTCGAAAAAGGTAAAGATGAATTTTGAAGTCGTCCACGAATTCACAACACACCACTTGCGTCCAAGAAAGGAGTTAATGACTTCAATTCACTCGTTGAATGCAAGTCTTGATTCCTCGTAAGTCTTTTTTGTTCATCTGAGAATTCATTGGCATGTATTATTCGAAATATATAATTTAATCCGTAATCCAATTCTTGGACACTAAGCTGCCCAGTCTTGCGCCAATGAGCTTTTAAGCGCGCATTATAGCAAAATCGGTGAATATATGCGAATGTTTTCATGATCTTATCAAATGAGTTAAGAAACTTACAATTAAGCGTGAGATCCTCATTCTTGGTGCCTGCCAGCAAAATGACTGTTCTGATCTTTTGTCTCTTGTCTGGACAGTATTGATATCTGCGTTGCATTTTGACAGGTATTTGATTGGGCACCACAGAAGTGAAATTCATGTCTGCTGTCTTCTTTTGTCACGCAAAGGGAAGGGAAAATGTTTTTCATTAAGAATTTTAGAGTCTACCTTGTTCATTTGTTTAGTTGAAGATACTCGTTTATAAAATCGACATATTAAGATCTTAAGTGTAGATTGCGAAGAAGTTTGGATTCCAAATTACAAAAGCGTTTTTAGCGAGGTGAAACGAATCACCTTAAGCGTTTGGTGAGGATTTGTATGGAAGGCGAACTGCAAACTGTCTATTTGGAAGTCGTTGATGAGTGTTGAAAAATAAGTTTTCACATTCCATTTAGTCTTTGGAAAAATTCCTTCAATATGATCATGCGACTCAACTTCCCAAAACGACCTTAGAATGTCCTCTAGCCGACGATGCTCCTCGACGTTATTCTGAAGCGAAGTGGTGAAACTATATTGCGTTATGTTCTCCGAACTAACCTTCCCTGCTACAATCCATCCAAGCAGAGTTTTTTTTTTTTTGTAGCACAGGCAAATTCTCCCCGAGGGGGATTTGACCCACGGATAACAAGTCAAAAAATAGCTCTGCGCCTATAAGCAGGTCAATCCTCTGAGATTTGTTAAAATATGGATCTGCTATTTCCACGTTAGCAGGTAGATTGCCCGGTTTTTTGGGTTGATGGAATGTGATAGACTGTAGAACTTAAACCTCTAGGCTGCTACGAGATCTTAAAGATCAATTCGCCTTGAACTTCGATTTAGTTGTGGTTTGCCCAATACCACCAATAGCATTGATGGATATAAAACGTTTTATATTGAGCGTTTGAATTAGACGGTCTGTGGCGAAGTGCATTTGCGAACACGAATCTAACAAAGCCCACTAATCGTAGCCATCTTTGATTAATACTAAAGCTGTTCCTAAAAATACGAATGGTGATCTAGCGTTGGTTTTTTAGGAAAGATCTCATTTTCTATTGTTGACTTCGAAAGCAGGGTTGTGTTTGGTACATGTGCTTTTGAGTGGGCTTGAGTTAATGGCTGTTGATTGTTCGATAGTTGAAAGGAATGATTGGGAATAAAACCCTTATGTAGTATCGTACTGTGGCGTTGAGAGCAGTGCTTACAATGATGCAAGCTGCAATTTCGTGCCAAGTGGCCATAGCGGAGACAATTTATGCACATGTTTCTAGCTTTAGCTTCGCGAAAACGTGTTTCGGGTGAGAGTTTGACAAATGCATCACACGAATATATGGCATGGTCGGTTGAGTTACAATATCGGCAAGCAACGGAAGAAGGTTTTGATGTAACAAAAGTTCTATTGGCTACTGGTTTTAATGACTTACGCGAATAGCTGAATGATACGTTGTCCATGGTTTCCAACGTTTGGCATCGCCTTCCGATGAAAGTTGATAATTGATCCCATTTAGGTATTAGTTCGACAGCAGCTCCTTCCTCCCACTTTGTCCGGTTTTTTGCATCCAATTTTTTGACGACGAGACGAATAAGTAATCCATCTAAAATCTGTTCCTTGGTTCCCAGCGTGTTGAGCGCCCTTAGCTGAGAGTTGACGTTGTCACTCAAATCACGTAGCTTCTTTAATATGTGCCCGGAAGATTAAACGTTTGTTACTAAATCTAGCATTCAATAATTAGACAGCCTTGTTATAATTTTCCTTTGTGACTTCAAGAGACTGGATCGTTTTAAAGACAAAGTTAGATAAACAAGAACGCAAGTGTTGTATGTAGGTTAGCTTTTCGTCTTTGTCCACCAAAGTCTCGAACATGGAGAAGAAATCTTACCAATCGGTGTATTTGCCCGAAAACTTAGTGAATTATAGCTTAGCGAGCCGCCTTTGGCTTCATGCAGAAGAAAGTGGACTCATGAGGAGACAACTCCGCCAGCAGAAGGCCTTTTAAAGTTTTGGTTTTGAGATCCGAATAAACATCTTCAAAATTACCACGCCTGTCACCCTCTGTCTCCGATTCATCCAATACTTCAATGTTGGTATGAGCTTCATCAAATTTTTTATAATACGTCTCAAGCAACCCCAATTTGACCTCCCATTCATGAAACGAAACACCCTTTTCACCAGCACTATTGACGAATTTCTTAAACTTCGTAAGCTGTCCAGTTACTGAACCGCTTTTGGTTTTATAAGACGAGAAAGTTGCGGTACTGCGCTCAGGCATATCTCCAATCATATTGAATTCGAAATTTATTTTATAATAATCAAAATAGGGATGATAATCTTGTTTTTATATGGTACTTATCCACTTGTTCCAATAATCGATGGGTAATAAGAAGCAAATCCAAATAATTTTGCACTATCAGTAGCAGCGTTTAATAACAGGAATCCGAGATCCCACGATGCAAATCCAAAGTACAGTAATGCCGAATCCCACTAAGTAAAATTCAAACACAGATCTCCGAAATCCCACGAGGTTAATTCCACGCACAGCACTCCAAGTAAAAGTCTAATGACCGAAACGCATTAAGATAATATAATTTTCCCAATGTTGGTATAACGAATGGATTAAAGCAAAAAATTTGATCGCATGATGTCAAAAAAATTACATATTTCGAGTGATACTGATTTCGGAGTGATGCAGTAGTGGGCAACATTATTATTACATGGCACAGTGTCGTCGAATATTAGATTTCTATTTTCGTCCTTAATCTTACTATCTATACAATTTTGGGATAGTAAAACTTTTCTTGAATTCTTTTTTTTTTAATCTGATATGTATAATTATTAATATTTATTGAACAATTGTCAAGATTTATTTAATAATTTCCCTTCCAAACAAGCTGTACTAGAACTGTGGACCTTTACATTATACTGGGTTTCTAATAAAACGAGACCTGTTCTTATTTCTAAAGTTTCGGAGACATTGTTAAATATTATGTTATTAACATATTAATACAATTTTTCTTCTTATCTCCGTTATAATTGTTACAAACATTATGGCCGGTATCGCCTATCGCTACCAACAAAACTTTCTGACATGCTACAATTTTGTTCGGAATTTTTATAACAAATACAATATTATCATCGTTATCGAGCAATGCTCCACGCTCGATAATTTCTTCATTTGCTACAATATTGCTTTGGATCCTAGCTGATGATATATTGTCTTGAATATGGTCAAATTTATCTTCTCATAACTAAAGCTTAAATAAATAATGAATGTACAATACTTGTTTTAAAAATATATCCTTAAACCCTACCATTGTGTTAAATCTACGGTTTGCTAAGAGATGGCGTAACTTGTATTATTCAATTGTTATTATTCCATTGGCACATGCGTTGGAAAGCTACTGTCATTGTACGTCATTTCAGTATACGATATGCATTTGAAGCGTAAACAACAATAATTTTTTTTCATTCAAATATGTCGAACTTTTTGCCGGGAAAAGTGTTTTTGCATTGAGTTCTCCTTCATTGCTTTAATATGAAGAAAACTGCTGCCGAAAGTCATCGTATTTTGGTGGAAGTTTATGGTGAACATGCGCCAGCTGAGCGAACGTGCCAAAAGTGCAGTGCTTTCACCATTTAAAAGTGGTGATTTTGGCTTGGCCTACCAGCCAAATCAACGGCAAGCCCGATTATCGACGGCGCGAATGTAATGCTCTGTATTTGGTGGGATCAGAAGGGTTTGCTGTATTATGCTGCATAGTTTCCGATCGGCAAAACTTTGAATAATACTATTGTACCTGTTTTTCTTAAATAAACGTCACTTATAGACCAAGTTATAGGCCCAATATTTAAAATCATTTCTCTATATTTTCGATTAGATTGGTTAGGTTTTGAAAAAGTGTTACCACAATGTGTGCTCATACCTTTAGCATTCAGAGTTAATTTTACAAATTAATCATTTTGATTTTCTCACTTATCCCTCTCTTACAGTAAAAGTAAACGCTGCAAAATGCCACTAGAAAAAGAAGGATTTGTTTTTTGTCTTTTTCACTTCAGCAAACTAAACCTTAATGACATTGAGATTCCTTGTGTTAACTCAGTGAAATACTTACGCTCGCCCTTGGACAAGAGATTAACCTTATATATATTATAACGAATATATTAAATAAAGTCAATCTTGCAATAAGAGAGTCATATCCGATAATAAATAAAAAATCACTATTGAGTATGTATATATATTGAGTAATTTACTATTTTTTTAATTATTTATTTATTTACTTATTTATTTATTTATTTATTTGTTTATTTATATGTATATTGTTTAATTTAACTTCTTATTTGTATATAAAGACCACTCTAAAGTAAAATCAGAGTAAGTTATAGTAGTTAAGAATCTTAATAACAATTCCGGTAAAAAATAATCGCACGTATGTAAGAGATACCTCCCCAGACAAATTTAGTAGTTAGAAGCGTCGGAACAATCAATCGTCTACCGTTATGCCGAAGGACACAATAAGTGGTACAAAACACATAGCTGAAAAATAATTTTTATAACTACATAAATGAATTTGATATATTCGTATTATTTGAAACTCATGTAGTAGAGTAGTAGAGATAAAAATATTTTTAAGAATCATGAATTAAAATGTATTCCTGCTGTATAATCAAATCCCTTTGGAAGGGCTAGTGGAGGTGAACTCTTCGTTTATCGCAAGCAGATTAACGGAGCTATCATAATTAAAAGTATGGACTCCGACTCTCCAAAACATAATGAGATACAAATTAATAGTATTGTGATGAACTTAGTACCAATATATTGAAACTGTAGCAATTGGCTATACGATTTCAATAAATTAGGAGATCTATTGAATAATTTCAATTCAACTGAACTCATACTTATAGGAGATTTAAATGGAAGAATCGGTATAGGGCTTCTCTCTTAGTTGATATGGAAAGATAATTATCGGGAAACCTATAATCATATCCTTAACACAGAACTCAGAAAACTGCAAGAGGCAAATGCTGTACCTAGAGTCGATGAACTGACGGAGCTAATAAGAAAATCTTCTCCACTAAACCTGCCAAAGAGTTCAAAACATAAAATAAGCAAACAGAAGTCGTTCGATATCGAGTGCATGCGGGCTAGAAGCATTTCATTCTCTTTTCTTAAATTGTTTAGGAAGACAAATTGTAGCACATTTAGAATTCTGTACGCGGATGCAAACAAGTAATTCAAACAAATGTGATATGCAAAAAAGCTACTTCGACGATCAAAATATTTGGATTAATTTTTGGAATGCGGCCAACCTTATTAATGGAAAAACCTACAAGCACAGCAATTAAGAGACCATTTTAAAACCCTTCTCAATGCACCGGAACTAGAAGATGCTATCGAGAACTAGAAGATAAATTAATGGGAATTGACCGTATTCCTTTTGAGTACTACAAAAATTGTTCAAAGGAGTTCTTGACAACTCTTACTCAAGAATTCAGTAGAATATTTGCCACCGCTGATGTGCCCGAATATTTCCAGAAAGCAATAATTTTTCCTCCAAACAAAAAAGGTGACAACAAAGATCCAGCAAAATACAGACTAATATCTGCTAAGTTGTTTACCAGTGTGCTCTTCAATAGAATCTCGAAATGGGTGGAGGATAAACATTTTTTTTAAAGGAATTCCAAGTTGGTTTTCGAAGAAACTATTCTACCATAGACCAGATATTCTCGCTGGTAAATATTGCAGAGATATAGAAAATGAAACGCAAAAAATTACGCTCTTTTTTCGTGAATTTTCGTGCAGCTTTTGACACCATCCCGCGATAAATGCTTTTCTACAAGTTGAATAAGTACGGAATCTCGGCGCAAGTCGTTAATGGCTTAAGAGCTATGTACAGTAATAATAAATCATGCATGGGATGGTAGCCACTTCGCCACTTATCAGGGGACTTCGAAGTCTCAATGGGCGTTAAACAAGGTTGCGTACTTAGACATTGCTGTTTATACTGTATATAAATGACATAACGGATGAAGTTAGAGGTGGAATAAATCCCCTTGGAACCAAAATTCAGGCACTTATGTTTGCAGATGACATTGTCTTTCCCGCTGACACAATAGATACCATGCAGTTAATGATCAACAGGCTATATACCTTCTGCAAAACATGGAATTTAGATATTAACTTAGAACAATCAAAGATGATGATGGCTTTAGATATTGTGGAGGAAAGTACGCTCATCGTGATCAAGGAGTTTTGATTACGGTGAACCTAAATGCACCTAAAAGAAGCATCTTAAAAACACCTCATCCCAATACAGAGCTTACTACAGCAAAATGAATCACAATCTACAAGAAAAGAAAACCAAATAGACTAAATTATAATAATAAATATTGTAAGCATTCATTTTTTTTCGAAGTAAAATAGTCTAACTAACTAACTAACTAACTATATATCTTTATCAATTAATTCATTAATCAATTTATTTATTTATATACGTATACGCTTACTGTATATTTAAGAATGTAGTATTTCACCAAATGACAAAACTCAATCTGTTCAATATATTAAATGGAGGTTTTTTATTCTCATAGTTTTTCCTCCGTTACTGCATTTATCAAAAATATTCTCAATAACAACATAAAATTAAGTAATCTCTTATCTGGTTGATTCAAGCCTTTTTGAACCAAGAACTGCGAATGATTTGCGAAATATATGATAGAAAAATTTAAATCGAAAATGCGAGACGATGTTCTCAATTAGAAGTGATCCAGAAGACTGATATTTGTTTTTTATTTAAAATGCAAAAAAGGGCACGGCGTGTGTGTGCATACACAAAAATATATAATTTTCCCAATGTTGGTATGGCGTGATAGCAAAACATATGATCGCATGATGTCAAAAAAAATTACATATAGTAAAAGGACAATAAATAGATTTCGGAGTGATACAGTAGTGAGCAAATTTATTATTACATGGTACTTGTTTTGTCATGTAATTTTGAACATACACCCCGCGTTAATGGCTTTCCGTTCAAAATGAATATTGATCGTTGTTTATAGGTAGATAACAAATCTTGGCGATAGACCTTTTGGCCTCTCCGTTCTGCGTCTTGATTTTCATAACTCCGACGAGGCCGTCCGCTACAGGGTATACCTTGGTCTCTCTGCCCAGCGACCACTTCAATGGAGGTGATTGTCATCCTTCAGTAGTACCAGGCTTCCAACAGCAGCATTAGGTTGTTCTTGCCTGCATTTATGTCATTGTTGAGGGACTATCAAATATTCTCGTGACCATCTCCTCCAAAACGTCTGCATCAGGTAGTGAACTATTTGCCATCTTGCTAGTCGCCTGACGTTAACCTCTTGGTTGTTGTCCGGCTCCAGTGCAGCAGTAAGAGGGCGCCCTAATCAAAAATGGCATGGGGTGAGAACGTCGATACTGGATGTACCATTAATGATAGCCCTGACTTGGCAACTTGGTATGAACTTCCACTGGATACCATCTTTCAAACAAGTTTGATGAACTAAATCATTGTGTTTTTGCGAATCAAACAATGCTTTTAGCTTCTTCAGTTCTGAGTGCACACCAACAAAATTTGTGGCGATATTGAAGAATATAGTATGCGGCTTTCCTCGCCTGGCAATAAATTTCTTGAGAACCGCTAAAAAGGCTTCCGATGAAAGGTTAGCTGCTAGCTCCAAGTGAACAGCTTTGACAACGAAGCATATAAAGAGGCAAATATAGATCTTTGTAGGGGGCCACGAATTCCAGACCGAATGTTAAAGGGCCAACAAAAGTCTACTCCTGTCGTAGTAAATGGTCGAGATCTGCTGACAAATTTCATTCGAGCTATTTTATGACAACTGGACGAGCTCTGTAGCAACGAGTGCATTTATTGCTTACCTCCGATTGGCCAAAATTTTGATACTCAACGCTGCTAATAAGGCCTGTGGTCCCGCGTGCATATTTTTAATGTGAAAGTGGTTTACAACTCTCCATGTAAAAGGGCGAGACTTTGAAAGAATAATGGGATGTTTAGTCGAAAAAGGTAAAGATGAATTTTGAAGTCGTCCACGAATTCACAACACACCACTTGCGTCCAAGAAAGGAGTTAATGACTTCAATTCACTCGTTGAATGCAAGTCTTGATTCCTCGTAAGTCTTTTTTGTTCATCTGAGAATTCATTGGCATGTATTATTCGAAATATATAATTTAATCCGTAATCCAATTCTTGGACACTAAGCTGCCCAGTCTTGCGCCAATGAGCTTTTAAGCGCGCATTATAGCAAAATCGGTGAATATATGCGAATGTTTTCATGATCTTATCAAATGAGTTAAGAAACTTACAATTAAGCGTGAGATCCTCATTCTTGGTGCCTGCCAGCAAAATGACTGTTCTGATCTTTTGTCTCTTGTCTGGACAGTATTGATATCTGCGTTGCATTTTGACAGGTATTTGATTGGGCACCACAGAAGTGAAATTCATGTCTGCTGTCTTCTTTTGTCACGCAAAGGGAAGGGAAAATGTTTTTCATTAAGAATTTTAGAGTCTACCTTGTTCATTTGTTTAGTTGAAGATACTCGTTTATAAAATCGACATATTAAGATCTTAAGTGTAGATTGCGAAGAAGTTTGGATTCCAAATTACAAAAGCGTTTTTAGCGAGGTGAAACGAATCACCTTAAGCGTTTGGTGAGGATTTGTATGGAAGGCGAACTGCAAACTGTCTATTTGGAAGTCGTTGATGAGTGTTGAAAAATAAGTTTTCACATTCCATTTAGTCTTTGGAAAAATTCCTTCAATATGATCATGCGACCCAACTTCCCCGAACGACGTTAGAATGTCCGCTAGCCGACGATGCTCCTCGACGTTATTCTGAAGCGAAGTGGTGAAACTATACCGCGTTATGTTCTCCGAACTAACCTTCCCTGCTACGATCCATCCAAGCAGAGTTTTTTTTTTGTAGCACAGGCAAATTCTCCCCGAGGGGGATTTGACCCACGGATAACAAGTCAAAAAATAGCTCTGCGCCTATAAGCAGGTCAATCCTCTGAGATTTGTTAAAATATGGATCTGCTATTTCCACGTTAGCAGGTAGATTGCCCGGTTTTTTGGGTTGATGGAATGTGATAGACTGTAGAACTTGAACCTCTAGGCTGCTACGAGATCTTAAAGATCAATTCGCCTTGAACTTCGATTTAGTTGTGGTTTGCCCAATACCACCAATAGCATTGATGGACATAAAACGTTTTATATTGAGCGTTTGAATTAGACGGTCTGTGGCGAAGTGCATTTGCGAACACGAATCTAACAAAGCCCACTAATCGTAGCCATCTTTGATTAATACTAAAGCTGTTCCTAAAAATACGAATGGTGATCTAGCGTTGGTTTTTTAGAAAAGATCTCATTTTCTATTGTTGACTTCGAAAGCAGGGTTGTGTTTGGTACATGTGCTTTTGAGTGGGCTTGAGTTAATGGCTGTTGATTGTTCGATAGTTGAAAGGAATGATTGGGAATAAAACCCTTATGTAGTATCGTACTGTGGCGTTGAGAGCAGTGCTTACAATGATGCAAGCTGCAATTTCGTGCCAAGTGGCCATAGCGGAGACAATTTATGCACATGTTTCTAGCTTTAGCTTCGCGAAAACGTGTTTCGGGTGAGAGTTTGACAAATGCATCACACGAATATATGGCATGGTCGGTTGAGTTACAATATCGGCAAGCAACGGAACAAGGTTTTGATGTAACAAAAGTTCTATTGGCTACTGGTTTTAATGACTTACACGAATAGCTGAATGATACGTTGTCCATGGTTTCCAACGTTTGACATCGCCTTCCGATGAAAGTTGATAATTGATCCCATTTAGGTATTAGTTCGACAGCAGCTCCTTCCTCCCACTTTGTCCGGTTTTTTGCATCCAATTTTTTGACGACGAGACGAATAAGTAATCCATCTAAAATCTGTTCCTTGGTTCCCAGCGTGTTGAGCGCCCTTAGCTGAGAGTTGACGCTGTCACTCAAATCACGTAGCTTATGCGCCGAACCCTCATCGGCATTGGATAAATTAAAAACTTCTTCAGTATGTGCCCGGAAGATTAAACGTTTGTTACTAAATCTAGCCTTCAATAGTTATACAGCCTTGTTATAATTTTCCTTTGTGACTTCAAGACACTGGATCGTTTTAAAGACAAAGTTAGATAAACCAGAACGCAAGTGTTGAAATTTTTCAATGTAGGTTAGCTCTTCGTCTTTGTCCACCAGAGTCTCGAACATGGAGAAGAAATCTGGCCAATCGGTGTATTTGCCCGAAAACTTAGTGAATTCTAGCTTAGACAGTCGAGCCGCCTTTGGCTTTCATGCAGAAGAAAGTGGACTCATGAGGAGAGACACCTCCGCCAGCAGAAGGCCTTTAAAATGTTGGTTTTGAGATCCAAATACACATCTTCAAAATGACCACGCCTGTCACCCTCTGTCTCCGATTCATCCAATACTTCAATGTTGGTATGAGCTTCATCAAATTTTTTATAATACGTCTCAAGCAACCCCAATTTGACCTCCCATTCATGAAACGAATCACCCCTTTCACCAGCACTATCGACGAGTTTCTTAAACTTCGTAAGCTGTCCAGTTACTGAACCGCTTTTGGTTTAATAAGACGAAAGAGTCCCGGTACTGCGCTCAGGTCCCTCTACAATCATATTGAATTCGAAATTTATTTTATAATAATCAAAAAAGGAATGATAATCTTGTTTTTATATGGTACTTATCCACTTGTTCCAATAATCGATGGGTAATAAGAAGCAAATCCAAATAATTTTGCACTATCAGCAGCAGCGTTTAATAACACGAATCCGAGATCCCACAAAAGCAAAATTCAAACACAGCTCTAAGGAATCCCACGAGGTTAATTCCACGCACAGCACTCCAAATAAAAGTCTAGTGACCGAAACGCATTAAGATAATATAATTTTGAAAATGTTGGTATAACGAATGGCGTGAAGGCAAAAAATTTGATCGCATGATGTCAAAAAAAATTACATATTTCGAGTGATACTGATTTCGGAATGATGCAGTAGTGGGCAACATTATTATTACATGGCACATTGGCATGTTACTAAATCTAGCCTTCAATAATTCGACAGCCTTGTTATAATTTTCCTTTGTGACTTCAAGATACTGGATCGTTTTAAAGAAAAAGTTAGATAAACAAAAACGCAAGTGTTGAATGAAGGTTAGCTCTTCGTCTATGTCCCCCAAAGTCTCGAACATGGAGAACAAATCTGGCCAATCGGTGTATGTGCCCGAAAACTTTGTGAAATCTAGGTTAGGCAGTAGAGCCGCCTTTGGCTTTATGCAGAAGAGAGTGGACTCATGTGGAGAGACTCCTCCGCCAGGAGAAGGCCTTTTGGATTCTAATCCATGCATGTTAAAATTTTGATTTGGAGATCCGAATAAACATCTTCAAAATTATCACGCCTGTCACCCTCTGTCTCCGATTCATCCAATACTTCAATGATGGTATGAGCTTCATCAAATTTTTTAAAATACGTCTCAAGCAACCCCAATTTGGCCTCCCATTCATGAAACGAAACACCCCTTTCACCAGCACAATCGACGAATTTCTTAAACTTCGTAAGCTGTCCAGTTACTGAACCGCTTTTGGTTTTATAAGACGAAAGAGTTGCGGTACTGCGCTCAGGTCCCTCTCCAATCATATTGAATTCGAAATTTATTTTATAATAATCAAAAAAAGGAATGATAATCTTGTTTTTATATGGTACTAATCCACTTGTTCCAATAATCGATGGGTAATAAGAAGCAAATCCAAATAATTTTGCACTATCAGTAGCAGCGTTTAATAACACGAATCCGAGATCCCACGATGCAAATCCAAAGTACAGCAATGCCAAATCCCACTAAGCAAAATTCAAACACAGCTCTCCGAAATCCCACGAGGTTAATTCAACGCACAGCACTCCAAATAAAAGTCTAATGACCGAAACGCATTAAGATAATATAATTTCCCCAATGTTGGTATAACGAATGGCGTGAAGGCAAAAAATATGCAAAAAATATATATCGCATGATGTCAAAAAAAATTACATATTTCGAGTGATACTGATTTCGGAGTTATACAGTAGTGAGCAAAATTATTATTACATGGTACCAGTTTTGTCATGCAATTCTTAACAGAATCTCTGAGCAAGTTGAGTCAATAAAATTGTAAAATGATTGTATGTTTCTGTGAGTAATAATACATTTTTAAAATTTTCTATTAGATGTTTAGAACAAGTTGTGTCGTATGGCGTCAACAAATACAGTGTCGTCAAATATTAGATTTCTATTTTTTCCTCAATCTTACTATCTATACAATTTGCGATAGTAAGACTTTTCTTGAATTCTTGTTTTTATTCTGAAATGTTTAATTATTAACATTTATTGAACAATTGTTAAAATTTCGGAGTTATACAGTAGTGAGCAAAATTATTATTACATGGTACCAGTTTTGTCATGCAATTCTTAACAGAATCTCTGAGCAAGTTGAGTCAATAAAATTGTAAAATGATAGTATGTTTCTGTGAGTAATAATACATTTTTAAAATTTTCTATTAGATGTTTAGAACAAGTTGTGTCGTATGGCGTCAACAAATACAGTGTCGTCAAATATTAGATTTCTATTTTTTCCTCAATCTTACTATCTATACAATTTGCGATAGTAAGACTTTTCTTGAATTCTTGTTTTTATTCTGAAATGTTTAATTATTAACATTTATTGAACAATTGTTAAAATTTATTAAATAATTGCCCTTCAAATCAAGCTGTACTAGAACTATGGACCTTTACATTATACTGGGTTTTTAATAAAACGAGACCTGTTCTTATTTCTAAAGTTTCGGAGACATTGTTAAATATTATGTTATTAACATATTAATACAATTTTTCTTAACAACACAGTTATTACATGGCTTCAAGTTTTTGAAATAAACTGAGATCCGTTATAATTGTTACAAACATTATGGTCGGTATCGCCTATCGCTACCAACAAAACTTTCTGACATGCTACAATTTTGTTCGGAATTTTTACAACAAATGCAATATTATCATCGTTATCGAGCAATGCTCCACGCTCGATAATTTCTTCATTTGCTACAATATTGCTTTGGATAATGCCGATCCTAGCTGATGATATATTGTCTTGAATATGGTCAATATTATCTTCTAATAACTAAAGCTTAAATGCATAATGAATGTACAATATTTGTTTTAAAAATATATCCTTAAACCCTACCATTGTGTTAAATCTACGGTTTGCTAAGAGATGGCATAACTTGTATTATTCCATTGTTATTATTCCATTGGAACATGCCTTGGAAAGCTACTGTCATTGTACGTCATTTCAGTATACGATGTTTACGCTTCAAATGCATAAGCGTAAACAACAATAACTTTTTTTCATTCAAATATGTCGAACTTTTTGCCTAGAAAAGTGTTTTCCCGTTAGTTCTTCTTCATTGCTTTAATATGAAGAAAACTGCTGCCGAAAGTCATCGTATTTTGGTGGAAATTTATGGTGAACATGCACCAGCTGAGCGAACGTGCCCAAAGTACATGTTTTTCTTAAATAAACGTTAACATTTTGGACAAAAAAACAGCACTTATAGACCAAGTTATAGGCCCAATACTTAAAATCAATTCTCTATATTTTCGATTAGATTGGTTAGGTTTTGAAAAAGTGTTACCACAATGTGTGCTCATACCTTTAGCATTCAGAGTTAATTTTACAAATTAATCATTTTGATTTTCTCACTTATCCCTTTCTTACAGTAAAAGTAAACGCTGCAAAATGCCACTAGAAAAAGAAGGATTTGTTTTTTGTCTTTTTCACTTCAGCAAACTAAACCTTAATGACATTGAGATTCCTTGGGTTAACTCAGTGAAATACTTACGGGCGCCCTTGGACAAGAGATTAACCTTATATATATTATAACGAAAACATTAAATAAAGTCAATCTTGCAATAAGAGAGTCATATCCGATAATAAATAAAAAATCACTATTGAGTATGTATCTATATTGAGTAATTTACTATTTCCTTAATTATTTATTTATTTATTTACTTATTTATTTATTTATTTATTTATTTATTTATTTGTTTATTTATATGTATATTGTTTAATTTAACTTCTTATTTGTATATAAAGACCACTCTAAAGTAAAATCAGAGTAAGTTATAGTAGTTAAGAATCTTAATAACAATTCCGGTAAAAAATAACCGCACGTATGTAAGAGATACCTCCCCAGACAAATTTAGTAGTTAGAAGTGTCGGAACAATCAATCGTCTACCGTTATGCCGAAGGACACAATAAGTGGTACAAAACACATAGCTGAAAAATAATTTTTATAACTACATAAATGAATTTGATACATTCGTATTATTTGAAACTCATGTAGTAGAGTAGTGGAGATAAAAATATTTTTAAGAATCATGAATTAAAATGTATTCCTGCTGTAAAATCAAATCCCTATGGAAGGGCTAGTGGAGGTGAACTCTTCGTTTATCGCAAGCAGATTAACGGAGCTATCATAATTAAAAGTATGGACTCCGACTCTCCAAAACATAATGAGATACAAATTAATAGTATTGTGATGAACTTAGTACCAATATATTGAAACTGTAGCAATTGGCTATACGATTTCAATAAATTATTAGATCTATTGAATAATTTCAATTCAACTGAACTCATACTTATAGGAGATTTAAATGGAAGAATCGGTATAGGGCTTCTCTCTTAGTTGATATGGAAAGATAATTATCGGGAAACCTATAATCATATCCTCAACACAGAATTCAGAAAACTGCAAGAGGCAAATGCTGTACCTAGAGTCGATGAACTGACGGAGCTAATAAGAAAATCTTCTCCACTAAACCTGCCAAAGAGTTCAAAACATAAAATAAGCAAACAGAAGTCGTTCGATATCGAGTGCATGCGGGCTAGAAGCATTTCATTCTCTTTTCTTAAATTGTTTAGGAAGACAAATTGTAGCACATTTAGAATTCTATAGCGGATGCAAACAAGTAATTCAAACAAATGTGATATGCAAAAAAGCTACTTCGACGATCAAAATATTTGGATTAATTTTTGGAATGCGGCCAACCTTATTAATGGAAAAACCTACAAGCACAGCAATTAAGAGACCATTTTAAAACCCTTCTCAATGCACCGGAACTAGAAGATGCCACGAGAACTGGAAGATAAATTAATGGGAATTGACCGTATTCCTTTTGAGTACTACAAAAATTGTTCAAAGGAGTTCTTGACAACTCTTACTCAAGAATTCAGTAGAATATTTGCCACCGCTGATGTGCCCGAATATTTCCAGAAAGCAATAATTTTTCCTCCAAACAAAAAAGGTGACAACAAAGATCCAGCAAAATACAGACTAATATCTGCTAAGTTGTTTACCAGTGTGCTCTTCAATAGAATCTCGAAATGGGTGGAGGATAAACATTTTTTATAAAGGAATTCCAAGTTGGTTTTCGAAGAAACTATTCTACCATAGACCAGATATTCTCGCTGGTAAATATTGCAGAGATATAGAAAATGAAACGCAAAAAATTACGCGCTTTTTTCGTGAATTTTCGTGCAGCTTTTGACACCATCCCGCGATAAATGCTTTTCTACAAGTTGAATAAGTACGGAATCTCGGCGCAAGTCGTTAATGGCTTAAGAGCTATGTACAGTAATAATAAATCATGCATGTGGGATGGTAGCCACTTATCAGGGGACTTCGAAGTCTCAATGGGCGTTAAACAAGGTTGCGTACTTAGACATTGCTGTTTATTCTGTATATAAATGACATAACGGATGAAGTTAGAGGTGGAATAAATCCCTGTGGAACCAAAATTCAGGCACTTATGTTTGCAGATGACATTGTCTTTCCCGCTGACACAATAGATACCATGCAGTTAATGATCAACAGGCTATATACCTTCTGCAAAACATGGAATTTAGATATTAATTTAGAACAATCAAAGATGATGATGGCTTTAGATATTGTGGAGGAAGGCACGCTCGTCGTGAAAAATGGAGATTTCAAGGCCAACAGATTGAGATAGTCAAGCAGTACAAGTATCAAGGAGTTTTGATTACGGTGAACCTAAATGCACCTAAAAGAAGCATCTTAAAAACACCTCATCCCAATACAGAGCTTACTACAGCAAAATGAATCACAATCTACAAGAAAAGAAAACCAAATAGACTAAATTATAATAATAATTATTGTAAGCATTCATTTTTTTTCGAAGTAAAATAGTCTAACTAACTAACTAACTATATATCTTTATCAATTAATTCATTAATCAATTTATTTATTTATATACGTATACGCTTACTGTATATTTAAGAATGTAGTATTTCACCAAATGACAAAACTCAATCTGTTCAATATATTAAATGGAGGTTTTTTATTCTCATAGTTTTTCCTCCGTTACTGCATTTATCAAAAATATTCTCAATAACAACATAAAATTAAGTAATCTCTTATCTGGTTGATTCAAGCCTTTTTGAACCAAGAACTGCGAATGATTTGCGAAATATATGATAGAAAAATTTAAATCGAAAATGCGAGACGATGTTCTCAATTAGAAGTGATCCAGAAGACTGATATTTGTTTTTTATTTAAAATGCAAAAAAGGCCACGGCGTGTGTGTGCATACACAAAAATATATAATTTTCCCAATGTTGGTATGGCGTGATAGCAAAACATGATCGCATGATGTCAAAAAAAATTACATATAGTAAAAGGACAATAAATAGATTTCGGAGTGATACAGTAGTGAGCAAATTTATTATTACATGGTACTTGTTTTGTCATGTAATTTTGAACATACAACCCGCGTTAATGGCTTTCCGTTCAAAATGAATATTGATCGTTGTTTATAGGTAGATAACAAATCTTGGCGATAGACCTTTTGGCCTCTCCGTTCTGCGTCTTGATTTTCATAACTCCGACGAGGCCGTCCGCTACAGGGTATACCTTGGTCTCTCTGCCCAGCGACCACTTCAATGGAGGTGATTGTCATCCTTCAGTAGTACCAGGCTTCCAACAGCAGCATTAGGTTGTTCTTGCCTGCATTTATGTCATTGTTGAGGGACTATCAAATATTCTCGCGACCATCTCCTCCAAAACGTCTGCATCAGGTAGTGAACTATTTGCCATCTTGCTAGTCGCCTGACGTTAACCTCTTGGTTGTTGTCCGGCTCCAGTGCAGCAGTAAGAGGGCGCCCTAATCAAAAATGGCATGGGGTGAGAACGTCGATACTGGATGTACCATTAATGATAGCCCTGACTTGGCAACTTGGTATGAACTTCCACTGGATACCATCTTTCAAACAAGTTTGATGAACTAAATCATTGTGTTTTTGCGAATCAAACAATGCTTTTAGCTTCTTCAGTTCTGAGTGCACACCAACAAAATTTGTGGCGATATTGAAGAATATAGTATGCGGCTTTCCTCGCCTGGCAATAAATTTCTTGAGAACCGCTAAAAAGGCTTCCGATGAAAGGTTAGCTGCTAGCTCCAAGTGAACAGCTTTGACAACGAAGCATATAAAGAGGCAAATATAGATCTTTGTAGGGGGCCACGAATTCCAGACCGAATGTTAAAGGGCCAACAAAAGTCTACTCCTGTCGTAGTAAATGGTCGAGATCTGCTGACAAATTTCATTCGAGCTATTTTATGGACGAGCTCTGTAGCAACGAGTGCATTTATTGCTTACCTCCGATTGGCCAAAATTTTGATACTCAACGCTGCTAATAAGGCCTGTGGTCCCGCGTGCATATTTTTAATGTGAAAGTGGTTTACAACTCTCCATGTAAAAGGGCGAGACTTTGAAAGAATAATGGGATGTTTAGTCGAAAAAGGTAAAGATCGTCGTCCATTCACAACACACCACTTGCGTCCAAGAAAGGAGTTAATGACTTCAATTCACTCGTTGAATGCAAGTCTTGATTCCTCGTAAGTCTTTTTTGTTCATCTGAGAATTCATTGGCATGTATTATTCGAAATATATAATTTAATCCGTAATCCAATTCTTGGACACTAAGCTGCCCAGTCTTGCGCCAATGAGCTTTTAAGCGCGCATTATAGCAAAATCGGTGAATATATGCGAATGTTTTCATGATCTTATCAAATGAGTTAAGAAACTTACAATTAAGCGTGAGATCCTCATTCTTGGTGCCTGCCAGCAAAATTACTGTTCTGATCTTTTGTCTCTTGTCTGGACAGTATTGATATCTGCGTTGCATTATGACAGGTATTTGATTGTGCACCACAGAAGTGAAATTCATGTCTGCTGTCTTCTTTTGTCACGCAAAGGGAAGGGAAAATGTTTTTCATTAAGAATTTTAGAGTCTACCTTGTTCATTTGTTTAGTTGAAGATACTCGTTTATAAAAGGTGAAACGAATCACCTTAAGCGTTTGGTGAGGATTTGTATGGAAGGCGAACTGCAAACTGTCTATTTGGAAGTCGTTGATGAGTGTTGAAAAATAAGTTTTCACATTCCATTTAGTCTTTGGAAAAATTCCTTCAATATGATCATGCGACCCAACTTCCCAGAACGACGTTAGAATGTCCGCTAGCCGACGATGCTCCTCGACGTTATTCTGAAGCGAAGTGGTGAAACTATACCGCGTTATGTTCTCCGAACTAACCTTCCCTGCTACGATCCATCCAAGCAGAGTTTTTTTTTGTAGCACAGGCAAATTCTCCCCGAGGGGGATTTGACCCACGGATAACAAGTCAAAAAATAGCTCTGCGCCTATAAGCAGGTCAATCCTCTGAGATTTGTTAAAATATGGATCTGCTATTTCCACGTTAGCAGGTAGATTGCCCGGTTTTTTGGGTTGATGGAATGTGATAGACTGTAGAACTTGAACCTCTAGGCTGCTACGAGATCTTAAAGATCAATTCGCCTTGAACTTCGATTTAGTTGTGGTTTGCCCAATACCACCAATAGCATTGATGGACATAAAACGTTTTATATTGAGCGTTTGAATTAGACGGTCTGTGGCGAAGTGCATTTGCGAACACGAATCTAACAAAGCCCACTAATCGTAGCCATCTTTGATTAATACTAAAGCTGTTCCTAAAAATACGAATGGTGATCTATTCATTGGTTTTTTAGAAAAGATCTCATTTTCTATTGTTGACTTCGAAAGCAGGGTTGTGTTTGGTACATGTGCTTTTGAGTGGGCTTGAGTTAATGGCTGTTGATTGTTCGATAGTTGAAAGGAATGATTGGGAATAAAACCCTTATGTAGTATCGTACTGTGGCGTTGAGAGCAGTGCTTACAATGATGCAAGCTGCAATTTCGTGCCAAGTGGCCATAGCGGAGACAATTTATGCACATGTTTCTAGCTTTAGCTTCGCGAAAACGTGTTTCGGGTGAGAGTTTGACAAATGCATCACACGAATATATGGCATGGTCGGTTGAGTTACAATATCGGCAAGCAACGGAAGAAGGTTTTGATGTAACAAAAGTTCTATTGGCTACTGGTTTTAATGACTTACGCGAATAGCTGAATGATACGTTGTCCATGGTTTCCAACGTTTGGCATCGCCTTCCGATGAAAGTTGATAATTGATCCCATTTAGGTATTAGTTCGACAGCAGCTCCTTCCTCCCACTTTGTCCGGTTTTTTGCATCCAATTTTTTGACGACGAGACGAATAAGTAATCCATCTAAAATCTGTTCCTTGGTTCCCAGCGTGTTGAGCGCCCTTAGCTGAGAGTTGACGCTGTCACTCAAATCACGTAGCTTCTTTAATATGTGCCCGGAAGATTCAACGTTTGTTACTAAATCTAGCATTCAATAATTAGACAGCCTTGTTATAATTTTCCTTTGTGACTTCAAGAGACTGGATCGTTTTAAAGACAAAGTTAGATAAACAAGAACGCAAGTGTTGTATGTAGGTTAGCTTTTCGTCTTTGTCCACCAAAGTCTCGAACATGGAGAAGAAATCTTACCAATCGGTGTATTTGCCCGAAAACTTAGTGAATTATAGCTTAGACAGTCGAGCCGCCTTTGGCTTCATGCAGAAGAAAGTGGACTCATGAGGAGACAACTCCGCCAGCAGAAGGCCTTTTAAAATGTTGGTTTTGAGATCCGAATAAACATCTTCAAAATTACCATGCCTGTCACCCTCTGTCTCCGATTCATCCAATACTTCAATGTTGGTATGAGCTTCATCAATTTTTTTATAATACGTCTCAAGCAACCCCAATTTGACCTCCCATTCATGAAACGAAACACCCCTTTCACCAGCACTATTGACGATTTTCTTAAACTTCGTAAGCTGTCCAGTTACTGAACCGCTTTTGGTTTTATAAGACGAGAAAGTTGCGGTACTGCGCTCAGGCATATCTCCAATCATATTGAATTCGAAATTTATTTTATAATAATCAAAATAGGGATGATAATCTTGTTTTTATATGGTACTTATACACTTGTTCCAATAATCGATGGGTAATAAGAAGCAAATCCAAATAATTTTGCACTATCAGTAGCAGCGTTTAATAACACGAATCCGAGATCCCACGATGCAAATCCAAAGTACAGCAATGCCGAATCCCACTAAGTAAAATTCAAACACAGATCTCCGAAATCCCACGAGGTTAATTCCACGCACAGCACTCCAAGTAAAAGTCTAATGACCGAAACGCATTAAGATAATATAATTTTCCCAATGTTGGTATAACGAATGGATTAAAGCAAAAAATTTTATCGCATGATGTCAAAAAAATTACATATTGCGAGTGATACTGATTTCGGAGTGGTGCAGTAGTGGGCAACATTATTATTACATGGCACAGTGTCGTCGAATATTATATTTCTATTTTCGTCCTTAATCTTACTATCTATACAATTTTGCGATAGTAAAACTTTTCTTGAATTCTTTTTTTTTTAAATCTGATATGTATAATTATTAACATTTATTGAACAATTGTCAAGATTTATTTAATAATTTCCCTTCCAAACAAGCTGTACTAGAACTGTGGACCTTTACATTATACTGGGTTTTTAATAAAACGAGACCTGTTCTTATTTCAAAAGTTTCGGAGACATTGTTACATATTATGTTATTAACATATTAATACAATTTTTCTTCTTATCTCCGTTATAATTGTTACAAACATTATGGCCGGTATCGCCTATCGCTACCAACAAAACTTTCTGACATGCTACAATTTTGTTCGGAATTTTTATAACAAATACAATATTATCATCGTTATCGAGCAATGCTCCACGCTCGATAATTTCTTCATTTGCTACAATATTGCTTTGGATCCTAGCTGATGATATATTGTCTTGAATATGGTCAATATTATCTTCTAACAACTAAAGCTTACATAAATAATGAATGTACAATACTTGTTTTAAAAATATATCCTTATACCCTACCATTGTGTTAAATCTACGGTTTGCTAAGAGATAGCGTAACTTGTATTATTCCATTGTTATTATTCCATTGGCACATGCGTTGGAAAGCTACTGTCATTGTACGTCATTTCAGTATACGATATGCATTTGAAGCGTAAACAACAATAATTTTTTTTCATTCAAATATGTCGAACTTTTTGCCGGGAATGTGTGTTTTTGCGTTGAGTTCTTCTTCATTGCTTTAATATGAAGAAAACTGCTGCCGAAAGTCATCGTATTTTGGTGGAAGTTTATGGTGAACATGCACCAGCTGAGCGAACGTGCCAAAAGTGCAGTGCTTTCACGATTTAAAAGTGGTGATTTTGGCTTGGCCTACCAGCCAAATCAACGGCAAGCCCGATTCTCGACGGCGCGAATGTAATGCTCTGTATTTGGTGGGATCAGAAGGGTTTGCTGTATAATGCTGCATAGTTTCCGATCGGCAAAACTTTGAATAATACTATTGTACATGTTTTTCTTAAATAAACGTCACTTATAGACCAAGTTATAGGCCCAATATTTAAAATCATTTCTCTATATTTTCGATTAGATTGGTTCGGTTTTGAAAAAGTGTTACCACAATGAGTGCTCATACCTTTAGCATTCAGAGTTAATTTTACAAATTAATCATTTTGATTTTCTGACTTATCCCTCTCTTACAGTAAAAGTAAACGCTGCAAAATGCCACTAGAAAAAGAAGGATTTGTTTTTTGTCTTTTTCACTTCAGCAAACTAAACCTTAATGACATTGAGATTCCTTGGGTTAACTCAGTGAAATACTTACGGGCGCCCTTGGACAAGAGATTAACCTTATATATATTATAACGAATATATTAAATAAAGTCAATCTTGCAATAAGAGAGTCATATCCGATAATAAATAAAAAATCACTATTGAGTATGTATCTATATTGAGTAATTTACTATTTTCTTAATTATTTATTTATTTATTTACTTATTTATTTATTTATTTATTTATTTATTTGTTTATTTATATGTATATTGTTTAATTTAACTTCTTATTTGTATATAAAGACCACTCTAAAGTAAAATCAGAGTAAGTTATAGTAGTTAAGAATCTTAATAACAATTCCGGTAAAAAATAACCGCACGTATGTAAGACAAATTTAGTAGTTAGAAGCGTCGGAACAATCAATCGTCTACCGTTATGCCGAAGGACACAATAAGTGGTACAAAACACATAGCTGAAAAATAATTTTTATAACTACATAAATGAATTTGATATATTCGTATTATTTGAAACTCATGTAGTAGAGTTGTAGAGATAAAAATATTTTTAAGAATCATGAATTAAAATGTATTCCTGCTGTAAAATCAAATCCCTTTGCAAGGGCTAGTGGAGGTGAACTCTTCGTTTATCGCAAGCAGATTAACGGAGCTATCATAATTAAAAGTATGGACTCCGACTCTCCAAAACATAATGAGACACAAATTAATAGTATTGTGATGAACTTAGTACCAATATATTGAAACTGTAGCAATTGGCTATACGATTTCAATAAATTATTGAATAATCTATTGAATAATCTCAATTCAACTGAACTCATACTTATAGGAGATTTAAATGTAAGAATCGGTATAGGGCTTCTCCCTAAGTTGATATGGAAAGATAATTATCGGGAAACCTATAATCATATCCTTAACACAGAACTCAGAAAACTGCAAGAGGCAAATGCTGTACCTAGAGTCGATGAACTGACGGAGCTAATAAGAAAAGCTTCTCCACTAAGCCTGCCAAAGAGTTCAATACATAAAATAAGCAAACAGAAGTCGTTCGATATCGTGTGCAAGCGGGCTAGAAGCATTTCATCCTCTTTTCTTAAATTGTTTAGGAAGACAAATTGTAGCACATTTAGAATTCAATACGCGGATGCAAACAAGTAATTCAAACAAATGCGATATGCAAAAAAGCTACCTCGACGATCAAAATATTTGGATTAATTTTTGGAATGCGGCTAACCTTATTAATGGAAAAAAACCAATCCAATTTCATTAGGACTACAAGCACAGCAATTAAGAGACCATTTTAAATCATTTCTCAAAGCACCGCAAATATCTCCAAACGTTGAGTAAGCATCACCTATGATCGTGGATGAATTCCTAGACCTACCATTTGCCATCGCGGGACTAGAAGATGCCATCGAGAACTAGAAGATAAATTAATGGGAATTGACCGTATTCCTTTTGAGTACTACAAAAATTGTTCAAAGGAGTTCTTGACAACTCTTTCTCAAGAATTCAGTAGAATATTTGCTACCGCTGATGTGCCCGAATATTTCCAGAAAGCAATAATTTCTCCTCCAAACAAAAAAGGTGACAATAAATATAGAGCAAAAGGCAGATTAGTATCTGCTAAGTTGTTTACCAGTGTGCTCTTCAATAGAATCTCGAAATGGAGAGATTTTGTTTGCAGATGACATTGTCTTTCCCGCTGACACAATAGATACCATGCAGTTAATGATCAACAGACTAGATAGCTTCTGCAAAACATGGAATTTAGATATTAATTTAGAAAAATCAACTCGATTTACTCGATATGGAGTATAAGTATATTGGAGTTTTGATTACGGTAAACCTGAATTAACCTGATAGAAGCTAAGCGGGCGATTTGTGCTGTTTGGGGAAACTGTATTCAAAATAAAAATGTTTCGCATGACTCAAAGGTTAACATATTCAGTGCCACAGCCTATTGTTATATTCTATTGTACGCAGTGCAAGTTTGGCTTTGAAACTGTGGAAAAGTTCCTGAGATACCTTCTCAGGCGGATTTTTAAACTTCCTAATAGTTCTCCTAATTATGTGCTACACTTTCAGACTGGAGTTGCACCCCTGTTCTTAATATACATTTTGATTACCCTATACTTAGGAGTTCCGCAGTAATTTCTTCGGGGCTCAGAATATCTTGTGTGGTAGTAGATTTTGGGAGCTACTCTACAACTACGCAGTCAACGCATTCCGCTACTTGGAGGAAATTTTTCAATTTAACTGGAGTATTATATAATGGAACAAACAACATATATTTTTAATTTACATATGTATTTCACGTATTCGTTTCTTTTTAATGTCAATCTGGCCTCTAGGGCAAACTATATAAACTAAGTTATATTAATGAATATTGTAAGCATTCACTTTTTTCGAAATAAAATAGTCTAACTAAGTATATATCTTTATCAATTAATTCATTAATCAATTTAGTTGTTTATATACGTATACTCTTACACGATAGTAAAACTTTGCTTGAATTTTTTTTGTTTATTCTAAAATGTATAATTATTAAAATTTGTTGAACAATTGTTAAGATTTATTAAATAATTTCCCTTCAAAGCAAGCTGTCTAGATTCACAAGAACTATGGACCTTTACATTATACTGATTTTTTAATAAAACGAGGCCTGTTCTTATTTCTAAAGTTTCCGAAACATTGTTAACATATTAATACAATTTTTCTTAACCACACAGTTATTACATGGCTTTAAGTTTTTGAAATCAACGGAGATCCGTTATAATTGTTACAAACATTATTGTCGGTATCGCCTATTGCTACCAACAAAACTTTCTGACATGTTACAATTTTGTTCGGAATTTCTATAACTAATACAAAATTATCATCGTTATCGAGCAATGCTCCACGCTCGACAATTTCGTCATTTGTTAAAATATTGCTCTGGATAATGCCGAATGAATGTACAATATTTGTTTTAAAAATATATCCTTAAACTATACCATTGTGTTAAATCTACGGTTTGCTAAGAGATGGCGTAACTTGTATCATTCCATTGTTATTATTCCATTTTAACATGCGTTGGAAAACTACTGTCATTGTACGTCATTTCAGTATATGACATTCATTTGAAGCGTAAAGAACAATAATTTTGTTTCATTCAAATGTGTCGAACTTTTTGCCTGGAAAAGTGTTTTTGCGGGGAGTTCTTCCTTATTACTTTAATATGAACAAAACTGCTGCCGAAAGTCATCGTATCTTGGTTTAAGTTTATGGTGAACATGCGCTAGCTGAGCGAATGTGCCAAAAGTGGCTTGCGCGATTTAAAAGTGCTGATTTTGGCTTGGCCTACCAGCCAAATCAACGGCGAATATCCACAGCGCTAAGGTAATGCTCTGTATATGGTAGGATCGTTTGCTGTATTATGAGCTGCTAAAACCGGGTAAAACCATCAAAGGACAACGCTACCGCACACAATTAATCCGTCTGAAGAGAGCAGTAGCCGAAAAACGCCGGGAATATGTGATCAGACATGAGGCAATACGTTGCTATTCCGGTTAAAACAGTGGATGGGAAGTTTTACCCCACCTGCCTTATAGCCCAGACCTTGCCCCTTCTGACTACCATTTGTTCCGGTCGATGCAGAACGCCCTCACTGAAATACGGTTCACATCAAAGCAGAATGTCAAAAAATTGATTTGATTGTGTTTCTTGGCTGCCAATACGGCGCAGTTCTTTTGGGATGGGATCAACAAATTGTTAGAAAGATGGGAAAAAATCGTACCTTCCAATGGGCAATACTTTGAATAATACTATTGTACATGTTTTTCTTAAATAAACGTTCAAATTTTGGAAAAAAAAACCGCAGTTATCGACCAAGTTACGGACCCAATATTTGCAATAATTTTTTTCTATACTTTCGATTAGAATGGTTAGTTTTTGAAAAAGTGTTACCAAAATGTTCATTAATTTTAAACTGTAAATTAACGTTATCTTTCGAACTATGGTTGTTTGTATCAATGACATAAAAGTGTGCAGCAATTTCTTGTCTATCATCATCATTCCTTGCTCCAAAAAGCCATTTTCTACTATATTTAAAATGTTATGGGCTCCTCTTTTTTAGATATTTTTTTTTCAAACCCTCGTATTTTCCTTTATTCCAGTGCGTCTTGTTTAATGTTTATGATATTTATGAATCTGATTGTATGTCTTTTCTTCAGATGTCATATCTTTAGAATTCAGAGTTCATTTTAAAAATAAATCATTTTGATTTTCTTACATTTCCCTCTCTTACAGTAAAAATAAACGCTGAAAAATTACACTAGAAAAAGAAAGATTTGTCAGCAAACTAAAACTTAATGACATTGAGATGCCTTGGGTTAACTCAGTGAAATACTTACGGGCGCCCTTGGACAAAAGATTAACCTTGTATATATTATAACGAATACGTGAGTAAGTATCTATATTGTATCAATACTCTATATTGAGTAATTATTTACTTAATTATTTAATTATTTATTTATTTATTTATTTATATGTATATTGTTTAATTTAACTTCTTTTGGTACACAAAGACCACTGTAAGGCAAAATCAGAGTAAGTTATAGTAGTTCAGACTCTTAATAACTATTCCGGTGAAAAATAACCGCACGTATGAACAAAAGAACATTCCAAGATACCTCCCCAGACAAATTTAGTAGTTAGAAGCGTCGGAACAATCAATCGTCTAGCGTTATGCCGAAGGACACAATGAGTGGTACAAAACACATAGCTGAAAAGGAATTTTTATAACTACATAAATGAATTTGATATATTCGTATTATTTGAAACTCATGTAGTAGAGTAGTAGAGATAAAAATATTTTTAAGAATCATGAATTAAAATGTATTCCTGCTGTAAAATCAAATCGCTTTGAAAGGGCTAGTGGAGGTGAACTCTTCGTTTATCGCAAGCAGATTAACGGAGCTATCATAATTAAAAGTATGGACTCCGACTCTCCAAAACATAATGAGATACAAATTAATAGCATTGTGATGAACTTAGTACCAATATATTTAAACTGTAGCAATTGGCTATACGATTTCAATACATTATGAGATCTATTGAATAATCTCAATTCAACTGAACTCATACTTATAGGAGATTTTAATGCAAGAATCGGTATAGCACAAAATAACTTTGTAAATGGAACGAATTCAGTTTCAAAGCTTATAAACATAAACCGAAACTCCAGCGATGAATTTAGACCCAAAAGGGGAAGATACGCAAGGTGAACACACTTTTATACGAGGAACAGCTTATTCACTAATTGATTACTGCTTTCTATCAGGAAATTTCATATCACATCTTAAAAATGTTCCGTTTGGAATGAAAACCCACTCCGATCATATGCCATTAGATAGATAGATAGATAGAGATAGATTTATTTAACCTATTCATCATTACAAGTTGTGGTTTTGTTTTTCTTACATAAATCGTACGTGGATGGCTTTTGCCGTCTGCCTGATTGACATTAATATAATAATCAAAAAAGAAATAAGTTTCTAATCGAATAATTATAAAGTACATATAACAAGTTAATATACATGTATATACATATGTAGCTTTCGCTTATGAATTTTAAAACTCTTCGTTTATAATATTTTTTCTATATTTGATTGACTTTTTATAATAGTTTAAAAGTAGTTTTATATCACAATCGCAATTTAAAAGGTCTCTGACCTTAGATACCGATTTAATATAACTGCCTAGATAAAATCTGCGCACTTCCTTAAGGACTGGACATCTACCAATAAAATGCACAATGTCATCTCTCTCTGATAGGTTGCAAAGACTGCAGTAGATCGACAAATCGAGACGATGTGGGACATAATTTAAATTAACGAGTTCTAATCTCATCTCATCTGTTATTGTTATTGAAATAATTTCGTTCACATAAATTATGGTTGAGGCAACTGTATGTTGATCGATGTACGGAGGATGTAGCCATATTAATACAATCTTTTCTATATTGTTCGTCTACTTTGGAGATAAGTTCGTAGAGCATAACTTTTAATAACCTGAGGTTAGTCGTCGTGAAATGGAATTGCATCCCACAGTATTATATTATTGTTTCTTTAAGTTGTGGTGGTATAATTCCTGCGTTCAATATTTCATTAAATGTTGATGTCAATTTATATTTGAGTTCATCTGTAGCGTATTTAAATAGTTCTATAGGAATCCCATCAGGACCTGACGATTTATGATCACTTAGATTACTCAGGACAGAATGAACTTCAACACTGGAGAATGGTGTGTCAAGTAATTCGTTTTGGTTTAAAGGTACCGCATAGTAAGTCGGCAACGAGCTGCTCATCGGATTAAGTAAGCTTTGAAAATGGTTCCTGAAAGAGTGTGCATTTAACTCAACACTTATTCGCGGCACTTTACCATTGAATTTGTTAATCGCTGTCCAAAATTCTTTTGTATTCCTGCAACATGTAAGTGAAAGAGCCTCTTTTTCATAGAATTGTTTCTTTTTTTCTTTACATAACCTATTAAATGCCATGTTGGTTTTATTATAAAAATCTTTAAAAAGACTATTACCATATATACGAAACACCTTAAGCCATCCAAATGATTTTTGTTTCGCTATTTCACACTCTTTATCGAACGATTTCTCTTTGTACATCAATATCTTTTTAAAACTTTGACTGTTTGTAGGATAGGATTTTTTTACTACATTTTCAATCTCACTCATGTTCAGCTGTTCATTGTTCAAATTGCGACCCAAATTGCTTCTGTACTCGATTGCATTAGAATGTTTCCACTTCAATTTTGGTGGAGGCAGGATACTGATTGTTTCCACATCAGCGAGTGGCGAAATTGCGAACTCTGCTAAGATAGGTAAGTGATCCGAGTATTGTTTACATAGAATTTCCAATTTTGTAACTATGGGGATCCATTCGCCCCTTATTAAGCAGTAGTCGATGACTGAGCACCCTTGCTGACCTACGTATGTAAGTTCACCAAATTTATCCCCGCCACTTATGCCATTCATAATGTGAAATCCAAAAGAATCGCATAATTCCAACAGTTTTAACCCTCTAGAATTTGTAGTAGAATTTGTAGTAAAATCCGAGTTCCTTTCTCTTCCTTCTTCTGTTCCTATTCGAGCATTTAGATCTCCAATAATCATTATGTTGTAATAGCTGCTGTGTTCTAAAATATCATATAAATTTCTAAAACCTCTTTCCCAATGGTTATAATTAATATATGTTGGCAATATTATAAATTTGATTGAATTTAAAATGATTTTTAAGATTTTTACTTCATCTACGGTTTCGAACTCGCATTTAATGTTTTTTAAACTCTTTTTGAACCCAAGAAAGCATCCTCCACTTGCTCTGCCTATTGTGCTATACGTATAACTTGAACGTATAACTTGAAATCATCCTCTACTTAAAAAGTTTCATATAGAAACACTATGTCATAACTATTTAATAACTCATAGAAATTTACAAAAATGGACTTGTTTTTAAGACCTAATATATTATAACTCAATATTTTTATTTTAGGATTTGATTTACTTAAATTAACTAATTTTAATTTATTACGGCAGACGGCAGGTTTACCCTATTCTGAATTACATGATTTGGTTGATGTCACTGCTAAATGCTTTCTGAAGTTAATTGAAGATGTCGCTCCTTGATTGACAGCTCCGGCTTCGGGCACGAGTGTCTTTCGTCAAAACACAGCTGTTTGCTTAGATCAACATTGTAAATAGAACCTAATTTTTAGAGTTGTTGTGTATGATACCCAAGGATGAGCTCCAAAGAAGAACATTGTTTTCAATTAACATTTTATCATCTCGAACGAAAACTTTTATGTTAGGATTGACAGCAATCAGATTTTTGCGAATCCTCAGCAGTGCATTGCGTTTGTGCCGGACTGTTGTTGGCAGATCTTTTGAGATGTTAACTCCCGTGTTTCGCAGTTTCGTTGACGACTTCAGTGCTGCAATCACTTGTTGCTTGGATTCCAGTTTCACGATGAAATTTTTAGATTTGTTGTTAAAAGATTTGATTTCTCTAATTTGATGCTCATCGATGCATGGTGCTGGTTGAATCAATGTTGAACAAATGTCTTTTACAATGTCTTTTTCCGTTCTGCCTTCCTGTGACGATACTCGTATCATGAGATTATTTTCAGTGTTTCTTTTTTTCAATTCTTCCATTTGGTACTCCAACATTTCGTATTTTTTTCCAAACTGCATACCTTCGTAGCTTACTCCAAATTCTTCTCCATGAGTTGTTTGTTTACATTTGCGATGACTTCAAGATCCGATTTAGTTGCAATGTTTTTAATCTTTATGTCGATAAGATTATTAAACAATTGACATAAGTCTGATTTTGTCATAGTGGCAACAAGGTCTTCGGAAATTTGTTGCTGCAATTGATGTTTTTTATGGATACTAAATGACTCGGGCGATATTTGACTGAGTTTTCTTTTATTGTCCGCAGACATATAGATTGCGGTAAAGAATGTATATATATATGGCAGTAGCACTCAGGCAATTTACAATTAAGAATTGAACTCACACATCAATTTAGGTCTTTTCAGTTCGAAAGTATTTCAGATAACTTTTGTGACTAATTAAGTTCAAATAAACAACTTTAAAATAACAATTTCCCACTTTTAATTGGAGAAACTATAAAACTGACCTTTTTCAAATAATGACAGAAATACCATTAGAAATTCCGTTTAAGGTATATATTTATATATTATACATTATTATATATTGCTGAAAATATATCGGAAATAGGGCTTCTCCCTAAGTTGACATGGAAATATAATTATCGGAAAACCTATAATCATATCCTTAACATAGAACTCAGAAAACTGCAAGATGCAAATGCTGTACCTAGAATCGATGAACTGACGGAGCTAATAAGAAAAGCTTCTCCACTAAACCTGCCGAGTTCAAAACATAAAATAAGCAAATAGAAGTTTCTTGATACTTTCTCGTTTCTTAAATTGTTTAGGAAGACAAATTGTAGCACATTTAGAATTCTATAGCGGATGCAAACAAGTAATTCAAACAAATGTGATATGCAAAAAAGCTACTTCGACGATCAAAATATTTGGATTAATTTTTGGAATGCGGCCAACCTTATTAATGGAAAAACCTACAAGCACAGCAATTAAGAGACCATTTTAAAACCCTTCTCAATGCACCGGAACTAGAAGATGCCACGAGAACTGGAAGATAAATTAATGGGAATTGACCGTATTCCTTTTGAGTACTACAAAAATTGTTCAAAGGAGTTCTTGACAACTCTTACACAAGAATTCAGTAGAATATTTGCCACCGCTGATGTGCCCGAATATTTCCAGAAAGCAATAATTTTTCCTCCAAACAAAAAAGGTGACAACAAAGATCCAGCAAAATACAGACTAATATCTGCTAAGTTGTTTACCAGTGTGCTCTTCAATAGAATCTCGAAATGGGTGGAGGATAAACATTTTTTTTAAAGGAATTCCAAGTTGGTTTTCGAAGAAACTATTCTACCATAGACCAGATATTCTCGCTGGTAAATATTGCAGAGATATAGAAAATGAAACGCAAAAAATTACGCGCTTTTTTCGTGAATTTTCGTGCAGCTTTTGACACCATCCCGCGATAAATGCTTTTCTACAAGTTGAATAAGTACGGAATCTCGGCGCAAGTCGTTAATGGCTTAAGAGCTATGTACAGTAATAATAAATCATGCATGTGGGATGGTAGCCACTTATCAGGGGACTTCGAAGTCTCAATGGGCGTTAAACAAGGTTGCGTACTTAGACATTGCTGTTTATACTGTATATAAATGACATAACGGATGAAGTTAGAGGTGGAATAAATCCCTGTGGAACCAAAATTCAGGCACTTATGTTTGCAGATGACATTGCCTTTCCCGCTGACACAATAGATACCATGCAGTTAATGATCAACAGGCTATATACCTTCTGCAAAACATGGAATTTAGATATTAATTTAGAACAATCAAAGATGATGATGGCTTTAGATATTGTGGAGGAAGGTACGCTCGTCGTGAAAAATGGAGATTTCAAGGCCAACAGATTGAGATAGTCAAGCAGTACAAGTATCAAGGAGTTTTGATTACGGTGAACCTAAATGCACCTAAAAGAAGCATCTTAAAAACACCTCATCCCAATACAGAGCTTACTACAGCAAAATGAATCACAATCTACAAGAAAAGAAAACCAAATAGACTAAATTATAATAATAAATATTGTAAGCATTCATTTTTTTTCGAAGTAAAATAGTCTAACTAACTAACTAACTATATATCTTTATCAATTTATTTATTTATATACATATACGCTTACTGTAAATTTAAGAATGTAGTATTTCACCAAATGACAAAACTCAATCTGTTCAATATATTAAATGGAGGTTTTTTATTCTCATAGTTTTTCCTCCGTTACTGCATTTATCAAAAATATTCTCAATAACAACATAAAATTAAGTAATCTCTTATCTGGTTGATTCAAGCCTTTTTGAACCAAGAACTGCGAATGATTTGCGAAATATATGATAGAAAAATTTAAATCGAAAATGCGAGACGATGTTCTCAATTAGAAGTGATCCAGAAGACTGATATTTGTTTTTTATTTAAAATGCAAAAAAGGCCACGGCGTGTGTGTGCATACACAAAAATATATAATTTTCCCAATGTTGGTATGGCGTGATAGCAAAACATGATCGCATGATGTCAAAAAAAATTACATATAGTAAAAGGACAATAAATAGATTTCGGAGTGATACAGTAGTGAGCAAATTTATTATTACATGGTACTTGTTTTGTCATGTAATTTTGAACATACAACCCGCGTTAATGGCTTTCCGTTCAAAATGAATATTGATCGTTGTTTATAGGTAGATAACAAATCTTGGCGATAAACCTTTTGGCCTCTCCGTTCTGCGTCTTGATTTTCATAACTCCGACGAGGCCGTCCGCTACAGGGTATACCTTGGTCTCTCTGCCCAGCGACCACTTCAATGGAGGAGATTGCCATCTTTCAGTAGTACCAGGCTTCCAACAGCAGCATTAGGTTGTTCTTGCCTGCATTTATGTCATTGTTGAGGGACTATCAAATATTCTCGTGACCATCTCCTCCAAAACGTCTGCATCAGGTAGTGAACTATTTGCCATCTTGCTAGTCGCCTGACGTTAACCTCTTGGTTGTTGTCCGGCTCCAGTGCAGCAGTAAGAGGGCGCCCTAATCAAAAATGGCCTGGGGTGAGAACGTCGATACTGGATGTACCATTAATGATAGCCCTGACTTGGCAACTTGGTATGAACTTCCACTGGATACCATCTTTCAAACAAGTTTGATGAACTAAATCATTGTGTTTTTGCGAATCAAACAATGCTTTTAGCTCCTTCAGTTCTGAGTGCATACCAACAAAATTTGTGGCGATATTGGAGAATATAGTATGCGTCTGAACAGATTTGTGAACAGATTTGACAACGAAGCATATGAAGAGGCAAAAAAAAGATCTTTGTAGGGCTCCACGAATTCCAGACCGAATGTAAAAGGGCCAACAAAAGTCTACTCCTGTCGTAGTAAATGGTCGATATCTGCTGACAAATTTCCTTCGAGCTATTTTAGGACAACTGGACGAGCTCTGTAGCAACGAGTGCATTTATTGACAACTCTTCGTACGATATTGGCCAAAATTTCATACTCAACGCTGCTAATAAGACCTGTGGTCTCGCGTGCATATTTTTAATGTGAAAGTGGTTTACAACTCTCCATGTAAAAGGGCGAGATTTTGAAAGAATAATGTGATGTTTAGTCGAAAAAGGTAAAGATGAATTTTGAAGTCGTCCACGAATTCGCAACACACCACTTGCGTCCAAGAAAGGAGTTAATGACTTCAATTCACTCGTTGAATGCAAGTCTTGATTCCTCGAAAGTCTTTTTTGTTCATCTGAGAATTCATTGGCATGTATTATTTGAAATATATAATATAATAGGAAAAGTGTAAAGGATAAGTGTTTTTGCGAGGAGTTCTTCTTCATTGCTTTAATATGAAGAAAACTGCTGCCGAAAGTCATCGTATTTTGGTGGAAGTTTATGGTGAACATGCACCAGTTGAGCGAACGTGCCAAAGTGGTTTGCACGATTTAAAATCCGATAGTAAATAGAAAATCACTATTGAGTAAGTATCTATATTGAGTAATTTACTATTTTTTCAATTATTTATTTATTTTTTTGTTCATTTACTTACTTATTTATTTATTTATTTATTTATTTGTTTATTTATATGTATATTGTTTAATTTAACTTCTTATTTGTATATAAAGACCACTCTAAAGTAAAATCAGAGTAAGTTATAGTAGTTAAGAATCTTAATAACAATTCCGGTGAAAAATAACCGCATGTATGAACAAAAGAACATTCCAAGATACCTCCCCAGACAAATTTAGTAGTTAGAAGCGTCGGAACAATCAATCGTCTACCGTTATGCCGAAGGACACAATAAGTGGTACAAACCACCTAGCTGAAAAATAATTTTTATAACTACATAAATGAAATTGATATATTCGTATTATTTGAAACTCATGTAGTAGAGTAGTAGAGATAAAAATATTTTTAAGAATCATGAATTAAAATGTATTCCTGCTGTAAAATCAAATCGCTTTGGAAGGGCTAGTGGAGGTGAACTCTTCGTTTATCGCAAGCAGATTAACGGAGCTATCATAATTAAAAGTATGGACTCCGACTCTCCACATAATGAGATATAAATTAATAGTATTGTGATGAACTTAGTACCAATATATTCAAACTGTAGCAATTGGCTATACGATTTCAATAAATTAGGAGATCTATTGAATAATTTCAATTCAACTGAACTCATACTTATAGGAGAATGAAACGGAAGAATCGGTATAGCACAAAATAACTTTGTAAATGGAACGAATTCAGTTTCAAAGCTTATAAATATAAACCGAAACTCCAGCGATGAATTTAGACCCAAAAGGGAAGATAAGCAAGGTGAACACACTTTTATACGAGGAACAGCTAATTCACTAATTGATTACTGCTTTCTATCAGAAAATTTCATATCACATCTTAAAAATGTTCCGTTTGGAATGAAAACCCACTCCGATCATATGCCATTAGATAGATAGATAGAGATAGATTTATTGTACCTATTCATCATTACAAGTTGTGGTTTTGTTTTTCTTACATAAATCGTACGAGGATAACTTTTGCCGTCTGCCTGATTGACATTAATATAATAATCAAAAAAGAAATAAGTTTGTAATCGAATAATTATAAGGTACATATAACAAGGTAATATACATGTATATACATATGTAGCTTTCGCTTATGAATTTTAAAACTCTTCGTTTATAATATTTTTTCTATATTTGATTGACTTTTTATAATAGTTTTATATCACAATCGCAATTTAAAAGGTCTCTGAACTCAGATACTGATTTAATATCACTGCCTAGATAAAATCTGCGCAATTCCTTAAGGACTGGACATCTACCAATAAAATGCACAATGTCATCTCTCTCTGATAGGTTGCAAAGACTGCAGTAGATCGACAAATCCGGACGATGTGGGATATAATTTAAATTAACGAGTTCTCCTCTCATCTTTAAAATGGTAGATATGAGTTCTTGACTGTTATTGTTATTGAAATAATTTCGTTCACATAAATTATGGTTGAGGCAACTGTATGTTGATCGATGTACGGAGGATGTAGCCATATTAATACAATCTTTTCTATATTGTTCGTCTACTTTGGAGATAAGTTCGTAGAGCATAACTTTTAATAACCTGAGGTTAGTCGTCGTGAAATGGAATTGCATCCCACAGTAACCTGCAAGCTCTTCCAGTTTCCTAAACCAAAGATTTATTTTTTGTATGGTTTTCATAGCGACAATTTTTGGCAGTCTTTCATCAGGCATCTCAAGAACTTTCAATATATAATCAATATACAGCTTCAGTGTCTTGACGAATAATGGCGATATTCCTGTTTCCATTATAACCATATAGTTAGGCGTCGTTCTTGGTTAACCAAAGGTTCGTTTGATGTAATATCTTAAAAGTTGTTCTACGGTCTCATATTGCGTATGTCCCCAAGATTGAGCTGCGTACATCAATACCGATTCTGCAACACCAACGAAGACTTTATATTTAACACTATGATCAACCAGATAATGTGAGAAACACCTTTTCCAGGTAGCACATATTGCACTTTTCGCCTTAATAAGTTTGTCCTTCAAGTGAAAATCCATGTTAAGGTTATGAGTGATTGTCACTCCAGGGTATTTGTACTTTTTCACCACTTCAATTGGTTCCCCGTAGTAGTGCCAACTTTCATTTCGACACAGTCTACCACCTCCCTGTTTGAAAATCATCACTTATGATTTTAATAGGTTAACCGTTAAGTTCCACCTTAGACAATACATATAGAGACGGTTTATCTTCAGTTGCAGCATTTCGGCTGAATTCGCTAGTAAAATCACATCATCAGCAAACAGAAGCGCTTTTATTGTCACCCCAGCAAACTCAATTCTGCCTGGTTGAAAGTCCGTTAAGTCTTAGATATACAAGGAAAACAGTTGAGGGCTTAAAGGGCATCCTTGTCTTACTCCCATATTGGTCTCCAACCATTCTAAAACATCTGACCCACACCAAACTGCTGAGCGGTTACCATCATACATATTTGCAAGAACTCTTCCCAATTTGAAACTCATTCCGATGGTGTACAGTTTGCAGAATAGAGCTCTCCGATCGACCTTATCAAAAGCTGCCTTGAAATCCACGAAGAAAGCGAATAATTTCTTTTTTTGTTCTAGGAATGAGCCCGCAATGTTCTGCAACACAAAAATATTGTCTACGGTTGAATATCCTGAACGAAAACCAGCTTGATTTTCACGGATAAGTTTTTGACTTTCAATCCATCGAGCTATTCGGTTGCTTAAAAGCTTGGCGAACACTTTGTAAGATGTGTTGAGCACAGATACCCCTCGGTAATTGGCCGGGTCAGTTATATTTCCCTTTTTATGTATGGGGAATATTATTGTTTCTTTAAGTTGTGGTGGTATAATTCCTGCGTCCAATATTTCATTAAATGTTGATGTCAATTTGTCCTTGAGTTCATCTGTAGCGTATTTAAATAGTTCTATAGGAATCCCATCAGGACCTGACGATTTATGATCACTTAGATTACTCAGGACAGAATGAACTTCAACACTGGAGAATGGTGTGTCAAGTAATTCGTTTTGGTTTAAAGGTACCGCATAGTAAGTCGGCAACGAGCTGCTCATCGGATTAAGTAAGTTTTGAAAATGGTTCTTTAAACAGTGTGCATTTAACTCAACACTTATTCGTGTCACTTTACCATTGAATTTGTTAATCGCTGCCCAAAATTCTTTTGTATTCCTGCAACATGTAAGTGAAAGAGCCTCTTTTTCATAGAATTGTTTCTTTTTTTCTTTACATAACCTATTAAATGCCATGTTGGTTTTATTATAAAGACCTTTAAAAAGACTATTACCATATATACGAAACACCTTAAGCCATCCAAATGATTTTTGTCTAGCTATTTCACACTCTTTATCGAACCATTTCTCTTTGTACATCAATATCTTTTTAAAACTTTGACTGTTTGTAGGATAGGATTTTTTTACTACATTTTCAATCTCACTCATGTTCAGCTGTTCATTGTTCAAATTGCGACCCAAATTGCTTCTGTACTCGGTTGCATTAGAATGTTTCCACTTCAATTTTGGTGGAGGCAGGATGTGATTGTTTCCACATCAGCGAGTGGCGAAATTGCGAACTCTGCTAAGATAGGTAATGATCCGAGTATTGTTTACATAGAATTTCCAATTTTGTAACTATGGGGATCCATTCGCCCCTTATTAAGCAGTAGTCGATGACTGAGCACCCTTGCTGACCTACGTATGTAAGTTCACCAAATTTATCCCCGCCACTTATGCCATTCATAATGTGAAATCCAAAAGAATCGCATAATTCCAACAGTTTTAACCCTCTAGAATTTGTAGTAGAATTTGTAGTAAAATCCGAGTTCCTTTCTCTTCCTTCTTCTGTTCCTATTCGAGCATTTAGATCTCCAATAATCATTATGTTGTAATAGCTGCTGTGTTCTAAAATATCATATAAATTTCTAAAACCTCTTTCCCAATGGTTATAATTAATATATGTTGGCAATATTATAAATTTGATTGAATTTAAAATGATTTTTAAGATTTTTACTTCATCTACGGTTTCGAACTCGCATTTAATGTTTTTTAAACTCTTTTTGAACCCAAGAAAGCATCCTCCACTTGCTCTGCCTCTTGTGCTTTGTTTTACGGCTGGTATCCAAACAAATTCAAAATTCTTAAATTGGTGAACGTATAACTTGAAATCATCCTCTACTTAAAAAGTTTCATATAGAAACACTATATCATAACTATTTAATAACTCATAGAAATTTACAAAAATGGACTTGTTTTTAAGACCTAATATATTATAACTCAATATTTTTATTTTAGGATTTGATTTACTTAAATTAACTAATTTTAATTTATTACGGCAGACGGCAGGTTTACCCTATTCTGAATTACATGATTTGGTTGATGTCATCGCTAAATGCTTTCTGAAGTTAATTGAAGATGTCGCTCCGGCTTCGGGCACGAGTGTCTTTCGTCAAAACACAGCTGTTTGCTTAGATCAACATTGTAAATAGAACCTAATTTTTAGAGTTGTTGTGTATGATACCCAAGGATGAGCTCCAAAGAAAAACATTGTTTTCAATTAACATTTTATCATCTCGAACGAAAACTTTTATGTTAGGATTGACAGCAATCAGATTTTTGCGAATCCTCAGCAGTGCATTGCGTTTGTGCCGGACTGTTGTTGGCAGATCTTTTGAGATGTTAACTCCCGTGTTTCGCAGTTTCGTTGACGACTTTAGTGCTGCAATCACTTGTTGCTTGGATTCCAGTTTCACGATGAAATTTTTAGATTTGTTGTTAAAAGATTTGATTTCTCTAATTTGATGCTCATCGATGCATGGTGCTGGTTGAATCAATGTTGAACAAATGTCTTTTACAATGTCTTTTTCCGTTCTGCCTTCCTGTGACGATACTCGTATCATGAGATTATTTTCAGTGTTTCTTTTTTTCAATTCTTCCATTTGGTACTCCAACATTTCGTATTTTTTTCCAAACTGCATACCTTCGTAGCTTACTCCAAATTCTTCTCCATGAGTTGTTTGTTTACATTTGCGATGACTTCAAGATCCGATTTAGTTGCAATGTTTTTAATCTTTATGTCGATAAGATTATTAAACAATTGACATAAGTCTGATTTTGTCATAGTGGCAACAAGGTCTTCGGAAATTTGTTGCTGCAATTGATGTTTTTTATGGATACTAAATGACTCGGGCGATATTTGACTGAGTTTTCTTTTATTGTCCGCAGACATATAGATTGCGGTAAAGAATGTATATATATATGGCAGTAGCACTCAGGCAATTTACAATTAAGAATTGAACTCACACATCAATTTAGGTCTTTTCAGTTCGAAAGTATTTCAGATAACTTTTGTGACTAATTAAGTTCAAATAAACAACTTTAAAATAACAATTTCCCACTTTTAATTGGAGAAACTATAAAACTGACCTTTTCAAATAATGACAGAAATACCATTAGAAATTCCGTTTAAGGTATATATTTATATATTATACATTATTATATACTGCTGAAAATATATCGGAAATAGGGCTTCTCCCTAAGTTGACATGGAAATATAATTATCGGAAAACCTATAATCATATCCTTAACATAGAACTCAGAAAACTGCAAGAGGCAAATGCTGTACCTAGAATCGATGAACTGACGGAGCTAATAAGAAAAGCTTCTCCACTAAACCTGCCGAGTTCAAAACATAAAATAAGCAAATAGAAGTTTTTTGATATCGAGTGCATGCGGGCTAGAAGCACTTCATTCTCGTTTCTTAAATTGTTTAGGAAGACAAATTGTAGCACATTTGGAATTCTATACGCGGATGCAAACAAGTAAAAATTAAACATTTTTCCTGGAAAGAAAAATAATCAAAAGTTCATGTCACTGCGGCCATTAAAGCGCAGTGTATAAAGAATAAAAAAACAATTTCAGAAGTTCGAAGAAATCGGTCACAAAAAAAAGTTCCATAGAAATTTTTTTACAACTCGTTCTGAGTCCCTTCTGAAACTACTCTAGAAATAGAGCAAAAACGTCAGTTTACGCATTTTGTGTGAATTTCTGATATCTTGCCTTCGTGATATGGAAATATGGGGAAATTATTTTCCCATGATTACACGACGAGAGAGGAGTATTTATTATATATATATTAATGCTTTTTGGTAGTGGAAAAAAAAATATTTATTTTTATAAACAAATAAAGAAAAAAATTAATTCTTTATGAAGAAAGTATATATTTGTGAAATATGTACAATATCATTACTTTGAATAAAAGAATGAGTAAAATAAGAATAAAACCATTTCAATAGTATTGGAGGGTTTGAGGGGAACTTATAAGGAAGAAAATTGTGTATGTAGTATTATGCGTATATTTCTCAATCAATCAATCAATAAATAAATAATAATATCGTCAGTAAAATATTTTTGATAATGAATATCAATTATATACTAAGTATATATAAATTATATATACATTGAAAAACGCACAAAATAAAACTCACAGCCAAAAATATACAAAATGAACAAAAATGTTCAGTGCAATTTCTTATGGGGAGAGAAATAAAATGATATATTAATATCATTGACTTCTAGACAAATTGATATGATAGTAGATATGATGTGAGTAAATGAAGTGAAATGTTACGAACAATTTTTCGCTAATGAAACACAAAAAAAAAATAAATGTAATTTTTCAAAAGTAATTTCTTATAAATATTATAAATTGATCTGGTTGACTGGTTGATCATGCCAGTAGTAATTATGCTTGTCTCAAAGATTAAGCCATGCATGTCTAAGTAAACACGAATTAAATCTGAAACCGTAATAGGCTCATTATATCATTTATGGTTCATTAGATCGTTAACAGTTACTTGGATAACTGTGGTACTTCAGCTAATACATGCAATATAAGCACGGGCCTTTTGGAACGTGTGCTTTTATTAGGCCAAAAACTATGCGATTTTTTCGGAAATCGTTAATATGGTTGAACTCTAGTTAATTTGCCGATCTTATGGTCTTGTACGGACGACAGATCTTTCAAATGTCTGCCATATCAACTATTGATGGTAGTATCTATTACTACCATGGTTGCAACGTGTAACGGGGAATCGGGGTTCGATTCCGGAGAGGGAGCCTGAGAAACAGCAGCAGGCGCGTAATTTACCCACTCTCATTTCGGGGAGGTAGTGACGAAAAATAACAATACAGGAGTCATAGCCGAGGAATGAGTACACTTTAAATCCTTTAACAAGGACCTATTGGAGGACAAGTCTGGCGCCAGCAGCGTATATTAAAGTTGTTGCGGTTAAAACGTTAGTAGTTGAATTTGTGCTTCATACGGGTATTACAACTACAATTGTGGATTGTACATTACCTTATGTATGCAAGCGTATTACCGGTGGAGTTCTTATATTTAATGATACTATCGTTATTTATACCTCCTATTTAAACCTGCTTCAGTGCTCTTCATCGGGTGTTGTTATTGGTTGGTACTATTACTTTGAACAAATTAGAGTGCTAAAGCTCCAAATGCCTGAATATTTTGTGCATGGAATAATGAAATAAGACCTATGTTCTACATTCATTGGTTTATAGAAGAAGAGGTAATGATTAATAGAAGCAGTTTGGGGGCGTTAGTAAATGGGCTAAATAACTCTTCAGCCACACTATCGCGAACAGCAGCAATATTTTATATATATATTCGGCAGTACGAGCTGTACGAGCATGCACTAGTGTTTTCACAGCTCCTACAGACCCGGTTTTGCTAAAATTTTTGCACGATTTTTCCGATTGTACGCACATTTGGACGATTAAATTGAATTTTCATTTATGCCATTTTCATAATATGCCTGAATAACATTAACGCGTTGCTCGATTGTGTATCTTTCCATGGTTGAAATTGAGAAATATCAAATGAAATGCAGGAGAAAACTTGACGTTTATTTTATTACGACGCGAGAGGTGAAATTCTTGGACCGTCGTAAGACTAACTGAAGCGAAAGCATTTGCCAAAGATGTTTTCATTAATCAAGAACGAAAGTTAGTTCGAAGGCGATCAGATACCGCCCTAGTTCTAACCATAAACGACTACTTCTACTACTTCTATGGCTTTCTCAGTCGCTTCCCGGGAAACCAAAGCTTTTGACCTACGGGGGAAGTATGGTTGCAAAGCTGAAACTTTAAGGAATTGACGGAAGGCCACCACCAGGAGTGGAGCGTGCGGCTTAATTTGACTCAAGGTCCGAACATAAGTGTGTAAGACAGATTGATAGCTCTTTCTCTATGGGTGGTGGTGCATGGCCGTTCTTAGTTCGTGGATTGATTTGTCTGGTTAATTCCGATAACGAACGAGACTCAAATAAATTAAATAGATGCTTTCAGGATTTTGGCATTGAAGCTTGCATAGCCTTCATTCATGAATACAGTAAAATGTAGGAGTGTTTGAATGTGTTTATGTAAGTGGAGTCGTACCTGTTTGTTTGACCCATTATAAGGACACCTCTTCTTAAATAGACATATTGCGTCTAGCAATAATGAGATTGATCTTAGATGTCCTGGGCTGCACGCGCGCTACAATGAAAGTATTACCGTGTATTTCCTAGAGCGAGAGGTCCGGGTAAGCCACTGAACCACCCAATCGACTGTACATTGAAGGATAATATTCCGCTTCCCCTTATCGAAGACCACCTAGATAGACTCCGAGGTAAAAGATATTTTTCGATACTTGATTTAAAAAGTGGCTTCCACCACGTTAAAATGTAACCTGAGTCTACAAAGGTATACGTCATTCGTGAACCCATTAGGTCAAATTCAATATTTGCGTATGCCGTTCGGGCTTACGTTACTTTTGCACCATATACAAACACCTAATTAATTCCGGAAAACTTTCGGTCTATATTGACGATCTACTAGTAGCATCACAGACAATTGGCGAACATTTTGAGATCTTAAAAGAAGTTTTATATACAGTTCGTGGCAATAATTTGGAATTTCGGTTTGACAAATGCATTTTCATGCATGTGAAAATAACCTATTAAGGTTATGAAGTTTCTGCGGATGGACGGCTGTTAAAGAGTTTCCTGTCCCATGAAACGTTAAGGGCTGGCATTCATTTATTTATATTTGTATTTGCGAAGCTTTATTAAAGATTTTTCAAAGCATTCAAAACCTTTATACAATCCTATAAAGAGGGACGCACAATTTACATTTGGTGAAAAAGAGCTAATAGTATTCGAAGAGTTAAAAATTAAATTGTTGAATGCACCCTTATAGAGCATATAAAGGGTGATTTTTTAAAAGCCATAGGAAAGTCTTTCAAAAAAGAAAACACATAAAATTCGGAAAAATACATGAAATCTTTATTTGAGTCGATAGTACGGTCCATATAATTTAATGTTCTTGACTGCGCCTCAAATGGTCCATCCGCTTAGTCGAATTTTGGCATACTCTTTCCAACATTTCGGCCGGTATCTCACGAATAAATGCTTCAATGTTGTCTTCCAATGCGTCAATAGAAGCGGGCTTGTCTGTATTTTGACTGTATATTGACCGGTCCCGAACGTGAAATAAAATGTTCACCGAACTCGCCTCTCAATAAGTCCATTGTTGCGCGTGCTGTGTGGCATGTGGCACCGTCTTGCTTAAACCACATGTCATGCAAGTCAAGCTCTTGCATTTTGGGCAAAAAGTTGGATATCATCTCACGGTAGCGCTTACCATTCACAGTTACGTTACGATTCGCATCATCTTTGAAGTAGTACGGTCCAATGATCCCACCAGCCCATAAACCGCACAAAAATGTAAATTTTTCTGGATGCATAGCTCTTGCAATGCTTCTGGCTGATATTCACTCCAAAATCGACAATTCTGCTTATTTACGTACCCATTGAGCCAAAAATGAGCTTCGTCTTAAACTGACCATAAAATGGAAGAAGCGCGAGAAATGTATTTTAAGAAATAAAACACCAAAATGAGTAAGAAGCAAAGAACACTTTATTATTTCCAGAATGACGGTGCAACACGAACTGACACCGAACACCAAAACAATCATTAATCGTCGGTGCGGTTAACGATCAAGTGGGCTAAATTCAGTCATTACTCAGGAACTGCTGATCAATATAGGTCAGCAAAATTGCATCGGTTGTATTTCTGACGATTTGCTTAATCGTTCGCTCACCGCCAACAATATGCTGATTATTTTCCTGTTGGTTTCACAAGGTCAATATTGCGGTAATTAGTCCGTTCAACTGGCTTGACCTCCAGCTGAACCGGGTACATAACTCTTCCTTCCCTTAATTCAAGACTCTCCTGAGTTTTTACAATTTTATTACATGGGTTGATTTGAATAGGAGCTTTCGCATTTCTTGTTACATTTTGTACATGAATTTTTACAAGTTTTTGTGTACGGTATATAATTGCTACAAATATTTTCATTATTACAACTGTTATTAATATGATTGTCGTAACATAGTATGTATTTGCTCTCTGAAAATTTAATTCTGTGATTGAATTTATATTTTTCATGTTTTCCAGAGTAAAACTTAGGATATGGCTTAATGAAATATTCTTTTCTGATTCATAATGAAACTTATGAATAAATTCTATAGGGCTCGCATTTATTATCTGGTTTCCAATTTTTAATGAACAATCATGAATTTGAATCAAAGCGTGAGTAAATGTAACATTTCTGTCATCGCAATAGTTTTCTATTTTTACATTGTTAGCCTTTATTATAACATATGTATTATCGTTTAAATCTTCTATTATGAGTTGGGTAGTAATTATAAACTGACAATTATTTCATAATTTTCATTGTATTCATATTGCATATTATTAAATTCAAAATATGTGTCTTTATCAATTACTATTTCAAAATAAATTTTATTAGGAATAGGGATTATTATCTTACATTGTACATTGATATAATTGATGGATATTTTTACAGCTATTATTATTCTATTGTCTTTATATTGCATTACACCAGCTCTTATTAACTTAAGTTTGTTTATATCTTGGTTAATAATTCCAAACTCCTTTTCTGATAAGGTGCTTGGTTGTATTACTCCTAATCTTACTACAGCAATTGCGTTTAGAATATCATCTAACTTATTTTCTAGGATCTTAAGTTTTAACAAAATTTCCGTTTTATACAATCGTTTTAGGAAAGTCCTCTGAATTCCGGTATTATTGTTGGTTAAGGAAACCACAGACTGCCTGTCCTTATCGATTAAAGATTTGAGGTTCCGGATATTATCTGAGAATTGTTTATTTACTTGAATCTGATTGTTTAAAGATTCAATAGTGTTATGACTATTTATTTCTAAAGTTTCTAAATATGATTTTATGTCTTGACGGTTATTGTTGTCCATTGAACCAAAAAGCCATTTCTCTGCGTTCCCTATTATATTAATAAGCCCTCTCTTCTGTCGTTTTACTTCATGTGGCAGAATCGATGATATTTTTGTACAGACAAGGTCGATTTCTGTCAGCACTTCTTGATCTTCGTCAGGTTGTAGGTGTTGCCTGAGTTTAGAACCTATCTCGAAGGGAATCCATGTCAATGATGTGCAAAGTGGTTTGGGTGCTCTCTACTAGTTGGACAGTTCCCATATCTACGACCGTGAAGCCATTATTTGTTTCAATTGGTTGTAAGATTAGATTGGCTGCTGCTAACTGATCAGCATTAAAATTATTGGTATTATGGCCCAAAGCTGGAATTTTAGATGCTCTTTTAATATTGGAACTATGTATGTATGCTATGTCTAGTATGCATATGGTTTTTAAGGAATCCTTCGGACCTAGTTTCTACATAACCTTCACGCTTTAAGTTCGCTTAATTTACCTTTTTCTCTCTAATTTCTTGGCCTCGTTTTTTTAGTGCGTCCTCATTCATAAACTTAGCACTATTGGCTGATATACCTATAGTGTTGTGGTATCTATTGTTATATATGGTGAAGGAACGAAAGATTTTTGTATGTGTATTTATTCCTTATTGTGTGTATGATTTCTAAAATGGTTGAGTGTAGCCTTTCAATATCAGAATTTCCTGTATGAGAGTTAGGTTTCGTGAAGTGAATTTCAATTCCTTGTTCTCGTAAAAATTCTAAAATATTTGCAGATTTGAACTCGTTATCAGATACTATTTTTCTAGGTTTTTCCACTCTATTAATGTGTTCTTCCAAACTTTCTATCTTGTGAACATGATTTTTGCTCGTTAATCTGTATACAAATCCTTCCTTTGTTAATTCGTCAATGAATTTCAAGTAAATTTGTTTACTGTAGTGAAATATGTTCATGTCGTTACGTTTAGTTGGAGCTTCTGTCAACTGAAATTTCGGTCTTATCAGTCTCCTATCATATTTACTTGCTAAACAAGTTTGACAATTGCCAATATTCCTATGAATATGTTTTATAAGTTTTGGATAGTAAATTTTATTTTTTAACGTATGGTATGTTTCTATAGTGCCTGGATGACTGCCTTCCTTGGTATGCTATGCTGATATTTGTTTGTTAACATCTTCTTCATTCCTTATTTCTTTAGCTCTGAGAGCGCATTTATAGAATGTTACTTGTCGGTTTTGTCGGAATAGAGATATCAATAGCCTTTCTATTTTGCTATATTCATGGTCATTAAGATTTGTGTAAATTCATTCTTTCCCTTTTGCAATGGTTCTAAGGAACTAGTTTTTCCAATATGTCTGATTTTTAGACATACACACTTGTATAAGTTTCTTTCCATGTATCATTTCTATTTCTTTTGTTACATTATAAACTAGTATCAACTGAGTCTTATATTTATTTACTATTTCTTCTTCTGTTTGAAATTTGTCCAAAGATTGGTTCTGTGTGGTAGATAGATTTATTGCTATTTCTTCCTCAAAATTATTTACTTCTTCCATTCTGCTAATGAAATCTGCAATTTTGTTTTCTTTGCCCTGATATACTCAATTTCATAGTTGAACTCAGATAGTTCAAGAGCCATCTTTGATTTCTTTGGGAAAATTCTTTTCCATTATACTTTTTACTTAAGTATTTTATTTTTTGATGGTCTGTTACTATTTTAAATATGTTACCCCACAGGTATGGTCTGAAATATGTGACAGACCATACAATGGCTAAAAACTCTTTGTCCGTTACTGAATAATTTTGCTCGTGTTCGTTAAGTGTTCTTGATGCATAACACACTGGTAGACCTTCTTGTGTCAATACTGCACCAATTGCATGGTTAGAGGCATCAGTGAACACTGTAAATTGTTTGTCAGATCACGGATATTTGAGTATTGGGTGATTGAAGATTTTTAATTTGAGCGTCTCAAACGCCTGAATATATTCTGGATCGTGAACATTGAATTTATTGTTCTTTTTCAGGTACTTGATCATGGGGTGTGCTATTTTCGAGTAGTCTATCACGAATTTTCTGCAGAAACCTGTAGCTCCAAGAAAACCTTTTAGTTGTTTCTCTGTAGTTGGTATTTTGTAATCAACTATGCATTTAATTTTGTTCGGATTTGGTTTCATGTCATTTTTAGTTAGAATTTGTCCTAAGAATTCCGTGTCTTTCGCTAAAAATGAACACTTATCAAATTGAATTTTAAGATTGTGTATTGCCAATACGCCCAGAATTGTTTTTAATGCTATTATATGTATACATATATAATATACACAGATTTTGTTGATGTAATCTCTTAGTATTTCGTTCATCAGCCTTTGGAATGTCGCTGGAGCATTCTTTAGACCAAAAGGCATCCGGGTGTATTCAAATAAACCGTTTGGTGTGACAAATGCAGTTTTATAAATATCCCTAGGATTAATTTTATAATTTTTCAAATTGATTTCATGAATTATGCTGTCTATATTAGTTAAGGTATCTCCCTCTTTATATACCAAGTGTTGATACTTTTTGAGAATGTTAGTAACTGCTTCTTTTTCTTCGTTATTTAACTACGCTGTATATGTGTAATTATTACTTAGACTGGAAATTTCATAAGTTTGGACTATTTCTTCGTCTTCCGAGAACAATTTTAATTTTGTGGTGTTGTTCAACCTTAAGTATGATTCAGTGACGTTTAATTATCCAACATTTTTAGAGATAAGATCCAACCCCAATAGCAAATCGTAAGATTTTCTTTCTAATGCCATCTTATAACATTTAATTTTATATTCTCTTACCATCCGAAATTCTTTAGGAGATTCTGTTACTACTATCTGTATTCGCTCTTTTGTTGCCTTATGGATGGTGTTCAGAACAATATCTCTTTCTTCGAAAATTTTAAAACGATCGCAATTACTATTGATTAAACTTATTGTGGATCCTGTGCCTATTAGTGCTTTATATATGTACATTACTATTAATGGTTAGTGTAAATTTTGTTTCCGAGGCTTAATTCAGAAAAAAATCTGGTTCTATAGAATTTATTTCGTGGTTATATGTCTTCCTAATATTATCTACATTTTCGGGGTGAGAGTTTTGTAATCTATATTGAAATTGCCTTGTGGGATTAAAGCTATTCTGATATCTACTATAATTTGGGTTTCTGAAATTGGCTTTTCTGGCTGTATGGACACTATTGGATGAAGTTTTAGCTTGAACTTGATCTCCAAGCTGCGTCGAATATGTGGGTTTTGCTTGGATTAAAGTTATTATATTGCTTATTATAAGGTTCTCTATAATTTTTAATATTTCCTGTGTTATGGCCAACATATCTCAATAATATCAGTTTAATTTCCGTAATATTGTACAGCTCCGTAATTTCTATACCTAAATTACCGGATACTAAATCTTCTATTTTTGATATTAGGATCATTAGTAATTTATATCTAAAAATTTCCTGAGCATCTTGAAATATAGCTAAGGCATTTATTTCACTTATTTAAATTTTAACACCTCTGGGTCCCTGAACACACCCTGGGTCGCCGCTGAAGGTTTGTATGTGTGAAACAACTTTTGTAGATTTTTCGGCACACAAATATTCTAACAGTTTCTCCATTCTGCTCTCCACTGTTGATGTTGGTTGTTCGGTAACCATACTATCTTAAATATTGTTCCTTTTCTGGATTGTTCACTATTTTTCTATTATATTTTTGTTCACTGTACCACTCCCACTATCGCTTTGTTTCTTTAAAAAAAAAAATTCTTCATTGCTTAGTAACACTCCAATTTACTTAATTGTCCCTGAACGTATTTGCTCGTTCTCTTATGGATTCCGTAATTTTTTGGAATCCTACCGACTGCGCCAGAAATGTATTTTATTGTCGATTGAAGAAATAAAACACCAAAATGAGTAAATTACCGGATACTAAATCTTCTATTTTTGATATTAGGATCATTAGTAATTTATATCTAAAAATTTCCTGAGCATCTTGAAATATAGCTAAGGCATTTATTTCACTTATTTAAATTTGAACACCTCTGGGTCCCTGAACACACCCTGGGTCGCCGCTGAAGGTTTGTATGTGTGAAACAACTTTTGTAGATTTTTCGGCACACAAATATTCTAACAGTTTCTCCATTCTGCTCTCCACTGTTGATGTTGGTTGTTCGGTAACCATACTATCTTAAATATTGTTCCTTTTCTGGATTGTTCACAATTTTTCTATTATATTTTTGTTCACTGTACCACTCCCACTATCGCTTTGTTTCTTTTAAAAAAAAAATTCTTCATTGCTTAGTAACACTCCAATTTACTTAATTGTCCCTGAACGTATTTGCTCGTTCTCTTATGGATTCCGTAATTTTTTGGAATCCTACCGACTGCGCCAGAAATGTATTTTATTGTCGATTGAAGAAATAAAACACCAAAATGAGTAAGAAGCAAAGAACACTTTATTATAAAAAGTGGCTTCCACCACGTTAAAATGTAACCTGAGTCTACAAAGGTATACGTCATTCGTGAACCCATTAGGTCAAATTCAATATTTGCGTATGCCGTTCGGGCTTACGTTACTTTTGCACCATATACAAACACCTAATTAATTCCGGAAAACTTTCGGTCTATATTGACGATCTACTGGTAGCATCACAGACAATTGGCGAACATTTTGAGATCTTAAAAGAAGTTTTATATACAGTTCGTGGCAATAATTTGGAATTTCGGTTTGACAAATGCATTTTCATGCATGAGAAAATAATCTATTAAGGTTATGAAGTTTCTGCGGATGGACGGCTGTTAAAGAGTTTCCTGTCCCATGAAACGTTAAGGGCTGGCATTCATTTATTTATATTTGTATTTCCTAAGTTTATTAAAGATTTTTCAATGCATTCAAAACCATTATACAATCCTTTAAAGAGGGACGCACAATTTACATCCGGTAAAAAAGAGCTAATAGTATTTGAAGAGTTAAAAATTAAATTATTGAATGCACCCTTATAGAGCATATAAAGGGTGATTTTTTAAAAGCCATAGGAAAGTCTTTCAAAAAAAAAACACATAAAATTCAGAAAAATGCATGAAATCTTTATTTGAGTCGATAGTACGGTCCATATAATTTAATGTTCTTGACTGCGCCTCAAATGGTCCATCCGCTTAGTCGAATTTTGGCATACTCTTTCAACATTTCGGCCGGTATCTCACGAATAAATGCTTCAATGTTGTCTTCCAATGCGTCAATAGAAGCGGGCTTGTCTGTATTTTGACTGTATATTGACCGGTCCCGAACGTGAAATAAAATGTTCACCGAACTCGCCTCTCAATAAGTCCATTGTTGCGCGTGCTGTGTGGCATGTGGCACCGTCTTGCTTATACCACATGTCATGCAAGTCAAGCTCTTGCATTTTGGGCAAAAAGTTGGAGATCATCTCACGGTAGCGCTTACCATTCACAGTTACGTTACGATTCGCATCATCTTTGAAGTAGTACGGTCCAATGATCCCACCAGCCCATAAACCGCACAAAAATGTGAATTTTTCTGGATGCATAGCTCTTGCAATGCTTCTGGCTGATATTCACTCCAAAATCGACAATTCTGCTTATTTACGTACCCATTGAGCCAAAAATGAGCTTCGTCTTAAACTGACCATAAAATGGAAGAAGCGCGAGAAATGTATTTTAAGAAATAAAACACCAAAATGAGTAAGAAGCAAAGAACACTTTATTATTTCCAGAATGACGGTGCAACACGAACTGACACCGAACACCAAAACAATCATTCATCGTATGTGCGGTTAACGATCAAGTGGGCTAAATTCAGTCATTACTCAGGAGCTGCTGATCAATATAGGTCAGCAAAATTGCATCGGTTGTATTTCTGACGATTTGCTTAATCGTTCGCTCACCGCCAACAATATGCTGATTATTTTCCTGTTGGTTTCACAAGGTCAATATTGCGGTAATTAGTCCGTTCAACTGGCTTGACCTCCAGCTGAACCGGGTACATAACTCTTCCTTCCCTTAATTCAAGACTCTCCTGAGTTTTTACAATTTTATTACATGGGTTGATTTGAATAGGAGCTTTCGCATTTCTTGTTACATTTTGTACATGAATTTTTACAAGTTTTTGTGTACGGTATATAATTGCTACAAATATTTTCATTATTACAACTGTTATTAATATGATTGTCGTAACATAGTATGTATTTGCTCTATGAAAATTTAATTCTGTGATTAATTTATATTTTTCATGTTTTCCAGAGTAAAACGTAGGATATGGCTTAATGAAATATTCTTTTCTGATTCATAATGAAACTTATGAATAAATTCTATAGGGCTCGCATTTATTATCTGGTTTCCAATTTTTAATGAACAATCATGTATTTGAATCAAAGCGTAAGTAAATGTAACATTTCTGTCATCGCAATAGTTTTCTATTTTTACATTGTTAGCCTTTATTATAACATATGTATTATCGTTTAAATCTTCTATTATGAGTTGGGTAGTAATTATAAACTGACAATTATTTCTCTTTAAACAATCGCTTCTTTGCTTTAAATGAATGCACCCTTATAGAGCATATAAAGGGTGATTTTTTAAAAGCCATAGGAAAGTCTTTCAAAAAAAAAACACATAAAATTCAGAAAAATGCATGAAATCTTTATTTGAGACGATAGTACGGTCCATATAATTTAATGTTCTTGACTGCGCCTCAAATGGTCCATCCGCTTAGTCGAATTTTGGCATACTCTTTCAACATTTCGGCCGGTATCTCACGAATAAATGCTTCAATGTTGTCTTCCAATGCGTCAATAGAAGCGGGCTTGTCTGTATTTTGACTGTATATTGACCGGTCCCGAACGTGAAATAAAATGTTCACCGAACTCGCCTCTCAATAAGTCCATTGTTGCGCGTGCTGTGTGGCATGTGGCACCGTCTTGCTTATACCACATGTCATGCAAGTCAAGCTCTTGCATTTTGGGCAAAAAGTTGGAGATCATCTCACGGTAGCGCTTACCATTCACAGTTACGTTACGATTCGCATCATCTTTGAAGTAGTACGGTCCAATGATCCCACCAGCCCATAAACCGCACAAAAATGTGAATTTTTCTGGATGCATAGCTCTTGCAATGCTTCTGGCTGATATTCACTCCAAAATCGACAATTCTGCTTATTTACGTACCCATTGAGCCAAAAATGAGCTTCGTCTTAAACTGACCATAAAATGGAAGAAGCGCGAGAAATGTATTTTAAGAAATAAAACACCAAAATGAGTAAGAAGCAAAGAACACTTTATTATTTCCAGAATTACGGTGCAACACGAACTGACACCGAACACCAAAACAATCATTCATCGTATGTGCGGTTAACGATCAAGTGGGCTAAATTCAGTCATTACTCAGGAGCTGCTGATCAATATAGGTCAGCAAAATTGCATCGGTTGTATTTCTGACGATTTGCTTAATCGTTCGCTCACCGCCAACAATATGCTGATTATTTTCCTGTTGGTTTCACAAGGTCAATATTGCGGTAATTAGTCCGTTCAACTGGCTTGACCTCCAGCTGAACCGGGTACATAACTCTTCCTTCCCTTAATTCAAGACTCTCCTGAGTTTTTACAATTTTATTACATGGGTTGATTTGAATAGGAGCTTTCGCATTTCTTGTTACATTTTGTACATGAATTTTTACAAGTTTTTGTGTACGGTATATAATTGCTACAAATATTTTCATTATTACAACTGTTATTAATATGATTGTCGTAACATAGTATGTATTTGCTCTATGAAAATTTAATTCTGTGATTAATTTATATTTTTCATGTTTTCCAGAGTAAAACGTAGGATATGGCTTAATGAAATATTCTTTTCTGATTCATAATGAAACTTATGAATAAATTCTATAGGGCTCGCATTTATTATCTGGTTTCCAATTTTTAATGAACAATCATGTATTTGAATCAAAGCGTAAGTAAATGTAACATTTCTGTCATCGCAATAGTTTTCTATTTTTACATTGTTAGCCTTTATTATAACATATGTATTATCGTTTAAATCTTCTATTATGAGTTGGGTAGTAATTATAAACTGACAATTATTTCTCTTTAAACAATCGCTTCTTTGCTTTAAGTTCTTAATATAATTTTAATTTTCATTGTATTCATATTGCATATTATTAAATTCAAAATATGTGTCTTTATCAATTACCATTTCAAAATTAATTTTATTAGGAATAGGGATTATTATCTTACATTGTACATTGATATAATTGATGGATATTTTTACAGCTATTATTATTCTATTGTCTTTATATTGCATTACACCAGCTCTTATTAACTTAAGTTTGTTTATATCTTGGTTAATAATTCCAAACTCCTTTTCTGATAAGATGCTTGGTTGTATTACTCCTAATCTTACTACAGCAATTGCGTTTAGAATATCATCTAACTTATTTTCTAGGATCTTAAGTTTTAACAAAATTTCCGTTTTATACAATCGTTTTAGGAAAGTCCTCTGAATTCCGGTAATATTGTTGGTTAAGGAAACCACAGACTGCCTGTCCTTATCGATTAAAGATTTGAGGTTCAGGATATTATCTGAGAATTGTTTATTTACTTGAATCTGATTGTTTAAAGATTCAATAGTGTTATGACTATTTATTTCTAAAGTTTCTAAATATGATTTTATGTCTTGACGGTTATTGTTGTCCATTGTACCAAAAAGCCATTTCTCTGCGTTCCCTATTATATTAATAAGCCCTCTCTTATGTCGTTTTACTTCATGTGGCAGAATCGATGATATTTTTGTACAGACAAGGTCGATTTCTGTCAGCACTTCTTGATCTTCGTCAGGTTGTAGGTGTTGCCTGAGTTTAGAACCTATCTCGAAGGGAATCCAAAGTGGTTTGGGTGCTCTCTACTAGTTGGACAGTTCCCATATCTACGACCGTGAAGCCATTATTTGTTTCAATTGGTTGTAAGATTAGATTGGCTGCTGCTAACTGATCAGCATTAAAATTATTGGTATTATGGCCCAAAGCTGGAATTTTAGATGCTCTTTTAATATTGGAACTATGTATGTATGCTATGTCTAGTATGCATATAGTTTTTAACGAATCCTTCGGACCTAGTTTCTACATAATCTTCACGCTTTAAGTTCGCTTAATTTAGCTTTTTTTCTCTAATTTCTTGGCCTCGTTTTTGAATTTCAAGTAAATTTGTTTACTGTAGTGAAATATGTTTATGTCGTTACGTTTAGTTGGAGCTTCTGTCAACTGAAATTTCGGTCTTATCGGTCTCCTATCATATTTACTTGCTGAACAAGTTTGACAATTGCCAATATTCCTATGAATATGTTTTATAAGTTTTGGATAGTAAATTTTATTTTTTAACGTATGGTATGTTTCTATAGTGCCTGGATGACTGCTTTCCTTGGTATGCTATGTTGATATTTGTTTGTTAACATCTTCTTCATTCCTTATTTCTTTAGCTCTGAGAGCGCATTTATAGAATGTTACTTGTCGGTTTGTCGGAATAGAGATATCAATAGCCTTTCTATTTTGCTATATTCATGGTCATTAAGATTTGTGTAAATTCATTCTTTCCCTTTTGCAATGGTTCTAAGGAACTAGTTTTTTAAATATGTCTGATTTTTAGACATACACACTTGTATAATTTTCTTTCCATGTATCATTTCTATTTCTTTTACATTATAAACTAGTATCAACTGAGTCTTATATTTATTTACTATTTCTTCTTCTATTTGGAATTTGTCCAAAGATTGGTTCTGTGTGGTAGATGGATTTATTGCTATTTCTTCCTCAAAATTATTTACTTCTTCCATTCTGCTTATGAAATCTGCAATTTTGTTTTCTTTGCCCTGATATACTCAATTTCATAATTGAACTCAGATAGTTCAAGAGCCATCTTTGATTTCTTTGGGAAAATTCGTTTCCATTAAACTTTTTACTTAAGTATTTTATTTTTTGTTACTATTTTAAATATGTTACCCCACAGGTATGGTCTGAAATATGTGACAGACCATACAATGGCTAAAAACTCTTTGTCCGTTACTGAATAATTTTGCTCGTGTTCGTTAAGTGTTCTTGATGCATAACACACTGGTAGACCTTCTTGTGTCAATACTGCACCAATTGCATGGTTAGAGGCATCAGTGAGCACTGTAAATTGTTTGTCAGATCTCGGATATTTAAGTATTGGGTGATTGAAGATTTTTAATTTGATCGTCTCCAACGGCTGAATATATTCTGGATCGTGAACACTGAATTTATTGTACTTTTTCAGGTACTTGATCGTGGGGTGTGCTATTTTCGAGTAGTCTATCACGAATTTTCTGTAATCAACTATGCATTTAATTTTGTTCGGATTTGGTTTCATGTCATTTTTAGTTAGAATATGTCCTAAGAATTCCGTGTCTTTCGCTAAAAATGAACACTTATCAAATTGAATTTTAAGATTGTGTATTGCCAATACGTCCAGAATTGTTTTGATTGCTATTATATGTTTTTGTAGACCCGTGGAAAATATCAATATATCGTCCAGGTATATAACACAGATTTTGTTGGTGTAATCTCTTAGTATTTCGGTCATCAGCCTTTGGAATGTCGCTGGAGCATTCTTTAGACCAAAAGGATGCAAATCTACTGTTAGATTTCCTGACTATTCCTTGGCGTTCCATTTCTTCCACCTGTCTTTTCACTTCTTCTTCGTGTTTAAGTGGTAGACGGTAAAGTTTTGAGCTAAAGTGTTGATAATTTTTCAAATTGATTTCATGAATTATGCTGTCTGTATTAGTTAAGGTATCTCCCTCTTTATATACCAAGTGTTGATACTTTTTGAGAATGTTAGTAACTGCTTCTTTTTCTTCGTTATTTAACTACGCAGTATTTGTGTAATTATTACTTAGACTGGAAATTTCATAAGTTTGGACTATTTCTTCGTCTTCCGAGAACAATTTTAATTTTGTGGTGTTGTTCAACCTTAAGTATGATTCAGTGACGTTTAATTCTCCAACATTTTTAGAGATAAGATCCATCCCCAATAGCAAATCGTAAGATTTTCTTTCTAATGCCATCTTATACCATTTAATTTTATATTCTCTTCCCATCCGAAATTCTTTAGGAGATTCTGTTACTACTATCTGTATTCGCTCTTTTGTTGCCTTATGGATGGTGTTCAGAACAATATCTCTTTCTTCGAAAATTTTAAAACGATCGCAAAGTACCCTATTACTATTGAATAAACTTATTGTGGATCCTGTGCCTATTAGTGCTTTATATATGTACATTACTATTAATGGTGAGGTTAGTGTAAATTTTGTTTCCGAGGCTTAATTCAGAAAAAAATCTGGTTCAATAGAATTTATTTCGTGGTTATATGTCTTCCTAATATTATTCACATTTTCGGGGTGAGAGTTTTGTGACCTATATTGAAATTGCCTTGTGGGATTAAAGCTATTCTGCTATTCTGAAATTGGCTTTTCTGGCTGTATGGACACTATTGGATGAAGTATTAGCTTGAGCTTGATCTCCAAGCTGCGTCGAATATGTGGGTTTGCTTGGATTAAAGTTATTATATTGCTTATTATAAGGTTCTCTATAATTTCTAATATTTCCTGTGTCATGGCCAACATATCTCAATAATATCCGTTTAATTTCCGTAATATTGTACAGCTCCGTAATTTCTATACCTAAATTACCGGATACTAAATCTTCTATTTTTGATATTAGGATCATTAGTAATTTATATCTAAAAATTTCCTGAGCATCTTGAAATATAGCTAAGGCATTTATTTCACTTATGAAATAGTCTACTTTATCACATAATTGTTGAATGGAACTTACTCGGAGGTTGTTAATTTTAGAGGTGAGTTCGTACTTGTTGCCCTTCCGTCTAAAGTTAATTTTGAAGGACGCCTTTTCTTCCTCCCGGGATTTTATTTGATGTACTACCACCAGGTTTAGAGCCCGTCCGGTGAGTTTGGTTCGCCGTATCTCTGTCCAAACATGTTCACATGGAATACTGAGTAGTATTTCGTCCACATCGGAAATAAATTTGAACACTTCTGGGTCCCTGAACACACCCTGGGTCGCCGCTGAAGGTTTGTATGTGTGAAACAACTTTTGTAGATTTTTCGGCACACAAATATTCTAACAGTTTCTCCATTCTGCTCTCCACTGTTGATGTTGGTTGTTCGGTAACAATACTATCTTAAATATTGTTCCTGTTCTGGATTGTTCATTATTTTTCTATTATATTTTTGTTCACTGTACCAATTCTACTATCGCTTTGTTTCTTTAAAAAAAAAAATTCTTCATTGCTTAGTAACACTCCAATTTACTTTATTGTCCCTGAACGTATTTGCTCGTTCTCTTATGGATTCCGTAATTTTTCGGAATCCTACCGACTGCGCCAGAAATGTATTTTATTGTCGATTGAAGAAATAAAACACCAAAATGAGTAAGAAGCAAAGAACACTTTATTATAAAAAGTGGCTTCCACCACGTTAAAATGTAACCTGAGTCTACAAAGGTATACGTCATTCGTGAACCCATTAGGTCAAATTCAATATTTGCGTATGCCGTTCGGGCTTACGTTACTTTTGCACCATATACAAACACCTAATTAATTCCGGAAAACTTTCGGTCTATATTGACGATCTACTGGTAGCATCACAGACAATTGGCGAACATTTTGAGATCTTAAAAGAAGTTTTATATACAGTTCGTGGCAATAATTTGGAATTTCGGTTTGACAAATGCATTTTCATGCATGAGAAAATAATCTATTAAGGTTATGAAGTTTCTGCGGATGGACGGCTGTTAAAGAGTTTCCTGTCCCATGAAACGTTAAGGGCTGGCATTCATTTATTTATATTTGTATTTCCTAAGTTTATTAAAGATTTTTCAATGCATTCAAAACCATTATACAATCCTATAAAGAGGGACGCACAATTTACATCCGGTAAAAAAGAGCTAATAGTATTTGAAGAGTTAAAAATTAAATTATTGAATGCACCCTTATAGAGCATATAAAGGGTGATTTTTTAAAAGCCATAGGAAAGTCTTTCAAAAAAAAAACACATAAAATTCAGAAAAATGCATGAAATCTTTATTTGAGTCGATAGTACGGTCCATATAATTTAATGTTCTTGACTGCGCCTCAAATGGTCCATCCGCTTAGTCGAATTTTGGCATACTCTTTCAACATTTCGGCCGGTATCTCACGAATAAATGCTTCAATGTTGTCTTCCAATGCGTCAATAGAAGCGGGCTTGTCTGTATTTTGACTGTATATTGACCGGTCCCGAACGTGAAATAAAATGTTCACCGAACTCGCCTCTCAATAAGTAGATTGTTGCGCGTGCTGTGTGGCATGTGGCACCGTCTTGCTTATACCACATGTCATGCAAGTCAAGCTCTTGCATTTTGGGCAAAAAGTTGGAGATCATCTCACGGTAGCGCTTACCATTCACAGTTACGTTACGATTCGCATCATCTTTGAAGTAGTACGGTCCAATGATCCCACCAGCCCATAAACCGCACAAAAATGTGAATTTTTCTGGATGCATAGCTCTTGCAATGCTTCTGGCTGATATTCACTCCAAAATCGACAATTCTGCTTATTTACGTACCCATTGAGCCAAAAATGAGCTTCGTCTTAAACTGACCATAAAATGGAAGAAGCGCGAGAAATGTATTTTAAGAAATAAAACACCAAAATGAGTAAGAAGCAAAGAACACTTTATTATTTCCAGAATGACGGTGCAACACGAACTGACACCGAACACCAAAACAATCATTCATCGTATGTGCGGTTAACGATCAAGTGGGCTAAATTCAGTCATTACTCAGGAGCTGCTGATCAATATAGGTCAGCAAAATTGCATCGGTTGTATTTCTGACGATTTGCTTAATCGTTCGCTCACCGCCAACAATATGCTGATTATTTTCCTGTTGGTTTCACAAGGTCAATATTGCGGTAATTAGTCCGTTCAACTGGCTTGACCTCCAGCTGAACCGGGTACATAACTCTTCCTTCCCTTAATTCAAGACTCTCCTGAGTTTTTACAATTTTATTACATGGGTTGATTTGAATAGGAGCTTTCGCATTTCTTGTTACATTTTGTACATGAATTTTTACAAGTTTTTGTGTACGGTATATAATTGCTACAAATATTTTCATTATTACAACTGTTATTAATATGATTGTCGTAACATAGTATGTATTTGCTCTATGAAAATTTAATTCTGTGATTAATTTATATTTTTCATGTTTTCCAGAGTAAAACGTAGGATATGGCTTAATGAAATATTCTTTTCTGATTCATAATGAAACTTATGAATAAATTCTATAGGGCTCGCATTTATTATCTGGTTTCCAATTTTTAATGAACAATCATGTATTTGAATCAAAGCGTAAGTAAATGTAACATTTCTGTCATCGCAATAGTTTTCTATTTTTACATTGTTAGCCTTTATTATAACATATGTATTATCGTTTAAATCTTCTATTATGAGTTGGGTAGTAATTATAAACTGACAATTATTTCTCTTTAAACAATCGCTTCTTTGCTTTAAGTTCTTAATATAATTTTAATTTTCATTGTATTCATATTGCATATTATTAAATTCAAAATATGTGTCTTTATCAATTACCATTTCAAAATTAATTTTATTAGGAATAGGGATTATTATCTTACATTGTACATTGATATAATTGATGGATATTTTTACAGCTATTATTATTCTATTGTCTTTATATTGCATTACACCAGCTCTTATTAACTTAAGTTTGTTTATATCTTGGTTAATAATTCCAAACTCCTTTTCTGATAAGATGCTTGGTTGTATTACTCCTAATCTTACTACAGCAATTGCGTTTAGAATATCATCTAACTTATTTTCTAGGATCTTAAGTTTTAACAAAATTTCCGTTTTATACAATCGTTTTAGGAAAGTCCTCTGAATTCCGGTAATATTGTTGGTTAAGGAAACCACAGACTGCCTGTCCTTATCGATTAAAGATTTGAGGTTCAGGATATTATCTGAGAATTGTTTATTTACTTGAATCTGATTGTTTAAAGATTCAATAGTGTTATGACTATTTATTTCTAAAGTTTCTAAATATGATTTTATGTCTTGACGGTTATTGTTGTCCATTGTACCAAAAAGCCATTTCTCTGCGTTCCCTATTATATTAATAAGCCCTCTCTTATGTCGTTTTACTTCATGTGGCAGAATCGATGATATTTTTGTACAGACAAGGTCGATTTCTGTCAGCACTTCTTGATCTTCGTCAGGTTGTAGGTGTTGCCTGAGTTTAGAACCTATCTCGAAGGGAATCCAAAGTGGTTTGGGTGCTCTCTACTAGTTGGACAGTTCCCATATCTACGACCGTGAAGCCATTATTTGTTTCAATTGGTTGTAAGATTAGATTGGCTGCTGCTAATTGATCAGCATTAAAATTATTGGTATTATGGCCCAAAGCTGGAATTTTAGATGCTCTTTTAATATTGGAACTATGTATGTATGCTATGTCTAGTATGCATATAGTTTTTAACGAATCCTTCGGACCTAGTTTCTACATAATCTTTACGCTTTAAGTTAGCTTAATTTAGCTTTTTCTCTCTAATTTCTTGGCCTCGTTTTTTTAGTGCGTCCTCATTCATAAACTTAGCACTATTGGCTGATATACCTATAGTGTTGTGGTATCTATTGTTATATATGGTGAAGGAACGAAAGATTTTTGTATGTGTATTTATTCCTTATTGTGTGTATGAGTTCTAAAATGGTTGAGTGTAGCCTTTCAATATAAGAATTTCCTGTATGAGAGTTAGGTTTCGTGAAGTGAATTTCAATTCCTTGTTCTCGTAAAAATTCTAAAATATTTGCAGATTTAAACTCGTTATCTTGTGTTCTTCCAAACTTTCTATCTTGTGAACATGATTTTTGCTCGTTAATCTGTATACAAATCCTTCCTTTGTCAATTCGTCAATGAATTTCAAGTAAATTTGTTTACTTTAGTGAAATATGTTTATGTCGTTACGTTTAGTTGGAGCTTCTGTCAACTGAAATTTCGGTCTTATCGGTCTCCTATCATATTTACTTGTTAAACAAGTTTGACAATTGCCAATATTCCTATGAATATGTTTTATAAGTTTTGGATAGTAAATTTTATTTTTTAACGTATGGTATGTTTCTATAGTGCCTGGATGTGCCTGGAAATTATACAAGTGTGTATGTCTAAAAATCAGACATATTGGAAAAACTTGTTCCTTAGAACCATTGCAAAAGGGAAAGAATTAATTTACACAAATCTTAATGACCATGAATATAGCAAAATAGAAAGGCTATTCCGACAAAACCGACAGGTAACATTCTATAAATGCGCTCTCAGAGCTAAAGAAATAAGGAATGAAGAAGATGTTAACAAACAAATATCAACATAGCTTACCAAGGAAAGCAGTCCGACAAAACCGACAGGTAACATTCTATAAATGCGCTCTCAGAGCTAAAGAAATAAGGAATGAAGAAGATGTTAACAAACAAATATCAACATAGCTTACCAAGGAAAGCAGTCCTTGGTAAGCTATGTTGATATTTGTTTGTTAACATCTTCTTCATTCCTTATTTCTTTAGCTCTGAGAGCGCATTTATAGAATGTTACCTGTCGGTTTTGTCGGAATAGCCTTTCTATTTTGCTATATTCATGGTCATTAAGATTTGTGTAAATTAATTCTTTCCCTTTTGCAATGGTTCTAAGGAACAAGTTTTTCCAATATGTCTGATTTTTAGACATACACACTTGTATAATTTTCTTTCCATGTATCATTTCTATTTCTTTTGTTACATTATAAACTAGTATCAACTGAGTCTTATATTTATTTACTATTTCTTCTTCTATTTGAAATTTGTCCAAAGATTGGTTCTGTGTGGTAGATGGATTTATTGCTATTTCTTCCTCAAAATTATTTACTTCTTCCATTCTGCTTATGAAATCTGCAATTTTGTTTCCTTTGCCCTGATATACTCAATTTCATAGTTGAACTCAGATAGTTCAAGAGCCATCTTTGATTTCTTTGGGAAAATTCTTTTCCATTATACTTTTTACTTAAGTATTTTATTTTTTGATGGTCTGTTACTATTTTAAATATGTTACCCCACAGGTATGGTCTGAAATATGTGACAGACCATACAATGGCTAAAAACTCTTTGTCCGTTACTGAATAATTTTTTCTTGATGCATAACACACTGGTAGACCTTCTTGTGTCAATACTGCACCAATTGCATGGTTAGAGGCATCAGTGAGCACTGTAAATTGTTTGTCAGATCTCGGATATTTAAGTATTGGGTGATTGAAGATTTTTAATTTGAGCGTCTCAAACGCCTGAATATATTCTGGATCGTGAAAATTGAATTTATTGTACTTTTTCAGGTACTTGATCATGGGGTGTGCTATTTTCGAGTAGTCTATCACGAATTTTCTGTAGAAACCTGTAGCTCCAAGAAAACCTTTCAGTTGTTTCTCTGTAGTTGGTATTTTGTAATCAACTATGCATTTAATTTTGTTCGGATTTGGTTTCATGTCAATATATCGTCCAGGTATATAACACAGATTTTATTGATGTAATCTCTTAGTATTTCGTTCATTAGCCTTTGGAATGTCGCTGGGGCATTCTTTAGACCAAAAGGCATCCGGGTGTATTCAAATAAACCGTTTGGTGTGACAAATGCAGTTTTATAAATATCCCTAGGATTAATTTTAAATTGATGGTAACCTTTGGCCAGATCTAATGTGGTGAAATACTGTGCCCGCCCTAATTTATTCAATATACTATCTATATTGGGTAAGGGGTACTTGTCATCGATAGTAATTTTATTCAGTTTCCGATAATCGACACATAATAAAATGTTTGCTTCCCGGATTTGTCTTTTTTTTTGCTACCACCACCATCGGAGATGCAAATCTACTGTTAGATTTCCTGACTATTCCTTGGCGTTCCATTTCTTCCACCTGTCTTTTCACTTCTTCTTCGTGTTTAAGTGGTAGACGGTAAAGTTTTGAGCTAAAGTATTGATAATTTTTCAAATTGATTTCATGAATTATGCTGTCTGTCTGATACCTTAACTAAGTATCTCCCTCTTTATCCAAGTGTTGATACTTTTTGAGAATGTTAGTAACTGCTTCTTTTTCTTCGTTATTTAATATGCAGTATTTGTGTAATTATTACTTAGACTGGAAATTTCATAAGTTTGGACTATTTCTTCGTCTTCCGAGAACAATTTTAATGTTGTGGTGTTGTTCAACCTTAAGTATGATTCAGTGACGTTTAATTCTCCAACATTTTTAGAGATAAGATTCATCCCCAATAGCAAATTGTAAGACTTTCTTTCTAATGCCATCTTATACCATTTAATTTTATATTCTCTTCCCATCTGAAATTCTATAGGAGATTCTGTTACTACTATCTGTATTCGCTCTTTTGTTGCCTTATGGATGGTGTTCAGAACAATATCTCTTTCTTCGAAAATTTTAAAACGATCGCAAGGTACCCTATTACTATTGATTAAAATTATTGTGGATCATGTGCCTTTTAGTGCTTTATATATGTACATTACTATTAATGGTGAGGTTAGTGTAAAATTTGTTTCCGAGGCTTAATTCAGAAAAAAATCTGGTTCTATAGAATTTATTTCGTGGTTATATGTCTTCCTAATATTATCTACATTTTCGGGGTGAGAGTTTTGTGATCTATTTTGAAATTGCCTTGTGGGATTAAAGCTATTCTGCCTAGTTGTCAATACAATCTAATATCTACTATTATTTGGGTTTTCTTTTTTCTTCTTTCTATCTACTATTAATTGGCTTTTCTGGCTGTATGGACACTATTGGATGAAGTATTAGCTTGAGCTTGATCTCCAAGCTGCGTCGAATATGTGGGTTTGCTTGGATTAATGTTATTATATTGCTTATTATAAGGTTCTCTATAATTTCTAATATTTCCTGTGTCTTGGCCAACATATCTCAATAATATCCGTTTAAATTCCGTAATATTGTACAGCTCCGTAATTTCTATACCTAAATTACCGGATACTAAATCTTCTATTTTTGATATTAGGATCATTAGTAATTTATATCTAAAAATTCCCTGAGCATCTTGAAATATAGCTAAGGCATTTATTTCACTTATGAAATAGTCTACTTTATCACATAATTGTTGAATGGAACTTACTCGGAGGTTGTTAATTTTAGAGGTGAGTTCGTACTTGTTGCCCTTCCGTCTAAAGTTAATTTTGAAGGACGCCTTACTTCCTCCCGGGATTTTATTTGATGTACGACCACCAGGTTTAGAGCCCGTCCGGTGAGTTTGGTTCGCCGTATCTCTGTCCTGGAATACTGAGTAGTATTTCTTCCACATCGGAAATAAATTTGAACACCTCTGGGTCCCTGAACACACCCTGGGTCGCCGCTGAAGGTTTGTATGTGTGAAACAACTTTTGTAGATTTTTCGGCACACAAATATTCTAACAGTTTCTCCATTCTGCTCTCCACTGTTGATGTTGGTTGTTCGGTAACCATACTGTCTTAAATATTGTTCCTGTTCTGGATTGTTCACTATTTTTCTATTATATTTTTGTTCACTGTACCACTCCCACTATCGCTTTGTTTCTTTAAAAAAAAAAATCTTCATTGCTTAGTAACACTCCAATTTACTTTATTGTCCCTGAACGTATTTGCTCGTTCTCTTATGGATTCCGTAATTTTTCGGAATCCTACCGACTGCGCCAGAAATGTATTTTATTGTCGATTTAAGAAATAAAACACCAGAATGAGTAAGAAGCAAAGAACTGACACCGAACACCAAAACAATCATTCATCGTCGGTGCGGTTAACGATCAAGTGGGCTAAATTCAGTCATTACTCAGGAGCTGCTGATCAATATAGGTCAGCAAAATTGCATCGGTTGTATTTCTGACGATTTGCTTAATCGTTCGCTCACCGCCAACAATGTGCTGATTACTTTGCTGTTGGTTTCACAAGGTCAATATTGCGGTAATTAGTCCGTTCAACTGGCTTGCCCTCCAGCTGAACCGGGTACATAACTCGCGCGATGAACTTTCTTAACAGGGCACGCATTTTGATAATAAAATTCAATAATTTCCAAGCGTTGTTCGTTTGTAAGACGATTCATGGTTAAATTATAGACCAAACTGAAGGTGTTTGGCAGTGAAACAAAACACGAAATGTGCGTCAGCTGTTTAAACCAGTGTTGTCAAAAAGATAATAGCTTAAAAATCACTCTTTATAATCCACATGCTCATACTGAACCGCACTATGATGCAAGCAGCCTAAGTTTCGGTGCTGCTTTACTTCAACGCCAGGATGATAGAATTTTCCACCCAATATTCTTTTTCTCAAGACGCGCTTCGGTGCCAGAGATCAAGTATCATTCTTATGAATTACAGCCATTGTCATTATTTATGCATTGAGGGGATTCCGAATTTATTTAACAGGTATCAAATTTAAAATCGTAGCCGAATGCGAATCTTTCATTTTTACCCTCAACAAAAAGTTGCATAATGCAAGAGCTACAAGATTTTGATTACTCCATAGAGCATAGATATGGTGAGAAAATGACTCACCATAACAACGTAGTAGTGGAATCGGAAGCCTTTGAGTACACAGTACGCAGCCGCACAACAAAAGGACATAGTAGTCAGGCGAATAAGACGAATTTTAGAAGAGAGAGAAGGTCATTCATATGAATTAATTAACAGATTGGTTTATCGTATGATCAATCAAAAAGTGTTTTTCTACGTGCGATCACAGATGGAAAGAAACGTAATCCAGACACAGCATGACTCCTTGTGTCATGCTGTTGTTTATAAGTGCTATAATCACTTGCGGATAACATATTGGTTCCTCAAATGAAATCCAAAATTAGGAATAATATACATAATTGCATTACATTTTTCACCACCCGTATGACAAAAAGGAAGGGATTTTACATAGTATTCCAAAAGGTAACAAGCCATTTGTCCACATCGACCATTTTCAGTCCGAAATCATAAAAAGTACATATTTCTGACTGTCGATGGATTCTCTAAATTCTCCAAATCCCGTGTACTCCCGAAAAGTACTTAAATGTACTTAAATGTTTGGAAGCGTATTTTGTGGTATAAAACAAGCCCACTCGCATTATATCAGACAGAGGAAGTTGTTTCACCTCTGAAAAATGTACGAATTTCTGCTCTGGCGCTAACATACATCACATTAAGGTGGCGACAGGTTCCCCTCAATCGAACGGCCAAGTGGAAAGGATTAACAGAAGTCTAACGCCAATTTTAACTAAAGAAAGCGCGATTGATCCATTCAATTGGACTGAAACATCTGACAAAGATAGAATTTGCTTTAAATAACATAGAAAATAAAAGTGCAGGATTCTGTCCGAGTGTTTTAGTCTTTGGAATAATGTAGAAGGGGAAGATAAGCGATAACATACACGACTACATAGAGGAGAATATCATGGAAGGAGAGGAGAGGACTTTAGAGGCTATCAGGCAAACAGGAAATGAGAACATTGTTCGTAGTCAAAATGTCAACAAAGAGTATTTCCATAGACATCACAACGTGACGTTTCTATAGTGCCTGGATGACTGCTTTCCTTGGTATGCTATGTTGATATTTGTTTGTTAACATATTCTTCATTCCTTATTTCTTTAGCTCTGAGAGCGCATTTATAGAATGTTACCTGTCGGTTTATCGGAATAGAGATATCAATAGCCTTTCTATTTTGATATATTCATGGTCATTAAGATTTGTTTAAATTCATTCTTTCCCTTTTGCAATGGTTCTAAGGAACAAGTTTTTCCAATATGTCTGATTTTTAGACATACACACTTGTATAATTTTCTTTCCATGTATCATTTCTATTTCTTTTGTTACATTATAAACTAGTATCAACTGAGTCTTATATTTATTTACTATTTCTTCTTCTGTTTGAAATTTGTCCAAAGATTGGTTCTGTGTGGTAGATGGATTTATTGCTATTTCTTCCTCAAAATTATTTACTTCTTCCATTCTGCTTATGAAATCTGCAATTTTGTTTTCTTTGCCCTGATATACTCAATTTCATAGTTGAACTCAGATAGTTCGAGAGCCATCTTTGATTTCTTTGGGAAAATTCTTTTCCATTATACTTTTTACTTAAGTATTTTATTTTATGATGGTCTGTTACTATTTTAAATATGTTGCCCCACAGGTATGGTCTGAAATATGTGACAGACCATACAATGGCTAAAAACTCTTTGTCCGTTACTGAATAATTTTGCTCGTGTTCGTTAAGTGTTCTTGATGCATAACACACTGGTAGACCTTCTTGTGTCAATACTGCACCAATTGCATGGTTAGAGGCATCAGTGAACACTGTAAATTGTTTGTCAGATCTCGGATATTTAAGTATTGGGTGATTGAAGATTTTTAATTTGAGCGTCTCAAACGCCTGAATATATTCTGGATCGTGAACATTGAAATTATTGTACTTTTTCAGGTACTTGATCATGGGGTGTGCTATTTTCGAGTAGTCTATCACGAATTTTCTGTAGAAACCTGTAGCTCCAAGAAAACCTTTTAGTTGTTTCTCTGTAGTTGGTATTTTGTAATCAACTATGCATTTAATTTTGTTCGGATTTGGTTTCATGTCATTTTTAGTTAGAATATGTCCTAAGAATTCCGTGTCTTTCGCTAAAAATGAACACTAATCAAATTGAATTTTAAGATTGTGTATTGCCAATACGTCCAGAATTGTTTTGATTGCTATTATATGTTTCTGTAGACCCGTGGAAAATATCAATATATCGTCCAGGTATATAACACAGATTTTGTTGATGTAATTTCTTAGTATTTCGTTCATTAGCCTTTGGAATGTCGCTGGAGCATTCTTTAGACCAAAAGGCATCCGGGTGTATTCAAATAAACCGTTTGGTGTGATAAATGCAGTTTAATAAACATCCCTAGGATTAATTTTAAATTGATGGTAACCTTTGGCCAGATCTAATGTGGTGAAATACTGTGCCCGCCCTAATTTATTCAATATACTATCTATATTGGGTAAGGGGTATTTGTCATCGATAGTAATTTTATTCAGTTTCCGATAATCGACACATAATAAAATTTTTGCTTCCCGGATTTGTCTTTTTTTTTTGCTACCACCACCATCGGAGATGCAAATCTACTGTTAGATTTCCTGACTATTCCTTGGCGTTCCATTTCTTCCACCTGTCTTTTCACTTCTTCTTCGTGTTTAAGTGGTAGACGGTAAAGTTTTGAGCTAAAGTATTGATAATTTTTCAAATTGATTTCATGAATTATGCTGTCTGTCTGATACCTTAACTAAGTATCTCCCTCTTTATCCAAGTGTTGATACTTTTTGAGAATGTTAGTAACTGCTTCTTTTTCTTCGTTATTTAGACTTCAAATTTCATAAGTTTGGACTATTTCTTCATCTTCCGAGAACAATTTTAATGCTGTGGTGTTGTTAATTCTCCAACATTTTTAGAGATAAGATTCATCCCCAATAGCAAATTGTAAGACTTTCTTTCTAATGCCATCTTATACCATTTAATTTTATATTCTCTTCCCATCTGAAATTCTTTAGGAGATTCTGTTACTACTATCTGTATTCGCTCTTTTGTTGCCTTATGGATGGTGTTCAGAACAATATCTCTTTCTTCGAAAATTTTAAAACGATCGCAAGGTACCCTATTACTATTGATTAAACTTATTGTGGATCCTGTGCCTATTAGTGCTTTATATATGTACATTACTATTAATGGTGAGGTTAGTGTAAAATTTGTTTCCAAGGCTTAATTCAGAAAAATATCTGGTTCTATAGAATTTATTTCGTGGTTATATGTCTTCCTAATATTATCTACATTTTCGGGGTGAGAGTCTTGTGATCTATTTTGAAATTGCCTTGTGGGATTAAAGCTATTCTGCCTAGTTGTCAATACATTCTGATATCTACTATTATTTGGGTTTTCTTTTTTCTTCTTTCTATCTACTATTAATTGGCTTTTCTGGCTGTATGGACACTATTGGATGAAGTATTAGCTTGAGCTTGATCTCCAAGCTGCGTCGAATATGTGGGTTTGCTTGGATTAAAGTTATTATATTGCTTATTATAAGGTTCTCTATAATTTCTAATATTTCCTGTGTCATGGCCAACATATCTCAATAATATCCGTTTAATATCCGTAATATTGTACAGCTCCGTAATTTCTATACCTAAATTACCGGATACTAAATCTTCTATTTTTGATATTAGGATCATTAGTAATTTATATCTAAAAATTTCCTGAGCATCTTGAAATATAGCTAAGGCATTTATTTCACTTATGAAATAGTCTACTTTATCACATAATTGTTGAATGGAACTTACTCGGAGGTTGTTAATTTTAGAGGTGAGTTCGTACTTGTTGCCCTTCCGTCTAAGGTTAATTTTGAAGGACGCCTTTACTTCCTCCCGGGATTTTATTTGATGTACTACCACCAGGTTTAGAGCCCGTCCGGTGAGTTTGGTTCGCCGTATCTCTGTCCAAACATGTTCACATGGAATACTGAGTAGTATTTCGCCCACATCGGAAATAAATTTGAACACCTCTGGGTCCCTGAACACACCCTGGGTCGCCGCTGAAGGTTTGTATGTGTGAAACAACTTTTGTAGATTTTTCGGCACACAAATATTCTAACAGTTTCTCCATTCTGCTCTCCACTGTTGATGTTGGTTGTTCGGTAACCATACTATCTTAAATATTGTTCCTTTTCTGGATTGTTCACTATTTTTCTATTATATTTTTGTTCACTGTACCACTCCCACTATCGCTTTGTTTCTTTAAAAAAAAAAATTCTTCATTGCTTAGTAACACTCCAATTTACTTTATTGTCCCTGAACGTATTTGCTCGTTCTCTTATGGATTCCGTATTTGCTCGTTCTCTTATGGATTCCGTAATTTTTCGGAATCCTACCGACTGCGCCAGAAATGTATTTTATTGTCGATTTAAGAAATAAAACACCAGAATGAGTAAGAAGCAAAGAACTGACACCGAACACCAAAACAATCATTCATCGTCGGTGCGGTTAACGATCAAGTGGGCTAAATTCAGTCATTACTCAGGAGCTGCTGATCAATATAGGTCAGCAAAATTGCATCGGTTGTATTTCTGACGATTTGCTTAATCGTTCGCTCACCGCCAACAATATGCTGATTACTTTGCTGTTGGTTTCACAAGGTCAATATTGCGGTAATTAGTCCGTTCAACTGGCTTGACCTCCAGCTGAACCGGGTACATAACTCGCGCGATGAACTTTCTTAACAGGGCACGCATTTTGATAATAAAATTCAATAATTTCCAAGCTATGCTATGTCTAGTATGCATATAGTTTTTAACGAATCCTTCGGACCTAGTTTCTACATAATCTTCACGCTTTAAGTTCGCTTAATTTAGCTTTTTCTCTCTAATTTCTTGGCCTCGTTTTTTTAGTGCGTCCTCATTCATAAACTTAGCACTATTGGCTGATATACCTATAGTGTTGTGGTATCTATTGTTATATATGGTGAAGGAACGAAAGATTTTTGTATGTGTATTTATTCCTTATTGTGTGTATGATTTCTAAAATGGTTGAGTGTAGCCTTTCAATATAAGAATTTCCTGTATGAGAGTTAGGTTTCGTGAAGTGAATTTCAATTCCTTGTTCTCGTAAAAATTCTAAAATATTTGCAGATTTGAACTCGTTATCTTGTGTTCTTCCAAACTTTCTATCTTGTGAACATGATTTTTGCTCGTTAATCTGTATACAAATCCTTCCTTTGTCAATTCGTCAATGAATTTCAAGTAAATTTGTTTACTGTAGTGAAATATGTTCATGTCGTTACGTTTAGTTGGAGCTTCTGTCAACTGAAATTTCGGTCTTATCGGTCTCCTATCATATTTACTTGCTAAACAAGTTTGACAATTGCCAATATTCCAATGAATATGTTTTATAAGTTTTGGATAGTAAATTTTATTTTTTAACGTATGGTATGTTTCTATAGTGCCTGGATGACTGCTTTCCTTGGTATGCTATGTTGATATTTGTTTGTTAACATATTCTTCATTCCTTATTTCTTTAGCTCTGAGAGCGCATTTATAGAATTTTACTTCAGTCGGTTTTGTCGGAATAGAGATATCAATAGCCTTTCTATTTTGCTATATTCATGGTCATTAATTGTGATTTGTGTAAATTCATTCTTTCCCTTTTGCAATGGTTCTAAGGAACTAGTTTCTCCAATATGTCTGATTTTTAGACATACACACTTGTATAATTTTCTTTCCATGTATCATTTCTATTTCTTTTGTTACATTATAAACTAGTATCAACTGAGTCTTACATTTATTTACTATTTCTTCTTCTATTTGAAATTTGTCCAAAGATTGGTTCTGTGTAGTAGAACTCTTTCTCTTAGCACGAGGACGGAACCCTGGGAACACCACAACGCACGTCACATGATAGTTTTTATTTGAATAATGGAAGGCAGCTTGGATTCAGTTTTCATACCGGCTTGAAAATTATTGTTCTAACAATACTTTAAAAACAATATACCATGGTTTGTTTCATTCCAAAGTACAAGATGAAATAAGCTGTTGGGGCAGTGTGTGTCAAGGCAAAATTCAGCCACTATGAATATCTGCATTACTTCTCTATTCGCCAATTCCATAGAACATTTTATGTTTCTGAAAATTTTACCGGTGAGACATATGTTTTAGTTTAAATATTGAAAGTCTTCTTTATTAGAGATACTCCGCATACTCCGCATCTGATGGTCATACTTTAAGAAGTTCCTATTTTTTTAAACTGAATATATTGTGCACCCCATGTTCAATATAATTTTATTGCAAGGTAGCATCCATGCCTATTTTTGTACATACCTTAAAATATAGGGAACTTTCTTGCAGCCGATAAAAGTGTATTACTCTGCACTATACCGATAAAAGACACTTGGGAACGCTGGAACTCACCTGAACCAACTGTCTCAAAGGAAAACAAGATTAGGTATAGGTAACATATAGGTGAGTGAACTCCCGTGCCATCATATGCATGTGGTTTTCTGCACAAATGATGAACTACTTGTAATAGACTACTTACATTGACAAATTTTCAAAGTTCGGAAAGTTAATTCATATAAGATAGGCAATGCATCTGAGGAACAAGATCGCAAAGATATTACATTACTTCACTCTTCCAAGAGTCACAGAAATAAGCGAAGTTTCTTAATCTCTACTATTATCCTCAACTTCATCAAACTATTGGATATAAGGCACTACCGCACGCCCCTCTACCGCAATCAAGTCAAAGATTTCACACCACCATACTAGAAATATATCGTTGCCTGAAGGTGGAACTTAAAAACCTACGCATTAAAGAATTACGCTAGACGATATAACAACAATGTTAATTCTAACCAGTCCCTGACTTTACAACAATATTTGATATTCGTTCAGTTCATTTAGTGCTAAAACGTATTGTAATACAGTGTTTTATAGCAATCTAATATTAATTCAAACTTTAAACAACTTTATTCAACAATAAGAAAAATGATTTGATTTAATTGATTAGAATGATGAAGCTCTTTACGCTGAAAATAAACACCAAAATAAACTGAAATTCACGCTGTAGGCTTATGCGGGTTCACAACCTCTCACGGACGGATAAACTCGAGAAGGATTTACGAAAGTGTATAGCGGTAGGAGAACCACAACGGACCTGGTAGGTTGGGAGGAAATTAATGGATCCTTGCGGTTTCGTTCAGTGGAAACATAGCATTATCTCCTTCTTGATTGCATTGAAGGTCAATGGCATCGGTGCTTGTTGTTACTAGTAGTGGGAGTTTGGCATATATTGTAGTGCAGTGTAGTGCAGTATGTTGTGACGTGTGTGTAGCGAAACTAAATACATCACCCAAACAACTAGTGAACAAGGTCTCAGCTGCACCACAGCTACGGATTGTCGAACTCAAGACCCCCAAGCCAAGTGTGGGGAAACAACACCAACAGCAGACGGGAAGTAACATTAACCTCAACGATGAAGTGCAACGAGTGTTCGGTGTTAACCTTCCCATCCCAATACGACTGAATAGTCCGTGGCCCTAGCCACGGTCATCTTCCAAATATGCAAAGTCTAAAACGACTGCGCAAAATCAGATACAATGTTAACTCATTGTACAGTACAGTCAGACGAACAGCATTTAGTCTGCTCCTAAAAGCTAACCACCCCGACATCGTCTTAGTAGCGAAACCCGTCGGACAAGCACATTACACATGTGCCTTTCGGCTTAATCTACGTGCTTTTTCTTGTAGTCTTTCATGACAATCTTCTAATATTTCCTGTGTCATGGCCAACATATCTTAATAATATCCGTTTAATTTCCGTAATATTGTACATTAGTAATTTATAGCTAAAAATTTCCTGAGCATCTTGAAATATAGCTAAGGCATTTATTTCACTTATGAAATAGTCTACTTTATCACATAATTGTTGAATGGAACTTACTCGGAGGTTGTTAATTTTAGAGGTGAGTTCGTACTTGTTGCCCTTCCGTCTAAAGTTAATTTTGAAGGACGCCTTTACTTCCTCCCGGGATTTTATTTGATGTACGACCACCAGGTTTAGAGCCCGTCCGGTGAGTTTGGTTCGCCGTATCTCTGTCCAAACATGTTCACATGGAATACTGAGTAGTATTTCGTCCACATCGGAAATAATGTTCTGGGTCCCTGAACACACCCTGGGTCGCCGCTGAAGGTTTGTATGTGTGAAACAACTTTTGTAGATTTTTCGGCACACAAATATTCTAACAGTTTCTCCATTCTGCTCTCCACTGTTGATGTTGGTTGTTCGGTAACCATACTATCTTAAATATTGTTCCTGTTCTGGATTGTTCACTATTTTTCTATTATATTTTTGTTCACTGTACCACACCCACTATCGCTTTGTTTCTTTAAAAAAAAAAATCTTCATTGCTTAGTAACACTCCAATTTACTTTATTGTCCCTGAACGTATTTGCTCGTTCTCTTATGGATTCCGTAATTTTTCGGAATCCTACCGACTGCGCCAGAAATGTATTTTATTGTCGATTGAAGAAATAAAACACCAAAATGAGTAAGAAGCAAAGAACACTTTATTATTTTCCCGAATGACGGTGCTACACGAACTGACACCGAACACCAAAACAATCATTCATCGTCGGTGCGGTTAACGATCAAGTGGGCTAAATTCAGTCATTACTCAGGAGCTGCTGATCAATATAGGTCAGCAAAATTGCATCGGTTGTATTTCTGACGATTTGCTTAATCGTTCGCTCACCGCCAACAATGTGCTGATTACTTTGCTGTTGGTTTCACAAGGTCAATATTGCGGTAATTAGTCCGTTCAACTGGCTTGCCCTCCAGCTGAACCGGGTACATAACTCGCGCGATGAACTTTCTTAACAGGGCACGCATTTTGATAATAAAATTCAATAATTTCCAAGCGTTGTTCGTTTGTAAGACGATTCATGGTTAAATTATAGACCAAACTGAAGGTGTTTGGCAGTGAAACAAAACGCGAAATGTGCGTCAGCTGTTTCAACCAGTGTTGTCAAAAAGATAATAGCTTAAAAATCACTCTTTATAATCCACATGCTCATACTGAACCGCACTATGATGCAAGCAGGCTAAGTTTCGGTGCTGCTTTACTTCAACGCCAGGATGATAGAATTTTCCACCCAATATTCTTTTTCTCAAGACGCGCTTCGATGCCAGAGATCAAGTATCATTCTTATGAATTACAGCCATTGTCATTATTTATGCATTGATTCCGAATTTATTTAACAGGTATCAAATTTAAAATCGTAGCCGAATGCGAATCTCTCATTTTCACCCTCAACAAAAAGTTGCGTAATGCAAGAGCTACAAGATTTTGATTACTCCATAGAGCATAGATATGGTGAGAAAATGACTCACCATAACAACGTAGTAGTGGAATCAGAAGCCTTTGAGTACACAGTACGCAGCCGCACAACAAAAGGACATAGTAGTCAGGCGAATAAGACGAATTTTAGAAGAGAGAGAAGGTCATTCATATGAATTAATTAACAGATTGGTTTATCGTATGATCAATCAAAAAGTGTTTTTCTACGTGCGATCACAGATGGAAAGAAACGTAATCCAGACACAGCATGACTCCTTGTGTCATGCTGTTGTTTATAAGTGCTATAATCACTTGCGGATAACATATTGGTTCCTCAAATGAAATCCAAAATTAGGAATAATATACATAATTGCATTACATTTTCACCACCCGTATGACAAAAAGGAAGGGATTTTACATAGTATTCCAAAAGGTAACAAGCCATTTGTCCACATCGACCATTTTCAGTCCGAAATCATAAAAAGTACATATTTCTGACTGTCGATGGATTCTCTAAATTCTCCAAATCCCGTGTACTCCCGAAAAGTACTTAAATGTACTTAAATGTTTGGAAGCGTATTTTGTGGTATAAAACAAGCCCACTCGCATTATATCAGACAGAGGAAGTTGTTTCACCTCTGAAAAATGTACGAATTTCTGCTCTGGCGCTAACATACATCACATTAAGGTGGCGACAGGTTCCCCTCAATCGAACGGCCAAGTGGAAAGGATTAACAGAAGTCTAACGCCAATTTTAACTAAAGAAAGCCCGTTTGATCCATTCAATTGGACTGAAACATCTGACAAAGATAGAATTTGCTTTAAATAACAAATAACAGAAAATAAAAGTGCAGGATTCTGTCCGAGTGTTTTAGTCTTTGGAATAATGTAGAAGGGGAAGATAAGCGATAACATACACGACTACATAGAGGAGAATATCATGGAAGGAGAGGAGATTACTTTAGAGGCTATCAGGCAAACAGGAAATGAGAACATTGTTCGTAGTCAAAATGTCAACAAAGAGTATTTCCATAGACATCACAACGTGACGTTTCTATAGTGCCTGGGTGACTGCTTTCCTTGGTATGCTATGTTGATATTTGTTTGTTAACATATTCTTCATTCCTTATTTCTTTAGCTCTGAGAGCGCTTTTATAGAATGTTACCTGTCGGTTTGTCGGAATAGAGATATCAATAGCCTTTCTATTTTGATATATTCATGGTCATTAAGATTTGTGTAAATTCATTCTTTCCCTTTTGCAATGGGTCTAAGGAACAAGTTTTTCCAATACGTCTGATTTTTAGACATACGCACTTGTATAATTTTCTTTCCATGTATCATTTCTATTTCTTTTGTTACATTATAAACTAGTATCAACTGAGTCTTATATTTATTTACTATTTCTTCTTCTGTTTGAAATTTGTCCAAAGATTGGTTCTGTGTGGTAGATGGATTTATTGCTATTTCTTCCTCAAAATTATTTACTTCTTCCATTCTGCTTATGAAATCTGCAATTTTGTTTTCTTTGCCCTGATATACTCAATTTCATAGTTGAACTCAGATAGTTCAAGAGCCATCTTTGATTTCTTTGGGAAAATTCTTTTCCATTATACTTTTTACTTAAGTATTTTATTTTTTGATGGTCTGTTACTATTTTAAATATGTTACCCCACAGGTATGGTCTGAAATATGTGACAGACCATACAATGGCTAAAAACTCTTTGTCCGTTACTGAATAATTTTGCTCGTGTTCGTTAAGTGTTCTTGATGCATAACACACTGGTAGACCTTCTTGTGTCAATACTGCACCAATTGCATGGTTAGAGGCATCAGTGAACACTGTAAATTGTTTGTCAGATCTCGGATATTTAAGTATTGGGTGATTGAAGATTTTTAATTTGAGCGTCTCAAACGCCTGAATATATTCTGGATCGTGAACATTGAATTTATTTTACTTTTTCAGGTAAGGTTTGAGCGGCTGGCGTTCTTCCGCCCAACCCCAATCCTGGGGTGTGCTATTTTCGAGTAGTCTATCACGAATTTTCTGTAGAAACCTGTAGCTCCAAGAAAACCTTTTAGTTGTTTCTCTGTAGTTGGTATTTTGTAATCAACTATGCATTTAATTTTGTTCGGATTTGGTTTCATGTCATTTTTAGTTAGAATATGTCCTAAGAATTCCGTGTCTTTCGCTAAAAATGAACACTAATCAAATTGAATTTTAAGATTGTGTATTGCCAATACGTCCAGAATTGTTTTGATTGCTATTATATGTTTCTGTAGACCCGTGGAAAATATCAATATATCGTCCAGGTATATAACACAGATTTTGTTGATGTAATTTCTTAGTATTTCGTTCATTAGCCTTTGGAATGTCGCTGGAGCATTCTTTAGACCAAAAGGCATCCGGGTGTATTCAAATAAACCGTTTGGTGTGACAAATGCAGTTTTATAAACATCCCTAGGATTAATTTTAAATTGATGGTAACCTTTGGCCAGATCTAATGTGGTGAAATACTGTGCCCGCCCTAATTTATTCAATATACTATCTATATTGGGTAAGGGGTACTTGTCATCGATAGTAATTTTATTCAGTTTCCGATAATCGACACATAATAAAATGTTTGCTTCCCGGATTTGTCTTTTTTTTTGCTACCACCACCATCGGAGATGCAAATCTACTGTTAGATTTCCTGACTATTCCTTGGCGTTCCATTTCTTCCACCTGTCTTTTCACTTCTTCTTCGTGTTTAAGTGGTAGACGGTAAAGTTTTGAGCTAAAGTATTGATAATTTTTCAAATTGATTTCATGAATTATGCTGTCTGTCTGATACCTTAACTAAGTATCTCCCTCTTTATCCAAGTGTTGATACTTTTTGAGAATGTTAGTAACTGCTTCTTTTTCTTCGTTATTTAATATGCAGTATTTGTGTAATTATTACTTAGACTGGAAATTTCATAAGTTTGGACTATTTCTTCGTCTTCCGAGAACAATTTTAATGTTGTGGTGTTGTTCAACCTTAAGTATGATTCAGTGACGTTTAATTCTCCAACATTTTTAGAGATAAGATTCATCCCCAATAGCAAATTGTAAGACTTTCTTTCTAATGCCATCTTATACCATTTAATTTTATATTCTCTTCCCATCTGAAATTCTATAGGAGATTCTGTTACTACTATCTGTATTCGCTCTTTTGTTGCCTTATGGATGGTGTTCAGAACAATATCTCTTTCTTCGAAAATTTTAAAACGATCGCAAGGTACCCTATTACTATTGATTAAACTTATTGTGGATCCTGTGCCTATTAGTGCTTTATATATGTACATTACTATTAATGGTGAGGTAAGTGTAAATTTTGTTTCCAAGGGTTAATTCAGAAAAAAATCTGGTTCTATAGAATTTATTTCGTGGTTATATGTCTTCCTAATATTATCTACATTTTCGGGGTGAGAGTTTTGTGATCTATTTTGAAATTGCCTTGTGGGATTAAAGCTATTCTGCCTAGTTGTCAATACATTCTGATATCTACTATTATTTGGGTTTCTGAAATTGGCTTTTCTGGCTGTATGGACACTATTGGATGAAGTATTAGCTTGAGCTTGATCTCCAAGCTGCGTCGAAGAAGTGGGTTTGCTTGGATTAAAGTTATTATATTGCTTATTATAAGGTTCTCTATAATTTCTAATATTTCCTGTGTCATGGCCAACATATCTTAATAATATCCGTTTAATATCTGTAATATTGTACAGCTCCGTAATTTCTATACCTAAATTACCGGATACTAAATCTTCTATTTTTGATATTAGGATCATTAGTAATTTATATCTAAAAATTTCCTGAGAATCTTGAAATATAGCTAAGGCATTTATTTCACTTATGAAATAGTCTACTTTATCACATAATTGTTGAATGGAACTTACTCGGAGGTTGTTAATTTTAGAGGTGAGTTCGTACTTGTTGCCCTTCCGTCTAAAGTTAATTTTGAAGGACGCCTTTACTTCCTCCCGGGATTTTATTTGATGTACGACCACCAGGTTTAGAGCCCGTCCGGTGAGTTTGGTTCGCCGTATCTCTGTCCTGGAATACTGAGTAGTATTTCGTCCACATCGGAAATAAATTTGAACACCTCTGGGTCCCTGAACACACCCTGGGTCGCCGCTGAAGGTTTGTATGTGTGAAACAACTTTTGTAGATTTTTCGGCACACAAATATTCTAACAGTTTCTCCATTCTGCTCTCCACTGTTGATGTTGGTTGTTCGGTAACCATACTATCTTAAATATTGTTCCTGTTCTGGATTGTTCACTATTTTTCTATTATATTTTTGTTCACTGTACCACTCCCACTATCGCTTTGTTTCTTTAAAAAAAAAAATCTTCATTGCTTAGTAACACTCCAATTTACTTTATTGTCCCTGAACGTATTTGCTCGTTCTCTTATGGATTCCGTAATTTTTCGGAATCCTACCGACTGCGCCAGAAATGTATTTTATTGTCGATTTAAGAAATAAAACACCAGAATGAGTAAGAAGCAAAGAACTGACACCGAACACCAAAACAATCATTCATCGTCGGTGCGGTTAACGATCAAGTGGGCTAAATTCAGTCATTACTCAGGAGCTGCTGATCAATATAGGTCAGCAAAATTGCATCGGTTGTATTTCTGACGATTTGCTTAATCGTTCGCTCACCGCCAACAATGTGCTGATTACTTTGCTGTTGGTTTCACAAGGTCAATATTGCGGTAATTAGTCCGTTCAACTGGCTTGCCCTCCAGCTGAACCGGGTACATAACTCGCGCGATGAACTTTCTTAACAGGGCACGCATTTTGATAATAAAATTCAATAATTTCCAAGCGTTGTTCGTTTGTAAGACGATTCATGGTTAAATTATAGACCAAACTGAAGGTGTTTGGCAGTGAAACAAAACGCGAAATGTGCGTCAGCTGTTTCAACCAGTGTTGTCAAAAAGATAATAGCTTAAAAATCACTCTTTATAATCCACATGCTCATACTGAACCGCACTATGATGCAAGCAGGCTAAGTTTCGGTGCTGCTTTACTTCAACGCCAGGATGATAGAATTTTCCACCCAATATTCTTTTTCTCAAGACGCGCTTCGATGCCAGAGATCAAGTATCATTCTTATGAATTACAGCCATTGTCATTATTTATGCATTGATTCCGAATTTATTTAACAGGTATCAAATTTAAAATCGTAGGCGAATGCGAATCTCTCATTTTTACCCTCAACAAAAAGTTGCGTAATGCAAGAGCTACAAGATTTTGATTACTCCATAGAGCATAGATATGGTGAGAAAATGACTCACCATAACAACGTAGTAGTGGAATCAGAAGCCTTTGAGTACACAGTACGCAGCCGCACAACAAAAGGACATAGTAGTCAGGCGAATAAGACGAATTTTAGAAGAGAGAGAAGGTCATTCATATGAATTAATTAACAGATTGGTTTATCGTATGATCAATCATACGTGTACTCCCGAAAAGTACTTAAATGTACTTAAATGTTTGGAAGCGTATTTTGTGGTATAAAACAAGCCCACTCGCATTATATCAGACAGAGGAAGTTGTTTCACCTCTGAAAAATGTACGAATTTCTGCTCTGGCGCTAACATACATCACATTAAGGTGGCGACAGGTTCCCCTCAATCGAACGGCCAAGTGGAAAGGATTAACAGAAGTCTAACGCCAATTTTAACTAAAGAAAGCGCGATTGATCCATTCAATTGGACTGAAACATCTGACAAAGATAGAATTTGCTTTAAATAACATAGAAAATAAAAGTGCAGGATTCTGTCCGAGTGTTTTAGTCTTTGGAATAATGTAGAAGGGGAAGATAAGCGATAACATACACGACTACATAGAGGAGAATATCATGGAAGGAGAGGAGAGGACTTTAGAGGCTATCAGGCAAACAGGAAATGAGAACATTGTTCGTAGTCAAAATGTCAACAAAGAGTATTTCCATAGACGTCACAACAAACCTTATTCGTTTCAAGTTGGTGACCATGTAATGACAAAAGATGTTGCAAATACTCCCGGTCTGAATAAGAAGCTTATATCGATGTACAAAGGTCCCTTCGAAATGATAAGAATCCATCAGAATTATAGGTATCTGACTAAGGATTTAGAAAACATACAAATTTCAAGGACCGCATATGAAGGAGTTGCATCCCCAGAAAAACATGAAGCCATATGCGACATTTTAAAATTTGTTGTTTACATCGATGTTTTAATTTACAAAACACTTACGGGTTCGATCACTGGCTTGTGACATATGAACCACACAAGTTCACTATTCCGATATACACGCATTTTTTCGCAAGCACTGATTTACTTCTTATGCTTTATTGCACTTTAACGACCACTATTACATTACTGAAAAACTCTTTGCTGCTTTCAGGCTGAACCAATAAACACTTTGTGCACTATGAAATCCCAAACTGCACTGGAATAAATATTTGACTGAACTCAACTGAACTAACTCGCATCGACCACCGTGCCGGTATTTATATTCCCGGTATTGGTTTTAGATCCTACTGTCGCCACGAATCTGTTAAATTCCCCCCCTGACGCTTATACACATGATTCTTTGTAATCAATCAGTGTATAGGTTGCGACATCCACTCTTGCAGTTTATACAATAACTTCGGGAAAACCCTTCCGAGTTGATCGTTCTTCTAATTGTGTATAGATGGCGCTCGTGTCCTGATTATCTTATTGTATGCGCGTTACACTATTCACGTCCCACTACCCACAACCTAAACTTGTTCGTCCCGAACAAGATTTAGAATTCCACCCTTCTACGCTGCCAGTCGATTTAGACTTACATTTTTGCTCTGCTTCTTTCATTCTATTGTATCTGGTAGACCACATCATTAATCCATTTTATTATCTGGCGCGGTCTCTCCCAATGTGTCTGCAGCTTGGGTGACAGTCCTTTCATTGTGGATTGTGAAGCCTCACCCATTGTCCCTCTTCAAAGCCTCCTCCAGAATTAGCTTTGATGTCATACCTCGCCTTCAATTTGTCACTCTTGAGTTGTGTACGCCTTCTCATGCTTCGATGAATCTGATCCAGGCATTCTTTGAGAGATGATGACTCTTCTTTGATTGACGATATGCCAAACCTCAGGTCTCCTGGAAGCCTTAACTCCGATCCGATTACTGTTTTTGCTGGTGGCGTGGATGTTGAGTCATGGGTAGCTGATCGATAGGCCATAAGGAATGGTGGTATATGTCGTCCCAGTCTCGTTGATTGTTATCAACCACTTTCCTCAGGTGCTCCTCAAGTGTCCGGTTGAATCTTTCCACCATACCGTCTGACAGTGGGTGCAATGATGTTGTCCTTGTCTTGAGTATGCCTAAAGTTCGACACAGTTCCTTGAAGACATGAAATTTCTTCTCTGGTCCGAGTGTAGCTGCAAAGGTACTCCAAAACGGCATACCCAATTGTGGAGGAACGCAGCCACACAAGTCTTGGCTTCCTGATTCGGTATTGCGTAAACCTCCGGCTACTTGCTCAAGTAGACGATTACCACCAGTACGTACTTGTTATCATGTTCGCTGCTCGGAAAGGGCTCCGCTAAGTCCATTGCTACACTCTCGAATGGTGCTCCAAAGTTCTATTGCTGCGTCTTCCCACAGCTTTTTGACTGTGTTCCCTTTGCCTTTGTGCAACTATAACACCTTTGGATCCATTCGGTAACAAACTGTTGACAGCCAATCCAGTAGAACCTCTGTTTGACTTTCTCAACCTACTTCGTGATGCCCAGACGTCCTCCACTTTGTGATATTCCCCCAGAATCTCGTATATTCTTCCTCTTGGAACCACAATCAGGTTACGTGTTGTCTGGCCGTCTTCGCTTTCCCAAACGCGATGTAAGCAACCATTCTGCATCTGTAGACTTCGCCACTAAGCCCAATATGCCTTGACGACAGGACTTTCGCTGGCCATTTCCTCCCACGTCGGTATAGGTCCACGTTATATAGCCTCGATAACTTTTGATAAAACCGGATCATTGTTTTGCTCCCTGCGGATCTGTTCCAACGACCACTTCTCCTCCGGTAAGACCCTGAGTTATAGCACATCGATAATGTGTTCCGTTTCTTTTCGAGTTGTCATTGAGGATTCTTAAACTGGAGAAGCCACCGTAGCGCAGCATGATCCATTCTCATGGAATTGTTGGCCATACAATTACTTGTGGAAATGCTCTACACTTTTCACTACAGCCACAAGTTCCCTTCTCGTGACGCAGTAGTTTCGTTCAAACTTGGATAGGATTTTACTGAAATAGGGAATTATCTTTTCCTCGCCATCGATTACTTGGCTGAGGACACCACCTATGCCATGAGCGCTTGCATCCGTGTCCAGTATAAATGTGTTGCCGAATACTGGATACGAGAGGATTAGCGCGGAACAGAGCCCCAATCTTCAACTCTTGAAACGCTGTCTCCTGCTCCTCCTTCCACACAAACTGCTGATTCTTCCTCGTTAACCCGTGCAAGCAAGGTACGAAACGTCGGTAATAGGTGTATAATCCTAGAAAGTTTCGTAGCTCATGAAGATTTGTAGGTCTCGGCCAATCTTTTACCGTCGCTATATTTTCCTCGTCGGTGTGTACGCTTACTCCGATTTCAAAGGTATTTCACTTCTTTCTTGAAGAGCGAACACTTCTTCGTACTGACATTAAGTCCGGCTCCCGCAATGCGTTGGAATACTTCTTCCAGATTCCTCCGATGGTCGTTGAAATCCTCACCCATGACAATGATGTCGTCGAGGCAATGTAATCCTCCAAGTACATGCTCCATTAGCCGTTCAAATGTGGCTGGGGCATTACAGGAAATTGTCAGAAACTGTCTCCAATACTAAAAGCTGTCTTCTCCCTATCGTTTTCGTCGATTTTCACTTGCCAATAGCCACTTTGGAGGCCTAATGTAGAGAGCCACTTTGCTCCCGACAACGTATCCGGGTAATCGTCTATTCTTGGCAGAGGGTAACTGTCTTTCATTGTTACCTCATTCAGCTTCCAGTAGTCCAAACATGAGTCTCCAATACTAAAAGCTGTCTTCTCCCTATCGTTTTCGTCGATTTCCACTTGCCAATAGCCACTTTGGAGGCCTAATGTAGAGAGCCACTTTGCTCCCGACAACTTATCCGGGTAATCGTCTATTCTTGGCAGAGGGTAACTGTCTTTCATTGTTACCTCATTCAGCTTCCAGTAGTCCAAACATGAGTGCCTGCTGCCATCCTTCTTCTTCACTTATACAACTGGCGAACTCCATGGGCTTGTCGATAGCTCAATGACGTTGTTCTTTTGCTTCTTCTCCACTAGCTGGGTAACCTCATCTCTCTTTGCAAAATGGTACTCTCCTTGCTGCTTGTCGTTTCGGCCTCGCATCTGCGGTGTCAATTCGATATTTGACTAAGCTTGTTCTGTCCTCATTTATAAGCTCGACGCAAATATAGAGCTATATATTGTCACCATACCATGTGTCCAATTCTTTTGCAGTCGAAGCAACGGTCCTTGAATATATCTCAAGTAGATTGCGGCTCCACATCTACTCTGCGGATTTTAGAATAAAACTCACACGCCAATCCCGCTGCCTCGAAGGAAATAGCAGTAGCAAGCAGTAGCGTTTACTGGAAGGTTCTCCTCGGTGACGACAAAATTGTTCCCTGTGTCTCTAGATCCCTTATACCGTCCACAGACGCATCCGTTTTGGCGTTCTCGGTGAGCTCCATCGTTGAACCGGCGTACGACAAATGTGCCAATCGCTTAATCTCTACTGCATTGTAGCGAGCCCATGATTGCGTTGTCATCCATATGAAGATCTTCTGGAATCGTTTGGAGCACGTCTGCAGCAGCACCCGTTAACGACACAATCAAAGCTGCCGCCTTGTCTTCTCCGCTCAGATGTGCCCTGGCGACATATGTTTCGAACTGCAGCCTGAAGATGTTGAAGGCTGTTGTTCCGTCGTACATCGGAATTTCGTTCCGAGGCTGTCAATCAGTGGTTCCCCCACCTTGAGTGCGAAGATTTCCTTCTTTATTACGTCGACCGTTGTTTCGAATTCTTAAGGCTCAAATCTTTGTTGTCGAGATTGTGAACTTTCTCGTCTAGTACTTTTACTTCACTAGTTACCTCCAGAAATTTCTAGTTCTAAGCGGTTTTGTTGTTCTTCGAGAACCATTTATCAGTGACTGTTGCATCTGTCTAAGCGATTGATCCATTTGCTACTTTTGGTCTTCGGACGATGTTTGCATTTGTTCCTGCGATTGCTGCATTTCTTGCGATTGTTTTTGGAACAAATTTTGCATCATGGCCATTACCTGTGTCAAATCAACCGGGTCGTACTTCCAGATGATTCTGCACCAGCTTTTTCTTCAGCTGTTCTAGTTTTAAACTCACAAATTTCACCACTACCTCACAAACTCACTTCTGACACCAAATATTACATTTAGCCACACAACAGGTTTCAATCACTGGATTGTGACTAATGAAACACAAAAGTTCACTATATACAGGAATTTATTTACAAGCATTGGTTTACTCTTATGCTTTATTTCACTTTAACGACTACTATTACTTTACTACAAAATTATTTCCTTTCAGGCATGAACCGATTAATACTTTGAACACTATAAAATACCAAACTGAACTTTCCTAATCACTACACTGAACTGACTCGCATCGACCATCGTCCCGATATTTATACTTCCCAATATTTCGTCTAGACCCTAGTGTCGTCACGAGTCTATGGAACATGTTTCTTTGTAGTCTATCCGTGTATAGGTGGCATTCTAGAAGTATTTACAACAATTTCGGAAGTACTCTTCGGAGTTGATCGTTCTTCTCCTTATGTGTAGATGGGGTTTTTGTGGTGGTTGGTGTCCTGATTTTTTTTATTTCCTTCTGATCATTTTTATTTCCAAAAATTCATAACACGCTTAATTACTAGACAAAAATGGTTAAAACTAGTTGGACGAACATTGTTACTTTTTCTAACTTACTGGCCCTCCGCGGGCCCTCTAGACTAAACTTAATCTTATCCTATGTCTTTCGACTTAAACTAAAAAGTCATATGCTTAAAGATTAATTATCTTAGCTGTACATTCTAGTATTAAGAAAAATTGTTACAAAAAACTTTATAACTGAACTTTTTTATGTGAAACTTATATACTAAATTACTAATAACTTACACACTACTTTAAAAATAATTACCTAAAATAACTTAAATAAACATATAAACATGTATATATGATGATATATACATGTGTATATATATGTACTTAATATATACAGTGCATACACAAAGGTTCACGCAGGTATACGCATGTGAATACTCGTCATTTTTCTTTTTATTTTTTGTTCTTATTTATTTTTTTTTCTTTTTTTTTTTTATTATTTATCTACAACTTACAAACTACCCTAGACTATGTAGGTCGGCCATGGCTTACCGCTCATAGATTTACATCTCAATTGCTGCAAGACAGTAACCGACTACTCCCCCTTTCGGGGATACGTTCTACCCTTTCTATCCCGGTTCTATCTTATACACGTTATACTTATACTTATTCATGTCTCAATATGAATAAGTTTACTCATTCCATATAAGAAAGTACTACTAATAACATGCCAGTGCGAACAACATTACTTCCAAGAAACATACTTAATCTAATCAAAGAAAGAAATTATGTTAGAAGGAAATGGAAGCGGTATAGACTGAAACACCTATTAGAGGCAGAAATATCTGAATTCAGAAATTCGTCTTGCAATGAGCGCCTCTGTACACACGTCTTTAGTTTTTGTGTACGAGGAAGTTTCAGTACAGCAATGTCTTCGATCTTCTTTGGGTTTGGTTTGACGCCCTTAGGTGTCAGAATATGGTCTAAAAATGCAGTTTCTTTTGCGAATAACGTACACTTGTCGATTTGAATTTTTAAATTTTACTCTCTTAGTTTTTCAAAAATTTTCTTAATGTTTTCTATATGTTTGGCAATGGATGTTGCAAAATTTAGAATAACGTCCATGACTAATTTATTCAGAATGTTTTCTATATTCGGGATGTCACTGCTTGTAACCTCATTGAGCTTTCTAAAGTCAATTACAATTCTCTACTTTCTTTTACCCGAACTGTCAATTTTTTTCGGCACATTCCATAATGGACTATTGTATGGTCAATTGCTTTCGTGAATTAAAGCTTGGTTTAATATCTCTGTGATTTTCGACAAGATTTCTTGTTCGTGCTCTAGAGGGTATCTATATATATTTTTGAATATATAGGCTTTTGGTCTGTTGTAATTAGTTCGTGGTGCATTTTATCGAGGCTTGTTAATTGTGTACAATCCTCAAAGAACAAATCTTTATACTGTTTAAGCAGATTTGGTAAATGTAGTTTTTCATCTTCACATTGTTTGGAAATGGTTTCTTTTACGTGTTTATCCATAGTAATGATCTCCAGTTGATAAATATCTTTTGTTCCATATGGGTTTATATATTTCTTTGTAAAATTGGTTTTATTTGTATTTATGGTTAGTAACTCATTTACCATGTCCACAATTGCTCCTAGGGGTTTAAGCAGGTTTTGACCGATGATGGCATCAAAATATTTTTTACGAAATTTGGCTAATTTCCAATAGACAAATGCATCTTCGTTGAATTCCGTATTAAGATAAGTACATATCTCTTTATCAATGACAATTTTTTTCATTCAGAGTGTTATATGTAATACGTTGATGAAGATCTAGTATTTTATACTCGGGCAATTTATTTTCATATAACAATGCTGTGGACAAGCCGTATCTATTAGACACTATAATTTTTCGATACCTTCTGTAAATGGCTTCCTGATTCGGTATAGCGTAAACCTCCGGCTACTTGCTCAAGTAGTCGATTACCACCAGTACGTACTTGTTATCATGTTCGCTGCTCGGAAAGGGCTCCGCTAAGTCCATTGCTACACTCTCGAATGGTGCTCCAACGTTCTATTGCTGCGTCTTCCCACAGCTTTTTGACTGTGTTCCCTTTGCCTTTGTGCAACTATAACACCTTTGGATCCATTCGGTAACAAACTGTTGACAGCCAATCCAGTAGAACCTCTGTTTGACTTTCTCAACCTACTTCGTGATGCCCAGACGTCCTCCACTTTGTGATATTCCACAATCAGGTTACGTGTTGTCTGGCCGTCTTCGCTTTCCCAAACGCGATGTAAGCAACCATTCTGCATCTGTAGACTTCGCCACTAAGCCCAATATGCCTTGACGACAGGACTTTCGCTGGCCATTTCCTCCCACGTCGGTATAGGTCCACGTTATATAGCCTCGATAATTTTTGATAAAACCGGATCATTGTTTTGCTCCCTGCGGATCTGTTCCAACGACCACTTCTCCTCCGGTAAGACCCTGAGTTATAGCACATCGATAATGTGTTCCGTTTCTTTTCGAGTTGTCATTGAGGATTCTTAAACTGGAGAAGCCACCGTAGCGCAGCATGATCCATTCTCATGGAATTGTTGGCCATACAATTACTTGTGGAAGTGCTCTACACTTTTCACTACAGCCACAAGTTCCCTTCTCGTGACGCAGTAGTTTCGTTCAAACTTGGATAGGATTTTACTGAAATAGGGAATTATCTTTTCCTCGCCATCGATTACTTGGCTGAGGACACCACCTATGCCATGAGCGCTTGCATCCGTGTCCAGTATAAATGTGTTGCCGAATACTGGATACGAGAGGATTAGCGCGGAACAGAGCCCCAATCTTCAACTCTTGAAACGCTGTCTCCTGCTCCTCCTTCCACACAAACTGCTGATTCTTCCTCGTTAACCCGTGCAAGCAAGGTACGAAACGTCGGTAATAGGTGTATAATCCTAGAAAGTTTCGTAGCTCATGAAGATTTGTAGGTCTCGGCCAATCTTTTACCGTCGCTATATTTTCCTCGTCGGTGTGTACGCTTACTCCGATTTCAAAGGTATTTCACTTCTTTCTTGAAGAGCGAACACTTCTTCGTACTGACATTAAGTCCGGCTCCCGCAATGCGTTGGAATACTTCTTCCAGATTCCTCCGATGGTCGTTGAAATCCTCACCCATGACAATGATGTCGTCGAGGCAATGTAATCCTCCAAGTACATGCTCCATTAGCCGTTCAAATGTGGCTGGGGCATTACAGGAAATTGTCAGAAACTGTCTCCAATACTAAAAGCTGTCTTCTCCCTATCGTTTTCGTCGATTTTCACTTGCCAATAGCCACTTTGGAGGCCTAATGTAGAGAGCCACTTTGCTCCCGACAACGTATCCGGGTAATCGTCTATTCTTGGCAGAGGGTAACTGTCTTTCATTGTTACCTCATTCAGCTTCCAGTAGTCCAAACATGAGTCTCCAATACTAAAAGCTGTCTTCTCCCTATCGTTTTCGTCGATTTCCACTTGCCAATAGCCACTTTGGAGGCCTAATGTAGAGAGCCACTTTGCTCCCGACAACGTATCCGGGTAATCGTCTATTCTTGGCAGAGGGTAACTGTCTTTCATTGTTACCTCATTCAGCTTCCAGTAGTCCAAACATGAGTGCCTGCTGCCATCCTTCTTCTTCACTTATACAACTGGCGAACTCCATGACGTTGTTCTTTTGCTTCTTCTCCACTAGCTGGGTAACCTCATCTCTCTTTGCAAAATGGTACTCTCCTTGCTGCTTGTCGTTTCGGCCTCGCATCTGCGGTGTCAATTCGATATTTGACTAAGCTTGTTCTGTCCTCATTTCTAAGCTCGACGCAAATATAGAGCTATATATTGTCACCATACCATGTGTCCAATTCTTTTGCAGTCGAAGCAACGGTCCTTGAATATATCTCAAGTAGATTGCGGCTCCACATCTACTCTGCGAATTTTAGAATAAAACTCACACGCCAATCCCGCTGCCTCGAAGGAAATAGCAGTAGCAAGCAGTAGCGTTTACTGGAAGGTTCTCCTCGGTGACGACAAAATTGTTCCCTTTGTCTCTAGATCCCTTATACCGTCCACAGACGCATCCGTTTTGGCGTTCTCGGTGAGCTCCATCGTTGAACCGGCGTACGACAAATGTGCCAATCGCTTAATCTCTACTGCATTGTAGCGAGCCCATGATTGCGTTGTCATCCATATGAAGATCTTCTGGAATCGTTTGGAGCACGTCTGCAGCAGCACCCGTTAACGACACAATCAAAGCTGCCGCCTTGTCTTCTCCGCTCAGATGTGCCCTGGCGACATATGTTTCGAACTGCAGCCTGAAGATGTTGAAGGCTGTTGTTCCGTCGTACATCGGAATTTCGTTCCGAGGCTGTCAATCAGTGGTTCCCCCACCTTGAGTGCGCAGATTTCCTTCTTTATTACGTCGACCGTTGTTTCGAATTCTTAAGGCTCAAATCTTTGTTGTCGAGATTGTGAACTTTCTCGTCTAGTACTTTTACTTCACTAGTTACCTCCAGAAATTTCTAGTTCTAAGCGGTTTTGTTGTTCTTCGAGAACCATTTATCAGTGACTGTTGCATCTGTCTAAGCGATTGATCCATTTGCTACTTTTGGTCTTCGGACGATGTTTGCATTTGTTCCTGCGATTGCTGCATTTCTTGCGATTGTTTTTGGAACAAATTTTGCATCATGGCCATTACCTGTGTCAAATCAACCGGGTCGTACTTCCAGATAATTCTGCACCAGCTTTTTCTTCAGCTGTTCTAGTTTTAAACTCACAAATTTCACCACTACCTCACAAACGCACTTCTGACACCAAATATTACATTTAGCCACACAACAGGTTTCAATCACTGGATTGTGACTAATGAAACACAAAAGTTCACTATATACAGGAATTTATTTACAAGCATTGGTTTACTCTTATGCTTTATTTCACTTTAACGACTACTATTACTTTACTACAAAATTATTTCCTTTCAGGCATGAACCGATTAATACTTTGAACACTATAAAATACCAAACTGAACTTTCCTAATCACTACACTGAACTGACTCGCATCGACCATCGTCCCGATATTTATACTTCCCAATATTTCGTCTAGACCCTAGTGTCGTCACGAGTCTATGGAACATGATTCTTTGTAGTCTATCCGTGTATAGGTGGCATTCTAGAAGTATTTACAACAATTTCGGAAGTACTCTTCGGAGTTGATCGTTCTTCTCCTTATGTGTAGATGGGGTTTTTGTGGTGGTTGGTGTCCTGATTTTTTTATTTCCTTCTGATCATTTTTATTTCCAAAAATTCATAACACGCTTAATTACTAGACAAAAATGGTTAAAACTAGTTGGACGAACATTGTTACTTTTTCTAACTTACTGGCCCTCCGCGGGCCCTCTAGACTAAACTTAATCTTATCCTATGTCTTTCGACTTAAACTAAAAAGTCATATGCTTAAAGATTAATTATCTTAGCTGTACATTCTAGTATTAAGAAAAATTGTTACAAAAAACTTTATAACTGAACTTTTTTATGTGAAACTTATATACTAAATTACTAATAACTTACACACTACTTTAAAAATAATTACCTAAAATAACTTAAATAAACATATAAACATGTATATATGATGATATATACATGTATATATATATGTACTTAATATATACAGTGTATACACAAAGGTTCACGCAGGTATACGCATGTGAATACTCGTCATTTTTCTTTTTATTTTTTGTTCTTATTTATTTTTTTTTCTTTTTTTTTTATTATTTATCTACAACTTACAAACTACCCTAGACTATGTAGGTCGGCCATGGCTTACCGCTCATAGATTTACATCTCAATTGCTGCAAGACAGTAACCGACTACTCCCCCTTTCGGGGATACGTTCTACCCTTTCTATCCCGATTCTATCTTATACACGTTATACTTATACTTATTCATGTCTCAATATGAATAAGTTTACTCATTCCATATAAGAAAGTACTACTAATAACATGCCAGTGCGAACAACATTACTTCCAAGAAACATACTTAATCTAATCAAAGAAAGAAATTATGTTAGAAGGAAATGGAAGCGGTATAGACTGAAACACCTATTAGAGGCAGAAATATCTGAATTCAGAAATTCGTCTTGCAATGAGCGCCTCTGTACACACGTCTTTAGTTTTTGTGTACGAGGAAGTTTCAGTACAGCAATGTCTTCGATCTTCTTTGGGTTTGGTTTGACGCCCTTAGGTGTCAGAATATGGTCTAAAAATGCAGTTTCTTTTGCAAATAACGTACACTTGTCGATTTGAATTTTTAAATTTTACTCTCTTAGTTTTTCAAAAATTTTCTTAATGTTTTCTATATGTTTGGTAATGGATGTTGCAAAATTTAGAATAACGTCCATGACTAATTTATTCAGAATGTTTTCTATATTCGGGATGTCACTGCTTGTAACCTCATTGAGCTTTCTAAAGTCAATTACAATTCTCTACTTTCTTTTACCCGAACTGTCAATTTTTTTCGGCACATTCCATAATGGACTATTGTATGGTCAATTGCTTTCGTGAATTAAAGCTTGGTTTAATATCTCTGTGATTTTCGACAAGATTTCTTGTTCGTGCTCTAGAGGGTATCTATATATATTTTTGAATATATAGGCTTTTGGTCTGTTGTAATTAGTTCGTGGTGCATTTTATCGAGGCTTGTTAATTGTGTACAATCCTCAAAGAACAAATCTTTATACTGTTTAAGCAGATTTGGTAAATGTAGTTTTTCATCTTCACATTGTTTGGAAATGGTTTCTTTTACGTGTTTATCCATAGTAATGATCTCCAGTTGATAAATATCTTTTGTTCCATATGGGTTTATATATTTCTTTATAAAATTGGTTTTATTTGTATTTATGGTTAGTAACTCATTTACCATGTCCACAATTGCTCCTAGGGGTTTAAGCAGGTTTTGACCGATGATGGCATCAAAATATTTTTTACGAAATTTGGCTAATTTCCAATAGACAAATGCATCTTCGTTGAATTCCGTATTAAGATAAGTACATATCTCTTTATCAATAACAATTTTTTTCATTCAGAGTGTTATATGTAATACGGTGATGAAGATCTAGTATTTTATACTCGGGCAATTTATTTTCATATAACAATGCTGTGGACAAGCCGTATCTATTAGACACTATAATTTTTCGATACCTTCTGTAAGTTCTACTACCGGTAAAAACGTTTGTGAGACGTTGATTGAAAATTTTCCTGTTGGTTATCTTTTACAACGTATTGTCTGTTATCTGATCTGTGTCGTGGAGGTTGGTGATAACTGATTTTTTGCCTACTGTTGGGACTTTCTGGACCTATGTCTCTGTTGTGATTTCTTTTGATTTTAATGATAATTTGGTCTTAAGACTAACTTACAATACATTTATTCAATTATTTATATACTAGTATTTCGCTGGCAAATATTCATACTAGGTTAGTGTTGTGAGCCACACTGTCGCACTACGCGCACTTGCAGGGGCACACACTGTGTCATACGTACAATGCACACTTGACTCACCCATCATGAAAATATTCTTTTATGTTCTCCCTTTTCCTCGCTCTTTCTGAGTTCACAGCACAATGTAATTCAACTGCAACCACCGATCGACCCAGCGATCGTTGCATATGACGCGCTTATCGCGACAATACAGCATATTCGGTTTCTGTCAATGCACTGTCAAAGCAACACCAAAGTAATTAATAAATTGATGTATTGCCAGGGCGAATGCATAAGAGTATCAATATTGATATAAGGTCACTATCGATGCACGTGGGGTCTATGTATTGAAGTCATAGTCGTTTTTGATTACGATATTACAATCTACATCCAGCGAAGCATATTCATGTGGGATTGAACGGGAAAGAATGCTAAGTCCATGATTTGATTTTAGTATAAAAGGACAGTTGATGTCAGAGAAAGGACAGAGTAATTCTGGTACTCCTTCTCATAAGACGGTTGCTGCCACGCTTAGGACAGCGGACTTCTTATGACGAAAGGTTCCATAGCTAAAGATTAAATAAATAATTATAAACCCTTTACTCTCCGTTTTAGCAATCTTCTGTTGAATTAACCAAGGAAGCACGGGGCTTATTGTCCTCCTGCATGGGTAATGATGAGACTGCTTATACTCCTTGCTGCGGCCATAGGGGTGTCCCATCAGTGCTTCAGCGCCATCGATCTAATTCGTATCGTCTGTTAACCGCTATACTGCACATAGAAGCAACAGAAGATACACATATGTAGTATGAGCGAGAAATAGACCAGGAGTCATCATCCACTATAATGAGGCGTGCTAGGCTGACATCCCCCGCTCCGCTACCAGCAGCATCCGAATCCACGTGTAAGGGGGAAGCAACTGTCGCACTACACTTACCCCCTGTATGTAGTGAAGAGGACTTGACTGAAATCAGAGTGCCCAAAAATCCGGAGTTCACAGTTAGAAGACACGGTCACGCTGTGCCATTCGTCCCTACGCACGGTAGTTGCACAACTGGGATTGCGGGGTTTATAGAGTTGTTACAGTGTTAGATATATTCTGTAGAAGCAGGGACACCTCATGCTAGGTGTAACTGAAATCCAGGTATAGCGGTCCTGGAGGATAAATCCTCCCTGGTTCATTGCGAACATCGCCCCCAATATACATATTTAGTGGAAATGGAATGTAGAAGAAAAGATCACCTCATGCCCTGGTAACTGGGTTTCGTCAATTGAGGTGACAGTTAATGGACTTATAGGTGAGCAAGGAATGATTGGAAAATTGGTTCAATGGAAAAAGCAATGACTAAGAAAAATGGTATTAAATAATAACGTGGAATGGGAACAAGGTGTAGGCGAGATTATTTTTTACATTGTATGTGTATTTTGGTGATTCCACTGAGTTAGCGGCATCTGAGGTGGATGACGTAACTTGCACGTTTAGATCCGTTAAATTGGCCGTCGGGAATTAAGATAAAAAAAATGCATTAAAAAATGGAGTTGCTTTGCCCGTCGCAAAGATTGCAAACCTATGTAATATCAGAATGTTGGTGGTATGAGGACGAAATTAAACGAAATTTTCATGTCTCTCTCTGACCATCAATATGAAATTGTTGTTTTAACAGAGACATGGATAGACCCGCACATCTGTTCTGCAGAAGTTTTTGATCACTCATATGAGTTTTACCGAATTGATCGCTACTGGTCCAGTGAGGACTTTAAATTATGTTTTTATATAGACAGATTAACAGTTTGTAATAGTTTCCAATTGAATATCCATGCACTAGTGGATTGTATAAAATTTATAATTTTTACTGCAGGTCGAATTACTTCCCCAATTGTCTATTATTATTTAATAAATTATCACAGACTGGTGGAGATTAAAGACCTCGGTGTAATTGCAAAGTCTAACTCTATGTTAGGTTTTCTGAAAATAAACAGTAAAGATTTTTGGGATATGATTAGTATTTAGTATACTTTTCCATAATTTGGGACTTCCAATATCATACACAAGAACTCAGATTTGAAAGAGTGCAAACAAATTTCACGAGATACAAAATTATTATTTATTTATAATTACATTCCCTCGAAGAACTCCCTAAATATGACGATAGATGTAAAATAAAAGGCTTGCAAACCTTAAGTTTCAGGCGTGAGGCAGCGTCAGCCATGTTCATCCGCGACTATATTAATTGCGGTCTTAATTCACCAGATTTACTTTTTCTCATGAATATATGCTCTCCAAAGTTCTCTTCGGTTGAGAAATTTACTATATAATAGTAACTATGGTTGTAATTAACCTATTACAAGGTTATAAACATTCTTAATAAACTTTACAATGAAATTGATTTTAGCTTGTCTCGATTGTGTTTTGTGTGCACTGTGATGCAAACAACAAAAAAAAATATCTTATCCTGCGACTCTTGACTCCAGACACCGCCACCTTCTCGAAACTGTAGCTAAATTAATTGTTTCGTGATTACCTCGAACGACTGTTGGTCAATACAGAGGCCCAGTACCTATCCGGTTCTCTCACTATAACCATACAACACCTTCCACAACTTGGTGTTTATACCCTAATTTTGGGCCTCGAGGAGAGCAAGTATAGTCTCGTGTTCCTCTCCGGAGCTCTTTGAGAAATATACGGTAATGGAACACAATCTAGGTACATCCGTCCCACATTTAGTAGTCAGGCCTACTCCCTTCCAATTACCTAATTTGGGTACTACATGCTTTAGCCAATCATCAGTTTGCTGGATTTCGCATTCTACTAGTAGCATCCCATACTTGAAATGTATGCCTTGGAATTTGAGCTTATGCTCCCATCCTCGGGGCATTTCAATAACCAGGGCATCCTCTAGGCTATCCCGGTCGTCAGCACAAAGCATCTCCCTTGAATATTCACAAGATAGAACTGCTATCCTCTCGCCCACCGTCGATCCCGTAAACTTTCTGCTAGCACCCGCAGCTTTTGCAACGGTTGCTCGTCTGTCTTTTTTTCTTCCTCGTCTGTCTTTTTTTCTTCTTCGTCTGTCTTTTTTTCACTAGGCCCTTCTCCAGGTAGCCACGATACCACCTGACTCCAGCTCTACTGAGCCCCCTCCTGAGTGGATCATCCAATCCATCTGGTTGTCCCGGAGCGGGCGTCTTAATACTTAGCACTTAGTACCCTGCTCAACACGGCTCACTGCTACTTCTGAGGTTACCCCTGTAGCTTTTTTAGCTCGAATTAATGGTCTGTCATGCCATATCTGGGCAATTGGGGAAAGAGGAAGAAATTTGATCACTAGAACCATCTCTTAATCTCTGATTAATAAGAAAAGAACTGGTTTCGAGAGAGTTCTGAGGAACAAATCTTTTTCGCCTATGCGCAAGAGGAGTCCAACGCTCTCAATATAAATCTGGAAGGATGTATATATGAGGGAACTCGACTGAGAGCAAGGTAGTAAGGGAGCACAATAGAAGGTCCCGGTGCAACATATCCTACAACAAAGTTATTTTAATGAACCAAGAATTTAATGACAAAATTTAACCAATGAATTTAAAACAAGAAGTGAACAATTAGAAAATACTTCGGGTTGGACATGCAGTAGAAATTCAGTGCATTCGAGTTACTTCCACAATGAGCTGAAGTTGAGAAACGGTGCATGGAGGGAGCAACGCTGAAGTACAGGTGTGCGGCAATCATAATTCCTCATTTCTATAATAAATTATACTATATAATAAATGTAAGAGTGTGTGGTATGTTTGGTGGGTCTCATTGTTAATTATTCAGCGTCAGCATGAGCAAGAATTTAATTGATGCGATTCAAACATTTTGACAGGACTTAGAGGCTGATTACACGGCCTATGAAGAGTTAGAAACAGTAATGAAGTCCGTGCACATGAATAAAGCACGCGAAGCCAATTTGGTGACATTGTTTGATGAGGCTAGAGCGCTTCATCAAAGACTTGCTCAGGCTCCTAGTGAAGAGGCAAACACGAAATACATAGAAGTGTTAACATTCCATAAAGTAAAGGAATGTTAAACTTCTTCAAATATTAATGCGAATTAAAAGAGCAGCTAACGCCCGTTGATAATCAAAGCATGATTGAAGATTCTTTAACATTATCAAATACACCGCTGATAGAGATAAGATTTCCACCTATCAAAATGAATTCCGATTGACAGCATAATTAATTGGGGAAAGAACAACTGAGTGGAATTTAGTGCTTCAAGAACTCAATGCTGCCTGCTGTCACTCAAGCGAACCCTTATTAATCAGCCATTATCCATAAATGGCACATGTGTCCATGGAACCGGAAAGCTTTCCATCCTTGGTATGTGTATCAACGCAACACTTAGTTGGAACGATCACATATTTGAGGTCGCCAAGAATGCTGCGAAATGTTTAGGTTTCCTTAATCGATGCAGGAAATAATTCACAATACTTTTATTTGGCTTTAATTTGTAAGGCGTATATCCCACCCAAGCTTGAGTACAACGATCATATCTGGTCTGGTACCCCCAAAATCACCCTGAACCTACTAGATAGAATCCAAAAGCGAGCGATAAAACTTATAAGAGACGACAATATTGCAGAGTCACTTGACCCGCTCGAACATCGACGTACCGTCTCGTCTCTATCCGTATTTTACCGCTATTTTAACAAACGATGCTCAAGTGCGCTTGCCAACTGCATTCCTCCTCTCCATGAATTCACCCGCAATACCCGTCTCGTTAGGAATGCTTATCAGTTTACCATTAAGCCTACTTTCGGACAAACAGTTAAATTTAGAGACTCGTTCTTCAGCCGCACCACGCGAATATGGAAATTATCTTAATATTTCCCACAGGCTATCATCTATCTTTCTCCATACCTTCAGCCCGTTCTGTGTCTTGCTCGGACACTTAAGGGTATTAATAATCATCCATCAATAACCAATGCACAAAACTTTAATATTTGAAGAGCAATTTAACCGGTGAAGCAGCGCGTCTGCTACGAAATGCCGACGGCCTGGGCATTATTAGTAAAACCGTTTCAAAACATTCGGTTAATGAAAAACAACCACTTCAAACTGCCATTTGACCAACCAAAGCTCACATGAGAATCTCCAGACGAGCTCAAATTATTGCTAGACTCAAAAAACAAGACAAGACAGTCGCTCAAAAATCATGGAATACCGGTTTAAACTTGAGAAGATGTACCTACTCATTTTTCATACGATGCATAAGCTCCCGTTTATCACTCGAGAACATTGGGAATTGCACATTTCCACTTACGTGGACTATAAACATACTCAGTCTTTAAAAAGATTTCATTTTGATGAGAGGAAGAGCGCTAGACGTCATGGGACATGCTCCATGAAGCTCCAATCAAGAAAAAATACCCGAATGTTGCCGGACGTACCGCTTTTACGTCCGCCAACATTCGGATACACAATACCACAATTTAAAAGTGCTCAACGTAACAATCCTTACATACATGTTTTTATTTGTGCCAAAAGTATTGTAGCTTAAAATGTCAGTAATTGTTAAGTCTAGTACACTGATTTTCTCAATAATTAAGTACATATCATGATAGATAAATAATTTACTAAGAATTTACATTAGATTATTTTTTCGGATAATTTATCTCTTATATTTTATTTGGTTTTTGATGTTGCATGATGTGCCCATGTATGGAGTTATCAATGTACTCTTTTGCCTCACTGTAGCGTCCTCTTGTTAGTCACTATGAAGAAGCTTTGATTAATGACAGAAAACATAGAGAGAGACGAATCGATTAACGAGTCAATAACATTAGTGAATTGTAGTGGCTTTACTATGCAAGAGACAAATCCTGATTATGGAAGATGTTCTAATTGCTCTCTTCTCTTCGCTCTTTCCTTCATCGTCGCTGGTTTCCTTTGATGCCATTTGTGCATGGAGTCTCTTCGGCAGTGCTGTACATGTAGTGTAGTGGTTTTGTGCTAATTCGAATTTTGAATAATTTATATTATTATCATTGTAATCATTACAGTTAACGAATCCCTGAAGGGGATTCATAAAAAAAACAATGACGGGGAGGCTGAGACTCCCCTCAACGGTCCGACTAATTATCTCAAACAATTTTGTTATTTTTTAAATATTCTTTTATCTAACCAAATTCTTACTTTTGCTTCATATGGGAAGCCGCCGTTCACATCCCCCGTGTAACCGGAGCGTGTATCCGGAGCAACGCAACATGATCCCAGTGCGATGCAATACCATTCAGTTGTCGTGGGAACAAGTATGCACCTCAAAAAACTGTGTTAGCAATTCTCGTACAGTCTACGACCTTCCACTGGGTTCAGGGTCAAGTGCGTCGTGTTAACTTTATTAATTGTGTTTATCTATTGATCTGTTGTGTTGTGGATCCCTCATTCGTGGGTTTTATTCGAATGGAAAGTCCCTGATTGTGTTATTTGATGTTTGTTCTTGAACATGTGTTGATTTTTTAGAGCGGTAAATTTCCTATATTAAAATATTATAATATTATTATTGTTAATTTAAGTTTCATTAAAATTTTGATTGCTTATTGTGTATGTGGACTGTATGTTTTTTTAAGATTGTAAGAAATGGGCATACATGAGTGGTGCGAGTTGGTTTATTTTCAACATGTACTGAGGGGTACGTGTGTGTGTGTGTGAATTGTGTGAAGCATTATTATGTTTTCATGTTATTTTGATTGAGCAGTGTATTGAATGGGTGTGAAATTTGTGTTGGTTTCATATATGATGGTGCATGCGTTGGTATTGTTTGTGGTGTGTTTTCCCGACGGCAATTAAAGTTGCGAAGTTCCGAAGGCGGAACGATTTGTGTTAGGTCACTTGAAAACTCCCGTCTGCGTTTTTACCTCAACGACCAGCACTAAGTTGTCTGCTCCTGGGTATAATTTTGTGATCAGTACCAAACTCTATTTTCCGATGGCAATCGCTGGTCTCGCACTACCACCAAATCACCTTCTTTAGATACTACTTCTTCCACGTCGATCCATTTCGGGTGTTATATAAACTTGGCTCCATCTCTTCCAGGAGCTTTGCAGCCTGAACTCTTTTCCACCTGTCGACGTATGTGGCATGCTGGAGGTCGTTTTCCGGTTGTGGTGGTGTGATTAAATGTGCTCCAAAGGGAATGTGGCTGGGCGTCAGTGCTTCTCTGTGATTGATGTCTTTCGTGACTGGACATAAAGGTCTCGAGTTTAAACACGCTTTTTTTTATGTAATAAGTGTGGTGAGCTCTTCACATGTCAGTATCTGATTGCCGGCATTCGTTTCAAATGGAACTTAATCGATTTCACGTCGGCTAATCCTCCAAAGTGGGGAGAAACCGGTGAATTGAAGTTCCATTTTGTTCCTTAGTTGTATAAAGTTTCCGCACATGTCTTCCAATCGGATTGAACTGCTTTGAGAAGTTTCTGCAACTCCGTATTTGCACCTACTAAATTTGTGCCACAGTCGCTATTAATTTCTGTGCACAGCCATCTCCTTGGAGTGAGCCTCCGGAATGCAGCTAGGAATGCTTGTGTCGTAAGGTCTGTTATGGCCCCCATGTTTACTGCTTTTGTGACCATGCATACAAATACAAATATGTAGCTTTTTAGACCCTTGCGTTTCTTCTTCTCCAAGTCTTAATTTCCACCGGTCCGGCATAATCTACTCCTGAGTATGTAAAGGGGCTTGATACTTCTACGCGAGGGGCAGGGAGGTTCCTCATCAGGTGCGCCATTTGTTTTGGTTTATGCCTGAAACAGATGTTGCACTCATGCACCAGTTTTTTAATAGCATTTTTGATGCCTTCCTTATCCATAAGTCGAATGACATATTTGAAGTCCACGAAACGCAGTTGTGTTCTGCAAAAATTGTGTTTGTCATTTCTTTTCATCCGGTGTCCACTCTTTTTTCTTGGCACTTCCTTATGTTTCCAAAACGTCAGCAGCAATTTATCTAGTGGGTTAGTGTCCATGGTTATGAATATGGTGCAGAGATGTTATTCGTGATTGGCTGCTGAGGGACACGCTTCTAGAGAGCACCCATGCTAATTCGGTCCTTTGGGCCACGAGAGTCCCTGGTGGGCCCTTAATTATTCCGTCAGGGATGATGTGTGGATACACATCGCTGCCCAATAAAATATCAATTTTTGTCTGCTTTTCACATCGGATCAGCTAGTTTCGTACTTTGGAGATGACTCCAATCAAAAAATGCAATTTTGTGCGCTGGAACAATCGGTGTCAGTTTGGGTTAGACCCAAGCAACCAGATGTAATGTGAAGTTCTCGAATTTCAACAATCAGTAAATTTCTCTCTTAAAATTCAATATCTGAGCCGCAAATTCGGTAATAAAAGGAGCGTCGGATCCAGGATCCACTAGCGCTCGCATCAGTAATTCTTTGCCCCCGGTTGTCAAAACCTTGATAAGATCAGTAGAGGAACAGCCAGAGGTACATGTCCGTGGTTGTTTTCGGCTATAAACGCGAAAATCAATGGACTAGACTATAACAATTAATGACATTTTAAGCTGTACTACTTCTGGCGCAATTAAAAACATATAATAATATGTGAATATAAATATGCGATCGTTCCAACTAAGTGTTGCGTTGATACACATACCAAGGATGGAAAGTTTTCCGGTTTCATAGACATAGGTGCCGTTTATTGATAATGGTTGATTAACAAGGGTCCTCTCGAGTGACAGCAGGCAGCATTGAGTTTTTGAAGCATTGAATTCCATTCGGTTGTTTTTTCCCCATTTGATTATGCTGTCAAGATCGGAATTCAATGTGCTTAACATATGCTGCCGTTCCAATTCTACGGCCGAAGGGCGGGGTCGTGAGTCTTGGAAAGAATATATAAAGCTGAGTGTGCTGTCATCAGCGAAGGAATGGGTTGGATTAGAAGTAGCAGACAAGAGATCATTTATAAAAATGAGAAAGAGTTTATTTGGTGAATATCAGACTTGAACCCATCCAAAACAACTTGAATTTAACGGTTCGAAAGGTAATTTCTAATCTAATACGACACGAGCGCAGAAGAACACCTCTTCCGAAGAATAGGAGGAAAACCATCCGGGCCAGCGGATTTGTGCACGTCGAGATCTTTAAGTACTCTTGCAACTGTGCGAGTGCGGAAGTGGATTTGTCGCATGGTGAAATCAACGCTCTCAAGTACAGGTGGGGATATATTGGAATCTGGCAATGTTGAGCTGGCTGCAAAATGCGCCGCAAGCAGATTCGCTTTGTCTAAAGAGCTGACAGCTGGGATGGCATTGTGAATGAGCGTGGGAATTGAAGACGAGGCTCATACGGGAATATTACACGTCTAATAACCGCATTACAGTCGTTTCTGGCCCTTTTAAAATTATTCCGGTTGTCCTTAGTAGGGTTTGCTTTGTATATCCGGAAATTCAACTCTCTCAACCTGATAGCCTCTTTAAAGCTCGAGTCGTACCATGCGTTTGCTTTGGGATTGATACAATTCAGTCTGTGAGGAATGAAGGATCTCATGCCCAGCAGAAGAATGTTTGTGATCATATTAGCAGCGGCATCCAGGTCATTATCGAGGAAGCCTAGTTACCAGTTAAAGTTCCTAAAGAAGTTGTTTAGACCGCTCCAATCGGCTTTCTCGTATAGCCATACTGTTCTTTTAGGAATTTGTTCTCTAACTGTTTGTGGCGATAACGAGAAATTAGCTGATACGACACAATGGTCAGATGAGCCTAGAGGTGACAGAATGTCAATAGAATATTTGTCAGGATGAGAGGTGAGAAACAGGTCCAGGGTGTTGGCGGAATGATCTGCAATGTCAGGTATTCGTGTGTGCTCATTTACTAGCTGGGTCAGATTATTTACCTCAGCAAAGATTTCAACATACCTTCCTTCGGATGTTGTCTGGCCCGAATGTCGAAGCTGTGTACATTGAAATCGCCCACAATGGCAATTTCAGTGCGATGATACAGTTATACAATTCTTGAGATGGAGTCGGATAGCGCATCAAATTCGTTAAAAGTTGAATTGCTATCCAGGTTTGGACTTCTATAAATAAAGCAGTAGTGGACTTGGAGTTTTAACCAGAGAAAATTAAATTCCAGATTGGAACAGAGGCCGTATTGAGGTTGAAGTTGGTAAGCTACATCACTACGCACGTAGAGGGCGAGACCGCGGGGTAAAAAGAAAAGCGGAACCAAGCTATATTCAGGCAGGTTTAAATCCGATAAATCGGTATTCTCCCCTACCTGTGTTTCACTCAGCGCCAATAAAGCTGGTTTATAGCGGGATAGGTAGGCATACACAGTGAAGAGAGTCACTCTAAGCCCACGCACATTGCTCACGTGAACCCTAAGACTTCGCACAGAATACCAAACGGAGATATTAGAATCATAAAGTCCACTCCCAGAATAAACTCGTCAACTATATCTGCCACTAGGAAAGTGGGCTCAACTGTCGTATCGCCTATTGTGATTGTCTCGGTTAACTTTCCCAGTACTTCCGCATCATCGCCAGTAGCAGTTCGTAGCCGTATCCCGTACAACGGCTCCACTTCTTCCACCAGATTCTCCTGAGGATCGAATGTGATGCTTCCGTGTCCAATGTTACCGTTAACCGCCTTCCACCAACGATACCATCGACAGTAAGACTGTTCGCGTTCCTTTGTAACCGGGACACAAAGACTGTGGGGCAAATCGTTGTGAGAGCCAGTTTCTGCGCCTTTAAACTGACTCTTTTGTTCTCACCTGTCGGGTCTGGCTGTCGTCGCTTGATGTTTCGTGCCGGTGACTGGGACCTGGAACGTTTCCGACGCTCCCTACAGTCTGGCACGCGATTTGTCTGTGCCCGATTCTATTGCAATCGAAGCAACGACCCTTGAATGTGTCTCGAGTAGATTCCGGCTCCAGATCTACTCTGCGGGTTCTAGAATAAGACACACACGCTAGTCCCGCTGCCCCGTAGGACAGAGCAGAAGCAACCGTTCCTGGAAGGTGCTCTTTGGTGACGACAGTGTTGTACGCTTCGTCTCCAGATCCCTTATTCCATCTACGAACGCATCCGTTTTGATGTTTTCGATGAGCTCCATCGTTGACCCGGCGTACGCCAAATGTGCCAATCGCTCAATCTCTGCCGCAAATTCCTGGAGCGACTAACCGTTGCGTTGTATACTGCTCTTCAACTCCAGTTTGAAGACTTGCATGCGATGTTCACTTCCATACTTGCGCTGTAGTGAGCCCATGACTGCGTTGTAGTCCATCTGGAGATTTTCTGGAATCGTTTGGAGAACGCCTGCAGCACCGCCCTTTAACGACACGCCCAACGCCGCCGCCTTTTCTTCATCGCTCAGATGTACCCTGGCGACAGATGTTTCGAATTGCAGCCTGAAGATTTTGAAGGCTGTTATTCCGTCGTACATCGGTGGTTTGAACTTTGTTGCGACGTTATTAAACACTTTTTCCCTCAACTTCAGTGCGCAGATGTCCTTCTCCATTACGTCGACCGTTGTTTCTAGACCGTCCACCGAAGTCTGTAGACTCACAACCTTGCTATCAAGGTGGTGAACTTTCTTCTCCAGTACTTTCACTTCACTATGCACCTCCAGAAGTTTCTGTTCCAAACGGTTTTGTTGTTCTTCTAGAACTTTCCTGACATCGTGCTTCTGGTCCTCGAGTGATTGTTGCACACTTCCCAGCGATTGTTGCATCTGTTGTTTCTGTTCCTACAACGATTGTTGCATTTGATGCATCCGTTCGCGCGACTCTTGCTTTTGTTCTTGAAACTAATTTTGCATCATGGCCATTACCTGTGTCAAATCAACCGGGGCCAGATGATTCCGCTACTTCATATTCAAATTCGTGTGTTTCTGGATCTATTTCATCCTTCTGGAGAGCGTCATGCAGCCGTTGTTGCAATTCAGCCTTTCCTCCGACTGTCAAAAGACTTTGCTGCGCCAGCTCTTTCTTAGGCTGTTCAACTTTCATATTAATAAATCCCAAACTGTGCTGTTATAATAATTATCCATCTGAACTTTACTAATTCTCATTCTGAACTAACTCGCATCGACCACTGTGCCGATATTTATACTCCCAGTGTTTGTTCTAGATCTTACTGACGCCACGAGTCTATAGAATTTCCCCGGTGACTCTAATATACATGATTCCTTGCAATCTATCAGTGTATAGGTGGCATCCAATATGTACAAGAATTTCGGGAATACTCTTCGGAGTTGATCATTCTTCTAATTTTGTATAGATGGCGTTGCTGTTATGTAACGTAGAAATATCTGAACTCACATGTTTTGTGAAGTCAAAATTTGTTTGGAAAAAATATAGGTCCGAATAAAGAGTTTTGCAGTAGGAGAACAGCACATTGTAGATGTGTCCCTGTCATTGTACCACCAGGTGGGTGTATCAAATTGGAGGGAGACTTGCAGTGATTATGAGAGCCAGCCAGTTTTGTCAGCAAATTTTACAAGTGCTTTGACCGATATTTTTCGGATCCTGGTGAGGCCAGATTTGTTTTCGACAAGTGACGTCTGTCGACCATCTGGCATTGATTTTCTGTGCGTAGGAGTTATTGAGCTGTAACCTGGCAGTCTAGTGGTGCGATTGGCTAGTCAGCTTACAATATCTCGTTAAGAGATACGCGGCAGTGGATTGCTATTTGAGAGCTTATAGAGAACCATACCAGGGATTTAATTATTGGTTATCCTTTATTATTCTATGTAACAGCGGAGAATTTTCTCTACTGTTTTATAGGGCCGTTATCCCTATGCTTGTGCTCCATATAGAAGATTTGTGCTTGCAGTTTCTTTTGCTTGCTTAAATGTGTGCGAGACGCACTTCTTGGGAATAAAACTGCCCAAACATAACAGATAGCGCGTTTAGCATCGTATAGTCTGAGTTGAAGATCTTCATGTTTGAGTTCGATGAAATCAACACTCCTAGATACCCTGTGAATATCTGCCTTCGCCATATTCTAGATTTGTAAAGGTTGTTAGTTAGATCCGCACAGTGGGTGTCAACTGTGTTCTCACAATCTTCAGCGAGACTTTTTATTGCTATTTCTATAGAAATCTGCTAAACTTGTAATAGTGATGGAAATATGAGTAGGCTCCCCTGAAACCAGCTTGGGACTCGTCCTGATTTCTTCCCACCCGCTGTATAAGCCTTTTAGATAGATCAGATGAAAAAAGTTTGGCCGCTGTCTTCATGAGCCGTATGGATAATAAACGCGACTGCAACTTCTTGTGGATGACATACAAAGGGAGAAAGAGAGCAGTTGTTTTCGGAGTACCCGAAAATGCTGGTGAGTACCTGGGGGCACTCTATAATAACATCTGCTCCACAATCAGCATTCAGCCTCCTAAGCTGAATATGATTTTCCGTGCTAAGCTAAGCCCCCGAACACCTCACAACGTAGAAGCATTGAACTCCACGCGGTTGATCTTTCCCCAATTGATTATGCTGTCAAGATCGGAATTCAATGTGCTTATCATACGCTGCCGTTCCAATTCTACGGCCGAAGGGCGGGGTCGTGAGTCTTGGAAAGAATATGAAAAGCTGAGGGTGTTGTCATCAGCGAAGGAATGGATTGGATTAGAAGTAGCAGACAAGATATCATTTATAAAAATGAGAAAGAGTGTCGGAGACAGAACATAGCCTTGGGGAACACCAGCATTTATTTGGTGGATATCAGACTTGAACCCATCCAAAACAACTTGAATTGAACGGTTCGAAAGGTAATTTCTAATCCAGTAAAGAAGAGATTCATCGACACCATAGGCACGCATTTTCGACAAAAGAGCTTGATGCCAAACTCTGTCAAATGCCTTGGAAATATCAAGCGCAACGATCTTGCTTTCGCCTGCATTGTGCAAAGATTGGTTCCACTTTTCGGTGAGATAAGCTATTAGATCACGAGTGGACCTCTTGCTGCGAAAACCATACTGCCGGTCATTAAGAAGCTTCCGCGATTCGAGATATTTCATAAGCTCACGATTCATCAGCGTTTCCTAGACCTTAGAAAGAAGGGACGTAAGTGCTATGGGTCGGTGCGAGGTGGGTGACGAAGATTCGCCCTTTCTAGGGACGGGCTGGACAGATGCTGTTTTCCATCTGCTCGGAAAGAGACCTAAATAGTAGGATAAATGAAAAAGCTTACGCAGTGGTTTTGCCAGCGCAGAAGAACAACTCTTCAGAAGAATAAGGGGAATACCGTCCGGGCCAGGGGATTTGTGCAAGTCGAGATCTTTAAGCATTCCTGCAACTCTACGAGTGCGCAAGTGGATTTGTCCCATGGTGAAATCAACGCTCTCAGGTACAGGTAGCGATATATTGGAATCTGGCAGTGTTGAGCTAGCTGCAAAATGCGCCGCAAGCAGATTCGCTTCGTCTAAAGAGCTGACAGCTGAGATGTCATTGTGGGAATTGAAGACGAGGCGGAATTCTTTACGTTTTTTACAAATGACCAAAAGTTTTTGCTACCCTTGGGACATTGTAGCACTTTTTGCCTCAACTTTTGCTCATAGGAGAATTTCACATGTCTTATAATTGCACTACAGTTATTTCTGGCCCGTTTAAACTTATTCCGGTTTTCCTCAGAAGGGTTTGCTTAGTATATCCGGAAATTCAACTCTCTCAACCTGATAGCCTCTTTAAAGCTCGAGTCGTACCATGCGTTTGCTTTGGGTTTGATACAATTCACTCTGTGAGGAATGAAGGATCTCATGCCCTGCAGTAGAATGTTTATGATTATATCAGCAGCGGCATCCACGTCACTATCGAGGAAGCATAGTTACCAGTTAAAGTTCCTAAAGAAGTTGTTTAGACCGCTCCAATCGTCTTTCTCGTATAGCCATACTGTTCTTTTAGGAATTTGTTCTCTAACTGTTTGTGGCGATAACGAGAAATTAGCTGATACGACACAATGGTCAGACGAGCCTAGAGGTGGCAGAATGTCAATAGAATATTTGTCAGGATGAGAGGTGAGAAACAGGTCCAGGGTGTTGGCGGAATGATCTGTAATGTCAGGTATTCGTGTGGGCTCATTTACTAGCTGGGTCAGATTATTTACCTCAGCAAAGATTTCAACATACCTTCCTTCGGATGTTGTCTGGCCCGAATGTCGAAGCCAATTAGACCTGTGTACATTGAAATCGCCCACAATGGCAATTTCAGTGCGATGATACAGAGATACAATTCTTGAGATGGAGTCGGATAGCGCATCAAATTCGTTAAAAGTTGAATTGCTATCCAGGTTTGGACTTCTATAAATAAAGCAGTAGTGGACTTGGAGTTTTAACCAGAGAAAATTAAATTCCAGATTGGAACAGAGGCCGTATTGAGGTTGAAGTTGGTAAGCTACATCACTACGCACGTAGAAGGCGAGGCCGCGGTGTAAAAAGAAAAGCGGCACCAAACTATATCCATGCAGGTTTAAATCCGATAAATCGGTATTCTCCTCCACCTGTGTTTCGAGAATGCGTAGCAGTGGCTTTGGAAGGAGAGGGACGAGAGGGAGCGGACCGATCGCACTCGACGCCAAAACACTTCACTACACTGCACTGTGCTTTGTTTTTTTTTCCCTTGTGGGGCACTCGTGATGTTGTTCTTGGTGGCGAGGCAGCGGGGCTTACGTTTTTTTTCGCGTAATACACCGGCGGAGGATGCACGCGTCGGAGGATGGCAAATAACCAAGTGACATTAAAAAAACGTATAGTCCAATTTGGGTTCAGAAGGTGGATTCGCTCTACCAACTCGTCTTGTGGAGAAATGGCAATAGAAAAGAGATCAAAATACTCCGACTAAACGCAATATTTGGCTGTTCGTATGTTGCAGGAACTTGCTGCCAAATTAAGGGATGATCCAGTTGCTTCGAAAATAGTCAAGAGCAAATTTTATGTGGACGATGTAATTCATGAGGCAGATTCGGAAGCGGAAGCCATAGAGATTCAAACGCAGCTGCGAACTCTGTTAAAGCGAGCAGGCTTCCCACTTCGAAAATGGGTAAGTAACTGAGAGAGGTTATTGGCATGTGTTCCAGAGAAGAATAGCGAAGTACAGCTACCATTATCATTGGAAGGAAATGCATAGCTTAAAGACGGAGCTTAATGCACTCAATGCCGTCGAGATTCCTCGCTGGATAAATTTCACCAAAGATACACAACATGAAGTCCACGGGTTCTGCGATGCATCAGAAAAGACATACACTGCTGTAATATATCTTCGAGTTAGGACCGAAAATACAACGTTCACGCATCTAGTCGTTTCAAAAACCAGTGTTGTACCGCGTCATTGGCGAGATTGGAATTGTGTGGAGCCCAACTACTGGCACACTTACTGGTGCACACAATGAAGACGATGGAGCTACAATCTGCAAAAATCTTCACTTAGTGAGACTAACAGATTACGCTTGAGAGGATAAAAACCGCGCCACACATTTGAACAACATTCGTCGCCAACCGAATGACAGAAATTCAAGGATTACAAACCTTAGGTGCAAAAAGATCCAACAGACCGAGCATCAGTGGTGGGATGGACTACAGTCCTTTGATGAGCAACTACATCAGCCGTATGAAATCACACCGACGGCATCTGGTAACCCTATAAAAAACATTTGTCAGCTCTACGTTTACGTTACAGCTTTCGAAACAAATAGCCTCATGAGTTGGCTATTTGGAGTTTTTTTCATTTTTATTGTTCAATTCCGAACAACTTACGTACGTACGACAGAAATGCTTAAAACTAGAATAAATAAATACTGGCCCAAGTTTTACAAGCTTAATAACAATTCTACTGTTATTTTTTAACTTAATTTCTAACTTATATTCTAACTTAAAATAAAACTTACAAACCTTGCATATACGTTTGTATTTAAGTGAAATTAAAAGCTAAACCAGAAAATATTATTTATTAACTTATTAATAGCTTATAACTAGCGAACTGTGTCGCTTGCAAACCAAAACCAACTAAGCTACTCAGGCAAAGTACGAATCTTGCCGAGTGTGCAAAATCTCACATGGCACTTTATTTTACGATTTTGAGAAATGTGCATACATGAGTGCTGCGAGGTGGCTTTTAAGGGGAATATGTCTTCATTGCAGCGAGTACAGTTTACAATTCTTGTTTTAAATGAGGTATATGTTATACAGAGATACGATAAGTGATCTTACTACTGAAAAAAATTAGTACGATTATTTCTGAAGAGATCTAAACCTTTCATTTAACAAAAAAAAAATGTATGTGTATACAAATATCACAGTTCGAAGATATATTAATATGTAGTTTTATTTGCAAATAAGTATTAATATTTGTATGTAGACAGAAGTATGTGAATACAGTATATAAAGGGTGATTTTTTAAAAGCAATAGGGAAGTTTTTAAAAAATAAACACATAAAATTCAGAAAAATTAATGAAATCTTTATTTGATTCGATAGTGCGGTCCATATAATTTAATGTTTGAAGATTCCCAAATGGTTCATCCGCTTAGTCCAATTTTGGCATACTTATTATAACATTTCGGCCAGTATCTCACGAATAAATGCTTCAATGTTGTCTTCCAATGCGTCAATTGAAGCGGGCTTGTCTGTATAGACATGAGCTTTAACATAGCCCCACAAAAAATAGTCTAAAGGCGTTAAATCGCACGATCTAGGCGGCCAATTGACCGGTCCTGATGTGAAATAAAATGTTCACCGAACTCGCCTCTCAATAATTCCATTGCTGCGCGTGCTGTGTGGCATGTGCCACCGTCTTGTTGAAACCACATGTCATGCAAGTCAAGCTTTTGCATTTTGGGCAAAAAAAAGTTGGATATCATATCACGGTAGCGCTCACCATTCACAGTTACGTTAAGATTCGCATCATCTTTGAAGAAGTACGGTCCAATGATGCCACCAGCCCATAAACCTCACCAAACTGTGGCTTTTTCTGGATGCATTGGTAGCTCTTGCAATGCTTCTGGCTGATATTCACTCCAAAATCGACAATTCTGCTTATTTACGTACCCATTGAGCCAAAAATGAGCTTCGTCGCTGAACACATGTGATGTCGCGATGAACTTTCTTAACAGAGCACGCATTTTGATAATAAAATTCAATAATTTGCAAGCGTTGTTCGTTTGTAAGACGATTCATGGTTAAATTATAGACCAAACTGAAGATGTTTGACAGTGAAACAAAACACGAAACGTGCGTCAGCTGTTTAAACCAGTGTTGCCAAAAAGATAAATAAATCAGAAATCAATCAGATATTTCACATCTTAATAGATACTTTTCTCTGAGTTAGATTATTCTATCTTGAATACGGTCGATGTTAGCCTTATCGTGCAACTCCCTCGTCGAAAAATGTCATAGGAGTTTGAGGACAAGTTTCAGTAGTTAATTTTGTGCTATTTGGAGCTTTTGGATTTGAGTTTTGGCGCAGCTACCCCAAACAGGACTAAAGGACTAAAAGATTACTTTAAATATAATAAGTTTATTTTCATTACTTAGTAAAGACCGTCCATTTATCGATGGGTACATAACACGAATTGTTTGATTAACTTTGTTGTCCAACTTTCTGTCCATCGTTATACCGAGATATTTAACGTTATCAGTCCAAAAGTTGTTGCTTGGTAGAAAACAAGCTTTTCTTTTCCTTGTAAAAAAGATAGCTTGAGTCTAAGAAGCATTTAATTTTATTTTCCATTTGCTCAAATAAGGGTTTTGGTTTCGAGATCAATACCAAGAACATCGGTGGAATATATCCCTGTGTCATCAGCAAACATATCTAATTCACAATGGGGCAGTTGAGGAAAATCTGATATATAAGTGTTAAATAAGGCAGGACTTAAGACGGAACCTTGGGGAACACCTGCAGAGATGTTGTGTTCCAAGGACAACGAATTATTTACAGAAACGACAAAAGTACACTCCGAAAGGAAACTTTGAATAAGTTTAATAAGATATTCCGGGAAACTGAATACAAACAATTTGTGTATCAACCCATTATGCCATATGGAGTCGAACGCTTTTTCAATGTCCATTAGCACTAATCCAGTTGAATTATTCGACTCAAAACCATCCTTAATGTGGCGCGTTAATCGGTCAATTTGGTGTATTGTGCTGTGGTAATTTCTAAACCCAAATTGCTGCATGGGGAGAATACACCTCGAGTCAAGGTGGCTCAAGATTCTTTTCTGAAGGAGATTTTCAAAAAATGTTCCTATACAACTCAATAAACTGATTCGTCTGTAACTCAAAGAACTCTTAGGTGGTTTTCCTGGCTTTAAAATCGACATAACCTTCCCTTTTTTCCAGACTGTTGGAAAATGTTGCGGCTTAATGCAAGAATTGAATATGTAGAGTAGATACTCGATACCAATTTTTGGTAATTGTTTAATATGTATATTTTTGATGTTGTCCAAGCCGGCTGACTTACGGATTTTGAGACGTGTCACAATGTTCAGTGAACAGTCATTTCGGTACAACGTCGGACATTGAACTAGACACTAGGTAATTTTTGTAGAACGAAGCATCTAGAATATCTAGAATTTCTTGATTAGTGTACTCAGGGAGGTTATCAAGGGTAGGAATTGCGATATATTTCTTCCTCATTACTTTTGTAACGTTCCAGAATGGTTTGCTACATTTATCAAGCTCTTGTAGTTTTCTGTTCCACTTATTATTGCGGAATATTTTTAAATTCCCTTTGGATTATGTTGTTATAGAGTTTAACATGATCCAAGAGGATATTAGAGCGAGTTCTTTGCCAGTTTCTTCGAAAACGGTTTCTTAATTTTATTAGATTGATAATTGAACTGGGAAGATTCGCGCTGCGGATATTGATGGAAGATTTTTTGGGAATAGAAACATAAACTGAGTTATCTATAGTTTCTACAAGAACTGCAATAGATGCTTCAACATGAGATGTATCCTTAACAGCTTGAACATTTGTGTCATAATTTATCAATCAGCATTGTTGATATAGTAATTGTTCAATTCAGGTATTTGGTACACATTGCAGACAACAGGAATGTGGTCAGAACATAAGGCAGTAATGGTGTTGGGTTGACTGAACAATTTCGGTGCATTGGTAAGTGCATTGGAAAGTGCATGAGTGGTGCGAGGCGGCTTATTTTCAACATGTACTGAGGGATACGTGTGTGTGTGAACTGTGTGAAGCATTATTATGTTTGTATGTTATTTTGATAGAGCAGTATATTGAATGCGTGTGATGATGCGTTTTTGCAATTTGTGTTGGTTGTATATATGTGTGTGCATGCGTTGGTATTGTTTGTGGTGTGTTTTCCCGACGGCAATTAAAGTTGCGAAGTTCCGAAGGCGGAACGATTTGTGTTAGGTCACTTGAAAACTCCCGTCTGCGTTTTTACCTCAACGACCAGCACTAAGTTGTCTGCTCCTGGGTATAATTTTGTGATCAGTACCAAGCCCTATTTTCCGATGGCAATCGCTGGTCTCGCAGTACCACCAAATCAGCTTCTTTAGATACTACTTCTTCCACGTCGATCCATTTCGGGTGTTATATAAACTTGGCTCCATCTCTTCCAGGAGCTTTGCAGCCTGAACTCTTTTCCACCTGTCGACGTATGTGGCATGCTGGAGGTCGTTTTCCGGTTGTGGTGGTGTGATTAAATGTGCTCCAAATTGAATGTGGCTGGGCGTCAGTGCTTCTCTGTGATTGATGTCTTTCGTGACTGGACATATAGGGCTCGAGTTCAAACACGCTTCTATTTGTGAAGTATCAGTATCTGATTGCCGACAACTCGTTTCAAATGGAACTTAATCGATTTCACGCCGGCTTCCCATAATCCTGCAAAGGAAGAAACCGGTGGATTGAAGTTCCATTTTGTTCCTTCATTGTATAAAGTTTCCGCACATGTCTTCCAATCGGATTGAACTGCTTTGAGAAGTTTCTGCAACTCCGTATTTGGACCTACTCAATTTGTGCCACAGTCGCTATTAATTTTTGTGCTCTGCCATCTCCTTGGAGTGAACCTTCGGAATGCTGCTAGGAACGCTTGTATTGCTTTTGTGACCATGCATACAAATACACACATATAGCTTTTTAGACTCTTTGCGTTTCTTCCTTTCCAAGTCTTAATTTCTGCCGGTCCGGCATAATCTACTCTTGCTTGACACTCCTGCGCGAGGGGCAAGGAGGTTCCTCATCAGCTGCGCCATTTGTTTTGGTTTATACCTGTGTGATCTCTTGCTTATATATTGTTGGGCTTAGAGCCTTGATCCTCACGAGGTTCTTCATCTGTGCACCTGGAACCAGCATTGCTTTGTGAAGTTCTGTTCGGTCCCTCTGTCCCCTGATTTCCGTCGTAGGTTGTAGACGAACCTCGTACAGTGTGCGATAACACGGTTGAGCCTGCTTAACCGTAAGTACTTGTGGATTACTTCGCTGGCATAACTGCTATCTTTCGTCACACAGTACCTTTAATGACCGTTGTCGTTCCATAGTTTCCACATGTTTGGGCTGATTTGGACATTTGAAATTCCATATGTCATGTTCAATTGCTGGTTCTTTCCATCACGCATCCGTTGTCAGGAGTCGTGTGAGAAAAACTCCTCGTGAAGCTTCGTCAGCTGAATTTTTTCCTAATGGAATATGTCGCAAGTTTTCGCTGTACGGTAACTGCGGTATAGGAGATGCATGTGGATCTCATTGTGTTGACACCGGACTCGCTGCTGTGTACGCTTTTCAGAGGCGTCACAAAGCCCGTATGTTTGCACCTCAGCATCCTCAGTGGGTCAAATAGTTTGGCGATTGATGACAATACTGTCTTGGTGGGTGAAAGAATAGCAGCCTGGTAACCATTTATTCTTCAAGTCATCACGGCTGGTCTCGTCAAACGGCAGAGAAAAGTCTACTTCGCGATCTTCAATAGCTATCCCATGCAACATTTAATTTTTTCCATATCGGCGGTGAACGTGAAGCGATGTTTTCTCCAACGAAGGATGATGTCAATGACAATATTTTGAGACTTCGGTCCTACCATCATATGATCCTTCAGAGAAGAGCCACAGGATGTTTTAAAAGCCGCCTCAAAAAAGACTCTAAGACGAAATGATGAGGGTTTACGATTACCTCGTTGATTTTTTTCAACTCACTCTTATGTCCGAGATCGAGATATTCGTACATACATTTCTTATAACTTTCGTGTAGTGTACGGTTGTTTGCGAACCTTCTTTCCAGCTGGTAGAATCTTTTGAGCGCTCCCGAATAAAATGCTCCTAGCACTGACCTCGTATTGCCCTTGAAAGGAAGACGGACTTGATATTGGGCATCTGTTAAACGTCAGGTGGTGTTGTTGAAGTGACGTTCACACTCTGCCTCTTCGTCTGACTGATATTTTCTAAAGTATTGTTCTTCTATTTCCCAGAACTTCCCTTTTACCACTTGCGGTGTAACCACAGCTTTTCAAAGCTTTCCCAAACAAAATCGCAAATAAATCCCAACTTGGTTATTTTGGGCAACAGTTGAGTGTATTGAACCAAATGATAGCCCGACGTATCTATTGCATTCTCCGCTCCGAAGAAGCAGCATATGCTATTTGGGCATTGTTGTTGTAAAATGATGGCTATATGCTAAGCAATTTTAACATATGCCGCGCCGCCTGACTGTATTACGACGATCAGTTTCACAGCGAATGTTGCAGTTTGTTGCAAACACTACAACTATACTGCAATTTCTGCTTCAGACTTGCTAAAAACGTTTAACTCCTTGTTTACCTTGCACCACGGGTTTTCTGAAGTATTTTTGTTCCGCTACATCTTCCAATGTGCGAAACCTGGATTCAAGAGACTTATTGAAGTCGGAGATTTTCGGCAGTCCCTTTGTTGCAGCCAGTATCTCTTCCCATGTTTGCGTAATTAGTGGTAACTTTTGCAAAAGAACGTAAATGACTACTACATCCTGATTTTCTATCTTGACTCCTAAATTCTTCAACGCGTGCAAACATTCAGTGAACACGTCCAATAGGTTTTTCGACATTAATAACTGGTTTGTTGATAAACAACTTCATCTGTGTGTCATCGTTTGTGTTAGATAGGCAGGATTTTAGGTAGAGCATCTTTTCAAGTTCCGTCAGTGATGAATTAGTGTGCACCAGAGACTGAAACAAATCGTGGAATGACTTCCATGTCTGATAACTACCCGTAAACCATGGTATCAGTCGCAACTGATGTTTGGTGCTAGCTGGTGTGATAATGTTAACTACTGCAGATGAAACAGGAATTTTGTCGAGAGCTTCCAACAAAGATGAACGATAAGTAACATATTGTGACGTGAATAGTTTCACGTGTATAAGATGAGATAATCAGGATACCAACTACCACAGCAACAAAAACATCATCTATACGCAAGAAGAAGAACGATCAATTGCGAAGAGTATTCCCGATATTGTTGTACATACTGCTGGAAAGAAGGTCGATGCCTATACAAGGAAATAACACAAAGAATCTTGTGTATAGGCGTCAGCGGGAAATCACATAGACTCGTGGCGAAAGTAGGATCTAGAACCAATACTGGGAGTATAAACATCGGCACGGTGGCCAGTGGGAGTTCAGGTGGAAAATTATTACAGTTGAGTTCTTGGTCGTGTTAATCGGTTCTACTTGAAAGGCAGGAAAGAGTTTTGTAGTAATAGTAATAGTAGTCGTTATAGTGTAATAACGCATACGAGGAAACCAGTGCTTGTAAATAATTTCGTGTATATGGTTAATAGTGAACTTCTGTGTTTCATTCGTCACAATGCAGCGATTGAACCGATACTTTAAACAATTTTATTAATTGTACGTAGACTCATTTATGCTAAATGTTACAATTTAATTACCGTATACGTTCGTAAATTGAAGAACACTGCATTGGCATTAGCTGCTACACTGGCATGAAAGCTGGATTGCAGAATATCCAAACGTAACTGCCAATAGTGCTTCAATGCTTTGGCTTCCTTGTTCCCTTTTTGAAGTTTGTTTCATCCTTCACCATTTGATCCAAAAAAGGTTTTCCACAATTTACTCATTTTCAATTTTGAATTTGCTAGTGTAGTTTATGTTATATTATACAATATGCCACTAGCTACTCACTCACCAGAGTTATTTGATGTACATTTTATCCTTTGTATATATATGTTATGTATTTCGCGGGGCGAGAAACCGATTGGAACATAAAACTCACAATCTAGTAAGATTTGTCTACAGAAAAGTAAGATTACATACACTCTGAAATATTGCTTAATTGAATTAAAACGAAAAACGAAAAAAAATCTCGTTATAAAAAGTACATATGTTTTTAATTGCACAAGCACTTTTACATGTTCCATTTGTCACCAAAGGCACAATTCCTTGCTTCACGTGAATGAGCCAGTCAATGCTATGTCATGTTAGGGACCCAACTCAAAGGGAACCTGGGCATCAACCTATACTCACAGCACCAACTTTCGCACAACCCCTGCAATCAGGAACGTTAGAAAACTAAACATGCTCCACTGCAACTGCTTCGTCATATAACGCGTTCATAGAAGAAAACAACCATGGACAAGTTCTTCTGGCTACTGATCTTATCAAGGTTTTGACAACCGGGGGCAAACAATTACTCATGCGAGCGCTAGTAGATCCTGGATCCGAGGCTTCTTTTATTACCGAATCTGCGGCTCTGTTATTCAATTTAAAGAGAGAAATAGGCTGCGTCAGCGTGATAGGAGTGGGAGAAACGAACACAACTACAGCCAAGTATAAAGTTTCTCTCACAATTGTCTAGAATATAGACGAGAACATCACATTACATCTGGTTGCTTGGGTCTTACCCAAACTGACACCGACTGTTCCAGCTCACAAAATTGTATTTTTTGATTGGAGTCGTCTCCAAAGTACGAAACTAGCTGACCCGATGTGAAAAGCAGACAAAATTGATATTTTACATGGCCCAAAGGACCGCATTGGGATGGGTGCATCGAACGAGATCTTAGAAGATGACGGTTACTTATATGTGTCTGATGAGAGAAAGGGCCGATTCGCAATAAGCAGCAATAGCATTGAATTGATGCCATCCGATACTGAAGAAGAAGTGGAGGCAGTAATCCGGTCCAACCAAACTAAAGTTTCCAATCTGAGGGAGGAGACCAACAAACTCCTTCAAGAAAGAGCTTGGGAGAAAAACTCTCGAAAGGAGAAGAAAGAAGGAATAACAAGCAGTTCGACAACTTGGGCAACATCAACAAAAGTTGCCCGAACCAAGCAAGCTGGAAAAGCAGCCGCAGCAACAACAACAGCAAGCAGCAAAAAACAAACTAAACAGCTTCAACAGTCAACAGCTCAGCAACAACAGCAGAAGCAGCAACCAAAGACAGCAGCCCATCAAGCAACATCGCAACAACAGAAGCAGCAGCAGCATGCAGTACACCAATGTGTTTGTGTGAATGTTTCAGGAGTTTGAGGCCTGCATCGTGTGCATTTCGCTCCGCAGTGGAAGGAGGTTGTAAGCGGTGTCAGTCTATTTCTCCGGCAACCCTAGTTCCAGCACAACTAAATCAGAGCTCGATTCATTCTTTCGATGTCTAAGGCAGGACTCGGAAGATAACTATTTCATTTTGGCCGGGGACTTAAATGCCCGACATGGATATTGGGGGAACATAGTTTCCAAATACAGAGGGGACCAGCTCTATAGCTGGTTTTGCTTAAACTGCGTCGAGTATGGACTCGATTTGAAATCAACAGAGATCTCGTCGTTCCCTAGAAGCGTCGTTCCTGCTGCTTGACGCAAGATTACAGGTGACAGACATAAACTCACAAACGGTAAACTGTTTGAACACATTCGTGTATCTCAGTGACCATTACGCACTCAGTGCCAAAATCAAGATCCCAAACGACATTGCGGAAGTAGGAGAGTTTGTTCAGACGTATCGCTACGATTACAGTAGGGCACGATGGATACGCTTCTCCAGACAAATGACGAGGGCATTCTCTTCGAATGAGCTCCACATACCGTCCAATCAAACGAAGAGATTGACATGTATCTAATACAATTGGACGGGATATTTAAACGAACGATGGACAGTAAAATACCTCGGTATAAACGTACAAGCAACCATAACATGTACTGCAATGCGACAACTGACGCACTCCACCAACAAAAAAGTAGACTCCTGTCAAGATTACAAACCTTATACAGGTTTACGGACAGACGAGACGAGGAAGTTAGGACACTGAAATCGCTCATTAAGAACATACAAACATTAATTGCTCAGAATTACAGACTTTGTGTTAATTCGTATTGGAACGACAAGGTCCGGGCTAAAAGTTCCAACAACCCGAGCATGTTCCCGCAGATAAACAAATTCTTTAGAAGCAACAAGCAAAGCGATCTTCCGTGCCTTAGAACGACGGACAACGAACAAATACTGACTACAGCAGGTTTTGATCCAGACACGGCCATACTCGACGATAACTTCTTTGTGGTCGAAGATCCGCAAGAAAAAGTGGAAGTACTTGGCGCGGTCTTTCAGGAAGTGTACAAGGTGTACGAGAGTGTTCGCCCGAACCACGAACTGGAGAACCGCGTACTGGTTAACAACACGCTTCTTAGTGAAGATCTGCAAACAATGGCGATCTGAAAACACTGGCTTTGTCGTGTTCAATCATATTCACATGGCAGATAATGCCATCGCCGACGAAGGGGTTCATTTCATTTGATCTCGAACATTGTGCTAAAACAACTGTCTCTGGATGTGGTTAATAAGTACACAATCCTGTTTAACAATGCTTTGAATAATGCATTATCCAGAGCATTGGAAAACTGCGATTGTACAACCCATATCCAAACAAGGAAAAGATTCTTCGAATCCGTGCAAGCTCCGGTCAATTAGTCTTCTTCCGAACATCAGCAAGACATTCGAGAAGGTCATCAATAGAGCTTTGATCAACCGGACTAAGGACAACCATTCACGCCGCGCCGAAACTGGTGTCGGATATCCAATGGAACAAGAGCCAGAAACAATGTACGGGTACTTGTCTGATTAATCTGGAGGAGGCCTTTGACACCGTATGGTTAGAAGGTCTCTTTTACAAGCTCACAGCAAACCACAGCTGTACCTACTGTGTATAGTCCTAGTACAAAAAATTCTATTCCAATGACATCTTATACAACAGGGCGAACCTGATTCGAGTGGACAATTTCCTAGTGAAGTTGATTAGAGGTCATACTGGCAGCGCGATGAACTCGGTCAATAACCTGATCTCGGGGGCTTACTACCCCAATCCCCCCCAGAATCGTCTCCCCAGAAGCATTCCTCCATTTGGATAGGCACGGTCTGATACAAAACGAAAAGGCGGTACCGCTGCTTTTTCACATCGCTCGTTCAACTGTGGATGGGCGACTCAACCACAACCGTTCCGTCGCACAACGAGCTGAGGAGGGTCTCCTCCGGTTCAGTACTGCGGTATCCAGGAGAGATGTTCTGAATGTTGCAATGCAACACCGAAAATGATGGTGGCTTTGGAGGGAACTCTCTCGTCCTCCCCTTTAGACCCGGGCTATATAGGGCAGTACGCATCCCCGAAAGGGGGAGCAGTCGGTCACTGTCTTGCAGCAAATTAGATAGAAATCTATTAGCGGCAACGTACGGCCGACCTACATGGACTAAAAAAATTAAATTAACAAAAAAATAAAATATTCATATGCGCACACCGGCGTGTACCTTTGTGTATGCACTGTATGTATTAAGTACATATATATACATATGAGCATATATCATATATACATGTGTATATGTATGTAGTTTAGCTTGCGTTAATTTAAGTTATTTTAGGTAGTTATTTTTAAGGTAGTGTGTAAGTTATTAGTAAGTTAGTATATAGGTTTTACTTAAAACGTTCTTTTATTACGTTTTTTTGTAAACAATTTTTCTTAATACTAAAATGTACAGTTATGATAATTAGTCTTAAATCATATGAGCTTTTAGTTTAAGTCGAAAGACAGGATAAGATTAAGTTTAGCTTAGAGTACCCGCGAAGGGCCAGTAAGTTGGAACTAGTAACAATGTTCGTCCAACTAATTTTAAACATTTTTGTCTAGTATGTAAGTTTATTGCATTATTGGAATAAAAATGAATTAAAAAAAATTAATTTTTACACCGTAAAGGATTTTTTAAAGCCCACTCTATAGCCAAGAGCTCTCTTTCGTTGGTTGCGAGGTGTAACTGTTCATCTTTTAGAGTCCTTGAGATCATTGTTACTGCCTTCCCATATTGGGATAGAATTGCTCCCAGTCCTTGAGATTAAGCTTCAGTCGTAAGGTCGAAGGGAGACCTGAAATCTGTGTACAATAAAGTGATATCTTCCGATATCAAAACTTCTTTTAATTTGTTGAAAGCTTGCGATTATTTTTCACCTAGCTTGATCTTGATATCATTGCTTTGATGAATACTTACCATGCCGTTTTCGCCTTTCAAAATGTCGGAAAGCGGTTTTGCTATGGATGCAAAATCTTTGATGAAGCATCTGTAATAGCTTGCTAATCCCAAAAATGTTCTAACTGCGAACAATGTCGAGGGCTCAGTACTGTTTTTAATCGAATCTAAATTGGACGGGCTGGTTCTCATACCCACACTTGAAACCGTGAAACCTAGCATTTTGCACTTTTCTTAAAGAAATGCGGTTTCTCCCGTGAAACCCTCATGTTGGCCTCATATAATGCAAGTAAAATCCAATCAAAGTCTTTGTCGTGATCTGCCCCAGTTTCAGAGAAAATGATAACATCATCAACATGACAAGTTTTCCTGATTTTTTCGCGAAGGACATCATCTATAGCCCTTTGAAAAACACTGGGCGCATTCTTCAGCCCAAATGGTAAACGGCAAAATTAGTATTTTCCGCCGTTTACGAATAATACTGTTCGCGATCTCGCTCTGTTCTATCTGATGAAACCCTGATTTTAAGTCAACGGTTGTAAAATACCTAGCCTAGGTTTGATAAAATAGACGTTACTTTAGACACAGAGTATTTATCGTCAATAGTTTTTGTATTTAATTTGGGAAAATCGATCATTTATTTTTATTAACTATTTCATCGGTCCCGTTTTTATAGCGAATACGGTTTTGTTACAAGGTAACGACTCATTAGTGTCCGTAAAAGCCTTAATTCTATTCTTCATAATTTTTTAAAATTAGTTTTCGGCGGCGACTTCTATCAATGGCGATTATAGCGTCAAAGGTCGTAAGACCAGAAAGTATAGAAACTATTAATTCGAAGGACAGTTATAAGACGTTTGTGCGTAATTGTATCAAAGCCATGAATGGACCATACCCGGAAAAGAGCATCGACCGACATAACAGTCCCTATTCTAGTAGGGGTTTTATGTAACTTTTAAATAATGTTTCGTTATTGCTCCCTTAATTCTTTTGCTCAAAAATTGACTCTTGACTCTTGACTCTTATGATTAATCCTGATGTTTCTGTCGAGACTGTCTCTCGGCGCTATTAAGCGTCGTAAGTGTTTGTTTGTGGCTGTAGCTATTATTGCCAGCATTTTGTTGATTTGTGGTTTTCCCTTATTTGGTCACCATCTCTACGCTTCCTAATATAATGGGGGTTTTTACCTGCTTGGTTCAGTTATTTTCGTTATTATTACAATTGTCGTAAGTTTTATTGCCCCCAAAATATTTATATTGTGATAGTATGATAGATGTCCTCAGCCTTTTGTGCCCTTTCCTTAAAGTTTTCTTCTGGCGGGCTATAAACAGGATGTCACTTATAGATTTTATTTATCCAAAAATTCAAACGCGGATTTATGATGTATTTCTCTGGTCGTTAAGGTGTTAATAACGTCAGTTTCTTTTCGACTTCATCATAATACTGCATAGTAGATAATTTACCCTGTTATAATGTGCTTAGTTCTAGCACTATCAAATATATTGGGCGCTTATCAGAGTAAGTAAAGTCTAATTTAGCTATTATGGCCCTGAAATTCAGGACCGTGTTGCAGGACGCTAAGACCCCATCGGCTGGTCACTTATCTTATTTCTACAGCTTGGTGGTGCTTTAAACTACCGTAGTACCTCTCAAAGACCTTTACGCTCAATGAGCAGCTTGACGCCAGGACACATACAAGTCCTGCTTGCCATCAAACTCTTGCAAGGATATGTCCAGTGCTATGTCCAGTGTTTCTTCTCATCATATACCCTCAACTAGTCAACCGTTGCGTTGTATACTGCTCTTCAACTCCAGTTTGAAGACTTGCATGCGATGTTCACTTCCATACTTGCGCTGTAGTGAGCCCATGACTGCGTTGTAGTCCATCTGGAGATTTTCTGGAATCGTTTGGAGAACGCCTGCAGCACCGCCCTTTAACGACACGCCCAACGCCGCCGCCTTTTCTTCATCGCTCAGATGTACCCTGGCGACAGATGTTTCGAATTGCAGCCTGAAGATTTTGAAGGCTGTTATTCCGTCGTACATCGGTGGTTTGAACTTTGTTGCGACGTTATTAAACACTTTTTCCCTCAACTTCAGTGCGCAGATGTCCTTCTCCATTACGTCGACCGTTGTTTCTAGACCGTCCACCGAAGTCTGTAGACTCACAACCTTGCTATCAAGGTGGTGAACTTTCTTCTCCAGTACTTTCACTTCACTATGCACCTCCAGAAGTTTCTGTTCCAAACGGTTTTGTTGTTCTTCTAGAACTTTCCTGACATCGTGCTTCTGGTCCTCGAGTGATTGTTGCACACTTCCCAGCGATTGTTGCATCTGTTGTTTCTGTTCCTACAACGATTGTTGCATTTGATGCATCCGTTCGCGCGACTCTTGCTTTTGTTCTTGAAACTAATTTTGCATCATGGCCATTACCTGTGTCAAATCAACCGGGGCCAGATGATTCCGCTACTTCATATTCAAATTCGTGTGTTTCTGGATCTATTTCATCCTTCTGGAGAGCGTCATGCAGCCGTTGTTGCAATTCAGCCTTTCCTCCGACTGTCAAAAGACTTTGCTGCGCCAGCTCTTTCTTAGGCTGTTCAACTTTCATATTAATAAATCCCAAACTGTGCTGTTATAATAATTATCCATCTGAACTTTACTAATTCTCATTCTGAACTAACTCGCATCGACCACTGTGCCGATATTTATACTCCCAGTGTTTGTTCTAGATCTTACTGACGCCACGAGTCTATAGAATTTCCCCGGTGACTCTAATATACATGATTCCTTGCAATCTATCAGTGTATAGGTGGCATCCAATATGTACAAGAATTTCGGGAATACTCTTCGGAGTTGATCATTCTTCTAATTTTGTATAGATGGCGTTGCTGTTATGTAACGTAGAAATATCTGAACTCACATGTTTTGTGAAGTCAAAATTTGTTTGGAAAAAATATAGGTCCGAATAAAGAGTTTTGCAGTAGGAGAACAGCACATTGTAGATGTGTCCCTGTCATTGTACCACCAGGTGGGTGTATCAAATTGGAGGGAGACTTGCAGTGATTATGAGAGCCAGCCAGTTTTGTCAGCAAATTTTACAAGTGCTTTGACCGATATTTTTCGGATCCTGGTGAGGCCAGATTTGTTTTCGACAAGTGACGTCTGTCGACCATCTGGCATTGATTTTCTGTGCGTAGGAGTTATTGAGCTGTAACCTGGCAGTCTAGTGGTGCGATTGGCTAGTCAGCTTACAATATCTCGTTAAGAGATACGCGGCAGTGGATTGCTATTTGAGAGCTTATAGAGAACCATACCAGGGATTTAATTATTGGTTATCCTTTATTATTCTATGTAACAGCGGAGAATTTTCTCTACTGTTTTATAGGGCCGTTATCCCTATGCTTGTGCTCCATATAGAAGATTTGTGCTTGCAGTTTCTTTTGCTTGCTTAAATGTGTGCGAGACGCACTTCTTGGGAATAAAACTGCCCAAACATAACAGATAGCGCGTTTAGCATCGTATAGTCTGAGTTGAAGATCTTCATGTTTGAGTTCGATGAAATCAACACTCCTAGATACCCTGTGAATATCTGCCTCCGCCATATTCTAGATTTGTAAAGGTTGTTAGTTAGATCCGCACAGTGGGTGTCAACTGTGTTCTCACAATCTTCAGCGAGACTTTTTATTGCTATTTCTATAGAAATCTGCTAAACTTGTAATAGTGATGGAAATATGAGTAGGCTCCCCTGAAACCAGCTTGGGACTCGTCCTGATTTCTTCCCACCCGCTGTATAAGCCTTTTAGATAGATCAGATGAAAAAAGTTTGGCCGCTGTCTTCATGAGCCGTATGGATAATAAACGCGACTGCAACTTCTTGTGGATGACATACAAAGGGAGAAAGAGAGCAGTTGTTTTCGGAGTACCCGAAAATGCTGGTGAGTACCTGGGGGCACTCTATAATAACATCTGCTCCACAATCAGCATTCAGCCTCCTAAGCTGAATATGATTTTCCGTGCTAAGCTAAGCCCCCGAACACCTCACAACGTAGAAGCATTGAACTCCACGCGGTTGATCTTTCCCCAATTGATTATGCTGTCAAGATCGGAATTCAATGTGCTTATCATACGCTGCCGTTCCAATTCTACGGCCGAAGGGCGGGGTCGTGAGTCTTGGAAAGAATATGAAAAGCTGAGGGTGTTGTCATCAGCGAAGGAATGGATTGGATTAGAAGTAGCAGACAAGATATCATTTATAAAAATGAGAAAGAGTGTCGGAGACAGAACATAGCCTTGGGGAACACCAGCATTTATTTGGTGGATATCAGACTTGAACCCATCCAAAACAACTTGAATTGAACGGTTCGAAAGGTAATTTCTAATCCAGTAAAGAAGAGATTCATCGACACCATAGGCACGCATTTTCGACAAAAGAGCTTGATGCCAAACTCTGTCAAATGCCTTGGAAATATCAAGCGCAACGATCTTGCTTTCGCCTGCATTGTGCAAAGATTGGTTCCACTTTTCGGTGAGATAAGCTATTAGATCACGAGTGGACCTCTTGCTGCGAAAACCATACTGCCGGTCATTAAGAAGCTTCCGCGATTCGAGATATTTCATAAGCTCACGATTCATCAGCGTTTCCTAGACCTTAGAAAGAAGGGACGTAAGTGCTATGGGTCGGTGCGAGGTGGGTGACGAAGATTCGCCCTTTCTAGGGACGGGCTGGACAGATGCTGTTTTCCATCTGCTCGGAAAGAGACCTAAATAGTAGGATAAATGAAAAAGCTTACGCAGTGGTTTTGCCAGCGCAGAAGAACAACTCTTCAGAAGAATAAGGGGAATACCGTCCGGGCCAGGGGATTTGTGCAAGTCGAGATCTTTAAGCATTCCTGCAACTCTACGAGTGCGCAAGTGGATTTGTCCCATGGTGAAATCAACGCTCTCAGGTACAGGTAGCGATATATTGGAATCTGGCAGTGTTGAGCTAGCTGCAAAATGCGCCGCAAGCAGATTCGCTTCGTCTAAAGAGCTGACAGCTGAGATGTCATTGTGGGAATTGAAGACGAGGCGGAATTCTTTACGTTTTTTACAAATGACCAAAAGTTTTTGCTACCCTTGGGACATTGTAGCACTTTTTGCCTCAACTTTTGCTCATAGGAGAATTTCACATGTCTTATAATTGCACTACAGTTATTTCTGGCCCGTTTAAACTTATTCCGGTTTTCCTCAGAAGGGTTTGCTTAGTATATCCGGAAATTCAACTCTCTCAACCTGATAGCCTCTTTAAAGCTCGAGTCGTACCATGCGTTTGCTTTGGGTTTGATACAATTCACTCTGTGAGGAATGAAGGATCTCATGCCCTGCAGTAGAATGTTTGTGATTATATCAGCAGCGGCATCCACGTCACTATCGAGGAAGCATAGTTACCAGTTAAAGTTCCTAAAGAAGTTGTTTAGACCGCTCCAATCGTCTTTCTCGTATAGCCATACTGTTCTTTTAGGAATTTGTTCTCTAACTGTTTGTGGCGATAACGAGAAATTAGCTGATACGACACAATGGTCAGACGAGCCTAGAGGTGGCAGAATGTCAATAGAATATTTGTCAGGATGAGAGGTGAGAAACAGGTCCAGGGTGTTGGCGGAATGATCTGTAATGTCAGGTATTCGTGTGGGCTCATTTACTAGCTGGGTCAGATTACTTACCTCAGCAAAGATTTCAACATACCTTCCTTCGGATGTTGTCTGGCCCGAATGTCGAAGCCAATTAGACCTGTGTACATTGAAATCGCCCACAATGGCAATTTCAGTGCGATGATACAGAGATACAATTCTTGAGATGGAGTCGGATAGCGCATCAAATTCGTTAAAAGTTGAATTGCTATCCAGGTTTGGACTTCTATAAATAAAGCAGTAGTGGACTTGGAGTTTTAACCAGAGAAAATTAAATTCCAGATTGGAACAGAGGCCGTATTGAGGTTGAAGTTGGTAAGCTACATCACTACGCACGTAGAAGGCGAGGCCGCGGTGTAAAAAGAAAAGCGGCACCAAACTATATCCATGCAGGTTTAAATCCGATAAATCGGTATTCTCCTCCACCTGTGTTTCGAGAATGCGTAGCAGTGGCTTTGGAAGGAGAGGGACGAGAGGGAGCGGACCGATCGCACTCGACGCCAAAACACTTCACTACACTGCACTGTGCTTTGTTTTTTTTTCCCTTGTGGGGCACTCGTGATGTTGTTCTTGGTGGCGAGGCAGCGGGGCTTACGTTTTTTTTCGCGTAATACACCGGCGGAGGATGCACGCGTCGGAGGATGGCAAATAACCAAGTGACATTAAAAAAACGTATAGTCCAATTTGGGTTCAGAAGGTGGATTCGCTCTACCAACTCGTCTTGTGGAGAAATGGCAATAGAAAAGAGATCAAAATACTCCGACTAAACGCAATATTTGGCTGTTCGTATGTTGCAGGAACTTGCTGCCAAATTAAGGGATGATCCAGTTGCTTCGAAAATAGTCAAGAGCAAATTTTATGTGGACGATGTAATTCATGAGGCAGATTCGGAAGCGGAAGCCATAGAGATTCAAACGCAGCTGCGAACTCTGTTAAAGCGAGCAGGCTTCCCACTTCGAAAATGGGTAAGTAACTGAGAGAGGTTATTGGCATGTGTTCCAGAGAAGAATAGCGAAGTACAGCTACCATTATCATTGGAAGGAAATGCATAGCTTAAAGACGGAGCTTAATGCACTCAATGCCGTCGAGATTCCTCGCTGGATAAATTTCACCAAAGATACACAACATGAAGTCCACGGGTTCTGCGATGCATCAGAAAAGACATACACTGCTGTAATATATCTTCGAGTTAGGACCGAAAATACAACGTTCACGCATCTAGTCGTTTCAAAAACCAGTGTTGTACCGCGTCATTGGCGAGATTGGAATTGTGTGGAGCCCAACTACTGGCACACTTACTGGTGCACACAATGAAGACGATGGAGCTACAATCTGCAAAAATCTTCACTTAGTGAGACTAACAGATTACGCTTGAGAGGATAAAAACCGCGCCACACATTTGAACAACATTCGTCGCCAACCGAATGACAGAAATTCAAGGATTACAAACCTTAGGTGCAAAAAGATCCAACAGACCGAGCATCAGTGGTGGGATGGACTACAGTCCTTTGATGAGCAACTACATCAGCCGTATGAAATCACACCGACGGCATCTGGTAACCCTATAAAAAACATTTGTCAGCTCTACGTTTACGTTACAGCTTTCGAAACAAATAGCCTCATGAGTTGGCTATTTGGAGTTTTTTTCATTTTTATTGTTCAATTCCGAACAACTTACGTACGTACGACAGAAATGCTTAAAACTAGAATAAATAAATACTGGCCCAAGTTTTACAAGCTTAATAACAATTCTAATGTTATTTTTTAACTTAATTTCTAACTTATATTCTAACTTAAAATAAAACTTACAAACCTTGCATATACGTTTGTATTTAAGTGAAATTAAAAGCTAAACCAGAAAATATTATTTATTAACTTATTAATAGCTTATAACTAGCGAACTGTGTCGCTTGCAAACCAAAACCAACTAAGCTACTCAGGCAAAGTACGAATCTTGCCGAGTGTGCAAAATCTCACATGGCACTTTATTTTACGATTTTGAGAAATGTGCATACATGAGTGCTGCGAGGTGGCTTTTAAGGAGAATATGTCTTCATTGCAGCGAGTACAGTTTACAATTCTTGTTTTAAATGAGGTATATGTTATACAGAGATACGATAAGTGATCTTACTACTGAAAAAAATTAGTACGATTATTTCTGAAGAGATCTAAACCTTTCATTTAACAAAAAAAAAATGTATGTGTATACAAATATCACAGTTCGAAGATATATTAATATGTAGTTTTATTTGCAAATAAGTATTAATATTTGTATGTAGACAGAAGTATGTGAATACAGTATATAAAGGGTGATTTTTTAAAAGCAATAGGGAAGTTTTTAAAAAATAAACACATAAAATTCAGAAAAATTAATGAAATCTTTATTTGATTCGATAGTGCGGTCCATATAATTTAATGTTTGAAGATTCCCAAATGGTTCATCCGCTTAGTCCAATTTTGGCATACTTATTATAACATTTCGGCCAGTATCTCACGAATAAATGCTTCAATGTTGTCTTCCAATGCGTCAATTGAAGCGGGCTTGTCTGTATAGACATGAGCTTTAACATAGCCCCACAAAAAATAGTCTAAAGGCGTTAAATCGCACGATCTAGGCGGCCAATTGACCGGTCCTGATGTGAAATAAAATGTTCACCGAACTCGCCTCTCAATAATTCCATTGCTGCGCGTGCTGTGTGGCATGTGCCACCGTCTTGTTGAAACCACATGTCATGCAAGTCAAGCTTTTGCATTTTGGGCAAAAAAAAGTTGGATATCATATCACGGTAGCGCTCACCATTCACAGTTACGTTAAGATTCGCATCATCTTTGAAGAAGTACGGTCCAATGATGCCACCAGCCCATAAACCTCACCAAACTGTGGCTTTTTCTGGATGCATTGGTAGCTCTTGCAATGCTTCTGGCTGATATTCACTCCAAAATCGACAATTCTGCTTATTTACGTACCCATTGAGCCAAAAATGAGCTTCGTCGCTGAACACATGTGATGTCGCGATGAACTTTCTTAACAGAGCACGCATTTTGATAATAAAATTCAATAATTTGCAAGCGTTGTTCGTTTGTAAGACGATTCATGGTTAAATTATAGACCAAACTGAAGATGTTTGACAGTGAAACAAAACACGAAACGTGCGTCAGCTGTTTAAACCAGTGTTGCCAAAAAGATAAATAAATCAGAAATCAATCAGATATTTCACATCTTAATAGATACTTTTCTCTGAGTTAGATTATTCTATCTTGAATACGGTCGATGTTAGCCTTATCGTGCAACTCCCTCGTCGAAAAATGTCATAGGAGTTTGAGGACAAGTTTCAGTAGTTAATTTTGTGCTATTTGGAGCTTTTGGATTTGAGTTTTGGCGCAGCTACCCCAAACAGGACTAAAGGACTAAAAGATTACTTTAAATATAATAAGTTTATTTTCATTACTTAGTAAAGACCGTCCATTTATCGATGGGTACATAACACGAATTGTTTGATTAACTTTGTTGTCCAACTTTCTGTCCATCGTTATACCGAGATATTTAACGTTATCAGTCCAAAAGTTGTTGCTTGGTAGAAAACAAGCTTTTCTTTTCCTTGTAAAAAAGATAGCTTGAGTCTAAGAAGCATTTAATTTTATTTTCCATTTGCTCAAATAAGGGTTTTGGTTTCGAGATCAATACCAAGAACATCGGTGGAATATATCCCTGTGTCATCAGCAAACATATCTAATTCACAATGGGGCAGTTGAGGAAAATCTGATATATAAGTGTTAAATAAGGCAGGACTTAAGACGGAACCTTGGGGAACACCTGCAGAGATGTTGTGTTCCAAGGACAACGAATTATTTACAGAAACGACAAAAGTACACTCCGAAAGGAAACTTTGAATAAGTTTAATAAGATATTCCGGGAAACTGAATACAAACAATTTGTGTATCAACCCATTATGCCATATGGAGTCGAACGCTTTTTCAATGTCCATTAGCACTAATCCAGTTGAATTATTCGACTCAAAACCATCCTTAATGTGGCGCGTTAATCGGTCAATTTGGTGTATTGTGCTGTGGTAATTTCTAAACCCAAATTGCTGCATGGGGAGAATACACCTCGAGTCAAGGTGGCTCAAGATTCTTTTCTGAAGGAGATTTTCAAAAAATGTTCCTATACAACTCAATAAACTGATTCGTCTGTAACTCAAAGAACTCTTAGGTGGTTTTCCTGGCTTTAAAATCGACATAACCTTCCCTTTTTTCCAGACTGTTGGAAAATGTTGCGGCTTAATGCAAGAATTGAATATGTAGAGTAGATACTCGATACCAATTTTTGGTAATTGTTTAATATGTATATTTTTGATGTTGTCCAAGCCGGCTGACTTACGGATTTTGAGACGTGTCACAATGTTCAGTGAACAGTCATTTCGGTACAACGTCGGACATTGAACTAGACACTAGGTAATTTTTGTAGAACGAAGCATCTAGAATATCTAGAATTTCTTGATTAGTGTACTCAGGGAGGTTATCAAGGGTAGGAATTGCGATATATTTCTTCCTCATTACTTTTGTAACGTTCCAGAATGGTTTGCTACATTTATCAAGCTCTTGTAGTTTTCTGTTCCACTTATTATTGCGGAATATTTTTAAATTCCCTTTGGATTATGTTGTTATAGAGTTTAACATGATCCAAGAGGATATTAGAGCGAGTTCTTTGCCAGTTTCTTCGAAAACGGTTTCTTAATTTTATTAGATTGATAATTGAACTGGGAAGATTCGCGCTGCGGATATTGATGGAAGATTTTTTGGGAATAGAAACATAAACTGAGTTATCTATAGTTTCTACAAGAACTGCAATAGATGCTTCAACATGAGATGTATCCTTAACAGCTTGAACATTTGTGTCATAATTTATCAATCAGCATTGTTGATATAGTAATTGTTCAATTCAGGTATTTGGTACACATTGCAGACAACAGGAATGTGGTCAGAACATAAGGCAGTAATGGTGTTGGGTTGACTGAACAATTTCGGTGCATTGGTAAGTGCATTGGAAAGTGCATGAGTGGTGCGAGGCGGCTTATTTTCAACATGTACTGAGGGATACGTGTGTGTGTGAACTGTGTGAAGCATTATTATGTTTGTATGTTATTTTGATAGAGCAGTATATTGAATGCGTGTGATGATGCGTTTTTGCAATTTGTGTTGGTTGTATATATGTGTGTGCATGCGTTGGTATTGTTTGTGGTGTGTTTTCCCGACGGCAATTAAAGTTGCGAAGTTCCGAAGGCGGAACGATTTGTGTTAGGTCACTTGAAAACTCCCGTCTGCGTTTTTACCTCAACGACCAGCACTAAGTTGTCTGCTCCTGGGTATAATTTTGTGATCAGTACCAAGCCCTATTTTCCGATGGCAATCGCTGGTCTCGCAGTACCACCAAATCAGCTTCTTTAGATACTACTTCTTCCACGTCGATCCATTTCGGGTGTTATATAAACTTGGCTCCATCTCTTCCAGGAGCTTTGCAGCCTGAACTCTTTTCCACCTGTCGACGTATGTGGCATGCTGGAGGTCGTTTTCCGGTTGTGGTGGTGTGATTAAATGTGCTCCAAATTGAATGTGGCTGGGCGTCAGTGCTTCTCTGTGATTGATGTCTTTCGTGACTGGACATATAGGGCTCGAGTTCAAACACGCTTCTATTTGTGAAGTATCAGTATCTGATTGCCGACAACTCGTTTCAAATGGAACTTAATCGATTTCACGCCGGCTTCCCATAATCCTGCAAAGGAAGAAACCGGTGGATTGAAGTTCCATTTTGTTCCTTCATTGTATAAAGTTTCCGCACATGTCTTCCAATCGGATTGAACTGCTTTGAGAAGTTTCTGCAACTCCGTATTTGGACCTACTCAATTTGTGCCACAGTCGCTATTAATTTTTGTGCTCTGCCATCTCCTTGGAGTGAACCTTCGGAATGCTGCTAGGAACGCTTGTATTGCTTTTGTGACCATGCATACAAATACACACATATAGCTTTTTAGACTCTTTGCGTTTCTTCCTTTCCAAGTCTTAATTTCTGCCGGTCCGGCATAATCTACTCTTGCTTGACACTCCTGCGCGAGGGGCAAGGAGGTTCCTCATCAGCTGCGCCATTTGTTTTGGTTTATACCTGTGTGATCTCTTGCTTATATATTGTTGGGCTTAGAGCCTTGATCCTCACGAGGTTCTTCATCTGTGCACCTGGAACCAGCATTGCTTTGTGAAGTTCTGTTCGGTCCCTCTGTCCCCTGATTTCCGTCGTAGGTTGTAGACGAACCTCGTACAGTGTGCGATAACACGGTTGAGCCTGCTTAACCGTAAGTACTTGTGGATTACTTCGCTGGCATAACTGCTATCTTTCGTCACACAGTACCTTTAATGACCGTTGTCGTTCCATAGTTTCCACATGTTTGGGCTGATTTGGACATTTGAAATTCCATATGTCATGTTCAATTGCTGGTTCTTTCCATCACGCATCCGTTGTCAGGAGTCGTGTGAGAAAAACTCCTCGTGAAGCTTCGTCAGCTGAATTTTTTCCTAATGGAATATGTCGCAAGTTTTCGCTGTACGGTAACTGCGGTATAGGAGATGCATGTGGATCTCATTGTGTTGACACCGGACTCGCTGCTGTGTACGCTTTTCAGAGGCGTCACAAAGCCCGTATGTTTGCACCTCAGCATCCTCAGTGGGTCAAATAGTTTGGCGATTGATGACAATACTGTCTTGGTGGGTGAAAGAATAGCAGCCTGGTAACCATTTATTCTTCAAGTCATCACGGCTGGTCTCGTCAAACGGCAGAGAAAAGTCTACTTCGCGATCTTCAATAGCTATCCCATGCAACATTTAATTTTTTCCATATCGGCGGTGAACGTGAAGCGATGTTTTCTCCAACGAAGGATGATGTCAATGACAATATTTTGAGACTTCGGTCCTACCATCATATGATCCTTCAGAGAAGAGCCACAGGATGTTTTAAAAGCCGCCTCAAAAAAGACTCTAAGACGAAATGATGAGGGTTTACGATTACCTCGTTGATTTTTTTCAACTCACTCTTATGTCCGAGATCGAGATATTCGTACATACATTTCTTATAACTTTCGTGTAGTGTACGGTTGTTTGCGAACCTTCTTTCCAGCTGGTAGAATCTTTTGAGCGCTCCCGAATAAAATGCTCCTAGCACTGACCTCGTATTGCCCTTGAAAGGAAGACGGACTTGATATTGGGCATCTGTTAAACGTCAGGTGGTGTTGTTGAAGTGACGTTCACACTCTGCCTCTTCGTCTGACTGATATTTTCTAAAGTATTGTTCTTCTATTTCCCAGAACTTCCCTTTTACCACTTGCGGTGTAACCACAGCTTTTCAAAGCTTTCCCAAACAAAATCGCAAATAAATCCCAACTTGGTTATTTTGGGCAACAGTTGAGTGTATTGAACCAAATGATAGCCCGACGTATCTATTGCATTCTCCGCTCCGAAGAAGCAGCATATGCTATTTGGGCATTGTTGTTGTAAAATGATGGCTATATGCTAAGCAATTTTAACATATGCCGCGCCGCCTGACTGTATTACGACGATCAGTTTCACAGCGAATGTTGCAGTTTGTTGCAAACACTACAACTATACTGCAATTTCTGCTTCAGACTTGCTAAAAACGTTTAACTCCTTGTTTACCTTGCACCACGGGTTTTCTGAAGTATTTTTGTTCCGCTACATCTTCCAATGTGCGAAACCTGGATTCAAGAGACTTATTGAAGTCGGAGATTTTCGGCAGTCCCTTTGTTGCAGCCAGTATCTCTTCCCATGTTTGCGTAATTAGTGGTAACTTTTGCAAAAGAACGTAAATGACTACTACATCCTGATTTTCTATCTTGACTCCTAAATTCTTCAACGCGTGCAAACATTCAGTGAACACGTCCAATAGGTTTTTCGACATTAATAACTGGTTTGTTGATAAACAACTTCATCTGTGTGTCATCGTTTGTGTTAGATAGGCAGGATTTTAGGTAGAGCATCTTTTCAAGTTCCGTCAGTGATGAATTAGTGTGCACCAGAGACTGAAACAAATCGTGGAATGACTTCCATGTCTGATAACTACCCGTAAACCATGGTATCAGTCGCAACTGATGTTTGGTGCTAGCTGGTGTGATAATGTTAACTACTGCAGATGAAACAGGAATTTTGTCGAGAGCTTCCAACAAAGATGAACGATAAGTAACATATTGTGACGTGAATAGTTTCACGTGTATAAGATGAGATAATCAGGATACCAACTACCACAGCAACAAAAACATCATCTATACGCAAGAAGAAGAACGATCAATTGCGAAGAGTATTCCCGATATTGTTGTACATACTGCTGGAAAGAAGGTCGATGCCTATACAAGGAAATAACACAAAGAATCTTGTGTATAGGCGTCAGCGGGAAATCACATAGACTCGTGGCGAAAGTAGGATCTAGAACCAATACTGGGAGTATAAACATCGGCACGGTGGCCAGTGGGAGTTCAGGTGGAAAATTATTACAGTTGAGTTCTTGGTCGTGTTAATCGGTTCTACTTGAAAGGCAGGAAAGAGTTTTGTAGTAATAGTAATAGTAGTCGTTATAGTGTAATAACGCATACGAGGAAACCAGTGCTTGTAAATAATTTCGTGTATATGGTTAATAGTGAACTTCTGTGTTTCATTCGTCACAATGCAGCGATTGAACCGATACTTTAAACAATTTTATTAATTGTACGTAGACTCATTTATGCTAAATGTTACAATTTAATTACCGTATACGTTCGTAAATTGAAGAACACTGCATTGGCATTAGCTGCTACACTGGCATGAAAGCTGGATTGCAGAATATCCAAACGTAACTGCCAATAATGCTTCAATGCTTTGGCTTCCTTGTTCCCTTTTTGAAGTTTGTTTCATCCTTCACCATTTGATCCAAAAAAGGTTTTCCACAATTTACTCATTTTCAATTTTGAATTTGCTAGTGTAGTTTATGTTATATTATACAATATGCCACTAGCTACTCACTCACCAGAGTTATTTGATGTACATTTTATCCTTTGTATATATATGTTATGTATTTCGCGGGGCGAGAAACCGATTGGAACATAAAACTCACAATCTAGTAAGATTTGTCTACAGAAAAGTAAGATTACATACACTCTGAAATATTGCTTAATTGAATTAAAACGAAAAACGAAAAAAAATCTCGTTATAAAAAGTACATATGTTTTTAATTGCACAAGCACTTTTACATGTTCCATTTGTCACCAAAGGCACAATTCCTTGCTTCACGTGAATGAGCCAGTCAATGCTATGTCATGTTAGGGACCCAACTCAAAGGGAACCTGGGCATCAACCTATACTCACAGCACCAACTTTCGCACAACCCCTGCAATCAGGAACGTTAGAAAACTAAACATGCTCCACTGCAACTGCTTCGTCATATAACGCGTTCATAGAAGAAAACAACCATGGACAAGTTCTTCTGGCTACTGATCTTATCAAGGTTTTGACAACCGGGGGCAAACAATTACTCATGCGAGCGCTAGTAGATCCTGGATCCGAGGCTTCTTTTATTACCGAATCTGCGGCTCTGTTATTCAATTTAAAGAGAGAAATAGGCTGCGTCAGCGTGATAGGAGTGGGAGAAACGAACACAACTACAGCCAAGTATAAAGTTTCTCTCACAATTGTCTAGAATATAGACGAGAACATCACATTACATCTGGTTGCTTGGGTCTTACCCAAACTGACACCGACTGTTCCAGCTCACAAAATTGTATTTTTTGATTGGAGTCGTCTCCAAAGTACGAAACTAGCTGACCCGATGTGAAAAGCAGACAAAATTGATATTTTACATGGCCCAAAGGACCGCATTGGGATGGGTGCATCGAACGAGATCTTAGAAGATGACGGTTACTTATATGTGTCTGATGAGAGAAAGGGCCGATTCGCAATAAGCAGCAATAGCATTGAATTGATGCCATCCGATACTGAAGAAGAAGTGGAGGCAGTAATCCGGTCCAACCAAACTAAAGTTTCCAATCTGAGGGAGGAGACCAACAAACTCCTTCAAGAAAGAGCTTGGGAGAAAAACTCTCGAAAGGAGAAGAAAGAAGGAATAACAAGCAGTTCGACAACTTGGGCAACATCAACAAAAGTTGCCCGAACCAAGCAAGCTGGAAAAGCAGCCGCAGCAACAACAACAGCAAGCAGCAAAAAACAAACTAAACAGCTTCAACAGTCAACAGCTCAGCAACAACAGCAGAAGCAGCAACCAAAGACAGCAGCCCATCAAGCAACATCGCAACAACAGAAGCAGCAGCAGCATGCAGTACACCAATGTGTTTGTGTGAATGTTTCAGGAGTTTGAGGCCTGCATCGTGTGCATTTCGCTCCGCAGTGGAAGGAGGTTGTAAGCGGTGTCAGTCTATTTCTCCGGCAACCCTAGTTCCAGCACAACTAAATCAGAGCTCGATTCATTCTTTCGATGTCTAAGGCAGGACTCGGAAGATAACTATTTCATTTTGGCCGGGGACTTAAATGCCCGACATGGATATTGGGGGAACATAGTTTCCAAATACAGAGGGGACCAGCTCTATAGCTGGTTTTGCTTAAACTGCGTCGAGTATGGACTCGATTTGAAATCAACAGAGATCTCGTCGTTCCCTAGAAGCGTCGTTCCTGCTGCTTGACGCAAGATTACAGGTGACAGACATAAACTCACAAACGGTAAACTGTTTGAACACATTCGTGTATCTCAGTGACCATTACGCACTCAGTGCCAAAATCAAGATCCCAAACGACATTGCGGAAGTAGGAGAGTTTGTTCAGACGTATCGCTACGATTACAGTAGGGCACGATGGATACGCTTCTCCAGACAAATGACGAGGGCATTCTCTTCGAATGAGCTCCACATACCGTCCAATCAAACGAAGAGATTGACATGTATCTAATACAATTGGACGGGATATTTAAACGAACGATGGACAGTAAAATACCTCGGTATAAACGTACAAGCAACCATAACATGTACTGCAATGCGACAACTGACGCACTCCACCAACAAAAAAGTAGACTCCTGTCAAGATTACAAACCTTATACAGGTTTACGGACAGACGAGACGAGGAAGTTAGGACACTGAAATCGCTCATTAAGAACATACAAACATTAATTGCTCAGAATTACAGACTTTGTGTTAATTCGTATTGGAACGACAAGGTCCGGGCTAAAAGTTCCAACAACCCGAGCATGTTCCCGCAGATAAACAAATTCTTTAGAAGCAACAAGCAAAGCGATCTTCCGTGCCTTAGAACGACGGACAACGAACAAATACTGACTACAGCAGGTTTTGATCCAGACACGGCCATACTCGACGATAACTTCTTTGTGGTCGAAGATCCGCAAGAAAAAGTGGAAGTACTTGGCGCGGTCTTTCAGGAAGTGTACAAGGTGTACGAGAGTGTTCGCCCGAACCACGAACTGGAGAACCGCGTACTGGTTAACAACACGCTTCTTAGTGAAGATCTGCAAACAATGGCGATCTGAAAAAACTGGCTTTGTCGTGTTCAATCATATTCACATGGCAGATAATGCCATCGCCGACGAAGGGGTTCATTTCATTTGATCTCGAACATTGTGCTAAAACAACTGTCTCTGGATGTGGTTAATAAGTACACAATCCTGTTTAACAATGCTTTGAATAATGCATTATCCAGAGCATTGGAAAACTGCGATTGTACAACCCATATCCAAACAAGGAAAAGATTCTTCGAATCCGTGCAAGCTCCGGTCAATTAGTCTTCTTCCGAACATCAGCAAGACATTCGAGAAGGTCATCAATAGAGCTTTGATCAACCGGACTAAGGACAACCATTCACGCCGCGCCGAAACTGGTGTCGGATATCCAATGGAACAAGAGCCAGAAACAATGTACGGGTACTTGTCTGATTAATCTGGAGGAGGCCTTTGACACCGTATGGTTAGAAGGTCTCTTTTACAAGCTCACAGCAAACCACAGCTGTACCTACTGTGTATAGTCCTAGTACAAAAAATTCTATTCCAATGACATCTTATACAACAGGGCGAACCTGATTCGAGTGGACAATTTCCTAGTGAAGTTGATTAGAGGTCATACTGGCAGCGCGATGAACTCGGTCAATAACCTGATCTCGGGGGCTTACTACCCCAATCCCCCCCAGAATCGTCTCCCCAGAAGCATTCCTCCATTTGGATAGGCACGGTCTGATACAAAACGAAAAGGCGGTACCGCTGCTTTTTCACATCGCTCGTTCAACTGTGGATGGGCGACTCAACCACAACCGTTCCGTCGCACAACGAGCTGAGGAGGGTCTCCTCCGGTTCAGTACTGCGGTATCCAGGAGAGATGTTCTGAATGTTGCAATGCAACACCGAAAATGATGGTGGCTTTGGAGGGAACTCTCTCGTCCTCCCCTTTAGACCCGGGCTATATAGGGCAGTACGCATCCCCGAAAGGGGGAGCAGTCGGTCACTGTCTTGCAGCAAATTAGATAGAAATCTATTAGCGGCAACGTACGGCCGACCTACATGGACTAAAAAAATTAAATTAACAAAAAAATAAAATATTCATATGCGCACACCGGCGTGTACCTTTGTGTATGCACTGTATGTATTAAGTACATATATATACATATGAGCATATATCATATATACATGTGTATATGTATGTAGTTTAGCTTGCGTTAATTTAAGTTATTTTAGGTAGTTATTTTTAAGGTAGTGTGTAAGTTATTAGTAAGTTAGTATATAGGTTTTACTTAAAACGTTCTTTTATTACGTTTTTTTGTAAACAATTTTTCTTAATACTAAAATGTACAGTTATGATAATTAGTCTTAAATCATATGAGCTTTTAGTTTAAGTCGAAAGACAGGATAAGATTAAGTTTAGCTTAGAGTACCCGCGAAGGGCCAGTAAGTTGGAACTAGTAACAATGTTCGTCCAACTAATTTTAAACATTTTTGTCTAGTATGTAAGTTTATTGCATTATTGGAATAAAAATGAATTAAAAAAAATTAATTTTTACACCGTAAAGGATTTTTTAAAGCCCACTCTATAGCCAAGAGCTCTCTTTCGTTGGTTGCGAGGTGTAACTGTTCATCTTTTAGAGTCCTTGAGATCATTGTTACTGCCTTCCCATATTGGGATAGAATTGCTCCCAGTCCTTGAGATTAAGCTTCAGTCGTAAGGTCGAAGGGAGACCTGAAATCTGTGTACAATAAAGTGATATCTTCCGATATCAAAACTTCTTTTAATTTGTTGAAAGCTTGCGATTATTTTTCACCTAGCTTGATCTTGATATCATTGCTTTGATGAATACTTACCATGCCGTTTTCGCCTTTCAAAATGTCGGAAAGCGGTTTTGCTATGGATGCAAAATCTTTGATGAAGCATCTGTAATAGCTTGCTAATCCCAAAAATGTTCTAACTGCGAACAATGTCGAGGGCTCAGTACTGTTTTTAATCGAATCTAAATTGGACGGGCTGGTTCTCATACCCACACTTGAAACCGTGAAACCTAGCATTTTGCACTTTTCTTAAAGAAATGCGGTTTCTCCCGTGAAACCCTCATGTTGGCCTCATATAATGCAAGTAAAATCCAATCAAAGTCTTTGTCGTGATCTGCCCCAGTTTCAGAGAAAATGATAACATCATCAACATGACAAGTTTTCCTGATTTTTTCGCGAAGGACATCATCTATAGCCCTTTGAAAAACACTGGGCGCATTCTTCAGCCCAAATGGTAAACGGCAAAATTAGTATTTTCCGCCGTTTACGAATAATACTGTTCGCGATCTCGCTCTGTTCTATCTGATGAAACCCTGATTTTAAGTCAACGGTTGTAAAATACCTAGCCTAGGTTTGATAAAATAGACGTTACTTTAGACACAGAGTATTTATCGTCAATAGTTTTTGTATTTAATTTGGGAAAATCGATCATTTATTTTTATTAACTATTTCATCGGTCCCGTTTTTATAGCGAATACGGTTTTGTTACAAGGTAACGACTCATTAGTGTCCGTAAAAGCCTTAATTCTATTCTTCATAATTTTTTAAAATTAGTTTTCGGCGGCGACTTCTATCAATGGCGATTATAGCGTCAAAGGTCGTAAGACCAGAAAGTATAGAAACTATTAATTCGAAGGACAGTTATAAGACGTTTGTGCGTAATTGTATCAAAGCCATGAATGGACCATACCCGGAAAAGAGCATCGACCGACATAACAGTCCCTATTCTAGTAGGGGTTTTATGTAACTTTTAAATAATGTTTCGTTATTGCTCCCTTAATTCTTTTGCTCAAAAATTGACTCTTGACTCTTGACTCTTATGATTAATCCTGATGTTTCTGTCGAGACTGTCTCTCGGCGCTATTAAGCGTCGTAAGTGTTTGTTTGTGGCTGTAGCTATTATTGCCAGCATTTTGTTGATTTGTGGTTTTCCCTTATTTGGTCACCATCTCTACGCTTCCTAATATAATGGGGGTTTTTACCTGCTTGGTTCAGTTATTTTCGTTATTATTACAATTGTCGTAAGTTTTATTGCCCCCAAAATATTTATATTGTGATAGTATGATAGATGTCCTCAGCCTTTTGTGCCCTTTCCTTAAAGTTTTCTTCTGGCGGGCTATAAACAGGATGTCACTTATAGATTTTATTTATCCAAAAATTCAAACGCGGATTTATGATGTATTTCTCTGGTCGTTAAGGTGTTAATAACGTCAGTTTCTTTTCGACTTCATCATAATACTGCATAGTAGATAATTTACCCTGTTATAATGTGCTTAGTTCTAGCACTATCAAATATATTGGGCGCTTATCAGAGTAAGTAAAGTCTAATTTAGCTATTATGGCCCTGAAATTCAGGACCGTGTTGCAGGACGCTAAGACCCCATCGGCTGGTCACTTATCTTATTTCTACAGCTTGGTGGTGCTTTAAACTACCGTAGTACCTCTCAAAGACCTTTACGCTCAATGAGCAGCTTGACGCCAGGACACATACAAGTCCTGCTTGCCATCAAACTCTTGCAAGGATATGTCCAGTGCTATGTCCAGTGTTTCTTCTCATCATATACCCTCAACTAGTTCTGTTTCTTTATACACCTCCACTTCCGGATTAGCCACAGCGGTAGCTAAAAGTTTCTGATTCACTTCCTGTACTAATTTATCAAATTGTGCCCACTTCTAATCTAACGCGCCGCGTATCGCAGCTTATATACCTTGCAGCCTTTAAGCTTGCTGCATCCAAATGAACGCAACCAATGAACGCTGTAAACTTCAATTTTTAATTGAATGTAAAAAACACAAAATTTCGCAAATCTGACGGTAACATTTGCCATCGAACGCGATTTTTATTTATTTATGTTGGGCACTATATTACAATTAATTATTTAATGAGCAATCCACTTACATTTTGAGTCGAGGAAATTCTCTCGCTTCCCAGTCTCCAGAGCTTTTGGTGATGTATAGCAACATCAAAAATGTTCCGCGTTTTTGCCAATTATTTTTCGTATCCGCCGAGGCCTTATACAACGGCGTCCTGAACAATATGGTCTCCGATTTCTGAAAATTGATTTTCAACTTCCAGTCATGGCAATCTCATATGAATGAATCGAAGTCAACCTTTGCGGGAATAGTGATTTCCTCTATGTTTTTGAATGATCTGTACACGATCAAAGTCGTCGGCGTACGCAATTACGTGAGGAAGAGAACTTATCAGATCGCTTAAGAAAACAATGAACAGGATCGGCGAAATGTCGGTACCCTGTTGGAGACCATTTTTGACTTGAAATATACATATGGATGTGACGCTGCCATTCTTGACGACGAACCGCCTACCACCTGCGGGGGCAAAAGCCTTCAAGCAGGCACCCGTACATTGTTTCTGGCTCTTGTTCCATTCGACATCCGACAACAGTTTCAACGCGGCGTGAATAGTGTCATGCCCCGCCTTGAAGCCGAATTGGTTATCCGGAATTATATTTTTGTCCTTAATGCAGATGATCAGAGCTCTATTAATCATCTTCTCGAATACTTTGCTGATGTTCGGAAGAAGACTAATTGAACGGAGGTTGCAAGGAGTCGAAGAATCTTTTCCTCGCTTGGATATGCGTTGCACAATCGCAATTTTCCAATGCTCTGTATCAAAGCATGTTAAACAAGATTGTGTGTGTATTAACTACTTCCAGGGGGAGATGTCTCAACACAATGTTCGAGGTCACGTCGACTCCCTCTGATTTTTTCTTCTTTATTAATTCGAAGATCGCTTGGAGCTCTGTCTTCGTCGGCAATGACATTATCTGCCATGTTATCATCATTGACACGCCAGTGTTCTCAGATCGCCATTGTTGCAGATGTTCACGAAGAAGCGTGTTGTTAACCAGTTCGCGGTTCTCCAGGTCGACCTTGTACACTTCCTGAAAGTACGCGCTTAGTAACTCAATTTTTTCTTGCGGGTCTTCGACCACAAGGAAAGTATCGTCGAATACGGGGTTATCTGGGTCAATACCTGCTTTCCATCGTTCGTTTTGTGGTCTCGTCCAATTGAATTAGATACATATCAATCTTTGGCGTCTGGAAACGTCCATCGTCTGTAATTGTAGAGATATGTTTGAACAAACTCTCCTAATTCCACAATGTCGTTGGGGACCTTGATTTAGGCACTGAGTCCGCAATGGTCACTGAGATACACAAAAGTGTTCCAACAGTTTACTGTTTGTAAGTTTGCGTCTGGCAGCTGCAAGGATCCGGATAAGAGCCGCTTCTAGGGAACGACGAGATCTCTGTTGCTTTCAAATCGAGTCTATACTCGACACTGTGTAAGCAAAACTAGCTGTAAGGCTGATCCCCTCTGTATTTGGAAACTATGTTCCCCCAATATCCATGTCGGGCATTTAAGTCCCCGGCCAAAATGAAATAGTTATCTTCCGAGTCCTGCCTTAGACATCGAAAGAATGAATCGAGCTCTGATATAGTTGTTCTGGAACTAGGGTTGCCGGGGAAGTAGACCGACACCGCATACCATTGCGGAGCGAAATGCACACGATGCAGGTAAAACACAAAGTAGTGTATAGTAGAGAAGTGTACGAAAGTAAGTAAGTAAGAGAAGTGAAGTACGAAGGTTTCAGGAGTTGGAGTCCTGAAACCTTCGTACTTCACTACTATGCTCTACCTTGTGTTTTATATTATTTTTAAAGAGGGTTGCAACACCGCCTCCACCACTGGATTTGGGCCGGTCTCTTCGAATAACATTATAATTACTGTGCCTAAATTTCCCTCTCTGAGTTAGCTTGGTTTCGCTAATCAGCATCAGCTCTGGGCTTTGATCATCTCTTTGATCATTCTTGATACCAATGAATTTGCATTCACTGCAAGGATCTTGAAAGTTATCTCCGTGTGCACAGCCATTAAGACTGTTGACGTGATTGGTCCTGCAGGAGCGTTAGAATTTGGTCTACCGCGTTTCTAAGCGATCCATACGCCTTTCTATATAGGATTTCCAGTCAGGCGTTGGATCACGTGCTCTTGGCACTGAGACTTGTGGCACTATCTTCGGTAGTTGCTGCTTTTCCATGCTCCTCTGACCAGACGCCATTTGGGCGTAGGTTATTTGAGAGTTGACGGGTATGGCTGTCCCAATAGTTAGCGGTGTGCCCGCACTTGAGCTAACTTTTGTCAACTGCTCCATCTTGTTCCAGAGAACAATTCCCCGCACTGTGGTCCTCACCGCACTTTAAGCAATGAGGCCGCATTTGGCAGTTAGACGCGGGGTGCCCGAACCTTTGGCAGCGATAGCTTTGTACAATGCCATCGCGCCTAGTTATACTTTCCCATTTGCAGGGACAGTAATCTAACTTGGTAATTTTGATTAGATTCTTCGCTTTGATTGTGGGCGACAGCTGAACTATATAAAAGGGCATTTTCCGCCCCTCTTTCCTTACCTTTACGGTGGAGAAGGGCTTGACCCCAGCGAACTCGACACCATCGCACACTTGCTCATTGAGTAGTTGGAAGACCTGCTCCGCTTCGAGCGGCCAGAGAATCTTCAACAATCGTTCTGCTTCAGCATATCCCCTCCATCAGAGACTCGGCTGCTGACGTACCCGATGCTACTGACCCTTCACAGGTACTCTTAAATAATCTAAAACTTACTTATCTAGTTGCCTTTCGGCGCCTACACTACTATCTGTTTTTTTCCAGTCCATTTGGACAATCTTTATTGTTTGTTTTTACTGGCCAAGAAAATTTGACTCCAAATATTTTTATTTTCTTAATTTACTTAAAGCTAGTTAACCAAGGTCTAATACTGAACCTAATACTTCTTTTTGGTATTTTTTTTTTTTTGTTTTTTTTTTTTTTTTTCTTGATCTAACTTAACCTAACCTACGTAAGTGGGCTGTTGTCCAACAGACTGATATTAATTTCGGGGTGGCGATGGCGTAGACTGGTTCTGGTGTAACCACCAAAAGAAGTGCCGCTCCTTTGCACTGTTCGGCGTACAGCGTTAAAGATTATAGGACATCCACTCATGTTCTGAATCAGTTTTAAAGAATGTAAATAGAGAAAAGCGTGGTGTGGCCTACTCCCTCATAATACATAAAGTTCGTGTAATAAGCCTCGAAGATCTGACCGTTGGTAGACATCATACTCCTTGCAGTGTGTCGTCGTGTTACTGAAATTATAAAATTGTCTACCCTTTTCACGTAAGTCCTGTTGTAAAAGACCTCGTTGGGATAGTACTTCATGTACTCGGACTCAGGTGTCCGATACAACCGGAGACATGTCCTAAGATATCGTCTCTCGAACAACCTCATCTTATCCATCTGGGAAGGGCTCATACTGAACCAAAGGGGACAACCATACACCATGATCGGCCGTATGAGTGCCATGTAGCAGATCACCTTCACCCTGGTATCAAGTTGGCTGCTGTAAATCAACCCACTTGCCACAGCGAAGGATTTTCTAGCATTGGTCAGAGCCCTTTCTATATGTTTGTCAAAATACAGAAAATTATCTAAATCCAAATGCCGAGATATCTGACTACACTTTTCACGATTAACGGCTGGCCCTGAGGGTCAACACTACAGACCTCTTTCCAGTTCTTACGCGTATCACTTGAAGCCCTGTGCACCGGGGCACGGAAAAGAACAGTTTCACATTTCAGAAAGTTGATAAGCAACTTCCAGTCATAACAAAATCCAGTTATTTTATTTGCATACCGTTGCAACAGGGTGTTTATGACTACTACCTTCGGTGATGATCTGTGAGCCAATAGGTCATCGCAATATCATACGCAATTAGGTGCGACAGAGACCTTAGATGATGTGCAGATGATTGCAAACAATAATGGGGTCCTACAGCCCCATGTTGTAGACCGTTTTCTACACTAAATACTCTACTTGAAGTTACGCCACCACATTTCATGACGAACTTCCTACCTGTTATCCTATCATAAATCGTGTGTAGCAATGGTTTATTTAGCTTAAGTTAGACCAACTTAAGGAAAAGGCCTTCTAACCAAGCTGTATCAAATGCCTTTTCCAAGTCGAATAGACAGGTCCCCCAACTTTGCCGATTTCTTGTTCTTAATGGCTGTAAAGACCCCTTGGAGATCTTCCTGAGCGATCACGATGTGATTTATATCGTTGGCATATTTACTTCATCGAATCTGGTAAAACGAGGATTCTCAGATCGCCATCGACTGATCTCCTCACGGAGATAGAAGTGATTTACCAAGGCTCTGTTCTCTAGATCGTGAATTGGCCGTCTGACCTCGTTGACCTTATACACTTTCTCATAAACAGCGCCTATGGTCTTAACCTTCTCTTGGGGATTTTCGACCACGAAAAATTCGTCATCTAGCATGGACTCATCTGGATCTATAACAACTGATGCCAGCAGCTGTGCGTTGTCGTTTATTCTCGGAAGTCAGACGGGAACATACCCAGGTTGGATCGTTTTGGTTGGATCGTACAGCCCGGCTTTTATTGCCGCAATGTAAGCTTATGACACTATTATAATTTATTTTTAATAGTTGTTGGAGGTTTTTGATCACTGGCTTCAGGGATCTAACTTTCGGACTTCTCGGATCTGTAAACCGTCTGTGCAAGAGTTTGAGTCTTGACAGCAGTCTACTTTTGAGCACGTGAAGTTCGTCGATGGTGGCATCCCGATAGACATCGCAGTCATCGTTCTGTCCATTGTACGCACAATGGCGTCGTCCATTTGTTTGAGGTACCTATCAAACTCCTCGTTCGTTAGGTTAATATTTTTTGGCGGATTGATCGCACTCGACCGGAGTTCCATGGCTAAAGCCCTGGAAGAACGTGGCCGGAGAGCCTTTTGTAATTATAAGGATTTCGCTGAACATATTCCCCCAGTTCAACCACCTCCTTTGGGACTTAAAAGTTGAGCTTAACCGCTGAAAAAGTAAGATGATCCCTATCGTACTGAATAGTGGTTACAAAAATTCCATGTGCTTGTACCTACATCCTGTATTGTCAGTCGTCTGTCAATCAATAGTAGAACCAGATAATTCCCGCTTTTGGGAAATGATGGTATATCGGTTGCAAGCAAATCAGCCCTCAATTCATCACGCCCAATCAACCAGTTGTTCAAGGCGACCCCACCCCTTTCCTATTGCATCCCCAATCTTGATGTCTGGAGTTGAAATCAATTGCAATGGTATAAAAAGTATCTTCCGAGCTCAGTCGGAGACAAGTGAAAGAGTTTCGAGCTCTGGAATGAAATTGTGTTCGAGATTATTATTATCCGGTGCATTGAGAGTGATCTCGTGCAATCGCTTACCACCGGAGAGCGGAATGCGTGCAATACACGTCTCTAGCAATCGAAACCTACGCGCTTCATTGCTATACATGATCTTATGATTAATAGTTTTCTTAACTAAAAGAGCGAATCCGCCACCATTATAGGTCTGGTCTCTCTGAATAATATTGCAATTATTATACCTGAGGGTGTGCTTTTGGTTAAGCTTACTCGTAGTTTCGTTAACCATTATCACATCAGGATTGTGGTCTCTCAACAGTTGGCCGACGGAAAGTTTCCTGTTGGTCCCTATTAGTGAATTGACATTTATCGCTAGGATCTTAAGATTGTGGTTGCGCGTGCAGCCATTAAATTGGGGCCGTTGTGGCTTGTTCACCAAACAGTCTGGAGTAGATGACATCTATTCTGACTGCCTGTTGAATTAACTGCTGTTCCAAGCGGTCCGCTCTGCTCGTTCAGTAATGTTTTTTGCATCTGAGCCATCTGTGCTTGGATAGCCAGCAGAATGGAACTCAGATCATTACTTGCCTCCGGCTGGCGTGTCACTGGGACCGCGGTCGCGTTTGGCACTGTCTGTTGTGCCGGTCTTCTACCGGATGCCATTTGGGCATAGGAGATGAGTGGCGTAACAGCGGTGGCTGGAAGGCGAGGTTGGCCTTGCTGCAACCATTTTGGTGTCCTCCTTTCGAACTTGTTTTTAAGTTCTTGCACTTTTGGGCAGCCCCTATAACTAGCAGGGTACCCGTTAGTCCTACATATAGTACATTTGAAGGTGCTCCTGTCCTCGACTTGGTCATTTCCTAGAGGACATTCTCCACTACTGTGGACTGTGGACTACTGTAGGGTTCGCCGCGTCATGCCCGAACCTCTGGCATCTTGCACACTGCATCGTGTGTGCAAATGCCTTTTCCAAGTCGAATAGACAGGTCCCCCAACTTTGCCGATTTCTTGTTCTTAATGGCTGTAAAGACCCCTTGGAGATCTTCCTGAGCGATCACGATGTGATTTATATCGTTGGCATATTTACTTCATCGAATCTGGTAAAACGAGGATTCTCAGATCGCCATCGACTGATCTCCTCACGGAGATAGAAGTGATTTACCAAGGCTCTGTTCTCTAGATCGTGAATTGGCCGTCTGACCTCGTTGACCTTATACACTTTCTCATAAACAGCGCCTATGGTCTTAACCTTCTCTTGGGGATTTTCGACCACGAAAAATTCGTCATCTAGCATGGACTCATCTGGATCTATAACAACTGATGCCAGCAGCTGTGCGTTGTCGTTTATTCTCGGAAGTCAGACGGGAACATACCCAGGTTGGATCGTTTTGGTTGGATCGTACAGCCCGGCTTTTATTGCCGCAATGTAAGCTTATGACACTATTATAATTTATTTTTAATAGTTGTTGGAGGTTTTTGATCACTGGCTTCAGGGATCTAACTTTCGGACTTCTCGGATCTGTAAACCGTCTGTGCAAGAGTTTGAGTCTTGACAGCAGTCTACTTTTGAGCACGTGAAGTTCGTCGATGGTGGCATCCCGATAGACATCGCAGTCATCGTTCTGTCCATTGTACGCACAATGGCGTCGTCCATTTGTTTGAGGTACCTATCAAACTCCTCGTTCGTTAGGTTAATATTTTTTGGCGGATTGATCGCACTCGACCGGAGTTCCATGGCTAAAGCCCTGGAAGAACGTGGCCGGAGAGCCTTTTGTAATTATAAGGATTTCGCTGAACATATTCCCCCAGTTCAACCACCTCCTTTGGGACTTAAAAGTTGAGCTTAACCGCTGAAAAAGTAAGATGATCCCTATCGTACTGAATAGTGGTTACAAAAATTCCATGTGCTTGTACCTACATCCTGTATTGTCAGTCGTCTGTCAATCAATAGTAGAACCAGATAATTCCCGCTTTTGGGAAATGATGGTATATCGGTTGCAAGCAAATCAGCCCTCAATTCATCACGCCCAATCAACCAGTTGTTCAAGGCGACCCCACCCCTTTCCTATTGCATCCCCAATCTTGATGTCTGGAGTTGAAATCAATTGCAATGGTATAAAAAGTATCTTCCGAGCTCAGTCGGAGACAAGTGAAAGAGTTTCGAGCTCTGGAATGAAATTGTGTTCGAGATTATTATTATCCGGTGCATTGAGAGTGATCTCGTGCAATCGCTTACCACCGGAGAGCGGAATGCGTGCAATACACGTCTCTAGCAATCGAAACCTACGCGCTTCATTGCTATACATGATCTTATGATTAATAGTTTTCTTAACTAAAAGAGCGAATCCGCCACCATTATAGGTCTGGTCTCTCTGAATAATATTGCAATTATTATACCTGAGGGTGTGCTTTTGGTTAAGCTTACTCGTAGTTTCGTTAACCATTATCACATCAGGATTGTGGTCTCTCAACAGTTGGCCGACGGAAAGTTTCCTGTTGGTCCCTATTAGTGAATTGACATTTATCGCTAGGATCTTAAGATTGTGGTTGCGCGTGCAGCCATTAAATTGGGGCCGTTGTGGCTTGTTCACCAAACAGTCTGGAGTAGATGACATCTATTCTGACTGCCTGTTGAATTAACTGCTGTTCCAAGCGGTCCGCTCTGCTCGTTCAGTAATGTTTTTTGCATCTGAGCCATCTGTGCTTGGATAGCCAGCAGAATGGAACTCAGATCATTACTTGCCTCCGGCTGGCGTGTCACTGGGACCGCGGTCGCGTTTGGCACTGTCTGTTGTGCCGGTCTTCTACCGGATGCCATTTGGGCATAGGAGATGAGTGGCGTAACAGCGGTGGCTGGAAGGCGAGGTTGGCCTTGCTGCAACCATTTTGGTGTCCTCCTTTCGAACTTGTTTTTAAGTTCTTGCACTTTTGGGCAGCCCCTATAACTAGCAGGGTACCCGTTAGTCCTACATATAGTACATTTGAAGGTGCTCCTGTCCTCGACTTGGTCATTTCCTAGAGGACATTCTCCACTACTGTGGACTGTGGACTACTGTAGGGTTCGCCGCGTCATGCCCGAACCTCTGGCATCTTGCACACTGCATCGTGTGCTTACCCTCTTTATTGTCTCCCACTTAATGGCATCAGTACCCAAGTGTTTATTCTCTTGAGGAGCTCTTTGTTGCTAGTGAGCGTTATCTGAACAAGGAACATAGACAACCGCCTATTCTCCCTTCGTGCTACCGCAGTGACAAACGGCTTAACTCCTACTATACAGACAAAGGTCTTGGGATTGTCTTAGGGCTAATGAATGGGGTAATATTCTTGCAAAGCTTAACTCAAGACATCCTTTTAAAATACTCCACCCTCCCAATCCTTCTTTCGTCTCATCGAGCAGCAATAGAAATCCTTCAACTTTGGATCTGTTTCTCTCTAAGATCCCTGATTTTTTACTCCTCCAATTACCATTAACGAACTTAGTTCCGACCACTTACCGGTAACATGTGGTGTCATTATTTCTCCAGTATCATGTACAAACCAATTTTTTGACTTCAGTGCTAACTTTTCAAGTGCTAACTGGAACTTTTTTAGACGACTAATTCGAGAAAAACTTGAAAACGCATTTGAGCCCGACATTAGTCAACCTCAAATTGATAAAAATATAGACACCTTCACTTCCGCCGTTTTTGAAAGCGTTGAACAGTCAGTTCCTAAAAAGACGGTATACAGACATGAGGCAAATACCCTTCCGCAGTATATCCTTGACATAATCAAGCTAAGAAACACCTGCAGATCTAGATGGAGACGCACAAAAAATGAATTCTACCTCACGGAATACAAGAAAATTAATGCTCTGATGAAATTTGCAATTCCAAACTATAGAAATCAATCTTGGAACGAGAGACTTCTATCGTTGGATAAAGGTTCCAAAGCATTTTGGAACATAATCAAGATAACGAAAAAAAAAACACACTTATATTCCTCCTCTTAAGTGTGGCAACTCTGTCTTTCATTCCCCATGTGATAAAGCTAACGCTCTAGCAATTAGTTTTTTGAATAATCATTCAATTGCTAGTAATATTATCCCAACCATGCATGTTAGTCACTCAGTCCAACAGTCAGTTAACTTCTGGAGGTCACACCCTCTTGTGAGCAATCCCAATCCTATACCCCTAAGTGAGCTTAAAGGCATAATACATAATTTAAAGGCTAGGAAGTCATCCGGTTTTATTAATTAATTCATGATATGCTTAAATACTAGACAAAAATGCTTAAAACTAGATGAACGAACAATACTAGGTGTAACTTACTGGCCCGCGGCGGGCGCTCTAAGCTAAACTTAAACGTATGCTATGTCTTTCGACCTAATCTAACAACGCAAATATTTGAACAAAACATGGATATTAAATGGACAAAATTAAATTAAGAAAATTGGACAAAAACTTAATAACCGAACTGTTTTTTTAAAACTTATATACTAACTTACATACTACCTTAAAATAACTTAGACTACCTTCACCTAAACTTACATAAATATATACATGTATATATATATATATACTTAATATATATACATGGGTATACACAGAGGTACAAACAGGCGTACACATGTGTATACCAAACTCCTTTTTTCTTATTTTTATTTTTTTTTTTTTTCTATTTACATCTTACAACTACCTTAACACTAACACTACCCTAATGTGTGTAAGTCAGCCATAGGATGCTGTAAGACATCCACTGCAAGACCGAGACCGACTACTCCCCCATTCGGGGATATGCACTGCCCTTTCTACCCCGGGTCTACATGGCTCGACGAGGGAGTTCTCTCTCTCCCCAGCCACCAGAACTTACGATGTTGCAAAGCAACATCCCGGACATCCCGTCTGGAAACCGAAGTGCTGAACCGGAGAAGACCCTCCTCAGCTCGTTGTGCGTCGGAACGCTCGTCGATGAGTCCCCCATCCACAGTTGATCTGGCGATGAGGAAGATGAGCGGCACATCTTGTATCAGAAAGTTTTTGTCTAAGTGCAGAAAAGCTTCTGGGGGACGAAGCCGTTGGGGCGTACCCTTTCGTGCTATTGTGAATTGGGGTAGTTGGCCCCCGAGATCAAGTTATTGACCGAGTTCATCGCTCTGGCAGTATGACCTCGAATCAACTTCACTAGGAAATTGTCCACTTGTCTCAGGTTCGCCCTGTTGGCAAGCCCTAAGACAAGCCCTCTCGAACAACCGAATCTTTTCCATCAAGCTTGCACTCACGTTGAACCACACGGTACAGCCAGAGGTGAGCATTGGCCGGATGAGGGCCATGTAGCAGATAACCTTCACCCTCGGATCGAGTTGGCTGTTGTAAAACAGTCTCTTTGTAAGGGCAAAAGCGCCTCGGGCCCTACCCAGAGCAGCATCTACATGTTAAAATATACACTGGTAGCTGGTCTAGCCAGATCCCCAGGTATCTGACTACAGTCCTTTGCACCAGTGGTTGCTCGTGTCGTCCAACAAAAGAGAACTTTCGCGAATTCTTTGTCGTATCCGCCGAGGCCTTATACAACGGCGTCCTGAACAATATGGTTTCCGACTTCTGAAAGTTGTTTTCAACTTCCAGTCATCGCAATCTCTCATGAATGAATCGAAGTCACCCTGCACGAGAGAAGTGATGTTCTCGATCTTTTTGCCTGGTCTGTACACGATCAAGTAGTCGGCGTACGCAATTACGTGAGGGAGAGAACTTATCAGATCGCTCAAGTAAATGTTGAACAGGATCGGCGAATTAACGGCACCCTGTTGGAGACCATTTTTTACATCAAAAGTACCTGTGGAGGTCACGTTGCCATTCTTGACGACGAACCGTCTACCAGTTAGCATGTTACACAGTAGGTACAGCAGTGGTTTGCTAATGCCCAGCCGATTGAGCTTGTAAAAAAGACCTTCCAACCATACGGTGTCAAAGGCCTACTCCAGATCAATCAAACAGGCACCCGTACATTGTTTCTGGCTCTTGTTCCATTGGATATCCGACACCAGTTTCGACGCGGCATGAATAGTGTCATGCCCCGCTTTGAAACCGAATTGGTTATCCGGAATTATATTTATGTCCTGAGTCCAGTTGATCAGAACTGTATTAATCACCTTCTCGAATACCTTGCTTATTTTCGGCTCGATACTAATTGACCGGAGTTTGCAATCTCTTCCTCGTTTGGATATGGGTTGCACAATCGCAGTTTTCCAATGCTCCGGATAATGTGCATTACTTAGAGCATTGTTAAAGAGGATCGTGTACATATTAACCACTTCCCGGGGGAGATGTCTTAACACAATGTTCGAGATCCCGTCGACTCCCACTCACTTTTTCTTCTTTATTGATTCGAAGACCGCTTTCAGATCTGTCTTCGACATGAACGGGGGATGAACCCCTTCGTCGGCAATGACATTATCTACCACGTTATCATCATTGAACATTGTTCTCAGATCGCCATTAATGCAGATCTTCACGAAGAAGCGTGTTGTTAACCAGTACGCGGTTCTCCAGGTCGTGGTTCGGGCGAACACTCTCGTTCCCTTGTACACTTCCTGAAAGACCGCACAAAGTAAGTCCACTTTTTCTTGTGGATCTTCGACCATAAAGAAGTTATCGTCGAATATGGCCGTGTCTGGATCAATACCTGCTGTAGTATTTGTTCGTTGTCCGTCGTTCTAGGGAGCTTAAGACACGGAAGATCGCTTTGCTTGTTGCTTCGAAGAATTTGTTTATCTGCGGGAACATGCTCGGGTTGTTGGATCTTATCGTTCCCATACGAATTAACAGACAGTTTTTTTCTGGACAATTATTGCTTGTGTGTTCTTAATGAGCGATTTCAGTGTCCTGATTTCCTCATCTCGTCTGTCGGTAAACCGCCTGTACAAGGTTTTTAATCTTGACAGAAGTCTACTTTTTTGTTGGTGAAGTGCGTCGATTGTCGAATCGCGGTACATGTTTTGGTTGCTTGTACGTATATACCGTTGTATCGTACTGTCCATCTTTCGTTTTATTGTCTCGTCCAATGGGATTAGATACATGGCAATCTCTTCGTTTGGCAAGTTTCAATTGGACGGTATGTGGAGCTCATTCGAAGAGAGTGCTCTCATCATTTGTCTGTAGAAGCGTGTCCATCGTGCCCTACTATAATTGAAGGGACAAACTCTCCGTAATATCGTTAGGGATCTTGATTTCGGCACTGAGTCCGCAATGATCACTGAGATACACGAATGTGTTCAAACAGTTTACCGTTTGTGAGTTGATGTATGTCACCTGCAATCTTGCGTGAAGCAGCAGGAGGTCCAGGTAAGAGCCGCTTCTCGAAACGACGAGATCTCTGTTGCTTTCAAATCGAGTATCGATACTATGTAAGCAAAACCAGCTATAAAGCTGGTCCCCCATGGAATTGAAAACTGTATTCCCCCAATATCCATGTCGGGCATTTAAGTCCCCGGCCAAAATGAAATAGTTCTCCTCCGAGTCTAGCCTTAGACATTGAAAGAGTGAATCGAGCTCTGATATAGTTGTTCTGGAACTAGGGTTGCCGGAGGAGTAGACCGACACCGCATACAACCTCCTTCCACTGCGGAGCGAAATGCAACTCCTGAAACCTTCGTACTTCACTACTATACACTACTTTGTGTTTTATGTTATTTTTAATGAAGATCGCAACACCGCCTCCACCACTGGAAGTGGGCCGGTCTCTTCTAATAACACTATTATAACTATGCTCCTATATGCCTCTCTGAGTCAGCTTTGGTTTCGCTAATCAGCATCAGCTCTGGGCTTTGATCATCCAAAGTTTATAGAGCTCGTTTTTTCGAGGGATCCCTATCAATGAATTCGCATTCACTGCAAGAGTCTTATGAACTCCATCTGCGCAGCCATTAAAACGTTTGACGTGGCTGGCTCTTCAGGAGCTCCAGAAATTGGTCTACCCGCTACTCTAACCGATCCATACGCCTTTCAATGGACGATTTCCAATCTGTTGTTGGATCGTGTGCTCGTGGCACTGAAGGCTGCGGCACTGCTTTCGGTAGTGGCCAGACGCCATTTGGGCGTAGGTAATTTGAGGGGTGACGGGTATGGCTGAATCGAGTGGAGATTTCACTGGGGCCTGCTTCTGCAGAACCGCTTTTGCTTTGCGCTCCTGAAATTTAGGGTAACCCCGATAATTAGCGGTGTGCCCCGCGATCCCGCAGAGTACGCACTTGAGCTGACTCTTGTCAGCTGCTCCCTCTTTCCCCCGAGCACACTTCTCCGCACTGTGGTTCTCTCTGCACTTTACGCAACGAGGCTGCATTTGGCAACGGAAGCACTGCGGAAGACTGCATTTTGGCAACGGAAGCACTGTGATATGCCATCGCGCCGTCTTTTGCTGACCCATTTGCATTTCCAGCCATCTAAGAAGATTGTTTTTCTTAGATTGGCCGCTGTTGTTTCTTGGTTGCTGACATTTGCTGGTTTACTGGCTGCTGTTGCATGGCTGGCTGCTGGTCTCTTTTGTTGCTCAGTTGCAAGATGCTTTTGTTGCTGAAGCTTTTTTTGTTGGTGCTGCTTCTTTGACACTTTTTGTTGCTGTTGGGCCTTCGTTCGTTGCGTCATGTTGTACTCTCGAGAGTACAAGCTTACAGCCCTCTAATTTCATGCAGGAGTCGCTGAATTTTCTCCTACCATGGTCTCTTTGAGAAGTACCCGTTCCACTTCGTCTTCAGTGTCGGTGTCCAGTGAATCGAAGCTGGTGCTGCTGACAGCTAATATGCCTTCCCCTCCATCGGGCACGTACTGCACTGCTTCATCCTCCTCCGACTCGGCTGCCGTTGTACCAGCTGATACCGCTGATACGGCTCTCCCCCCTGCAGCCCTTCGGATGACGCGTTTGTGTTGCGGCGTTTTACGCTTTTCGGCGACGCCTTTTTCCTCCTCCTCTTGCCTGTGCCTTCTTTGGGCACTACTTGCTGATGGCCTGATGCTGCCACCGGTTGTTCTTGGTCATTGTCCGCTTCTAAGAGCGCGGACCGCTCTTTCAATTCCATTCCTTATCACCAACTTACTTATATAAGTGCTTTTTTATGGAATTTGAAAAAAAAAAGTCTTTTCTGCCCAGCCGCCAGGGGCACTGACTCTGTTTTGGAGTCTGGCCACTTCAACACCATGGAGTCGCCTGTCCACTGTTCGGCGTACGACATGTAAGATTACAGGGCATCCGTCTGTATCCTGTATTAGGCCAAATAGAAGGTCTAAATAGAAGAATGCTTCGGGAGGAATAAAGCCATTAAGGCGCACTCTTTCATGGTACATAATATTGGGGTAGTAAGCCCCGAAGATCAGACTGTTGGAAGAAGTAGCTCGTGCAATGTGCCTTCTGATCAGCCTAATAATAAAATTATCTATCCTGTTCACGTTTGCCTCGTTGTACAGTACTTCGTTAGGATAGTACTCTTGTACTCAAACTCGGGTGTACGATACAAACGGAGACAGGACCGAAGGCATTGTCTCTCGAACAACCTCATCTTTTCCATCTGGGAAGTACTCACGTTGAACCACAACGGACAACCGTACGCCATAATTGGCCTGATGAGGGCCATGTAGCAGATTACCTTCATCCTGGTATCAAGTTGGCTGCTGTAAAACAACCGCCTTGCCGCAGCAAAGGCCTTTCTGGCTTTCGTGAGAGCAATATCTATATGTTTGTCAAAATACAAATATTGATCCAGCCAAATGCCATGATATCTAACCACACTTTTGACAGCTAACGGCCGTCCCTGCGGGTCAACTATGTCGAACTTGCGCCAGCTTAAGCGAATATCCAGCGAGGCTATGTACAACGGGGTCCTGAAAAGGGTAGTTTCGCACTTCAGGAAGCTGATAACCAACTTCCAGTCGTCGCAATATCGCTGAATTTTTTCGAAGTCACGCTGCAACAAGCTATTTATTACCTCGACCTTCGGACCTGATCTGTACGCTACTAGGTCGTCGGCGTACGCAATTAAGTGCGGCATGGAACCTATAAGTTCTGCAGTAAATATTGAAAACAAGATCGGCGAACCAATCGCCCCCTGTTGTAGACCATTTTTAATTTCAAAGACAGTAGTGGAAGTTACGACAAACTTTCTACCTGTTATCATATCATAGATCATGTATAGCAGTGGCTTATTATATTACTTAAGCTATATATTTCTATATATATATACTATATATACTATATATTTCTATCATTGGCGACGGCATTATGTGCCAAATTATCGTCACTGAACCTGGTGAATCCTGGATTCTCGGATCGCCATTGACTTATCTCGTTGCGGAGATAGAAGTGGTTTAGCAAAGCTCTGTTTTCCAGGTCATGATTCGGCCTACTAACTAAGTTGACCGTATACACTCGCTGAAACACAGCACCAATAGCTTTCACCTTCTCCTGAGGATTCTCAACCACGAAGAAGTCATTGTCTAGCACTGCCCTACCTGGATCGATGCCAACTGAACGAACGGCCTGAATGTCGTTTTGATCTTTCCTCCGGAATATTTTATTTACTTGCGGGAACATACCCGGGTTGTTGGATCGTACAGCCCGGATTTTGTTGCCCCAGTGCAAGCTTATAGCCAAGCTATAATTTATTCTTATTAACTGTTGGAGGTTCTAGATCTCCGACTTCAGTGCCCTGACTTCCGCGTTTTGCGGATCTGTAAACCGCCTATGAAAGAGTTTGAGTTTTGACAGCAGTCTACCTTTGTGCACGTGAAGTGCATCGATGGTAGCATTTCGATAGACGTCACTGACATCGATTTGCACTACCTTCGGAATCGTCTTGTCCATGGTACGTTTAATTATGTCATCCATTTGTACGAGGTACCTGTCAACCTCCGCGTTAGTTAGGTTTCTGTTTGTCGGGGGATTCGTCACACTCGAACGTAGTTCTGTGGCTAAAGTCCTGGAGAAGCGTGGCCAGCGGGCCTTGTTGTAATTATAAGGGTGCCTCTGGACATACTCCTCCAGTTCTTCCACCTCGTTCGGGAGCTGAATAGCAGCGAAGAGCCCGCAGTGATCACTCTCGTACTCAACAGCAGTTAAACAGTTCCGTGTGTGTCGTTCCACGTCTAGTATAGTTAGTCGTCTGTCTATCAGCAACAGATCCAGATAGGACCCGCTTCTGGGATATGATGGCCTATCGGTTGCAAGCAAATCTAGCTTGAACTCAATATTGTGCTCTACAAACCAGCTATGCAAGGAGGTACCCCTGGTGTTATGCACTAAGTTGCCCCATTCAATATGCCTCGAGTTCAAGTCTCCGGCTATGATATAATATTTCTCCTCCGACCATAGTCGGATGCTAGTGAAAAGAGTATCGAGCTCTGAAATGAAGTACTGATTGATACGTGCCTTTTCAGACGCATAGATAGCGATCACGTATAACTGCTTACCACCCCGAAGGGGGATGCGTGCGATACATGTTTCTATCGCCTGAAATCTTCGCACTTCACCGCTATACACGACCGTATGACAAATGCCTTTTTTGATTAAGAGAGCGACCTCGCCAGCTAGGTAGGTACGATCTCTTCGAATGATGTTATAATTATTAAACCTGAGTGTGTGCGTCTGATTTAGCTTAGTCTCGCAAACCATCAACACGTCAGGATTATGCGTTTGCAGTAAGTTGCCGAAATTTAATTGTCGTTCGGGTTTGATCAGTGAATTCACATTCACTGCTAGAATTTTTAGGTTACAGGCTGCCTGCGCAGCCATCAGACCGATGTGGCGTTTGGCTCGGCGAATAGCGTGGAGTAGATGAGGTCTACTCGCGCTGCTTGCTCAAGGAACTTTTTTTGGAGCTGAGCGATCTGCCACTGGATAGAGAGCAGGACCGTCTTCAGATCCAAATCGGCTTCAGTTTGCCTGGCCACTGGGACTGGGGCCACCTTCGGCACTGTCTGTTGTACCGGTCGCCTTCCTGATACCATTTGGGCATAGGAGACTGCCGGTGTAACAGTGGCAGCTGGAGCACGGGACACTGGCCTCGCTTCTACCATTTTTCCTTTCCTTTTTGCCTCGTATTATCTTCCTGATTTCTTGGACCTTAGGGCATCCCCGATAGTTTGCAGGGTGCCCGCTGGTCTTGCAGAGAACACATTTCAGAATGTTCCTGTCATCAACTTTTTCAGTCTCCAAAGTGCATTCCCCTCGAGTGTAGGTTCCTGGATTTGACGCAGCGAGACTGCGTTGCAGTTCGCCGCGGCATGCCCGAACCTTTGACAACGAGCACACTGGAGTGTGTGCCGTGTCTTTTTTAGTGTTTCCCATTTGACACGAATGGAGCCTAAACGATTAGTACGTTTTAGGCTATCTAATTTGGTGTCTGGGGTGACCTGGATTAGGAAGAACGGAAGTTTCCTGTTCTCCCTTTTCGCTGCCGCAGTGATGATGGGCTTAACCCCAACGAACTGGACACCATCGCTCTGCGCTTTGCGCAGTTCTTCGAGGATCTCCTTGCAATTAGTGTCAGGATCCAAGCCCTTAAGGAGCATGGTCTGCACCTTCTCCCCTGTTGGGGTATACGAAAAAAAACTCGGCCTCCGCCACCGCTAGCCTTTCCTTAATATCTTGATAGTCTGCCACTGATGAGCAGTGGACAGACAATCTTAATGGACCTTTATACTTAATACAAAAGCTATTATTGGCGACCAACTTACATAGGATGTCCACATCCTTTGTCTCCAGTCCGAAGACGTTGATCGGAGTGCACCTCTCCTTGTTGGCTGCGGCCGGTTGATGTTGCTGCTGTTTCAGCTTTTGTTGTTGTTGCTGCTTCTGCTGTGCCTGCTTCTCCTGTGGTTTTTGTTGCTGCTGCTTTGGCTGCTGCTGTTGCTATTGCAGTTTGACAGCTGCTGTGCGTTGTCCCTTTGGCCGCTGTTGGGGCGCCTCTTGTTGTTGCTGCTGCTTTGGGCGCTGTTGTTGTTGCTGCTGCTGCTGTTGCTCCTTGGACAACCTTCTGACCTCTAATTTTTTTTTTGATGGCTTCTATGTGCGCATCCAATTCCGCCTTCTCCCTCTGGGCTTTGGCGAGTACATCACGGTCCTCCTCCTCATCGTCATCCGACTCGGATGACATTAGGAGAATCGAATGGATGTTGTTGCTGGTCTGTGGCTGTTTCTGCAGCTGCTGTTGTTGTTGCTGCGGATATTTCCATACGGCGCTTCAACAGATTTGGCTGCGGCTGGAGCTTCTTCCTCCTCTTTGACCTCGTCTCTGCTCTATCTGGCAGGTGGTCTGACACACTCGCTTGGTGGTCTGATGTGCCAGCCACCGGTTCATCATGTTTTCCCGTTTTTACGAGCGCGGGTCGCTCCACTGCGTCCATCACGCCACTCACTACTTTACTCACACTATGTGTCTTTGTGTTTTTAATTATTAATTTTTAAAAAAAGGATCTTTAATTTCCACGGGACTCGAACCCGGCACCACGATTTTACCGGCGATTACTCTACCGCGAGGCTACTGGTTCTTATTGATTTTACGCACTTCACTAAAATTTAATACTCGCACTAAGTCGCAACACGTCTGATCTGTTTGGTGGTCTGTGAACGGCTGAGGGGCACTGACTCTACCAGTACGGCCGCTTCCTTGTTGAAACAATTAGTGGCACTTGTAGTACTTAACCACTGCTTTTTAGATTTTCTCTATTTGTACAAAGTCGAAACACTCGCGAACTATCACTGCACTGCTCGGCGGTCTGTGAACGACTAACGCACTTCATTGCTATACATGATCTTATGATTGATAGTTTTCTTAACTAAAAGACCTACCCCGCCACCATTATGGAAGCGGTCTCTCCGAATAATATTGTAATTATTATACCTGAGGGTATTCTTTTGATTAAGCTTAATTTCGCGAACCATTATCGTAACAGCGGTGGCGACTGAACTTGTTTTTAAGTTCTTACACTTTTGGGCAGCCGCTATAACTAGCGGGGTGCCCGTTAGTCCTACATGTACCACATTTGAGGGTGCTCCTGTCCCCGACTTGGTCCTATCCGAGAGGACATTCTCCACTACTGTGGTTCTCAGCGCATTTCACGCAGCGGAACTCTATCTTACAGTTCGCCGCGGCATGCCCGAACCTCTGGCATTTGGAACACTGCATCGTGTGTTTACCTTTTTTTAATGGCTCCCACTTGATGGCAACAGTCCCCAAGTGTTTAATTCGCTTGAGGACCTCTTTGTTGCTAGTGGGCGTTATCTGAACAAGGAATAACGGCAACCGCCTATTCTCCTGCCATATAGTGGCAGTACACGGTGTGCCTGAGGTGCATCCTATACTTTATCTCGTATGGGAGATCTGATTTATCTGAATGTATAATAACCCACTTACATAGATTTTAGAGATCCTTGGTCTCCACACCGAAGATGTTTATAGGTGGCCATCTCACTCTTGTGGGCTGTGTCTGCTGCTTTTTCGCTTGCTGCTGCAGTTGTTCGTCCTGATGTTTCTGTTGCTGCTGCTTCCGCTGCTGCTGCTGACCCTGCGTTTTTTTTGGCGGCTACTGGGTGCTTTTTAGCAGCGCTTGTGGTTTGTCTGGTGGTTGTTGTTGTTGCCGGCATTGGCTGTCCAGCTATTTTGCGACTATACGGCTTGTTGTCGCAGCCGTGCAGCCGCCTGAGCCGCTTTCCGCGCGGCCATCTTCTCCTCCTGCTGCTCAATTCTACGCTTCATCTCGCTGAGCTGGAGCTGGCGGCTCTCAATTCGTGAGAGACTTTGCCCAGCCACTAGTTCTTCGTCCTCTTCATTGTCGGAGAAGGTCTGATACCTGTTCCCCAGGCCCAGATATATGGTACTCGTATATAATCGAGTCGGAAGGAATAAAGCCGTTAAGGCGCTCCCTTTCATGATACATAATATTGGGGTAGTAAGCCCCGAAGATCAGACTGTTGGAAGAAGTCATAGCTCGTGCAATGTGCCTTCTGATCAGCCTAATAATAAAATTATCTATCCTGTTCACGTTTGCCTCGTTGTACAGTACTTCGTTAGGATAGTACTTCTTGTACTCAGACTCGGGTGTACGATACAAACGGAGACAGGACCGAAGAAACTGTCTCTCGAACAACCTCATCTTCTCCATCTGGGAAGGACTCACGTTGAACTACAACGGACAAACGTACGCCATAATTGGCCTGATGAGGGCCATGAAGCAGATTACCTTCACCCTGGTATCAAGTTGGCCTTGCCGCAGCAAAGGCCTTTCTGGTTTTCGTCAGAGCAATATCTATTTTTTGTCGAAATACAGATATTGATCCAGCCAAATGCTAAGATATCTAACCACACTTTTCACAGCTATCGGCCTTCCCTGCGGATCAACTATGCGAACTTTACTTATGCCGAGCCTGATCAACTTGTAGAAGAGGTCCTCCAACCAAACGGTGTCGAACGCCTTCTCCAAGTCAATCAGACAGGCACCCGTACACCGGTTTTTGTTTTTGTTCCACTCAATGTCGGAAACCAGCTTGGACACGGCATGTATGCTACCATGGCACGCCCTGAATCCGAACTGGTTATGAAAACCTTCTCCTGGGGATCCTCAACCACGAAGAAGTCATTGTCTAGCACTGCCCTACCTGGATCGATGCCAACTGAAGCCAGTATTTGTTCGTTACTTGTTGTTCTGGGAAGTCGAACGGCCTGAATGTCGTTTTGATCTTTCCTCCGGAATATTTTATTTACTTGCGGAAACATACCCGGGTTGTTGGATTGTACAGCCCGGATTTTGTTGCCCCAGTGCAAGCTTATAGCCAAGCTATAATTTATTCTTGGCACTGGCCTCGCTTCTACCATTTTCCCCTACCTTTTTGTCTATTATTTTCCTGATCTCTGGGAAAGTTGCAGGGTGCCCGCTGATCTTGCAAAGAACACATTTCAGGATGCTCCTATCAACAACATTTTTCCCAAAGGGCATTCCCCTCGCATGTGGGTTCCTGCGCATTTGACGCAACGAAACTGCATGTTACAGCTCGCCTCGGCATGCCCAAACCTTTGATAACGTGCACACTGGGGTGTGTGCCTTGTCTTTTTTAATGTTTCCCATTTGACATGAATGGAAACGATTGATACGCTTTAGGCTGTATATTTTTGTGTCTGGAGTGACCTGTATTAGGAAGAACGGAAGTTTTCGAACCCAACGAACTGGACACCACCGCTCTGCGCTTTGCGCAGTTCTTCGAGGATCTCCTTGGAATTAGTGTCAGGATCCAAGCCCTTAAGGAGCATGGTCTGCACCTTCTCCCCTGTTGGGGTATACGAAAAAAAACTCGGCCTCCGCCACCGCTAGCCTTTCCTTAATATCTTGATAGTCTGCCACTGATGAGCAGTGGACAGACAATCTTAATGGACCTTTATACTTAATACAAAAGCTATTATTGGCGACCAACTTACATAGGATGTCCACATCCTTTGTCTCCAGTCCGAAGACGTTGATCGGAGTGCACCTCTCCTTGTTGGCTGCGGCCGGTTGATGTTGCTGCTGTTTCAGCTTTTGTTGTTGTTGCTGCTTCTGCTGTGCCTGCTTCTCCTGTGGTTTTTGTTGCTGCTGCTTTGGCTGCTGCTGTTGCTATTGCCGTTTGACAGCTGCTGTGCGTTGTCCCTTTGGCCGCTGTTGGGGCGCCTCTTGTTGTTGCTGCTGCTTTGGGCGCTGTTGTTGTTGCTGCTGCTGCTGTTGCTCCTTGGACAACCTTCTGACCTCTAATTTTTTTTTTGATGGCTTCTATGTGCGCATCCAATTCCGCCTTCTCCCTCTGGGCTTTGGCGAGTACATCACGGTCCTCCTCCTCATCGTCATCCGACTCGGATGACATTAGGAGAATCGAATGGATGTTGTTGCTGGTCTGTGGCTGTTTCTGCAGCTGCTGTTGTTGTTGCTGCGGATATTTCCATACGGCGCTTCAACAGATTTGGCTGCGGCTGGAGCTTCTTCCTCCTCTTTGACCTCGTCTCTGCTCTATCTGGCAGGTGGTCTGACACACTCGCTTGGTGGTCTGATGTGCCAGCCACCGGTTCATCATGTTTTCCCGTTTTTACGAGCGCGGGTCGCTCCACTGCGTCCATCACGCCACTCACTACTTTACTCACACTATGTGTCTTTGTGTTTTTAATTATTAATTTTAAAAAAAAGGATCTTTAATTTCCACGGGACTCGAACCCGGCACCACGATTTTACCGGCGATTACTCTACCGCGAGGCTACTGGTTCTTATTGATTTTACGCACTTCACTAAAATTTAATACTCGCACTAAGTCGCAACACGTCTGATCTGTTTGGTGGTCTGTGAACGGCTGAGGGGCACTGACTCTACCAGTACGGCCGCTTCCTTGTTGAAACAATTAGTGGCACTTGTAGTACTTAACCACTGCTTTTTAGATTTTCTCTATTTGTACAAAGTCGAAACACTCGCGAACTATCACTGCACTGCTCGGCGGTCTGTGAACGACTAACGCACTTCATTGCTATACATGATCTTATGATTGATAGTTTTCTTAACTAAAAGACCTACCCCGCCACCATTATGGAAGCGGTCTCTCCGAATAATATTGTAATTATTATACCTGAGGGTATTCTTTTGATTAAGCTTAATTTCGCGAACCATTATCGTAACAGCGGTGGCGACTGAACTTGTTTTTAAGTTCTTACACTTTTGGGCAGCCGCTATAACTAGCGGGGTGCCCGTTAGTCCTACATGTACCACATTTGAGGGTGCTCCTGTCCCCGACTTGGTCCTATCCGAGAGGACATTCTCCACTACTGTGGTTCTCAGCGCATTTCACGCAGCGGAACTCTATCTTACAGTTCGCCGCGGCATGCCCGAACCTCTGGCATTTGGAACACTGCATCGTGTGTTTACCTTTTTTTAATGGCTCCCACTTGATGGCAACAGTCCCCAAGTGTTTAATTCGCTTGAGGACCTCTTTGTTGCTAGTGGGCGTTATCTGAACAAGGAATAACGGCAACCGCCTATTCTCCTGCCATATAGTGGCAGTACACGGTGTGCCTGAGGTGCATCCTATACTTTATCTCGTATGGGAGATCTGATTTATCTGAATGTATAATAACCCACTTACATAGATTTTAGAGATCCTTGGTCTCCACACCGAAGATGTTTATAGGTGGCCATCTCACTCTTGTGGGCTGTGTCTGCTGCTTTTTCGCTTGCTGCTGCAGTTGTTCGTCCTGATGTTTCTGTTGCTGCTGCTTCCGCTGCTGCTGCTGACCCTGCGTTTTTTTTGGCGGCTACTGGGTGCTTTTTAGCAGCGCTTGTGGTTTGTCTGGTGGTTGTTGTTGTTGCCGGCATTGGCTGTCCAGCTATTTTGCGACTATACGGCTTGTTGTCGCAGCCGTGCAGCCGCCTGAGCCGCTTTCCGCGCGGCCATCTTCTCCTCCTGCTGCTCAATTCTACGCTTCATCTCGCTGAGCTGGAGCTGGCGGCTCTCAATTCGTGAGAGACTTTGCCCAGCCACTAGTTCTTCGTCCTCTTCATTGTCGGAGAAGGTCTGATACCTGTTCCCCAGGCCCAGATATATGGTACTCGTATATAATCGAGTCGGAAGGAATAAAGCCGTTAAGGCGCTCCCTTTCATGATACATAATATTGGGGTAGTAAGCCCCGAAGATCAGACTGTTGGAAGAAGTCATAGCTCGTGCAATGTGCCTTCTGATCAGCCTAATAATAAAATTATCTATCCTGTTCACGTTTGCCTCGTTGTACAGTACTTCGTTAGGATAGTACTTCTTGTACTCAGACTCGGGTGTACGATACAAACGGAGACAGGACCGAAGAAACTGTCTCTCGAACAACCTCATCTTCTCCATCTGGGAAGGACTCACGTTGAACTACAACGGACAAACGTACGCCATAATTGGCCTGATGAGGGCCATGAAGCAGATTACCTTCACCCTGGTATCAAGTTGGCCTTGCCGCAGCAAAGGCCTTTCTGGTTTTCGTCAGAGCAATATCTATTTTTTGTCGAAATACAGATATTGATCCAGCCAAATGCTAAGATATCTAACCACACTTTTCACAGCTATCGGCCTTCCCTGCGGATCAACTATGCGAACTTTACTTATGCCGAGCCTGATCAACTTGTAGAAGAGGTCCTCCAACCAAACGGTGTCGAACGCCTTCTCCAAGTCAATCAGACAGGCACCCGTACACCGGTTTTTGTTTTTGTTCCACTCAATGTCGGAAACCAGCTTGGACACGGCATGTATGCTACCATGGCACGCCCTGAATCCGAACTGGTTATGAAAACCTTCTCCTGGGGATCCTCAACCACGAAGAAGTCATTGTCTAGCACTGCCCTACCTGGATCGATGCCAACTGAAGCCAGTATTTGTTCGTTACTTGTTGTTCTGGGAAGTCGAACGGCCTGAATGTCGTTTTGATCTTTCCTCCGGAATATTTTATTTACTTGCGGAAACATACCCGGGTTGTTGGATTGTACAGCCCGGATTTTGTTGCCCCAGTGCAAGCTTATAGCCAAGCTATAATTTATTCTTGGCACTGGCCTCGCTTCTACCATTTTCCCCTACCTTTTTGTCTATTATTTTCCTGATCTCTGGGAAAGTTGCAGGGTGCCCGCTGATCTTGCAAAGAACACATTTCAGGATGCTCCTATCAACAACATTTTTCCCAAAGGGCATTCCCCTCGCATGTGGGTTCCTGCGCATTTGACGCAACGAAACTGCATGTTACAGCTCGCCTCGGCATGCCCAAACCTTTGATAACGTGCACACTGGGGTGTGTGCCTTGTCTTTTTTAATGTTTCCCATTTGACATGAATGGAAACGATTGATACGCTTTAGGCTGTATATTTTTGTGTCTGGAGTGACCTGTATTAGGAAGAACGGAAGTTTTCGAACCCAACGAACTGGACACCACCGCTCTGCGCTTTGCGCAGTTCTTCGAGGATCTCCTTGGAATTAGTGTCAGGATCCAAGCCCTTAAGGAGCATGGTCTGCACCTTCTCCCCTGTTGGGGTATACGAAAAAAAACTCGGCCTCCGCCACCGCTAGCCTTTCCTTAATATCTTGATAGTCTGCCACTGATGAGCAGTGGACAGACAATCTTAATGGACCTTTATACTTAATACAAAAGCTATTATTGGCGACCAACTTACATAGGATGTCCACATCCTTTGTCTCCAGTCCGAAGACGTTGATCGGAGTGCACCTCTCCTTGTTGGCTGCGGCCGGTTGATGTTGCTGCTGTTTCAGCTTTTGTTGTTGTTGCTGCTTCTGCTGTGCCTGCTTCTCCTGTGGTTTTTGTTGCTGCTGCTTTGGCTGCTGCTGTTGCTATTGCAGTTTGACAGCTGCTGTGCGTTGTCCCTTTGGCCGCTGTTGGGGCGCCTCTTGTTGTTGCTGCTGCTTTGGGCGCTGTTGTTGTTGCTGCTGCTGCTGTTGCTCCTTGGACAACCTTCTGACCTCTAATTTTTTTTTTGATGGCTTCTATGTGCGCATCCAATTCCGCCTTCTCCCTCTGGGCTTTGGCGAGTACATCACGGTCCTCCTCCTCATCGTCATCCGACTCGGATGACATTAGGAGAATCGAATGGATGTTGTTGCTGGTCTGTGGCTGTTTCTGCAGCTGCTGTTGTTGTTGCTGCGGATATTTCCATACGGCGCTTCAACAGATTTGGCTGCGGCTGGAGCTTCTTCCTCCTCTTTGACCTCGTCTCTGCTCTATCTGGCAGGTGGTCTGACACACTCGCTTGGTGGTCTGATGTGCCAGCCACCGGTTCATCATGTTTTCCCGTTTTTACGAGCGCGGGTCGCTCCACTGCGTCCATCACGCCACTCACTACTTTACTCACACTATGTGTCTTTGTGTTTTTAATTATTAATTTTTAAAAAAAGGATCTTTAATTTCCACGGGACTCGAACCCGGCACCACGATTTTACCGGCGATTACTCTACCGCGAGGCTACTGGTTCTTATTGATTTTACGCACTTCACTAAAATTTAATACTCGCACTAAGTCGCAACACGTCTGATCTGTTTGGTGGTCTGTGAACGGCTGAGGGGCACTGACTCTACCAGTACGGCCGCTTCCTTGTTGAAACAATTAGTGGCACTTGTAGTACTTAACCACTGCTTTTTAGATTTTCTCTATTTGTACAAAGTCGAAACACTCGCGAACTATCACTGCACTGCTCGGCGGTCTGTGAACGACTAACGCACTTCATTGCTATACATGATCTTATGATTGATAGTTTTCTTAACTAAAAGACCTACCCCGCCACCATTATGGAAGCGGTCTCTCCGAATAATATTGTAATTATTATACCTGAGGGTATTCTTTTGATTAAGCTTAATTTCGCGAACCATTATCGTAACAGCGGTGGCGACTGAACTTGTTTTTAAGTTCTTACACTTTTGGGCAGCCGCTATAACTAGCGGGGTGCCCGTTAGTCCTACATGTACCACATTTGAGGGTGCTCCTGTCCCCGACTTGGTCCTATCCGAGAGGACATTCTCCACTACTGTGGTTCTCAGCGCATTTCACGCAGCGGAACTCTATCTTACAGTTCGCCGCGGCATGCCCGAACCTCTGGCATTTGGAACACTGCATCGTGTGTTTACCTTTTTTTAATGGCTCCCACTTGATGGCAACAGTCCCCAAGTGTTTAATTCGCTTGAGGACCTCTTTGTTGCTAGTGGGCGTTATCTGAACAAGGAATAACGGCAACCGCCTATTCTCCTGCCATATAGTGGCAGTACACGGTGTGCCTGAGGTGCATCCTATACTTTATCTCGTATGGGAGATCTGATTTATCTGAATGTATAATAACCCACTTACATAGATTTTAGAGATCCTTGGTCTCCACACCGAAGATGTTTATAGGTGGCCATCTCACTCTTGTGGGCTGTGTCTGCTGCTTTTTCGCTTGCTGCTGCAGTTGTTCGTCCTGATGTTTCTGTTGCTGCTGCTTCCGCTGCTGCTGCTGACCCTGCGTTTTTTTTGGCGGCTACTGGGTGCTTTTTAGCAGCGCTTGTGGTTTGTCTGGTGGTTGTTGTTGTTGCCGGCATTGGCTGTCCAGCTATTTTGCGACTATACGGCTTGTTGTCGCAGCCGTGCAGCCGCCTGAGCCGCTTTCCGCGCGGCCATCTTCTCCTCCTGCTGCTCAATTCTACGCTTCATCTCGCTGAGCTGGAGCTGGCGGCTCTCAATTCGTGAGAGACTTTGCCCAGCCACTAGTTCTTCGTCCTCTTCATTGTCGGAGAAGGTCTGATACCTGTTCCCCAGGCCCAGATATATGGTACTCGTATATAATCGAGTCGGAAGGAATAAAGCCGTTAAGGCGCTCCCTTTCATGATACATAATATTGGGGTAGTAAGCCCCGAAGATCAGACTGTTGGAAGAAGTCATAGCTCGTGCAATGTGCCTTCTGATCAGCCTAATAATAAAATTATCTATCCTGTTCACGTTTGCCTCGTTGTACAGTACTTCGTTAGGATAGTACTTCTTGTACTCAGACTCGGGTGTACGATACAAACGGAGACAGGACCGAAGAAACTGTCTCTCGAACAACCTCATCTTCTCCATCTGGGAAGGACTCACGTTGAACTACAACGGACAAACGTACGCCATAATTGGCCTGATGAGGGCCATGAAGCAGATTACCCTCACCCTGGTATCAAGTTGGCCTTGCCGCAGCAAAGGCCTTTCTGGTTTTCGTCAGAGCAATATCTATTTTTTGTCGAAATACAGATATTGATCCAGCCAAATGCTAAGATATCTAACCACACTTTTCACAGCTATCGGCCTTCCCTGCGGATCAACTATGCGAACTTTACTTATGCCGAGCCTGATCAACTTGTAGAAGAGGTCCTCCAACCAAACGTTGTCGAACGCCTTCTCCAAGTCAATCAGACAGGCACCCGTGCACCGGTTTTTGTTTTTGTTCCACTCAATGTCGGAAACCAGCTTGGACACGGCATGTATGGTACCATGGCACGCCCTGAATCCGAACTGGTTATGAAAACCTTCTCCTGGGGATCCTCAACCACGAAGAAGTCATTGTCTAGCACTGCCCTACCTGGATCGATGCCAACTGAAGCCAGTATTTGTTCGTTACTTGTTGTTCTGGGAAGTCGAACGGCCTGAATGTCGTTTTGATCTTTCCTCCGGAATATTTTATTTACTTGCGGAAACATACCCGGGTTGTTGGATTGTACAGCCCGGATTTTGTTGCCCCAGTGCAAGCTTATAGCCAAGCTATAATTTATTCTTGGCACTGGCCTCGCTTCTACCATTTTCCCCTACCTTTTTGTCTATTATTTTCCTGATCTCTGGGAAAGTTGCAGGGTGCCAGCTGATCTTGCAAAGAACACATTTCAGGATGCTCCTATCAACAACATTTTTCCCAAAGGGCATTCCCCTCGCATGTGGGTTCCTGCGCATTTGACGCAACGAAACTGCATGTTACAGCTCGCCTCGGCATGCCCAAACCTTTGATAACGTGCACACTGGGGTGTGTGCCTTGTCTTTTTTAATGTTTCCCATTTGACATGAATGGAAACGATTGATACGCTTTAGGCTGTATATTTTTGTGTCTGGAGTGACCTGTATTAGGAAGAACGGAAGTTTTCGAACCCAACGAACTGGACACCACCGCTCTGCGCTTTGCGCAGTTCTTCGAGGATCTCCTTGGAATTAGTGTCAGGATCCAAGCCCTTAAGGAGCATGGTCTGCACCTTCTCCCCTGTTGGGGTATACGAAAAAATACTCGGCCTCCGCCACCGCTAGCCTTTTCTTAATATCTTGATAGTCTGCCACTGACGAGCAGTGGAGAGACAATCTTAATGGACCTTTATACTTAATGAAAAAGCCGTTTTTGGCGACCAACTTACATAGGATGTCGACGTCCTTTGTCTCCAGTCCGAAGACGTTGATCGGTTGGCATCTCTACTTTTTAACTGCGGCTGCTTGAAGTTGTTACTTCTGCTACTGCGGCTTTTTCTGCTTGGTCTGCTTCTGCTGCTTTGGCTGCTGTTGTTGTTGGTGTTGTTTGGCAGCCGTTGTATGTTGTCCCTTTGGTAGCTGATGGGACGGCTCTTGTTGTTGCTGCTGTTTTAATTGCTGCTGCTGCTTCTCCTTGGCCAATCTTCTGTCCTCTAATTTTGGCCTAGAATTTTATGTGCGCATCCAACTCCGCCATCTCCCTCTGAATATTTGCGAGTACCTAGCGGTCCTCCTCCTTTTCGTCATCCGACTCGGATGACAATAGCGCACTGTAGGAGTTCCCTCTACCTCTGTAGGAGAATCTCCCCTCGTCCTCTTCTGACGTATTCGACATCGTTGAATGGATGTTGTTGTTCGTCTGCGGGTGTTTCTACAGCTGCTGTTGTTGTTGCTACTGCTGAAGTGCTTGCTGCTGCTGTAGCTCTTGTACTGCTGTTGTTGTTGCTGCGGATATTTCCGCACGCCGCTTCAACAGATTTGGCTGCGGCTGGAGATTCTTCCTACTCTTCGACCTCGTCTCCGGTATATCAGTTTGGTGGGCTGATGCACTCGCTTGGTTTCTGATGTGCCACTCACCGGTTCATCATAATTACCCGTTTTTGCGAACGCAGGTCGCTTCTCTGCATTCACCACGCCTATCACGACTTTATTCACACTATGTGTCTTTGTTTTAATGTTTCATTTAAAACAAAAGGATCGTCAATTTCAGGCACTTCAAATTTAACTACACTCGACAAGTCGAAACACGTCTGATCTTGTTGGAGGTCTGTGAACGACTGGGGGTGTGTACACTGTGTGCTAGGCCACGAGCTAGTTGCGGAGCCTAGCTTCAGAAATCGAACATCACGCACTGATGGGATTTTTATTTGATTTTTGTTTTGTTTTGTTTTTTTCGTCCGAACTGACACGTCCATTCGCTTTCAATGCCGGAGAACGACTAAGCACTGACCCTACTCTGTCGACTGACTGATGTTCTGAAGAAATCGCTACACTTGCGCAACTTCAGTACTACTTTAATTTGTTTTTTCTTTAAGAAAACCGAATCACAACTTTAGCTGCACTGCTCATTGTTCAGTGGTCTTTGCACGACTAATACAATGCACCCACTTGCTTCGGTTTTACAAACATGCATTCATATCAGCAAAATGGCTCCGCCCACTGAATGAATTCGTTGCGTAATGTGCGTGTGTACATTTCTGTTAATGGCCGGGGTCAACGACTGCAAAGAATTGGGCAAGGGAAAGGGTCTTTCGGGTAACGATTGATTGAAGAAAACTACAGGCGAAAGCAGCTGATGCCGATGTTTATTGGGATGAACGGAAATTAAGAAGATGACTCCTTTTTTTGAATCTCCAAGACGAAGGCAACAATTGAACTCATCTGGAAAAGACACACAGAAGAAAGGAATTGTAGAAGCCTAGCAGACACATCTTTTGGTTACAGTCCAAACACCCTAAATTGGATGCACATATCATTGTTAGACAAACAGTCACATACGGTGCAATAGCATGGTCCAAATGAACCAACCTGATCAGAACAAGAGAGACACTCAACAAAGATCAAAGGTTGGCATGCTTCTATATTACAGGAGCCATGAGAACTTGCCATTTGCCGCCATGGCGGTGCTATTGGAGCTAGCTCCATTGCATCGGTTGCCGAATGTACAAATAAAACAATCATTACAAAAGAAGGGATAGGAATGAGAGGAATGAGAGGTTCGTGATGAAGGGGACATTCTCGCACAGTCGTGTTTTGGGAATTACCCGGCGAGTAATTCCCACAACAGCACAGAGAAATCTCACCTCAGCAGCTTGTATTCGCGATCTTAGTCTTTCCGTCATTACACAAATTTCATATTCATAGGTGAGAGTTGGAACAAATACTGAGATGAAAACCGCTAACTTGGCTTTGACACCAAGCTCGGCCTTCCTGATTACAGATATACCACGGTGTTTCAAAATTGACCCAGCTTGACCAATCCTACAGGAAAGCTCAGAATTACTCCTTCCATCACTAGTGAAAAAGACCCCGAGATGCTTAAACTTCTCCACCTGTTTCAGTGGGACTCCACTAACCTGTAGAGTGCCCTAAACAGGAGTTCTGAAGATGACCATAGCCTCCAATTTGTCCACGTTTGCCTCCATTCCAGCATCAGCACATACGGCCACAAACTTATCGAGTGCATGCTGGAGTTCCGTCTGGGAAGATGTGAGGATAACAAAGTCATCTGCAAAATGAAGTTGATTTACCCTCAACTCTTCCAATGTGAAACATTCTTCATCTCGGCTGCGCCGCAGCATCCAGTCCATTCATATAATGAAAAGAAGAGGTGACAAGACGCACCCTTGGCGAAGTCCAACACCCACTGTGGAAGGTGTTGATTTAGCACCATCACTTTTGGCCATTCCGAAGAATCACGTGATTAGGAAATTCAATTTCTAAAATAAGTTCTCCATCAAACTCAACACCAAAAAGAACTGGAGGAATGAATCCAGAGCCTACAGACTGAACAGTAACACGATCAAAGTGTTCACACATGGATCAAGAATTGATGAAAGACAAAATGGACATAGGACAAAATACTTCGAAACCATGGGCAAACGCTGCAGCATCTTCAATCTCAATCTGTGCTATAGACAGCTGGGTTCAAACCAATCTCGATAGGAACTAAACCATCTGCAACATAGCAATAATGTCGGACAGACCTGGCACTAGGTAGCATGTAGGAGTCTTACATCATTAAATTTGAAATTGTGTAGAGGAGGCCCAAGAAATTGAACAGGAGAAATACAGTAAAACTTTGCTATATACATGACCATACAGGAGCATCGAAACCTTTCATAGGCCCTGAACCATTCTGCGCAGTTTGCGACCACATCCCCAGAGAAACGCTTTAAATATAAATCTAGAAAGATGTATATATGAGGGAACTCACGTAGCACAATAGAACGTCGCGGTGCAAAATGTCCTCAATAATAATAATAAAATAAATACGGTCATTCGTTAATGAGAACCAACTCTGTTTTTGTTGTTTGAGGAGCGCCCATTGGATAAGAACATACAAGATGCGAAAAATATGTGGAGTTCAATTCAGAGAGCTATCAGTTTTTTTAAACCTGTTTATTGAACTAGTTCGTTTTTCTAGTTCATCTAGTGCAACATAATTCATTACTCAGGAAAGCCCGTATGACACTACTGTTTTTTCATAATTTTCTTGATTCTGTTTAGAAAATAGAACAGTGCGAAAAATGTACTAATAAAATTGTCATGTAGTGTGAGTTTGTTCGCCCCATGCTCATTTATTGGATGAAATCAAACACAAACTGCAATCCATCTAAATTATTCAGTCGGTAGCACCTCGTTTCTTGGCATTTCTTCCAGGCAAGCACCTATTGATCCTTTGCAAGCAATTGCTGTCTCCAAAGAAGTCTTGTCTGGCCTGCTAACATGTGACTTAATGCATCAAAGTTTTAAGTAAAACTTAACCAGAAAGAAATCTCCTTAATACTTCGTCCATTCATCTCATTAGAAAACAATTTTTTTAATTCATTTTTATTACAATAATCTAATAAACTTATGTAGCAGCAGCCGCGCCATATAAATATCAATAGCCACAACTTATCAACTCTACCAACAGTACCAATAAATAAACTGATATTTAAACTTTGTGAACCACATTTTCCCTTTCAATACATTTTTGTAAATACTAAAAATTTAGAGCGTCCTTTTAGATTAATAAAATGCATAATATTTTGGGATTTCAACGAGAATACCCACTTTGGTGACCCCGACTTAAAAAACAAAAACATTAACTTCTTTTTTCAAGCAAAAACAATATCAATTTTTCAAATTTAAAATATGTCTACAACAAGAGGAAGTACAGCAAATTATAGTGCCGAAAGTGATAGTCAAAAACCGACCACAGCCATAAATGCGACATCCGCAACTGCGTCATTAGCGGAATCTCAAGTTAGTGCAATCAACATCTTATGACTTCCGCGATTCATGCCATCAGATCCAGAGCTATGGTTTGTTCAAATTGACGGCCTCCTGCACGTAAAAAAAATTGCAACCGACTTGTCCAAATTGTACACCATCATCACTGCTCTCGACCCCAACATTCTGCGCCAACCGCAGGTTCCAGATCTACAAACGCTCACGTTAATTCACCGTTGGAAGCAAGTATCATCGCCTTGGAGACATCATTTCAACAGCTTCTCGTAAGACTCAACGAGTTGAACGTCAGCAGAGCAACCACCAATTCCAGAGGTCGAAGTAGTAGTAGACACCGTATGCAGTCCACACCTAGTACTACTACTACCACACGCGTTTCGGATCAGCATCCAAGAAATGCCAACAGCCCTGTGAATTCCCTCAGGAAAACTCCAACAGCAGCCGTCAGTAGGTGCAACTGACACTGTCGCAGAAAATGAATGCATCAGCGAAAAACGATTATTCATTTCTGATCAACAATCCAGCATGCAGTTTCTCATCGACTCTGGCTCGGTCGTTTCAGCACTCCCCATAACTTCAATAAAAATAAACAGCAATCAAGTCCAGATGAATTTCAACTGTTCGCTGCAAACAACACCCCAATCACAACCTATGATACCAAACGTCTAAAAGTTGACTTAGGACTTCGAAGATCCTTTTTGGAACTTCATAGTTGCAGACATCAAATAAGCTATTATTGGCACACTATGGTTTGGTATTTGACCTAAAGAGAAAGCAGATACTGGACTCCACAACAACACTAAAACGTTCAGGTAATTTGCAACAACTGAGCAGCATACAATTTCTACCTTATGCAGTCAAACAAAAGTATATTCGGTAGTTTGTAAATTTGTAGATATAACCACACCTAGTGTATTCAAAGTGCCAAAAAAACAGCCGGGTATGTCATCGCATCGTAACCGACTACCAACCGGTAGGAGAAACCAACGACGGTACAGCGGTGAAAAGATAGCAGCGATCAAGGAGGAATTCAATTCGCTTCTAGAACATCAAATTGTCCGTCCTTCAAACAGCCCGTGGTCTAGCCCATGTCGTTAAGAAGAAAACTGGTGGCGAGCTTGTGGTGACTGCAGGAAATTAAATTCACACACACAACCGGATCGATACCCCATAGCTCGCCTTGACGATATCAACGAAAAACTCCACGCCAAAAAAGTTTTTCAAAAATTGACATCAACAAGGCATACTATAACATCCCAATGCATCTGGACGATATTCCAAAAACAGCAGTTTCAACACCATTCGGATCATTTGAGTTCGTGGTAATGCCGTTATGTTACATGGACTCTATCTTCCGCAACCTGGATTTCGCCTACTGCTATATTAATGGCATCTTCGTCTACTCCGGCAACACTGAAGACCACTTAAATCATCTGGAAATTGTCCTGCAAAAACTCAAATATGCAAATTTATCAATCAACATCTTCAGGTGTGAATTTGAAGTGAAAGAACTTGATTTCCTCGGGTATCACATTTCACCATCAGTCCTAGAACCACCGCAAGACCGCATGGAAGCCATCAGAGACTATCCAAAACCAACAAACATTCTGGAACTTCGCCGTTTTCTTGGCATGATCAATTAGATTGGACTACTGTACTCAATATAGAATTCGAAGATTGCAAAAAAGGTGTACTCGAATGCACGAAGCTCAACTTTATTGCCCCAGATGCACCACTATGCCTAAAAACAGACGCATCAGATCAGGCAATTTTAGCACACCTCGATCAACAAATAGACAACCAGTAGCAACCTATAGGATTTTATTTTCAACAGTCATTTCGTCAAAAACTTGAAAAAGCTTCTCCACGCCAAATACGACATCTTCCATTCATATCAGAATTTTCAACAGACATTGTGCATATCTCTGGTAATGAAAACGCAGTAGCAGACGCATTGTCGCGATAAATGAAATCAACATGCTAACTCTGATCTCCGCTGAAGAAATACAAAAATTCCAGCAAACAGATAAAGAACTGCAAGATCTGTTAAAAGGAGGATCTTCACTACATCTACAACGACTGACAATCCAGCCTGGAGTGGAAACCTATTGCGACATTTCAACATCCCGCATACGTCCTTTCATACGAGCAAAACTTCGAAAGAATATTTTTGGTTCAGTGCGTTCCTTTTCACATCCAAGAACAAAAACAACAGTGAAACAATTCAAAGAACGCTACATTTGGCCATCGCTAAATAAAGATGTAGCACAATGGACTCGTGCTTGTCTCAATTGCCAAAGTTCCAAGATCAGCAAACATGTTCATCACAAGCCAAAAGAATTTGCAGCAGTTGATTAACGATTTGATCATGTTCATTTGGATATCATAGTTCTTCCTGAAATCGACGGTTATATGATAGATCGATTCACTCGCTGGCCAGAAGCAATTCCAATGAAATACATGTCCGCAGAAACAGTCGCAAACTGTTTTTAATCAGATGGATTTCCAGATTTGGCACACCGAAAACAATAACAGACCAAGGAACACAATTTGAGTCCGCTTTATTTTCATCTTTGTCCAACATGACCGGAGCACAAAGAATTAGAACGACACCGTATCACCCTGTAGCGAACGGGATGGTGGAGAGGTGGCATCGTTCTTTCAAAGCAGCTCTCATGTGCAACCACTACTCTTCCTGGATTAGGATTTTGCCAACAGTTCTCCAATAGAAGACCCACTTCAATTAAATACAATAGATCAAATTCAAAACGTCAACAATAGATCAAACAAATCTGTCAGATTCAACATTCCTCGGTTGTAGCAGACAAGTAAGTAGCAGCCGCGCCATCTAACTATCAATAGACACAACTTATCAAGACTACCAACAGTACCATAGGGTTCACAAAGTTTAAATTAAACTTTGTGAACCCTATTTTCCCGTTCCCTACATTTTTGTAAATACCAAAAATTTAGAACGTCCTTTTAGATTAATAAAACGCATCACATTTTGGGATTTCAACGAGAATACCCACACTTACATACTAGACAAAAATGCTTAAAACTAGTTGGACGAACATTGTTACTATACTATTTCTAACTAAACTTATCCTATGTCCTAACTAAAAATTCATATGATGACTATCTTACACACTACCTTAAAAATAACTTAAACTTGAGTTAAACTGCATACATATATATGATGATATTTACATGTGTATATACATGTACTTAATGTATATAATGTATACACAAAGGCACACGCAGGTGTACGCATGTGAATACTCATTTTATTATCATTTTTGTTTCGTTTTTTTTTTTTTGATATTTTTTTTCTTTGCAACTTACAAGCTAATTGACAAACTACCCTAGTCTATGTAGGTCGGCCAAAGGTTGCATCTAATAGATTTCCATCGGATTTTCTGCACGACAGTGACCGACTGCCCCCATTTGAGAATACATACTGCCCTATCTAACCCGGGTCTAAAGGGTTCGACGAGAGAATTCCCTCTCTCCCCAGCCACCAACATTTTCGGTCGTGGTTGAGTCGCCCAACCACAGTTGAATGGGCGATGTGAAAGAGAAGCGGTACCGCATTTTCGTTTTGTATCAGACCGTGCTTATCCAAATGGAGGAATGCTTCTGGGAAGACGATTCTGGAGGGGATTGGGGTAGTAAGCCCCTGAGATCAGGTTATTGGCCGAGGTAATCGCTCTAACAGTATGACCTCGAATCAACTTCACTAGGAAATTGTCCACTCTTATCAGGTTCGCCCTGTTGTATAAGATGTCATTAGAATAGAATTTTCTGTACAGTTTCTTTGCAATTGCAAAAGCGCATCGGGCCCTGGCCCGAGCAGCATACACATGTTAGTTAAAATATAGATACTGGTCTAGCCAGTTTCTTTTTCGTATCCGCCGAGGCCTTATACAACGGCGTCCTGAGCAGTATGGTTTCCGATTTCTGAAAGTAGATTTTTAACTTCCAGTCATCGCAATCTCTCTGAATCGAAGTCACCCTGCACGAGAGTAGTGATGTCCTCCATCCTTTTGCCTGATCTGTACACGATCAAGTCGTCGGCGTACGCAATTACGTGAGGAAGAGGACTTATCAGCTCGCTGAAGTAAATGTTGAACAGGATCGGCGAATTAACGGCACTCTGTGGCACGGATTTGAAGAATCTTTTCCTCGTTTGGCTGCGGGTTGTACAATCGCAGTTTTCGAATTCCCCGGATAATGTGCATTATTCAAAGCATTGTTAAGTAATACGGCTATAAAACGGATACTAAGAGGCGAAATCAAAGAAATTACAGCAAGTTGTGATTTCCTAGCTCCTAAGTACGAAGAACTTAACACACACATGAAAAAAAAACAATGGCTACTTAGAAAATATAAACAATGACTTGAATGATCTTAGAGAAAACAATAAGAAGAAAGATATCATAATAGAAAACATGCAATCACAGCTCAACACATTAGAACAACAAATAATAAAAAACAATATTGACATAAAAAATATTACCCGTTCCCCCCAGGAAAACTTAATAGAAATTGTGAAAGGAATAGGGAAAACAATAAACTGCGAAGTAAACGACAATGATATAACTGATATATGTATATCGAACAAAAACTCCGCAAAAATCCGCAATAATTGCAACATTTGCATTCAGTTTAACAATTTGTCAAACAAAGTCGCTTCACGCGCTCCATCAAACTAAAAGCTGTAATACAAAAAATCAACAGCTGCACAAAAGAAACACAAAAAACATATGTCAAAATGGAAATATTGGTTTACATGTTGAATTGAATTGTAGGGTAATTAACTGTTTTAGTGACATCAACATAAACGAATTTAACAAAAATACATGTTGCTTATTGAGCTTTAATATTAGATCTTTCCGTAAACATTGGAATGAGTTTCGGTTAAATATAAACGGCATAATAAACGAATTAAAAATGACTGTATTGGTTGAAACCAATATAGAGGAAAAGGCTGGAGGTGGAGGTATTTTAACGTTAATTCGAAATGACATTATATACATACGACTTGCATCGGAAAGCATGTCATACGAAAATATTTAATTGTGGAAAACAATAAATATAAATATATAGTTGGAATATACAGACCACCAGGTCTTAGTAAAAAAGCATTTATCCAGGAATTCGGAAACCATATTGGAAAATTGGGAAAAAATTATGAGATTGTAGTCATGGGCGATCTTAATATCAATGTGAAAGATATGAATTTGTACGGTGTTAAAGAGTATTTGGAGATGATAGCATCACTGGGGTTAATGAATGTAATAACAGAGTTTACCAGGGTAGATCCGAACACGGGAACAAAATCTACAATGATCACATCCTAACCAATGCCACAAATCAACAAATCAACTCAGCGGTTATTGAAACCTATATCACAGATCATTACTTAATCATATATTTCACAAACTCGAAACAAACAGATGTAAAAAAAAAAACAAGTCAGCATGTCATCATTATATGGAACATGAAACTAAATGAACTAACCGTGGAAACAGATTGGGAAGAAGTGATTAATGAAAGCGATGCGCTTACTCTTTATCAAAAGATTCTCGATGAAATGAAAACCATATATGAAAATTCTACATATATAAAAAAGATAAAAAGTAAAAGGAAGCATAACCCATGGATGACACAGGACTTAGTCGCCAAAAGTAAAAAAAGGGATGATCTGTAGAAAAGATGGACAAACAGTAGGTTGTGCAGGACCTATGAAATAGAATACAAGACTTTTCGCAACAAACTAAACAAGGAAATAACAATGCAAAAAGCTCTTTTTGCAAAACGAAGTTCAACCAGGTAAAGTCAGATCCCCGTAAGACATGGAGCCTAATAAACGATATGAAACAATAATTAAAAATTTCAGTGGTCATGTGTCTGAATAATCTCGCTACCGAATGTGCAAGAAACTTTAGTGAACAGATTGTAAATATCGTGCACCATTGTGACTCGATTATATCGTTTCCATTAAATAGAACATTAGAAAGATCAGTCTTTATCCAAGAAACCAATGTATTTGAAAAGTAAAAAATAATTGGTTCACTGGGCGGAAATAAGTCGCCGGGCGTTGATGGAATTCGAGCTGTGGAAATAAAAACTCACGTGGAAACTTTTGCACCTATTTTATGCAAATTTGTTAATTTGAGTTACACAAGCAAGCATTCCTGAAATATTAAAAACTGCAGTTGTTAGGCCAATATGCAAAGAAGGTACAAAAAATCAACACAACAATTACAGGCCAATATCAATATTTCCAGTGATCGAAAAGTGCCTAGAAGAAGAAGTAACAAATATTTTGCAAAGTTTTATTGAAAAAAACTCCATCATCCATGAAAGTCAGTACGGTTTCCAGAAGAAGAAAAGCACAGGTAAGCCTGAACAAAAGTTACCACGTTCTGGTCTTATTTATGGACTTTAGTAAAGCTTTTGATACGCTTAATCATTCTACGCTAATAGATGCTCTGGGACGTATTGGAATACAAAAGAGTAATGGCTGGGTGGCTAAAGGAATATCTGCAAAACACATATTATTGTGTCAAGATCAGCGAGACCTGTAGCCAAAAGGAACACGCACTGTACGGAGTCCCACAAGGATCGGAACTGGGCCAACTCCTATTTATATTATACGCCAATGAGCTTCTTCGCGTATTCAAACGAGCAAAATATTTTGCTTATGCTGACGATATGGCGGTAGTGGTATGTCAAAGATCCCCACAGACGGCAACAGCAACAATGCAGGACTGTAGAAATGATTCCTGTCGTACCTCGGACAGATGTCTGATACATATAGTAGAATGCTACAAGTATCTAGGAGTCACAATAGACTAACTTCTTATGGAATAAGCATATTGATGCATTACGATCGAGTCTTAAAAGAGCACTATACGCACTAACTCTTCTGCAGTACTATGCACCAACTTCAGTGCTAAGGAACGTGTACTAGTGGAATCCAAACTGAGATATGGAATACTTGCCTGAGATAATGATCAGTCACACACATTTATAAAAACTGCAAAATGATGCACTGAAAAAAATAAACGTTTTTTCTCATCGAAATTTTACTGAGCGAGAAAGGTTTAATGTCCTTCAAGTGGAAGACATCTTCGAAATGACGCTCATATTAGAATACTACGACTCATCCAAGATTCATCATACCAATTAACTATCGGATAAATACAAGAAGAGGTGCACGAGGTATGCTTCAAGAACCACGTTTTTACAACAACTGCGGAAGAAGACAGCTGAAAGGCAGTGTTCCTGAAGCTCTCAACCCAATTCCTCAAGAACTTAGAAACATTAGAAATTTCAAAGCTAGGAAAAATAGCATTAAATACTTTCTTTTAAATCATAGCAACAGCAATTGAAACTTAAATCTAGATACAAATATTAAAAGTAAAATCTTATGTATATGAAAAATAAGCTTACTTAATCAAAATTATTTATGTGAGAAGCACAACATTCTGCAGAAAAGCCACTAAGGCTTCGCGGAAACGTATAACCAATTTTGATTTTATACTGAATATAATACGAATTGAATTGAAAAAAAAAATTATATGAACGGGGGCTGAACCCCTTCGTCTGCCATGTTATCATCATTGAACACGACAATGCCAGTGATCTCAGATCGCCATTGTTGCAGATCTTCACGAAGTAGAATGTTGTTAACCAGTACGCGGGTCTCCAGGTCGTGGTTCGGGCAAACACTCTTGTTCACCTTGTACACTTCCTGAAAGACCGCGCCAAGTACTTCCACTTTTTCTTGCGGGTCTTCAACCACAAAGAAGTTATCGTCGAGTACGGGGTTATCTGGATCAATACCTGCTGTAGTCAGTATTTGTTCGTTGTCCGTCGTTCTAGGGAGCTTAAGATACGGAAGATCGCTTTGCTTGTTACTTCTAAAGAATTTATTTATCTGTGGGAACATGTTCGGGTTGCTGGATCTTATCGTTCCCATACGAATTAACAGAAATTTTGTAATTCTGGACAATTAATGCTTGCATGTTCTTAATGAGCGATTTCAGTGTCCTGATTTCCTCATTTCGTCTGTCGGTAAACCGCCTGTACAAGGTTTTTTATCTTGACAGAAGTCTACTTTTTTGTTGTTGAAGTGCATCGATTGTCGAATTGCGGTACATGTTTTGGTTGTTTATACGTATACACCATGGTATCGTACTGTCCATCGTTCGTTTAGTTGTCTCATCCAATTGAATTAGATACATGTCATTCTTTATCAGAACGTTTTTGTCTAGGTGCAGAAAAGCTTCTGATGGGACGAAGCCGTTGGGGCGTACTCTTTCGTCGTATTGTGAATTGGTGTAGTAAGCCCCGAGATCAGGTTATTGACCGAGTTTATCGCTCTGGCAGTATGACCTCGAATCAACTTCACTAGGAAATTGTCCACTCTTATCAGGTTTGCCCTGTTGTATAAGACCTCATTGGACTACAATTTTCTGTACTGGGACTCTGGACTTCGATAAAGGCGAAGGCAAGTCCTCAGACAAGCCCTCTCGAACAACCGAATCTTTTCCATCAAGCTTGCACTCACGTTGAGTGAGCATCGGCCGGATGAGGGCTATGTAGCAGATAACCTTCACCCTCGCATCGAGTTGGCTGTTGTAAAACAAAAAACAGTCTCATTGTAAGGGCGAAAGCGTCTCGGGCCCTGGCCAGAGCAGCATCTACATGTGTGTTAAAATATAGATACTGATTTAGCCAGATTCCCAGGTATCTGACTACAGTTCTTTGCGCCAGTGGTTGCCCATGTCGACCCACGATTGAGAACTTTCGCCAATTCTTTTTCGTATCCGCCGAGGCATTATACAACGACGTCCTGAACAATATGGTTTCCGACTTCTGAAAGTTGATTTTCAACTTCCAGTCATGGCAATCTCTCATCAATGAATCGAAGTCACCCTGCATGAGAGCAGTGATGTCCTCGATCTTTTTGCCTGATCTATACACGATCAAGTCGTCGGCGTACGCAATTACATGCGGAAGAGAACTTATCAGATCGCTCAAGTAGATGTTGAACAGGATCGGCGAATTAACGGCACCCTGTTGGAGACCATTCACCTAGACCGTCTACAGGTAAGCATGTTACACAGTAGGTACAGCAGTGGTTTGCTAATGCCCAGCCAATTGAGCTTGTAAAAAAGACCTTCTTACCATACGGTGTCAAAGGCCTTCTTCAGGTCAATCAAGCAGGCATCCGTACATTGTTTCTTGCTCTTGTTTCATTGGATATCCGACACCAGTTTCGACGCGGCGTGAATATTTCGTAGCCATCGTAGAAAGCTTGGATCGATTCCGGGTGTATCTTCTGGGCAGGCACTTCAAGGTCACCACAGTTTTCGAAGCCATAGTCGCAACAAGCACAAAGGCCAAGATAATACTCCGGGTGGGACGGTGGTGGCTTAAGCTCCAAGAGTTCGACTATGAGACGTTTCACTAGCCAGGGAAGAGAGCCGCTCACGTTGATGCGCTAAGCCGACAACCAACGGAGGATGAACGAGATGTGGATGAAGCATCCGCCCAGATCTTGAACGTGAACATCTCGGACGAGGATTGGGTGGCAACCATGCAGTGGCAGGACACAAACCTGCGAAGCATAATCTTCACCTTGAAGGCAGCGGAGATGACATCGCCGAAAAAACAACTGGAGAAGGAGTATGGTAAGTTTTGGCCAAACTGTTTCGCGAAAACAGCTTACGGTCCTTACCTTCTCTTGGGGATCTTCGACCACCAAGAATTCGTCATCTAGCACGGACTCATCACTCATCACGATGGAGTTCTTATCACTACTTGACTGAACTAATTAATCGGTATTGCCTGGTTTTACTAATTACGAAACGACTGATTCGATTAACCGAACCGAATTTATTCCAAATAAACACGGAATCGTCTCTAAAAGGCTAGTTCTCGGTGGGACACCACTTTTATTGACTTAATAACCGAGATATTCTATTTCTGGATAACAAAATTTACTCTTAGATAACTTTAGTTCCAAACGATATTCGCTCAACCAGTGCAGTACGCGCATAACCTTCATCCCATCCTCAAAAAAAAGTTACGTTGTCTACCCATGTGCCTAGATGTCTACGCATGTGGGATTTTAGTGTGTTTCCCAGAGGAAACAGAAGTAAATAAATTCAAATAAGTTTTTCTTGAACGCATCTTGCACTAACGTTTCGATTATGTCGATATTTACAGACACCCTTTGCAAGTGAAAATCCAATTTCACGTAGAAAATTCCTTCGCAATGTTGTTTTTTGTGTCACTTACCAATTCTGATTCACTTCTTTAAAAATAATTAACGAATTCAACGCTGAAATAACAATCATGTTTGCAAATCTAGCCATTGGCCATCGATTGGATTTTTCTTTTACAGCTGTAGCAGCATAAATGCTGGCACTTTTGCTTTTTTTTGTTTGCTGCGGCTGCTTTTGCAGCTGACTAGGTTCGGGCACTTATTTTTGATGTTGCCCAAGTTGTAGGATTGCTCGTTCCTCCTCCTTTCTTCTCCTTTCGAGAGTTTTTCTCCTAAGCTCTTTCTTTAAGGAGTTTGTCGGTCTTCTCCCTCAGATTGGAGACTTTAGTTTGCTTGGAGCGGATTACTGCCTCCACTTCTTCTTCTGTATCGGATGGCATCAATTCGATGCTATTGCTGCTTTTTGCGAATCGGCCCCCTCTCTCATCAGACACATATAAGTAACCGTCATCCTCTAAGGTCTCGTTCGACCATGTAGCAGATTACCTTCACCCTCGCATCGAGTTGGCTATTGGAAAACAATCTCTCTGTAAGGGCGAAAGCGCCTCAGGCCCTGGCCCGGGGTCTTGACAGATATCCAGGTATCTGACTACAGACCTTTGCGCCAGTGGTTGCCCGTGTCGTCCAACAATTGAGAACTTTCGCCAATTCTTTTTTCTATCTGCTGAGGCCTTATACAACGGAACAGTATGTTTTCCGACTTCTGAAAGTTGATTTTCAACTTCCAGTCCAGTGCATGTTACACAGTAGGTACAGCAGCGGCTTGATAATGCCCAGCCGATTGAGCTTGTATAAAAGACCTTCTACCCATACGGTGTCAAAGGCCTTCTCCAGATCAATCAAGCAGACACCCGTACATTGTTTCTGGCTCTTGTTCGATTGGATATACGACACCAGTTTCGACGCGGCGTAGATAGTGTCATGCCCCGCTTTGAAACCGAATTGATTATCAGGAATTATATTTATGTCCTTAGTCCAGTTGATCAATGCTATATTTATCACCTTCACGAATACCTTGCTGATGTTCGAAAGAAGACTAATTGACCGGAGGTTGCACGGATTCGAATAATCTTTTCCTCGCTTGGATATGGGTTGTACAATCGCAGTTTTCCAATGCTCCGGATAATGTGCATTATTCAAAGCATTGTTAAACAAGATTGCGTACATATTAACCACTTCCTGGGGGTAGGATGTCTTAAGACAATGTTCGAGATCTCGTCGACTCCCACTGACTTCTTCTTTTTTAGTGATTCGAAGACCGCTCGGAGATCTGTCTTCGATAGGAACGGGGGATGAACACCTTCGTCGCCAATGACATTATCTGCCATGTTATTGCTTCTAAGGAATTTATTTATCTGTGTGAACATGCTCGGGTTGTTGGATCGAACAGCCCGAATCTTATTGTCCCAATAGAGATTAGCAGAAACTCGATAATTCTGTGCAATCAGAGTTTGAATGTTTTTGATGACCAATTTCAGTGTCGTTACTTCCTCGTCTGTCCGTAAACCGCCTGTACAAGGTTTTTAATCTTGACAGGAGCCTACTTTTTTGTAGGTGGAGTGCGAAATTGTCGCATTGCGGTACATGTTTTGGTTGCTTGTACTTATATACCTTGGTATCGTACTGTCCAATTGAATTAGATACATGTCAATCTCTTAGTTTGTTTCTACTGGACGGTAAGTGGAGCTCATTCAAAGAGAGTGCTCTCGTCATTTGTCTGGAGAGGCGTTTAAATCGTGCCCTACTGTAATTGTCGAGATACGTCTGCACAAACTCTCGTAATTCCGCAATGTCGCTGAGGATCTTGATTTCGGCACTGAGAGCGCAATGGTCACGGTTTACCGTTTGTGAGTTTGTGTCTGTCACCTGTAATCTTGTAAGAGCCGCTTCTAGGGTACGACGAGATCTCCGTTGCTTTCAAATCGAGTCAATGTAAGCAAAATCAGCTATAGAGGTGGCCCTCTGTAATTATAAAATATCTGTAATTATAAAATATATAAATGGAGTATTAGATACGAAAGAGTGAATCGAGCTCTCATATAGTTGTTCTGGAACTAGGGTTGCCGGATGAGTAGACCGACACCGCTCCTTCCACTGGGGAAACCCTGAAACCTTTATACTTCACTACTATACACTACTTTGTGTTTTATGTTATTTTTAATGAAGATCGCAACACCGCCTCCACCACTGGAATTGGCCGGTCTCTTCTAATAACATTATAATCACTGTGCTCTAATTTGCCTCTCTGAGTTAGCTTGGTTTCGCTAATCAGCATCACCTCTGGGCTTTGATCGTCCAACAATCTATAGAGCTCGTTTTTTCGTGGGACCCCTATCAATGAATTTACATTCACAGCAAGGATCTTTAAAATACTCTCTGTCTGCGCATCCATTAGGACTTTTTACGTGATGGGTTCTGCAGGAGCGCCAGAATTTGGCCGAGCCATGCGCCCTTCAATGGATGCTTTCCATTCGGTTGCTGGTTCGTGTGCCATTGGCTCTGAGACTTGCGGCACTTCCTTTGGTAGATGCTGCTTTTCTATGCTCCTCTGACCAGATGCAATTTGGAGAAAGTCAATTGAGGTGTGACGAAAGTCAATTGAGATCTTTAATAATTTTGACTGGAGTTTTCCTCCTTTTGGCGTGAAGAAGAAGAACCACATCGCCGAACGCTTTAACGACTTCTTAATTTTATTATAATGTTCTACTGTTTTGCTGTGGTTGTTGCTGGTGTATTGCATGTTGCAGCTACTTCTGTTGTTGTGATGTTGCTTGTTGGGCTGTTTTTCTTAATTGCTGCTTCTGCTGCTTGCTTTGTTTCTTTGCTGCTTATTGTTGTTGCTGCGGCTGCTTTTGCAGCTGACTCGGTTCTGGCCTTGTTGTTGATGTTGCCCGAGTTGTAGGACTGCTCGTTCCTCCTCCTTTCTTCTCCTTTCGAGAGTTTTTCTCCCAAGCTCTTTCTTGAAGGAGTTTATTGGCCTCTCCCCTCAGATTGGAAACTTTAGTTTGCTTGGAGCGGATTACTGCCTCCCCTTCTTCTTCTGTATCGGATGGCATCAATTCAATGCTATTGCTGCTTATTGCGAATCGGCCCTCTCTCTCATCAGACACATATAAGTAACCGTCATCTTCTAAGGTCTCGTTCGATGACGCAGACGATGCGCTCCCTTCTTCTTTCGGTGACGCGTTATTATTGCTTTGCTTCGAACTGAAGGTTCGCTTTTTTCTCCTTCCCTTTACTGTGCCTTCTTTAGACACCGTTGGTTGGTTTCTTGGTTCTTCTGCCAGCGGTTTTTGTCTTTCCCCGTCGATAAGAAAAGATATGTGTACGCACCGGGTCTCGAAGTCAGCCCTCCTGGTCCACGGGTGTGGGCTCAACACACTCGGCAACGCTCTTGTTTCAGATCCACGAGTTACTTGCGCTACTTCACTGAACTAATTAATTTCAATAGGTTGGATATACGAAGTCGAAACACTTGTACACTGTTCAACGCTGTGTGCACGACTCAACTCGATTGAATTCCAATCCAATGTGAGAAATACTGATGATGACATTTCCTTATTACCATTCATTGGGTCGAATGGAGTGGGATTTCTTAACGATTTCGGTAATACGAATTCCAAGGACAGCGGCCTGTAACTCCAAGCGGGGTATCGATAATTTTTTACTGGGCCAATTTCCATCGTCAACGCCACTTGAGTCACACCCTCCTTTTGAAAACGCCAATATGATGCGGCAGCAAAATCCTTCTCCGAAGCGTCCGCGAAGGTGATTAAAGTCTTCCTAGTTGAATCTGCGTTCCATGTACGCAGATTCATGGCATGCATCGTCGAGCAATATTGACCTTTCCTATTTCCCTCAGACATCTTAAGAAACTTATCCATTCAGATCTTAGTGCACCGGATATTAGCTCATCCCAGCCGTAACCTTCACGCCAAATTTCCTGTAAGACAACTCGACAACGAATGATAAAACAATGGAATAAATCCAATAGGGTCGAAAATGCGCATAATTGTCCGTAAGATCTGTCGCTTTGTACATTCACCTTTTTGATCCGACATCTTCATCAGGAATTCCACATCGCACAACTTATAAAAAAAAAATATCCGAAGAAGGGTGCCAATACATACCAAGTATCTTCGTGAGGTAACTTTCTCTCTCTGTAGTATCCATGCTGACCAGGCTTGACTTAATTTTCGCTTCTGGAATCTGCTCTAAAAAGCGGCAGTTGGATTGAAACCTTACTGGTTCAAAATTCATTAATCTGCAGATTCAAGTGGCGTCCTTGCTAACAACTACCGCTTTGTCGACCGTGTCATGGCTATTATCGTACATACGTACGATTGACGAGTCCATACACTGCTTCGGGACACTCCTCTTGAAATAAGCTTGCATGGTATTTCTTAACGAATTGTGCTACAGATGGAGGACAGCAAGGGCCAAGCATCATGACCTGCATAATGGACACTGATGGATTTTTAAAACTGTCTCCTTCTCTGCAGAGAAATCGCTCGCACTGTTGGTCGGTCTCCTTTAACTTTATGTGATGGAACATTTCGCGAACATCAGCATTTACATCAGCATTTACTGCTAATTGGCGTTCACGGATATTGAAAAGTCCTGCATATCTGGACCCTTCAACAAGTGCGAGTTAAGAGAGATCCCACTCACTTTCGCTGCAACGTCAGAAACATCCCTTGGCTTTGGAGGTTTGTTTTTGTTGAACACTTTAAAAGTTATAGCGTACCATACTCTTGGCCAGTTTCGATTCAAGTCATCATCAGTGGCGATTCTTGCATAACCCTTATCAACCAGTTCACAGATATGTTGATTCTTCCACTGTAACAATACAGGATTTTTCACCAACGATTCACTGCTATAGGATAACTGTCTGGCAGCTTCAATTCATGGGAGTTCCAATTCAAACCGATTTCATAATTTGCAATTTGACAACAAAATTACAAAAATCAAAGAAATCAACGGCAAAATATTTAAATTTGAATGTAACTTATCAATGATCAATCCAATCCAATGTGCTTTCAGTTAAATGAATGTTCCTTCTTAGCACAAGCTGCATTCTTAAGCTCCGTTTCCTTTTTGTGGTGAAACATAAAGCATTTTTTACATCATTTTCCTAAGACAAATTGACCAATCACAGAACGGCATTTACGTTATTTCGTTCTTCTCCTTCACCCCAAAAGAGAAAAACTCCAGTCTAAATTGTTAAAGATCTCCGCACCGCTCGAAGCGGAAGAGAAACTTTAACTGCTCGAAGAGCATGTGTGTGCCGGTCTCGATAAGTAAGGTAAACGACATTGCTTAGTTATCTGACTATCATTGCGTCTGGGAAAACATAAAAAGGCGCGACGGCATTCTCCAATGCCAAACTTTTGGTAATGCCTCGTCGAACTACCAAATGAAGCCTCGATGCGTTAAGTGTAGTCAAAATCACAAGGCGGAGGATTGCCAGCTGGGGAAAAAGGGAGCAGCAAAAGTCAGCTCAAGTGTGTACTCTGCGGAAACGTGGGCACACCGCTAATTATCGGTGTGGCTCTAAGTTTCAAGAGCGGAAAGTGAAAACGGTTCTGCAGAAGCAGCCCACAGTGAAAAATCCACTCGGGGCAGCAATAACCGTTACTCCTCAATTGACCTTCGCCCAAATTGCGTCTGGTCAGAGGAACGCGGAAAAGCAGCAACTACCGAAGGAAGTGCCGCAAGTCTCAGTGCCAAGTGCACATGCTCGTATGGCTCGGTTAGAGGAGCAGGTTGGCCAAATTCTGGCGCTCATGCAGAACCCAGCACTTCAAAAGTCTTAAATGACCCTCAGACGGAGAGTATTTTTAAGATCACAGTAATTACAATGTTATTAGAAGAGACCGACCCAATTCCAGCGGTGGAGGCGGTGTTGCGAACTTCATTAAAACTAACATCAAACACAAAGTAGTGTATGGTAGTGAAGTATAAAGGTTTCAGGAGTTGGAGGCCTGCATCGTGTACACTTCGCTCCGCAGTAGAAGAAGGTTGTATGCGGTGTCAGTCTACTCCTCCGGCAACCCTAGTTCCAGAACAATTGTATCAGAGCTCGATTCACTCTTTCGATGTCTACGGCTGGACTCGGAAGAGAACTATTTTATTTTGGCCGGGGACTTAAATGCCCGGCATGGATATTGGGGAAACATAGTTCCCTATTAGTGAGGGGACCAGCTTTATAACTGGTTTTGCTTTCACAGTGTCGCGTATCGTCTCGATTTGAAAGCAACAGAGATCTCGTCCTCATCCAGTGTATGCCAGTGACCATTGCGGACTCAGTGCCGAAATCAAGATTCCTAACGATATTGCGGAATTAGGAGAGTTTGTTCCAATGTACCCCTACAATTACCGTAGAGCTTGATGGACACGCTTTTTCAGACAAATGACGAGAGCACTCTCTTCGAATGAGGTCCACATACCGGCCAAGAGAAACTTGTTAAACGAAGAGATTGACATGTATCTAATTCAATTGGACGAGACAACTAAACGAACGATGGACAATACGATACGTACAAACAACCAAAACATGTACCGCAAAACAAACAAATACATGTATTGACTACTAGCAGGTGTTGAGAAATTACGTATAGTTCCTGCAGAAATCTAAGTCTCTCTTATCATCTTACTTACACTCATTCATTTTGCTTATGTTTACTTTTCATTCCTCACAAATTCTATGTTTTGAACTCTCATCCACTTGTCAAGCCAATTCTGAATATGCGAAAGCTTTCTATGTTATTTTCTTGTTGAAAGCTCAATTCTTATTAGTTACGATAAGGTCTGTTAGTTGACTACCTATGCATAATTATTGAATATCTCAATTTATATTCTCAATTCAATGTTCTCAATTGAATTAGCCTCTTGGTAAATTTGAAATATGATTCGTCTTATTTTTGTTGTGGACCACCAAGGAAGAAAGAATAAAGATTTAAAATATAACGTGGTAAGCAATTTGGATTAATTTCTTTCGTCGTCGCATTATCGTTGGAATTATATTCGCTTTATTTTATAACAGCATGTGCTGATCCAAATAACGCCGTACTCGACGATAACTTCTTTGTGGTCGAAGACCCGCTAGAAAAAGTAGAGGTACTTGGCGCGATCTTTCAGGAAGTGTACAAGGTGACCGAGGGTGTTCCGTATGGTTAGGTCTTTATTACAAGCTCCATCGGCTGGGCATTAACAAACCACTGCTGTACCTACTGTGTAACATGCTTACCGGTAGACAGTTCGTAGTCAAGAATGGCAACGTGACCTCCACAGGTACTTTTGATGTAAAAAATGGTCTCCAACAGGGTGCCGTTAATTCGCCGATCCTGTTCAACATTTACTTGAGCGATCTGATAAGTTCTCTCCCTCACGTAATTGCGTACGCCGACGACTTGATCGTGTACAGATCAGGTAAAAAGATCGAGTACATCACTTCTCTCGTGCAGGGTGACTTCGATTCATTCATGAGAGATTGCGATGACTGGAAGTTGAAAATCAACTTTCAGAAATCGGAAACCATACTGTTCAGGAAGCCGTTGCATAAGGCCTCGGCGGATACAAAAAAGAATTGGCGAAAGTTCTCACGATGGACGACACGGGCAACCACTGGCGCAAAAGACTGTAGTCAGATACCTGGGGATCTGGCTAGACCAGTATCTAACATGTAGATGCTGCTCTGGACAGGGCCCGAGACGCTTTTGCAATTGCAAAGAGACTGTTTTACAACAGCCAGGTCGATGCGAGGGCGAAGGTTATCTGCTACATGGCCCTCATCCGGCCAACTCATCAGTTCAACGTGAGTGCAAGTGTCTTAGGGCTTGCCTTCGCCTTTATAGAACTCCAGAGTCCCAGTACAAAAAATTCTATTAAAATGAGGTCTTATACAACTGGGCAAACCTGATACGAGTGGACAGTTTCCTGTGAAGTGGATTCGAGGTCATAATGCCAGAGCGGTGAACTCGGTCAATAACATGATCTTTGGGGCGTACTACCCCAATCCACTATACCACGAAAGGGTACGGCACAACGGCTTCGTCCCCCCAGAAGCATTCCTCCATTTGGATAAGCACGTACTGCTCCTCTTTCACATCGACCGTTCAATTGTGGATGGGCGACTCAACCAGTTCCGTCGCACAACGAGCTGAGGAGGGTCTGCTCCGGTTAAGTACGGCGGTATGAAGGACAGATGTTCGGGATGTTGCAAGGCAACACCGAAAATTCTGGTGGCTGGGGAGAGAGGGAACTCTCTCGTCGAACACTTTAGACGCCAGATAGAAAGAGCAGTACGTATCCCCGAATGGGGAAGCAGTCGGTCACTGTCTTGCATCAAATTAGATAGGAATCTATTAGTAGCGACCTATGGCCGATCTACATAGACCAGGGTAGTTTTTAAGGTAGCTTGTAAGATTTAAGTAAAAAAAAAACAATTAGTATTCACATGCGTACACCTGCGTTCACCTTCGTGTATACACTGTACATATAAAGTATATACACATGTATATATCACCATGTATACATATGTATACGTATGTTGTTTAGCTGTATAGTTCTGTTATTAAGTTTTTTTTAACAATTTGTCTTAATACTTAATGTACAGTTAAGATAATTTGTCTTAAATCATATCAATTTTTAGTTTAAGTCAAATGACATAGGATAAGATTAAGTGTAGCTCAGAGAGCCCGCAGAGGGCCAGTAAGTTAGAAATACTAACAATTTTCGTCCAACTAGTTTTAAGCATTTTTGTCTAGTATTTAGGTTTATTAGATTATTGGAATAAATATGAATTAAAAAAAAACAAAAAATGCCAAGATGACGAATCTTTTTCGATTGAGTGTCATGGTTAACGAATTAAAAACCGTTATAACGCGGAACGGAATTTCTTCCAAATAAACACGAAATCGCCTCTAAGTATAAAAATTAAAGTGGTATGCGTGAAAGGACAATCGTCAAAATCTGAGGTGAACTGTGATTGGCTAACGGTTTTCCACTGGGAAGTACATACTTATTTTCTGACCAGCATGATTTTTTTAATCCATTTTTATTGTTTAAGTCCTAACAGCTTACTACTAGATAAAAATGTAATAAAGGGGATTTTTTAAAAGCTATAGGAAAGTTTTTCAAAAAAAAAACACATAAAATTCAGAAAAATGCATGAACTCTTTATTTGAATCGATAGTACGGTCCATATAATTTAATGTTTGAAGATTATTTCATGCAAATGTTGACCTTGACTGCGCCTCAAATGGTCCATCCGCTTAGTCGAATTTTTGCATACTCTTTCCAACATTTCGGCCGGTATCTCACGAATAAATGCTTCAATGTTGTCTTCCAATGCGTCAATTGAAGCGGGCTTGCCTGTATAGACATGAGCTTTAACATATTCCCACAAAAAATTGTCTACAGGCCGAACTCGCCTCTCAATAAGTCCATTGTTGCGCGTGCTTGTGGCACCGTCTTGTTGAAACCACATGTCATGTAAGTCAAGCCCTTGCATTTTGGGCAAAAAAAAGTCGGATATCATCTCACTATAGCGCTCACCATTAACAGTTACGTTCTTCGGCCATGGTGAACTTTCTTAACAGAGCACGCATTTTGATAATAGAATTCAATAATTAGCAAGCGTTGTTCGTTTGTAAGACGATTCATGGTTAAATTATAGACCAAACTGAAGATGTTTGACAGTGAAACAAAACACGAAACGTGCGTCAGCTGTTTAAACCAGTGTTGCCAGAAAGATAATAGCTAAAAAATCACCCTTTATGAGTATATAATTATATACACATATGTTAATATTTGTACTTATATTATGTACAGTATATGCACATAAGTACACATATGTTTACGAGAGTGTATACTATTCTTCCTCTTTTTTGTATTTTTTTTTTTTGTTCTGCTATTTATATCTTAAAAACTACCTTAACAAACTGACCTATACTATGTAAGACGGCCATAGGTTGCGGCTGCTCAGCTGCAAGACAGTGACGGATTACTGCTCCCATGCGGGGATACGCATTAACCTTTCCACCCAGGGTCTAAAGAGTTCGACGAGTGAGTTCCTTCACTCCCCAGATACCAGACTTTTCGATTCTGCATTGCAACATTCTGCTCGCACATCCCGCCTTGATACCGCCATACTGAACCGGAGGAGCGGTACCGCATTTATGTCTTGTATCAGACCGTTGGAATCAAAATAGAGGAATGCTTCCGGTGGAACATATCCGTTGTGACGTAGCCTTTCGTAAATGGGGGTAGTAAGCCCCCGAGATCAAGTCATTGACCGAGTTCACCGCTCTGGCATTATGACCTCGAATCAAAATTTGAAATTGTCCATCCGTATCAGGTTCTCCCTGTTGTAGAAGACCTCACTGGAATAGAATTTTTTGTACTGGGACTCCGGGACTCCACAAAGGCGAAGGCAAGCCCTAAGACAAGCCCTCTCGAACAACCGAATCTTTTCCATCGAGCTTGCACTCACGCTTACCTTCACCCTCGCATCGAGTTGGCTGTTGTAAAACAGTCTTTTTACAAGAGTAAAAGAGCCTCGGGCCCCCCTCGGGCCAGAGCAGCAGCTGCATGTTTGTTAAAATACAGATACTGATCTAGCCAGATCCCCAGGTATCTGACTACAGACCTTTGCACCAGTGGTTGCCCGTGTCGTCCAACAATTGAGAACTTTTGCCAATTCTTTTTTGTATCCGCCGAGGCCTTATACAACGGCATCCTGAACAATATGGTTTCCGACTTCTGTAAGTTGATTTTTCAACTTCCAGTCCAGTGCATGTTACACAGTAGGTACAGCAGTGGCTTGATAATGCCCGTCCGATTGAGCTTGTATAAAAGACCTTCTAACCATACGGTGTCAAAGGACTTCTCCAGATCAATCAAGCAGACACCCGTACATTGTTTCTGGCTCTTGTTCGATTGGATATCCGATGCCCCGCTTTGAAGCCAAATTGATTATCCGGAATTATTTAATAAAAAATCCAGGGAGAAGCAGCAAGAAGTATTCACCAACTGAGAGATGAAGCAACATGGGATAAAACAAAGGACCAACTCAGGCAACACTTCCGACCAACGAAGACATATTCAGAAGTATTTAATAATTGTCGTTTCATTAAGGTTAGTAATCTAAGAGAGCTTTTTAATGTTTTTACAATTGCCTTGTATCAGTTGAATGAAATATATGAATTTGACAGTAGCAAACCAGAACCATTTATAGTCCAGGTCGAGCAGAATGTGATCTAAAAGAAATTTTGTTAGAAAAAATGTATGGTAGTTTTAGAATACATATGGACCTTAATTTAAGTATAATATAAATGTTTAGTAAATATTATAAATTAAAGTTATTAGATGCTTACAGAGCTATTGATATGATGCATATAAAAAAACTTACATTTATTTCCAAAGTTATGTCAAGTGGTAAAAGTAGGCAGGACAAAAGTAATTTAAAATGTCCAAGTTAGAAACACACTAATATCAAATCCAAAGGGGTCTCAGTCAAGACAACATAACGAAAAAATGGAATTTCAAAGAAAAAATTATAGGTCAAATACGAATAAGAGTTGTTCAGAGGAAATTGATAATATTGAACCAGAGGATTTTCAGAATTATTAGTGGAAAAAAATAAACAAAAAACATTGATAAAACATTGATAGATACTGTTTCAACGATTAGTATAGCAAACTCAACCAAAGTTGAATGCAATAGTTTTCTAATAATCGAAGTGAAAACGGTAAAACGGTCAACGCAATAAACAATGTTTCAACACAAGTAGTGAAAATTATTGTAACCGATACACCTTCCGCGTTTAGAATGAGTCCTCGAAGCAAAATAAAGTGGTATAAAATGGCATTCAAAAACAAAAGTTATGATTTGTTGCTTGGTATGGATTTTATACGTAAAAACGCATAAATGTTGAATTTTCGTGGAAAAGTTATGAACCTTACAAATAGTGTAAGTATAAAGTTATTTTCCGATGATTCAGAATTATTAGAATGCATTGAATTATCTGACCAAAGTAGTAAATCCATAGATTTGTCTCATTTAAAACAAAACGAACGAGCTAAGATTAACAATCTCTTGAACGAATTTAAGAATTTGGTTTACCAGGAAGGCAGTCAGTTAACAAATACTGATTCAATAATGCATGACATCAATGCCAAAACCGATCAGCAGATTTTTTCTCGTTTGTACCGATTACACCCTAAGCACGAGGATGATGTTAAAAGACAAACTGAGGAAATCGAGAAGCAAGGAATCGTACGAACATCACACAGTAAATATGTTTTACCAATAGTTGTTGTACCAAAGAAAGAAGATAGTTCAGGAAAACAGAAATTTAGAATATGCGTTGACTACAGACGCTTAAACGATAATAAGTTTTCTGATAAGTTTTCTCTACCGAATATTGACAATTTATTATGCAAATTAGGACGTGCTCAAAACTTCACCACTCTGGACTTGGCCAAAGGGTATTATCAAATTCGAATACATCCTAGAGACATTCATAAGACTGCATTTGCGACGCCAAATGGTCATCAATGCGACACTCAAATCCAAAATTGTTAACCACCCAATCTTAAGATTTCCCGATTTAGAGAAACCTTTTGTTTTGTATACCGATGCTCCCAATTACGCAATTGGAGCAGTACTGACACAGGTAGGCCAAACTGTTTGTTGTGATTCACGATCTTTAAACGATCACCAGAAACTTTATTCGACTACTGATAATCTACTGATAATCAAAAAGAAAATGAAGTAGAAAGAGTATTTTGTAACAAGAGAATTTACATTGAGCGAAATGATATACCTCACAATATTTATAACATCGTCCGAAGACATGTTACTAAAGGAAAAGTTAGAATACACGCAGAATTAGAGGATTCTGTATATAAGCAGGTGCAACTTAAGTTGATCGAACTTTTTCCACCTAATACAGCAACAAAATTTTTAAAATGTAGATACTTTGCTAAAGGTCTTCCTTGTGAGGATGAAGCTCTTAGACAAATTTCTTTATACCATAAAAAAGAATCTGGTCATTTTGGTATAGTTTCAAACTATGAAGGCATGGCATATCGTCTACTGCCCGAACCTTAGAGTTTTGATCCATAAAGTTGTGAACAACTGTGATACGTGTACGTCCGCAAAGTACGATAGGAAGCCCATTAAGAAAAATTTGAATTTACGGAAACGCCCTCCAATATCAACGAAATTATTCATATAGATACATATGTAAACTCGAAACAATATTTTATTGTATTCATTGATAAATTCTTCAAACACGCTGTGGAAAAAATTCGACAATTTATAGCAATTAAAGGTAAAATGGAGAAAGTAGTTTGTGACAATGAATTTAATAATACAAACGTAAGGGATTTTTTCAGAGAAGAAGATATTCAGGTTCATTTCGTTAGACCGAATAGTCATACTGGTAACGGTGATGTAGAGCGTCTGAATAGTACCCTCACCGAACGAATTCGTGCCTTGAATATAGGAAATAAAATTCTCATTAATAATTCTTTCCATTCCATTCCACAATTCAAACAACACCACTTAAAGCTCAAAATAATGAGATAGAAAGGACTTACAGGTTAGAACAAAATTAAACCAAACAAAATTACAAAATTATATGCAAAAAGAGAAAATTACGTCGAAACTCGTGAACAAGGATTTATAAAGAACTACGTTAGTGTAAGGCACAATGATATGCTGTTGTTAATATAGGGTCAGAAGAAATTGGTAGTAAGTATGATATGCTTTTACATGTAGTTAAGATACAAGACCATCATACAAAATTTAGATATTGAAGTAGACAGGAAGCATTTATTAGTGGATGAAATAAATAGTATTAAGAGTAAAGTAAACTCTATTATTCCACATAGGTATAAGCGAGGACTTTTTAATTTTGTTGGAAGCGCATTTAAGTGGTTATATGCAACGTTGGATAACGAAGATAGACAAACTATTGGACAACATTTTTCTGAACCAACAAATAAAGATCAATTCCAAATACAATGAAAGCATTTATCAGTTAAAAGATACAAATGAATCAGATAGAAAAAAGATTTTAAATAAAATTAACGAAATTCAGGGGTTACCAAAAAGATTAAGTACAGAAGTATTTTTTATAGAACAAATGTTTAAACTAAACAGTTTTAGAGACAATATAGAAAACATTCAACAAAACGTTGCTTCAGCTCGAACCGGTATATTACATCCAAACATATTAACGAATAATGAAATTTGAAGGTATAATATTGATTTTAAAGAGCTTTCAAATGTAAGAACTGGAGTAGCTGTTACTAAAAGTGAAGATATTATTTTTGCAATAAAGCTACCTGTCGAATTTGTCAAAGTAAATAAAAAATTAATAAATCCGATGAATATTTTGTAGAAATCGATAATAAAATGTATTTATATGAAGAAAACAAGTCTATACCAGAACTAATACTAAGTGAAAATTCTGTTTTTGAAAGAAAATGTATTTTAACAAAAAATACACAAGAACAAATTATAGAAATAGACAACACTGTAAATATGAAAAGATGAAATAGTAAATGTGATAAAAGGCAACTTATACTTTTTGGATATAAATAAAAGCTTTTACCGCCATTGTTAAAAAAAAAAAATGAAAAAAAATATAATACAGAAATATATTTATACGTATATTATAGACTAAGAGACACAACAATTGTAAATAGATTACCAAAATTCAGGAGAATTCTAACTTTGGTGGAAGGCGAGTTACGTCGGACGTTCACACCGACGATGTACTTCTGCTGTGTCAGCACATGAGTTCAATTGCTTCGCAATACAGTCTTCCTTACCTTGCACTTTTACTCATTTGGCAATGAGTCAATCGCTGCTCGATCGATGTGGGTCATTGCGATCATATTGCAAGAGAGGTAGAATAAGAACTTGTGCATAATAAAAATTCAGTCTTAAGACCACCGCAAAACACATCAGTGTTTCTTTCATTGTAACTCGGGCAGCTAACGACCTTAAGATCCTCGCAATAAATGTCAATTCACTAATAGGGACCAACAGGAAACTTTCCTTCGGCCAACTGTTGAGAGACCACAGTCCTGATGTGATAATGGTTAGCGAAACTAAGCTTAACCAAAAGCACACCAGGTAATATAATTACAGGTATAATAATTACAATATTATTCGGTGTCGCTCTTTTAGTTAAGAAACGGATGTTTGTGATCACTATCTATGCAGCTGATAATAAAAACCTCAATCGAAACTTTATTTCAGAGCTCGATACTCTATTCACGAGCCTTCGACTTATTTATTATATTATAGCCGGGGATTTGAACGCCAAGTATAGAGAATGGGGCAATACGGTGCATAATGACAGGGGAACGCCTTTGTATAACTGGTTGGCGGAGCACAATATTGAGTTCAAGCTAGATTTGCTTGCAACCGATAGTCCATCGCGGGTTCTATCTGAATCTGTTGCTGATAGACAGACGACTGACTATACTAGACGCGGAAAGACGCACGCGGAACTGTACGAGAGTATATCACTGCGAGCTCTTCGCCGCTGTTCAGCTCCGGAAGAGATAGAACTGGAGGAGTATGTCCAGAGGCACTCTTATAATTATAATAAGGCCCGGTGACCACGCTTCGCCAGGACTTTATTCACAGAACTACGTTCGAGTGGGATCAATCCTCCGACAAACAGAAACCTGACAAACGAAGAGGTTGACAGGTACCTCATACAAATGGAAGACATAATTAAATGTACCGTGCATGTGACTATTCCGAAGGTAGGGCAGATCGATGTCAGTGACGTCTATTTAAATGCTACCATCGATGCACTTCACATGCACCAAAGTAGACTGTTGTCAAGACTCAAGCTCTTGCACAGGCGGTTTGCAAATCCGCAAAACGCGGAATTTAGGGCACTGAAGTCGGAGATCAAGAACCTCCAACAGTTAATAAGAATAAATTATAGCTTGTCTATAATTTTGCACTGGGACAACAAAACCACATTCAGATCGTTCGACTTCTCAGAACGACAATTAACGAACAATTACTGACTTCAGTCGGCATAGATCCATGTAGGGCAGTGCTAGATAATGACTTCTTCGTGGTTGAGGATCCCCAGGAGAAGGTGAAAGCTATCGGTGCTGTGTTTCAGCGAGTGTATACGGTCAACTTAGTTAGTAGGCCGAATCACGACCTGGAAAACAGAGCCTTGCTAAACCACTTCTATATCCGCAACGAGATAAGTCAATGGCGATCCCAGAATCCAGGATTCACCAGGTTCCGTGACGATAATTTGGCACATAATACTGTCGCCAATGAGAGAAATAACATCTTGATTTCGCAAGAAGATCTCCAGAATATCTTTAACTCGATGAAGAAGAAAAAGTCAGTGGGAAGAGATGGAATACCGAATACCGAATGATTCACAATCTTTCCCCCGCAGCGATTAAAATTTACACAACGTTGTTCAACAATGCGCTGAGTAATGCACATTACCCATCGCACTGGAAAACAGCTGTAGTGCAACCGATCCCTAAACGGAACAAAGACAAGTCCATTCCGACAAATCACCGGTCGATCAGTCTTCCTTCTTGCATAAGCAAGGTTTTTGAAAAGATAGTCATTGGAGTTCAGAAGCAATGGGCTGATGAAAATAATACACCATGATACCATACACGCCGCGTCAAAGCTTGTTTCGGACATCAGTGGAACAAGAACAAAAATCAGTCGGAGAAGGCGTCCGACACCGTTTGTTTGGATGGCCTCTTCTTCAAGATGCTCTTTTTTTCGGGGATACGTACTGCTCTTTCTATTCTATTCAGCGCGAGTTCCTTAACTCCCCAGCGACCAGAATTTTCCACAGTTGAACAGGCGATGTGAAAATGGAGCGGTACCGCATTTTCATTCTGTATCAGACCGTGCTTATACAAATGGAGGATTTCTTCTGGGGGGACGAAGCCGTTGTGCCGCACCCTTTCGTGGTATAGTGGATTGAAGTAGTAGGCCCCCGAGATCAAGTTATTAACCGAGTTCATCGCTCTAACTGTATGACCTCGAATCAACTTCATATTGATTGTCCACTCGTTTATTGAATTGTCCACTCGTATCAAGTTTGCCCTGTTGTATAAGACCTCATTGGAATAGAATTTTGTGTACTGGAACTCTGGAGTTCGATAAAGTCGAAGGCAAGCCTCAAACAACCGAATCTTTTCTATCAAGCACGCACTCACGTTGAACCATACGGGACAGTCTTAGGTGAGCATTGGCCAGATGAGGGCCATGTAGCAGATTATCTTCACCCTCGCATCGAGTTGGCTGTTGTAAAACAGTCTCTTTGTAAGGGCAAAACCGCCTCGGGCCCTGGCCAGAGCAGCATTTACATGTTTGTTAAAATATAGATACTTATCTAGCCAGACCCCGTATCTGACTACAGTCCTTGGCGCCAGTGGTTGCCCGTGTCGTCCAACAATTGAGAACTTTCGTATCTGCCGAAGCTTTTTACAACTTTATACAGTGAAAATCCAAGTTCACGTGGAAAATTGCTTCGCAATGTTGTTTTTTGTATCACTTGCCAATTCGGATTCAAAGTCTTCTTTTACAGCTGTACCAAGATAGCATTTTGTCAACTATATCCACACCGCCAACATTGATTGAAAATCAAAATCATTAGAGGAATTGAAATTTGAAGGTCCAGTGTATATAAACAAGCCTTTGGTTTTATACTCTATAACCGAGGGAATAGTTCAGTTATTAAGTTTTTGCAATTTTTTAAATATTAAGTTGCACATATAAATTCATTTTGTTTGAGTTTAAAAACCATTGTATATGTATATATGTGTATATATGTATATAGAAGTTTTTATGTAGTATTTATATGTACACATATATAGCTTAAGTTAGTTTAAGTTATTTTTAAGGTAGTATGTAAGTTAGTATATAGGTTTTAATAAAAAAATAATTCAGTTATTAAGTTTTTTTTTCTTTTAGCTTAAAAAGTATTGCTAGGTTAAGCCGAAAGACATAGATTAAGGTTAAGTTTAGCTTAGAGAGCCCACCGAGGGCCAGTTAGTTAAAATAGAGTCATTGTTCGTCCGACTAGTTTTAAGCATTTTTGTCTAGTATGTAAGTATATAATGAATTGACAAATAAGAATGAAATAAAAAAAGGGAATCTTTTTTTCATCAGTTTCAATTTGAATTGTGTTATGCATGTGCTTTGCAATACAAAACATTTATTTTTCCTTGCAATGCAACAAACAACCAACTAACATATGTATGTTTAAATTTTCCAATCAAAACCACCCTATAGAGATCAGCACAAGAAATGAGTTACAGAAAATTAAGCTTCCTACTTTATTTGGAACCTTTATTTTACGCAACTATTACAAGTGGTGTCCTTTGATCAGCCGTTTAAACCACCAAATCAATTTTGCCCCTTATAATATCAAATAAATTTCCGATTTGGAAAATATTGGCGCAATACTGCACATATGTCTAAAAACTAAAATCATTCAATTAATGACTTCTATTGTAACACCATTATTTCGAATTCAATAGCAAATCGGAATGTTTGATTAATTGATAAATATGCAATGTTTATGTTATCTATACTTTATATATATATATATATATTTATGTTTCTATACAATTTTGCACTTTTATAAGACTAAAAAAAAGAAACCATTGAATTCGGAATGTATATTTTATCGTCATTATCTCATCATATGTCATCATAATCATGAGATTTGTTATGATTATATATGAATTTGAAAACAAATATTTTCTAATATTTCAAGGCCAAAATATATAAATACGAATGTAACTTATCAATGATCAATCCAATCCAATGTGGTTCCAGCTAAATTAATGTACCTTCTGAACACAATTTTCATTCTTAATCTCCGTCTCCTTTTTCAGATAAATACCCTGCCTCACCTTATTATGTCGGACTTTCAGTTGTTCGAAACCCCTCAGAGATGCTCAACTTCTCCTCTCTTCTCTTCACCTCTCTTCTTCTTAAACTTTTTGAAAATAATTTTGTACATCGTTTTATAAAGCCAAATTGACCAATCACAGAACGGAATTTACGTTATTTCGTGAATAACCGTCAAATTCATGAATAACTGTCAAAAAGCCTCTGAAATTCGTTGATGGACTGTCGTTGAATCATCTGTAAAGTTGGGCATCTCTATAATACTTCATTTCTGATAAAATCTTCACAGACGTCTGTGAATATGTGTGGGCTAAGAGAAGCTGATTTCTCCCTCCTACGACCATTGCGTTGCTTTATACTTCTGTCAAAAGTGCGTGAAAATAAAGGGGTGTGTGTGAGAGAACAAACGTAAAAATCTGAGGTGACCTGTGATAGACCAAGGGTTTTCCACTGAGATGTTGCATATCTCGTTACTTACACACTTATTTTCTCAGTCGATCACAGACCTCTGTGCAGTGCGGTTAGAGTCAGTAGTAGGATAGTTTTTTAAGAACATGAATTGTTTATATAGTAAGATAGATTTAATCATTTTTGTCTAGTTTTAAGGATCATGGAATTTTTAAATAAAAATTAATTTTAAAGTTAAAAACATAGTCAGTGTTCTTGACTCTACAGGGCTAGGTTCGAATTTCAGTGAGGGCAGACAATTGTTCTTCTTTTTTTTTTTCAAAACAAGAAAACATTAAGGAATTTAGTAAGAAGTGAGTGAGTGTGGGAATATGAAATCCCACGAGCGGTCCGCGCTCTTAGAAGCGGACAAAAAATAACAAGAACCGGTGCCAGAATCAGGCCACCAGCCAACGTGCCAAAAGAAAACTTCTCCAACCAATTCGGTTTCAAAGCGGGGCATGACACCATTCTATAGCGTCAAAACGGCTTCGTCCCCCCAGAAGCATTTCTACATTTGAATAAGCACTGTCTGATACAAAACGAAAATGCGGTACCGCTCATCTATCACATCGCCAGATCAACTGGGCGACTCAACCACAACGAGCTGAGGAAGGTTTCCTCCGGTTCAGTACGGCGATATCAAGGCGGGATGTGCGAGATGTTGCTATGTCACATCGAAAGTTGTGGTGGCTGCTGAGCGAGGGAACTCCATCCTCGAACCCTTTAGACCCCGGGTAGTAATAGTAACGCTGATTCCCCAACTGAAAAAAAAAAAAAAAAAAAACAGAAAACAAAAAAAAATATGTATATATATATATAAACAAAGAAAAGTATACACATGCGTACACTCATGTATACACATGTGTATAGAAATGTATATAATAAGTATGTCTATACATATACACGTGTATATCTATATGTATTGAAACTAGTTTAAGTTATTTTAAGGTAGTATAAGTTTTAATTAAAAATGTTCGGTAATTAAGTTTTTGTTTTAAAATCTTTTTAATCTCAATTTCTGAAATTGTTTTTACAATTGATTATACACGTTTTTAAGTCGAAAGACATAGAGTAAGGTTAAGTTTAGCTTAGAGTGCCCGCCGTTAGAAATAGTAGTAATAATGTTCGTCCAACTAGTTTTAAGCATTTTTGTCTAGTAATTAAGTTTATCATGAATTTTTAAAAATAAAAAATAAAAACATACTTGCTGGTCAGAAACAGCATGATAAATAAAACTTATTCCTTATTTTTTTACTCGATCAAGTACATAGAATTGTGTCAGTTCTCTGGCAGGAAGTAATTGTTGATGTTAATTACATTTAATGTTGGAATATCGGGAACTAGTATATCAGTTTTGTAATGAGTATAAATCATTATGTGAATAACATATGTATGTAGTCCTTATTGAAGCTGTTTGTTTTGCGAAGCGTAAAACGAGCGCTGAAAGTGCTATTTTTTCATTAGTGAACTGAGAACTGAAGCATTCGCATTCGCTATTTTAATAGTCAATGTTTTTTTTTTTTAAATGATTTCTTTGTTTTGAGTGTCGTATGTTCAATAAGTAGTGTAGAGACATGTTCTTCTCGTTCTAGGTTATAATTTTAAAATGCCGTCAAGAACTGTTCAACTTTCTTCTTAATTCTTTTCTTCCTATTTCTTTAGTGAGAATTACATATTTCTGGTTATCCTTATACTCGCCATCCGACAGCCTTGCTAACAAAAATACATAAGACGGCCTTACCATTACTGCACAATTCATTACTACATCTTGGCGAATCTGACAACAATGGTCGGCCCCGACCTACACAAACAACTTCATCCATTTGGATTCAGAACACAAAAATAAAAGATAATGTGTTTTGTGGAACTACCTACATGTTTTTGCTTTTTGAAGGACGTCTTGCGGTAGCCGTTATCTATTTCTCTCCCACCAACCCAATGTTTCAGCCTGGATTCCTCTATTATACCCTCATATGGTACCTCACTGATGTCAGTTCTCACTATCGCGGATCACTTTCAGTATTTTTATTTTAATTTTAGATTTAAATACATATTTTATCTTCAAAGCCGGAAGGGCTTGTCTGTCTGACTAATCACACAAAAATATTTACTATAAAAATGTTGAAATTCAAGTTTTCACAGTTCAACACATTTTCGAAGTTAATTTATATTTTCTGTAAGAAGTTACAAACTAGAATTACAATTAGTTACGATTTTATTTTTACGAAAGATACATTTCTTTGACTTTTGTTTGCATTTCTTTTCTGGTAAGTTGCGGAGCTCCGTTGGGAGTTCATTGAGCACCATCGGAACTACTATATTAAATGTTCTTCGGCCATACTCATTCCAATACCTTGGAACTTCATATAGCTGTTTCTGTCGTCTTCTGGTGTTTCTCGTCTGCTGCGTCTGCATTCTATAGATGTTTTCGTTGCCAAAATTTGCCAGGATTTCCAGTTCATATAGTTGGGGGATGCTTAATAAACGTATCGTCTGAATTGCTCCTTGCTGATCCTGCGTCCAGTTCGTTGTACCAGTTTTTGAAGTCCTGTATGCGCTTGATATAGTGTTTACATTTGAGTGATTACATTCCGTATCTTAGATGTGATTCCATGAGTCCGAAATAGCATTGTTTGATTACTGCTGATGTGCTGAGGTTGCTTAGATGAAAGAGCGCGTAAGAAGATTGACGCATTTTTTCTTCAAGTTGTCGATATGGTAGCTCCATTTGAAGTTGTAGTTGATCATTAGTCCTGGATATTTGTATGTCTATAGCTCCAGTGCAGTCGTCATCTTCTTTTATTCCGTCACATCTATTTCTGTGCAAACAGTCTACTTCGTGCATCTTAATCTTAAGTTTTGTTCTGGGAACATGCGACGGACGAATGTACATTACCTTTGTCTTAAGTGGTTTGATAATTATTTAAGTGGGTTGAATTAATCCATTGTTGTGACACCAATCAGTAACACTATTAAAATCAAATTGTATATATCTTTCTGCTTCGTCAACGATTCTATGGCTAACTACGACCGCTGTGTCGCCCGCATACGCATAACCCGTACTATACTTTAACACTGACAGTAGGTCGTTGACGTATATGATAAAGTGGACCCAGTTTTGACCCTTGCGGGACACCGTGCTCGATACTTAGGTAGCTTTCAAACCATGCTAATATTTGACCTCGAATTCCAATATTATTCTTTATTAGCTGTCTAAAGATTTGCTTCTGACTCAAAGTGTCAAAGGCTTTTTTGAAATTAATGAATACAACTACTGAACTCTGGTTTTTGTCCAGGTATACTTTGTTTGCAAAGTCTCCTTTCAGTCTGTTTATATTTTTGTCTTTACGAAAACCAAATTAATTTTTTGAGCAGGTTGTATTTTTCGATGAATTCGTGAAGTCTTCTTGCCAGCACTTCTTCCAAAACTTTGTCGACAGCCGGTAAGATTGAAATAGGCCTGTAGTTCAGTATTGCACTTTTTTGGCGCTTTTGTAAATTGGTCGAACTATTGAGGTCTTAAGCGTGTTGAAGCGTTCTTGTTATCACTGGAGATAGTATTTGTGCGTTGTTTTTAAAGTCTATAGGTCTTAATCCGTCTATGCCCGCCGATTTGTTGCATTTCAGTGATCTTATTATATTATATACATCTGCAACAGATGCATGTTCAACATATATGTATATATATATAATGCTGTGCACAGCTTGTATGACCAGCTTGGCAAATCTATTGATCAGGTCGTTCATGCTGCTTTCTCTCGCGAAGTTCTTTTTTAGGACGTCATCCAGACAAGTTTTCTTCCTACCCAATATCGAATTAACGAGCTTGCAAGTCTCCTTTGGATCACGTTTTTAGAGTTGGAATTTCTGTATTTAGAAGTTAGCTTTTGTCCTTGCTATTTTTTTTTATTCAGCCCGTTTCGATATGTTTTGTAGTCTCTGTAGAAGTCTTCATTTTGTCTGTTATTTTTATATCTCTTTCCTTACAGCCATCAAGTCCGCAGTAATCCAATTATGTTCAGTGTTCCTTTTCTTCTTCTTTATCGGTGACATTGCTACCAAGTATTCATCGTTTGCCAAAAATGCTGATAGAGTTCGTTTATAGCCGTCAAACAATTCAGCTCATCCCAGTTAAAATTGTACTCTCGAGAGTAGAAGGTAGGCGCATCAAACGAAGTTCCAACAGCAACAACTATAAGTGCCAAAGAAACAGCACCAAAAAAAGAAGCTTCAGTCAAATAAACAGCAACATAAGCATAATGCAGCTGAGCAACAACAGTGACCAGTAGTTGTTCATCCACAGCAGCCAGCCATGCAACAGCCACAGCAGTCAGCAAACCAGCAAATGCCAGCAGCACAGGAAAAATTGATGCCAGGAACGCAGCAACAATAGCGACCATCAACTCAACAGCGTCCGGCAACACAACAGCGACAGCAGGCAATAAACCAACAACAACAGCAAAAGAAAGAAAAGGTGCCACCAGTCAATGTGTACACGGAGCACATTGAACGAACTGCGAATGTGGGTAAGACGCTCATAGGTGCAGATAAATATTATATTAGTAAATGTAAGGGTACTTGCAATCCACTGCAAGACAGTAGATGGCTACAATGAATTGGTAGAATATTTAAAGATCTCGAAGTTCAAGTTCTTCTCTTTCATCCGTAAAGGCGAAAAACGCCATTCCCGCCTGTTGAAGAACACCTTTTCGCTTGATCCGGAGAAGGTCTTCCAACTGCTCAAAGCTGCGCAGACGGAGATGGATTTCAAGATCCTTGCAGTGAATGCAAATTCATTGATAGGGATCCCTCGAAAAAACGATCTTTATAAATTGTTAGATGATAAAAAACCCAGAACTGATGCTGATTAACGAAACCAAGCTAGCTTAGAGAGGCAAATTGGAGGACAGTAATTAGAATGTTATCAGAAGAAACTGGCCCACTTCCAGAGGTGGGGCGGTGTTTCGATCCTCATTAAAAATAACATAAGACACAAAGTAGAGTATAGTAGTGAAGTACGAAGGTTTCAGGAATTGGAAGCCTGCAGCGTGTGCATTTCGCTCCGCAGTGTAAGGAGGTTGTGGAAGGAGATGGAAAACAGCATTTGTCCAGCCCATTGAGCACATTGATTGCTGCCCCCAAAACCACCCTGCACCTATTAGATAGAATACAAAAGCGAGCTTATAGGAGACAACAATATTGCAGAGTCACTTGACTCGCTCAAACATCGACGTACCGTCTCGTCTCTATCCGCTATTTTAACAAACGTCATCTTGCCAGGAAATCTCACCATTTCTCCCTCCTACGACCATTGCGTTGCTTTATACTTCTGTTAAAAGTGCGTGAAAATAAAGGGGTGTGTGTGAGAGAACAAACGTAAAAATCTGAGGTGACCTGTGATAGACCAAGGGTTTTCCACTGAGATGTTGCATATCTCGTTACTTACACACTTATTTTCTCAGTCGATCACAGACCTCTGTGCAGTGCGGTTAGAGTCAGTAGTAGGATAGTTTTTTAAGAACATGAATTGTTTATATAGTAAGATAGATTTAATCATTTTTGTCTAGTTTTAAGGATCATGGAATTTTTAAATAAAAATTAATTTTAAAGTTAAAAACATAGTCAGTGTTCTTGACTCTACAGGGCTAGGTTCGAATTTCAGTGAGGGCAGACAATTGTTCTTCTTTTTTTTTTTCAAAACAAGAAAACATTAAGGAATTTAGTAAGAAGTGAGTGAGTGTGGGAATATGAAATCCCACGAGCGGTCCGCGCTCTTAGAAGCGGACAAAAAATAACAAGAACCGGTGCCAGAATCAGGCCACCAGCCAACGTGCCAAAAGAAAACTTCTCCAACCAATTCGGTTTCAAAGCGGGGCATGACACCATTCTATAGCGTCAAAACGGCTTCGTCCCCCCAGAAGCATTTCTACATTTGAATAAGCACTGTCTGATACAAAACGAAAATGCGGTACCGCTCATCTATCACATCGCCAGATCAACTGGGCGACTCAACCACAACGAGCTGAGGAAGGTTTCCTCCGGTTCAGTACGGCGATATCAAGGCGGGATGTGCGAGATGTTGCTATGTCACATCGAAAGTTGTGGTGGCTGCTGAGCGAGGGAACTCCATCCTCGAACCCTTTAGACCCCGGGTAGTAATAGTACCGCTGATTCCCCAACTGAAAAAAAAAAAAAAAAAAACAGAAAACAAAAAAAAATATGTATATATATATATAAACAAAGAAAAGTATACACATGCGTACACTCATGTATACACATGTGTATAGAAATGTATATAATAAGTATGTCTATACATATACACGTGTATATCTATATGTATTGAAACTAGTTTAAGTTATTTTAAGGTAGTATAAGTTTTAATTAAAAATGTTCGGTAATTAAGTTTTTGTTTTAAAATCTTTTTAATCTCAATTTCTGAAATTGTTTTTACAATTGATTATACACGTTTTTAAGTCGAAAGACATAGAGTAAGGTTAAGTTTAGCTTAGAGTGCCCGCCGTTAGAAATAGTAGTAATAATGTTCGTCCAACTAGTTTTAAGCATTTTTGTCTAGTAATTAAGTTTATCATGAATTTTTAAAAATAAAAAATAAAAACATACTTGCTGGTCAGAAACAGCATGATAAATAAAACTTATTCCTTATTTTTTTACTCGATCAAGTACATAGAATTGTGTCAGTTCTCTGGCAGGAAGTAATTGTTGATGTTAATTACATTTAATGTTGGAATATCGGGAACTAGTATATCAGTTTTGTAATGAGTATAAATCATTATGTGAATAACATATGTATGTAGTCCTTATTGAAGCTGTTTGTTTTGCGAAGCGTAAAACGAGCGCTGAAAGTGCTATTTTTTCATTAGTGAACTGAGAACTGAAGCATTCGCATTCGCTATTTTAATAGTCAATGTTTTTTTTTTTTTAAATGATTTCTTTGTTTTGAGTGTCGTATGTTCAATAAGTAGCGTAGAGACATGTTCTTCTCGTTCTAGGTTATAATTTTAAAATGCCGTCAAGAACTGTTCAACTTTCTTCTTAATTCTTTTCTTCCTATTTCTTTAGTGAGAATTACATATTTCTGGTTATCCTTATACCCGCCATCCGACAGCCTTGCTAACAAAAATACATAAGACGGCCTTACCATTACTGCACAATTCATTACTACATCTTGGCGAATCTGACAACAATGGTCGGCCCCGACCTACACAAACAACTTCATCCATTTGGATTCAGAACACAAAAATAAAAGATAATGTGTTTTGTGGAACTACCTACATGTTTTTGCTTTTTGAAGGACGTCTTGCGGTAGCCGTTATCTATTTCTCTCCCACCAACCCAATGTTTCAGCCTGGATTCCTCTATTATACCCTCATATGGTACCTCACTGATGTCAGTTCTCACTATCGCGGATCACTTTCAGTATTTTTATTTTAATTTTAGATTTAAATACATATTTTATCTTCAAAGCCGGAAGGGCTTGTCTGTCTGACTAATCACACAAAAATATTTACTATAAAAATGTTGAAATTCAAGTTTTCACAGTTCAACACATTTTCGAAGTTAATTTATATTTTCTGTAAGAAGTTACAAACTAGAATTACAATTAGTTACGATTTTATTTTTACGAAAGATACATTTCTTTGACTTTTGTTTGCATTTCTTTTCTGGTAAGTTGCGGAGCTCCGTTGGGAGTTCATTGAGCACCATCGGAACTACTATATTAAATGTTCTTCGGCCATACTCATTCCAATACCTTGGAACTTCATATTGCTGTTTCTGTCGTCTTCTGGTGTTTCTCGTCTGCTGCGTCTGCATTCTATAGATGTTTTCGTTGCCAAAATTTGCCAGGATTTCCAGTTCATATAGTTGGGGGATGCTTAATAAACGTATCGTCTGAATTGCTCCTTGCTGATCCTGCGTCCAGTTCGTTGTACCAGTTTTTGAAGTCCTGTATGCGCTTGATATAGTGTTTACATTTGAGTGATTACATTCCGTATCTTAGATGTGATTCCATGAGTCCGAAATAGCATTGTTTGATTACTGCTGATGTGCTGAGGTTGCTTAGATGAAAGAGCGCGTAAGAAGATTGACGCATTTTTTCTTCAAGTTGTCGATATGGTAGCTCCATTTGAAGTTGTAGTTGATCATTAGTCCTGGATATTTGTATGTCTATAGCTCCAGTGCAGTCGTCATCTTCTTTTATTCCGTCACATCTATTTCTGTGCAAACAGTCTACTTCGTGCATCTTAATCTTAAGTTTTGTTCTGGGAACATGCGACGGACGAATGTACATTACCTTTGTCTTAAGTGGTTTGATAATTATTTAAGTGGGTTGAATTAATCCATTGTTGTGACACCAATCAGTAACACTATTAAAATCAAATTGTATATATCTTTCTGCTTCGTCAACGATTCTATGGCTAACTACGACCGCTGTGTCGCCCGCATACGCATAACCCGTACTATACTTTAACACTGACAGTAGGTCGTTGACGTATATGATAAAGTGGACCCAGTTTTGACCCTTGCGGGACACCGTGCTCGATACTTAGGTAGCTTTCAAACCATGCTAATATTTGACCTCGAATTCCAATATTATTCTTTATTAGCTGTCTAAAGATTTGCTTCTGACTCAAAGTGTCAAAGGGTTTTTTGAAATTAATGAATACAACTACTGAACTCTGGTTTTTGTCCAGGTATACTTTGTTTGCAAAGTCTCCTTTCAGTCTGTTTATATTTTTGTCTTTACGAAAACCAAATTAATTTTTTGAGCAGGTTGTATTTTTCGATGAATTCGTGAAGTCTTCTTGCCAGCACTTCTTCCAAAACTTTGTCGACAGCCGGTAAGATTGAAATAGGCCTGTAGTTCAGTATTGCACTTTTTTGGCGCTTTTGTAAATTGGTCGAACTATTGAGGTCTTAAGCGTGTTGAAGCGTTCTTGTTATCACTGGAGATAGTATTTGTGCGTTGTTTTTAAAGTCTATAGGTCTTAATCCGTCTATGCCCGCCGATTTGTTGCATTTCAGTGATCTTATTATATTATATACATCTGCAACAGATGCATGTTCAACATATATGTATATATATATAATGCTGTGCACAGCTTGTATGACCAGCTTGGCAAATCTATTGATCAGGTCGTTCATGCTGCTTTCTCTCGCGAAGTTCTTTTTTAGGACGTCATCCAGACAAGTTTTCTTCCTACCCAATATCGAATTAACGAGCTTGCAAGTCTCCTTTGGATCACGTTTTTAGAGTTGGAATTTCTGTATTTAGAAGTTAGCTTTTGTCCTTGCTATTTTTTTTTATTCAGCCCGTTTCGATATGTTTTGTAGTCTCTGTAGAAGTCTTCATTTTGTCTGTTATTTTTATATCTCTTTCCTTACAGCCATCAAGTCCGCAGTAATCCAATTATGTTCAGTGTTCCTTTTCTTCTTCTTTATCGGTGACATTGCTACCAAGTATTCATCGTTTGCCAAAAATGCTGATAGAGTTCGTTTATAGCCGTCAAACAATTCAGCTCATCCCAGTTAAAATTGTACTCTCGAGAGTAGAAGGTAGGCGCATCAAACGAAGTTCCAACAGCAACAACTATAAGTGCCAAAGAAACAGCACCAAAAAAAGAAGCTTCAGTCAAATAAACAGCAACATAAGCATAATGCAGCTGAGCAACAACAGTGACCAGTAGTTGTTCATCCACAGCAGCCAGCCATGCAACAGCCACAGCAGTCAGCAAACCAGCAAATGCCAGCAGCACAGGAAAAATTGATGCCAGGAACGCAGCAACAATAGCGACCATCAACTCAACAGCGTCCGGAAACACAACAGCGACAGCAGGCAATAAACCAACAACAACAGCAAAAGAAAGAAAAGGTGCCACCAGTCAATGTGTACACGGAGCACATTGAACGAACTGCGAATGTGGGTAAGACGCTCATAGGTGCAGATAAATATTATATTAGTAAATGTAAGGGTACTTGCAATCCACTGCAAGACAGTAGATGGCTACAATGAATTGGTAGAATATTTAAAGATCTCGAAGTTCAAGTTCTTCTCTTTCATCCGTAAAGGCGAAAAACGCCATTCCCGCCTGTTGAAGAACACCTTTTCGCTTGATCCGGAGAAGGTCTTCCAACTGCTCAAAGCTGCGCAGACGGAGATGGATTTCAAGATCCTTGCAGTGAATGCAAATTCATTGATAGGGATCCCTCGAAAAAACGATCTTTATAAATTGTTAGATGATAAAAAACCCAGAACTGATGCTGATTAACGAAACCAAGCTAGCTTAGAGAGGCAAATTGGAGGACAGTAATTAGAATGTTATCAGAAGAAACTGGCCCACTTCCAGAGGTGGGGCGGTGTTTCGATCCTCATTAAAAATAACATAAGACACAAAGTAGAGTATAGTAGTGAAGTACGAAGGTTTCAGGAATTGGAAGCCTGCAGCGTGTGCATTTCGCTCCGCAGTGTAAGGAGGTTGTGGAAGGAGATGGAAAACAGCATTTGTCCAGCCCATTGAGCACATTGATTGCTGCCCCCAAAACCACCCTGCACCTATTAGATAGAATACAAAAGCGAGCTTATAGGAGACAACAATATTGCAGAGTCACTTGACTCGCTCAAACATCGACGTACCGTCTCGTCTCTATCCGCTATTTTAACAAACGTCATCTTGCCAGGAAATCTCACCAGTTTACCCTTAAGAATACTTTCGGACGCACAGTTAAATTTAGAGACTCGTTCATTAGCTGCACGACACGGATATTGAATGCTCTTCTCAGCCTAATATTTCCTCCAGAATACAATCCGCAGATATTTTTAACCAATGTGCACAGGTACCTCCTCTCCCTTTCTCCCTCTAGACCTTCGGCCTGTAAATGGCTGTATTTGCAAAAATGATTGATATTTCAGCTTTGAATTCATTAAATATTTTCACAAAAGTGAATCCGAATTGGCAAGTGACACAAAAAACAACATTGCGAAAGAATTTTCTACGTGAACTTGGATTTTCACTTGCAAAAACCATATATGAAAACTAGAAGTTGTAAACCAAGATCGGGATCATCAGCAGCTTTGGTTTCAACTGTTTCAAGAGGAACTACACCAGTCCAATATTTGAGGATATATCGGCACCATCTTCATCAAATCTAGAGGTTACATTTGCTATGAAGAAAAGTGCGCCACAAAAAATAATAAGTATGAGGCGATTTATTGTTTTTACACAAAGGGAGCCTAAAAATATCAACATAATCGACGCGTTTGTGTAAGTTTTTTGATTTATTTTAATGGAAAAAAAGAATAAATCATGGAAAACACACTAGACAACGTAATTTTATTTTTTTTCTTTTTAGGATGAGATTAATGTTAACTGATGCAAGTCTGTTAGACATCAGGAAACATCTCACTGCTTTATACTGCAATAATTGCAGCCGTTCCATAAATGTATCATTACCTACAAAAAAAGTTACATTCTTCATATAGTTCTTCTCCGTTCCGGAAGTTGGAAACCGTAATTTTTAGAACCAGAAATGAAGTACTGAAGAGATGTGCAACTTCTACTTCTCTTGCCTCACGGTGTCATTTGACAGTGTTTTTTTATGACAACTTCACAGACGGGCGTCTGTGAATACGGGCTAAGCGAAGCTGATTACTCCCACCTAACACCATTGCGTTGCTCTATACTCCTAACAAGTGTGTGCGAAAGTAAATTAGAATGCGTGACTTGAGAGCACAAACGTCAAAATCTGAGGTGATCTGCGGGAAACTAAGGGTTTTCCAGTGGAAAGTTTCATATCTCGTTAGTACTTCATTTAGAATTTAGAAAACGTTAGAACACGTTTTCGTTTTACTCCTCTCATTATATCTGCCGTTGACAAATTGAGCCGCCATGTCAGCATTGTCTGCCAACCGATATTCTTCCTTCTAAGTTACCTTGTAGAATGAGCTGGAACACAGCTATTTGATAACATGACTATTGTTGTTTTTGTCAACCCAAGAGATACGCAGTACTCTAAGATCCACATCTCAAAAGCCTCAAAAATTCCCATTTTTGCTCTGTGTAGTGTCCATATTTCTATTTCATATAAGAGCACCGACCAAATGTAGAATTTGACTGACCTTACTTTTAAGTTCAGGTTAATTTTTGTAAAGCACGTTCACTTGCTTTGAGTTGTAGATCTCGCTGTCCCTTATTTGCTTCACTTTCTCTCTTACTCCTTTACTACACTTATCTCACGATCCACCTCTCGAACCCCAGGCAAAAAAATGTAAAGCAAAGCCAACAACCATGGGATTCCCTTCTCTAAAAATGCAAATATCCCCCTAACTTCTTGCAGTGTATTTGCTCTCAGGAAATGGAGCGGTACTAAGTCACCGATTACGGTGTTATCATCCAACTCCGGCATGATAACATTCTTTTAATAAAGAATCATAGAGTTGCCGATAAATTCCTGGTCGATAAATTCCTATCCACGGGAGATGATAAGTAGCTCGCTGCAAACCCGAAGACTGATCCGCGAAGGTCAGAAGTGCTGAAGCAATGATGGTCACCCGTCCCATGGTCGAAGCAGTTCAGTGCAGGAGAGGGTCTGTCTCACCAGTTAGCAGGTCTCCTCAGGGAAATGACTGTAAGGCCCCGGCAACTCCTAAATCTCCCATCGATAATGCGGGCCCCTTTGGAGCGACCAAGGAAACGCGAGAGAAACATTGGAGTGTTTGTGCATATTTTTAAAAAAATATGTGTATCATTTATTCATTGTTCTTCACTTTGTTTTGTGTTACCATTTTTCTTTAATTTTAAGTCCTTGCTTGGGTGCCATGAAATTCTACAAGCTTTTTGTAGACTTAAGTACTTGCTTTTATTTAAACTTTCAGCAGCAAGTTCGCCTTTGTTTGAGGCTATTTCTTTTTTTAGTCTGTTTTTAAAAACCAACTAGGCCGGGAAAAGGACGAAGTGGTATAAATCAGAACACAAGTACATAGAATTCATGTAGTAATCTAATTACATGAAACTTTACAAATGAACATACATACGGAATGCACTGTTATGTTTCAGCTATAATGATATATACTTAAACATTTAAAAAGTGACGCTACTTTCAAAAAGCCTTGTCGTTTTAGTAAAAACGACTTTCGTAATCGGAGTGTATATATACAATTCATACATCTATGTATTTAATGAAACACAACATGTGATTCCTTCTTTGTGTTAATTAATTATTTAGATTTATCAATGCCTTCTGTTAGAATAAGGTTTCTCATGAAAAACGTCAACACCTTCCGAGTCATCCTCCTCAGATCTCACGCGTTTTGCATGCTCTGGTTATAGCTTGTAATATTTTCGCAATTTCGGGATTCAGCTTATTGGAATTATAATCAGCTCCCTGAACTCATCGCTGTTAGTCGTTTTATTACTGCAATAGGATACATGTACGCATATGTGTTTATATATGTACTTTCAAGCATTATACATTTATTTGCTTACAACAATTTCAAGAAATTTCTCACGACTTCACGAGAAGCCCTCAGATACGCCATGAATTAACTGCGTTTAAATATCAGTTTTTATGGACGTTTTTAAGCACGTTTTTAAGCACGTTTTTACGATTACCTCAAAACGCATTCATCTTACCGACAAGCGAAACATTCACTTCGAACGTATTTAATGATGAAAAGTATTCAACCCGGCGTATTCTACGATAGGGATTAGCATTATTTATCTTCTTAGCTTTATTAAAAGCCTCAAATGGTTCGGGGATTAGAGCCTACTAGATCTTTGTGGTAGCACAAAGGGCCTACTTTGGCCTATATGTGGCCACCTTTTCAGGTATTCAGTCACTCTGGGCTTACTTAGGAAAATTATGGTTGGGCGTTTAGTTGACGCAATACAGAATAGTAGCAGTATGTAGATAAGTACTACAGTTCATTCAAAGATAGATCTACAAAGTTTAGTATTGGTTGCGTTCATTATTGCAACATTGGGCCATGCTTTTAAATAAAAAGAATTGGAAGTAAACATGTTTCAAATAAAAGAAATTTCTATAAAATAATAAAAGAATCATATATAAATATATCATATAATCATATATCATATATAAATCATCAATAAAGGAATCATTTTGATACATGGAAAAGTCCACTTTTCGGTTTTCCTTGGATCTTGTAGGCACATCACTGCCAATTTGATCGCAGTTTGAGAGCCACATTGCTTTTATGAATGCAGTTCCCAACAGATCGCATGCTCAATTGGTCACTGCAGTGTATTTACACAACAACTCGGCCATAGTTAAACACGGTTGTAACTTGAAAATACTGCCCTCAGTTTGGTATTTAGGTGTTACACTTGTTGAATAGGGAATATTTTATGTACAAAAGAGTTGTGAAAGAAGAATTTAGAATATCAGCCCATTGAAGTATTAAGATTATGAAAGTATGCGGTTCTTTGGACCCTAGGTGTAAGCTGCAATATTGCTTTTCCTTTTTAATAACCATCTGAATAAGCATAGTATAAGCACGAATATTTTAAAATACAGTCGAACTTCGATAACTCGAATATTTAATAACTGGAATGAAATTGGCATAAGGCCACAGCGTCAATACTGAAACTAACAGTAATTTGTATTTGATATTTTACGAATTCATCTTATATCGCGAATCCCTTTTGGGGCTCTGTGTTTGTAGTTATTTCATTATGTATGAGTAATTGTTTTCGTTAATAAGAAAATATAGTACTCTCATAAAAAATACAACGAAAAAGACAAATTTCAAACAGCTCGCCAATTACGATGACAGTGACAGTGATGTATTGGATAAAGATTTGGAACATCATTTTGAATCTAATTAAATTTTATTAATTAGCTCCCTATAGAGCTATTGCAAATCAGTTTTACATTTCCGATATTATTCCATATTCATAGTGAACTTATATGTATAAAAATTGTCTCATTTCTGATGTTCGGTACAATTTAGGAAGCCTACTCGTCCAGTTTCTGAAGATATATAGTTGTACTAAAACGTTCATAACATCTGTTTGCTTAATAGATGAAATTAACGTGATATTAACTGATACAAATCTGTTACACATTCAGATACATCTCACTGCGTTATTCTGCAATAATTGCAGGCGTTCCATAATTTTACCATTACCCAGACAAAAAAATCATCTTTTTCTTATTGTTCCTCTCCGTTCCGGAAGTTGGAAAACATAATTTTTAGTTCCAGAAATGAAGTACTGAAAAGATGTGCAACTTCTACTTCTCTTGCCCCTCGGTTTCATTTGACAGCGTTTTTTTTATAACATCTTCACAGACGGGTGTCTGTGAATACGGGCTAAGAGAAGCTGATTACTCCCGCCTAACACCATTGCGTTGCTCTAGAATGTAGACTCCTAACAATTGTGCGTAAAAATAAATTATAAGGCGTGACTTGAGAGCACAAACGTCAAAATCTGAGGTGAACTGCGGTGGACTACTGAAAAGTTGCATATCTCTTTACTACTTCATTTCTCGTTAGAACACGTTTTATTTTTACTCCTCTCATTACATCTGCCATTGAAAGATTGAGCCGCCATGTCAGCATTATCTGCCAACCGACCTTCTTCCTTCTGTCTTCCCTTTTAGAATGAGTTGGAACAGCTTACATTCTTCGTTCCTCAAGATGTACCCGCATCTTGTTTTCAACTTTGTGTAGCGTCCATATTTCTACTTCATATAAGAACACCGACCAAATGTAGGGTCAGACTAACTTTGCTTTTAACTTCAGGTTGATTTTTGTGAAGCACGTTCACTTTCTTTGAGTCCCTTATTTACTGCACTTTCTCTCTTACTCCTGTAATACACTTATCTCACGATCCACCTCTCGAACCCCAGGCAAAACATTTAAAACAAAGCAAACAATCATGTAATTCCCTTCTCTAAAATTGCTAATATCCCCCTAACTTTTGGCAGTGTATTTGCTCAGGAAATGGAGCGTTACTACTACATGTTTACGTTTACTTTACACGTTTACTACTACATCAACACAATTCTACAAAAATACAAACTGTTAGATCACTGCTTATACTCTGATGATGTTTTTATTTTAACCTTCATCTCATTCTTGCGTTTTCCTATTTTTTCCAAAAGGAAAATAATTGCACACTTCTAGAAATTTCATTTTCATTTTTCTCAAACCTTCTTTCTGAAACGAAACTTCCTGGCTGTCAGTGCATCCAATGCGCTTCTTTCTATTTCCCTCTTGCGTCGGATTGGCTCCATATTTTATGGTCTCGAAAGTTGTCGATAAATCCGGATCGTTCACCTGATCCTTTCAGATCCGTTCCAACGAGCACTGCTTCCCCATTAGTGACTCTCTTTCATTGGCTTCTATGAATGTCCTTCCGACGACTACGTTCGTGGCTGGTGTTTGAGCTGGTGTACTCTGTGTTTACCCAGAAGTCGTACTTTGAATTCAGCGTCCTGGTGTTCCTTTCCACCACGATTTGGTTGATCCTAGTAGATTGCTCTCCCCGACATTCAAAGGTATCTCAGAATTCTTGTTCCTTAGAATTCTCCGCTCAAGGTCCAAAGCAATGCCGGTCCTGATCATAAAGTCCGCTCCCAGAATCAACTCGTCAACTATATCCGCCACTAGGAACACGTGCTCAACTGTCGTACCGCCTATCGTGATTATCTCGGTTAACTTCCCAAGTACTTATGCATCATAACCCGTAGCAGTTCGTAGCCGTATCCTGTACAACGGCTTCACCTCTTCCACCAATTCCTTCCTTAGGATTGAATGTGATGCTCCTGTGTCCAATGTAATCGTAAACCGTCTGCCTCCGACGATGCCATCGACAGTGAGACTATTCGCTTTCCTTCCTAGCTGGAACACAATCATTGTGGGTCAATTCGTTGTGGGAGCCAGTTTCTGCCCCTCTAAACTGACTCTTTTTAGTTCAACGACAGCTCGATTCGTAGGTTTCTGGATCGACTCCATCCTTTTGGAAAGCGTCACGACTGTCAAAAGGCTCCGCTGCGACAGCTCTTTCTTCAGCTGTTCCACTTTTAAACTCACCAATTTCACCATGTCACAATCCCACTTCTGACACCAAATGTTACGTTTAGCCGAAAGGAGTCTACGTACGATTAATTAAATTGTCCACAAATACAATAATAGGATCATGTATATAAGAGTCAGCAGGGAAATTCTATAGACTCATGGCGACAGTAAGATTTACAACCACTACTGGGAGTATAAATATCGGAACGGTGGTCGATGCAGTTCAGCCAATTCAGTTGGAAGATTATTACAGTGCAGTTCAGTTGAAGAATTAGTAATGTGCAGCTTGGGATTTTGAAAGCCAGCAAAGCGTTTTGTATTGTTGTAAAGTAAAACTAGGGGATTGTGACGAAATGGTGAAATTTGTTGATTTTAAAGTGGAACATCTTGAGAAAGAGCTTGCGCAGAGGTGTCTTTCGACAGTTGGAGGAAAGGCCGAACTACAACAACGGCTGTGTGACGCTCTCGAGAACGATGGATTGGACCCAGAAACGTTTGAATTTACACAGGGAAGTTGCCGAATCATTTGGAATTAATGCAAAGTTGGTCCAAGAACAATAGCAAAAAATGCAACAGTCGCGCGAACAAATGCAAATATCGTTGAATGAAATGGGACAACAGTGCGGGCAATCGCTTAAGACCCCGAAGCTCGACATCAATATGAATCCAGAAAAACGGCAAAATCGCTTGGAACCGGAACTTCCGGAGGCGAATAGTGAAGTGAAGGACCTAGCCGACGGTTGTGGGAACAACACATTATGGGTAGTGAAGCCGAAGATAAAATACCAGCCACATAGAAGCCGATGAAGGAGAGTCACTAATGGGGATGCAGTGCTCGTTGGAACGGATCCCAAAGGAGCAGGAGAACGATCCGGATCTGTCGACAACTTTCGACAGCATAGAACATGGAGTTAAACCGATACAAAAGGGAATGTCAAGGGGAAGTGCTGTCGAGAAGGCATACTGGGCTGAGGAGCTGAGTCCATTTCGTTTGCTGCATCGCTTCTTAGAATGTATATGAGAGTGCAGAGGGAAATCACACGGGATCAAGTGGAGGACATCTGGACATCAGGGCAGTTGAGATATCGGAATAGGGATTCCATTGAGTTGGATGAAAGCAGTCAGTGAGAAAAGGAATCCAGGGAAGTGATTACTGCGTACAGGGACAGCAATCAAGGCGCCATTGGAAGATGCTGCAGCTCAACGTTGAAGCATCAGTTGAAAGGGGTGCAATAGATGCACAGACAGAAATGAAGTTGTTATCGGTGGATGGCATTGCTTCACAACCAGCAACTGAGCAAAGGACAACAACGAAGTTTACGACCACATTGGGATCGTCCCTCACCGTACAGGCAGAAATTCTGAATAGAGTTCGGGACGAACAAGTTTAGGTGGTGGTTAGTGTGGCGTGAATAGTATAACGCGTATAAGATAAGACAATCAGGACACCAACCACAACAAAAACAAAAACGCCATCTATACGCAATAAGAAGAACTATCAACTCCGAAGAGTACTCCCGAAATTGTTGTACATACTGCAAGAATGGATGTCGCCACCTATACACTGATAAATTATAAAGAATCATGTTTATGAGCGTCAACGGGGAAATTCAACAGACTCGTGGCGACACTAGGATCTAGAACCAATACTGGGAGTTCAAATATCGCCACAATGGTCGATGCGAGTTAGTTCGGTCAAATATTTATTACAGTGCAGTTTTTTGATTTTATAATGTTCAAAGTGTTAATCAGTTCAGCCTGAAAGGCAGCAAAGAGTTTTGTTATAAAGTAATAGTGATTTATAAAGTGTAATAAAGCATAAGAGTACACCAGTGTTTGCAGTATAAGTTTGTTTGTAAGCTTTATTTTAAGGTAGAATATAAGTTAGCGTGTAATTTTTAAGAAAAAAAAGAGTACTGTTATTAAGTTTCTTTTAAATTGTTTACTAAATAGTATTTTAGTCTGCTAAAATGTGTACCATGTACTCCAATCGTGTGAGATTAGGTCGAAAGACATAGAATAAGATAAAGTTTAGCTTAGAGTGTCCGACGAGAGCCAGAAAGTTAGAATTAACAAAGTTCGTTTGTCTAGTTTTAAGCATTTTTGTCTAGTATATAAGTTGTTACGAATTAAGTAATAAAAATGGATTAAAAAAAACCGTCAACCAAACATTTTTTCTGTCATCAACTCAACCTACGATTCTCGGTATCGGGGTGAAGCTGCACTATTATTTTAGTGCATTCATGTAAAATTTCATATAAATGTAATTATTAATTCGCCTTTTATCTCTAGTTAAACAGAATCATAATGACAACTGAGACGATGATAGTGAAATTTGAGCATCGCGCTGTAATTACATTTCTCACTAAGCAAGGAAAAAGTCAAAAACCTATTCATGAAGAGATGGCGGCTGTTTACCAGGGTTCCGCACCTTCATTATCCACTGTGCAAAAGTGGTCAAGTGAGTTCAAGAGAGGCAGAGAGAGCATTGAAAAAGACCCCCGCTCCGGCGCCCCGGCTACTGCTTGTACGAGAGAAAGCATCAAAGAAGTCGAAAAATCACCAAGCTTTCAATTGGTACAATTCACAACATTCTTCATAACCATCTTAACCTTTCAAAGGTCAGTGCAAGGTGGGTGCCACGAATGCTCACAGCGCCTCGGGGTGCTGGAGGGTGTTATGGATCGAATTGTTACTGGTGACGAAACAAGGGTCCACCACTATGACCCTGAAAGCAAACAAGAGTCCACGCAGTGGCATAAAAAAGGAACAGACCCCCCGAAGAAGTTCAAAGTAACTCCGTCTGCCGGGAAGCTCATCGCCACAGTTTATTGGGACTCAAAGGGAATCTTGCTCATTGAGTATAAAAAAAAGGTGAAACCATCAACGCCACATCCTACGCTTCCACTTTGCATAATTTGCGTTAGGAAATTAAAAAGAAAAGACGGGGTCAACTCGCAGCGGGTGTGTTGCTTCCTCATAACAACGCTCCTGTTCACACGGCGCGAGTTCCCAAGGCTGCTGCGCGAGATTGTGGTTTAGAAGAAATCCAACACCCGCCCTATAGTCCAGACCTTGCTCCTAGTGATTATTTCCTGTTTCCCGATTTGAAAAAATGTCTTCGTGGAAAAAGATTTTCGGATGATGAAGAACTCAAGTCGGCAATAAATGGGTATTTTGCAGAGAAAGAGGAAATTTATTTTTTTGAGGGTTTAAAAGAGCTTCATTGATGTTAGGGGAGATTATATTGAAAAATAAAAACAATTCAAGTTGAATTCGCATTTTCCTTCATAACGATACCGAGAATATATTGAAGGCCCCTCGTATACTACATCGTATTCTATATTTGAATGAAATGTAGTATCTATCTACATACTGCTACTCTATTCTGTATTGCGTCATCTAAACGCCCAACCCTAATTTTCTTAAGGAAAATAAGCATGTATCCTTTTCCAGCAAGAAAAGTTCTAACAGGGATCAGTTCAGGGAGCTGATTATAAATCCAATAAGCTGAATCCTGATATTGCGAAAATATTGCAAGCGAACACCAGAGGAAGCAAAACGCGTAAGACCTTAATTCTGCCATATTATAACAAAAGACTTTAACAAATCTGAAAAATTAACTAACACAAATAGCGTATCAAATTTTGTGTTTTATTATGTATTTTTGTTGGTGAATAAACATATACACCCCGTTAACGAAAGTTTTTACTAAAACGACAAGTCGTTTTGAAAGTCGATTCACTTTTTAAACGTTTAAGTATCATTATGGCTGAAACATAACAGTGCATTCCGCCAGCCGACTTCATGCTACGGAGAGTATGGGATGCCGCACTGCGTTAATCAGCTCTTCCCTCTCTCTTTCAAATACCATACGAAAAATATTTCATCAGCTGTTTTCATTTCTGAAATCTGAATAGTTTTCCAAATACGTTTGCATTAAAATAATTTTAGTCAGCTGTTTCCATTTATCAAATGTCTATTGACTCAAAAAACATCGCAAAAACCAAAAAAATTTCAATTTGGAAGAAAATCTCTCAACTTCGCTGTCACAGCGAATTTAGAATGTTTGATGATGATGTGCGATGGACTTACGTTAATATCATCCGGTGTGATGTGTTCCACTTGTGGGCCACATTTGCTGCTTCTTTCCTTCTCATTAGGGCTTAATAGTTGTCAATTGTGTGACATTACGCAACGCATGCAACGGATTCTGTCTGTTTGGGCCTTAACGCAGGTCAACACAGTATTTTGTACATGGTCATTGAATTGTGTACGTTGAAAGACAACGCCAGCGCAAACGCAGTATTCTGTTAAGTCGACTCGAGCTTAAGTTCCAAGCACATTCCAAAACTGCACTCATAAGCTGACTGTCAATTTGAAAATTGAAATCAGTTCAAATTGTGCAATCTGGTAGTTTCCATAGATTCTGTGAAAATTAAAATGTAAAATTTGTTTCTTGAGTGACATTGGTGTTAAATTAATAGAATTACAGAACCGAACTGTTAGGCAAATGTAGCAAGTCGAGTTAAGTACTTGCTTTTTTTGTAAATTTTCAATTTCATTTCGCCCGAGCACGGACTGAAAAGTGGTAACACAAAACAAAGTGAAGAACAGTGAATAAATGATACACATATATTTTAAAAAATATACACAAACACTCCAATGTTTCTCTCGCGTTTCCTTGGTCGCTCCAAAGGGGCCCGATTATCGATAGGAGATTTAGGAGTTGCCGGGGCCTTAAAGTCATTTCCCAGTGGAGACCACATCGTTTCATTTTAATTTGTGTACCTTCATCACTCTTTGGGTTTCCTTTCTGAGAAGCTTGTGCCCTCGTTTACGTTAATTAAGCATGCATTTATCGGCAACTCTATGATTTTTTACTAAAAGAATGTGTTCATCCCGGAATTGAGCGATGAGATCGTAATCGGTGACTTAGTACCGCTCCATTTCCTTAGAGCAAATGCACTGCAAGAAGTTGTTGGGATATTAGCACTTTTAGAGAATGGAATCCCATGGTTGTTGACTTTGTTTTACATTTTTTTGCCTGGGGTTCGAAGGTGGATCGTGAGATAGGAGTAGTAAAGGAGTAAAAGAGAAAGTGAAGTAAATAAGGGACAGCGAGATCTACAACTCAAACAAGTGAACGTGCTTTACAAAAATTAACCTGAACTTAAAAGTAAGGTCAGTCAAATCCTACATTTGATCGGTTGATGGAGACTACACAGAGCAAAAATAGGAATTTTGGAGACCTTTGAAATGTGGATCTTAGAGTACTTAGAGAGATCACCTTAGATTTTGACGTTTGTGCTTTCAAGTCACGCATTCTAATTTATTTTCGCACACACTTGTTAGGAGTATAGAGTAACGCAATGGTGTTAGGCGGGAGTAATCAGCTTCGCTTAGCCCGTATTCACAGACGCCCGTCTGTGAAGATGTTATAAAAAAACACTGTCAAATGACACCGAGGGGCAAGAGAAGTAGAAGTTGCACATCTCTTCAGTACTTCATTTATGGTTTTAAAAATGGTGATTTCCAACTTCCGGAACGGAGAAGAACTATATGAAGAATGTAACTTTTTTTGTAGGTAATGATACTTTTATGGAACGGCTGCAATTAGTGTAGTATAAAGCGGTGAGATGTTTCCTGATGTCTAACAGATTTGCATGAGTTAATATTCACCCCAACCTCAAAAAAAAAATTACTTTGTCTAGTGCGTTTTCCATGATTTATTCGTTTTTTCCATTAAAATAAATAAAAAAAACGTACACAAACGTTTCGATTATGTTGATATTTATAGGCACCCTTTGTGCAAAAACAATAAATCGCCTCATACTTATCATTTTTGTTGTTGTTTTTTGTGTCACTGGCCAATTCGGAAGCACTTGGAAGAGCATTCCATATACGTGTCGTGCGGATAATGAACGAGTCTCTAAATTTAACTGTGCGTCCGAATTCATTTTCATGTGCGGTTGAATTCATGAAGAGGAGGAATGCAGTTGGCAAGCTCACTTGAGCATCGTTTGTTAAAATAGCGGATAGAGACTCTGCAATATTGTTGTCTCCTATAAGTTTTATCGCTCGCTTTTGTATTCTATCTAATAGGTGCAGGGTGGTTTTGGGGGCACCAATCAATTTGTTCAATGGGCTGGACAAATGCTGTTTTCCATCTGTTCGGAAAGAGACCTAAAGAGTAGGATAGATAAAAAAGCTTACGCAGTGGTTTTGCCAGCGCAGAAGAACACCTCTTCAGGAGAATAGGGGGAATACCATCCGAGCCAGCGGATTTGTGCACGTCGAGATCTTTACGTACTCTTGCAACTGTACGAGTGCGGAAGTGGATTTGTCCCATGGTGAAATCAACGCTCTCAAGTACAGGTGGCGACATATTGGAATCTGGCAGTATTGAGCATGCGCCGCAAGCAGATTCATTTTGTGTAAAGAGCTGACAGCTGGGATGTCATTGTAAATGAGTGTGGGAATTGAAGACGAGGCGGAATTCTTTACGTTTTTTACAAATGACCAAAAGTTTTCGCTACCCTTTTAGCTCTTTTTGCCACAAATTTTGCTCATAGGAGAATTTAACATGTCTTATAATTGCATTACAGTACTTTCTGGCCCGTTTAAACTTATTCCGGTTTTCCTCAGAAGGGTTTGCTTTGTATATCCGGAAATTCAACTGTCTCAACCTGATAGCCTCTTTAAAGCTCGAGTCGTACCATGCATTTGCTTTGAGATTGATACAATTCACTCTGTGAGGAATGAAATATCTAAGGCCCAGCAGTAGAATATTTGTGATCATATCAGCAACGGCATCCACGTCACTATCGAGGGAGCATAGTTACCAGTTAAACTTCCTAAAGATGTTGTTTAGACCGCTCCAATCGGCTTTCTCGTAAAGCCATACTGTTCTTTTAGGAATTTCTTCTCTAACTGTTTGTGGCGATAACAAAAAATTAGCTGATACGACACAATGGTCAGACGAGCCTAGAGGTGACAGAATGTCAATAGAATATTTGTCAGGATGAGAGGTGAAAAAACAGGTCCAGGGTGTTGGCGGAATGATCTGCAATGTCAGGTATTCGTGTGGGCTCATTCCTAGGTGGGTCAGATTATTTACCTCAGCAAAGATTTCAAAATACCTTCCTTCGGATGTTGTCTGCCCCGAATGTCGAAGCCAATTAGAATTGTGTACATTGAAATCGCCAGCAATGGCAATTTCAGTGCGAGGATACAGGGATACAATTCTTGAGAAGGAGTCGGATAGCGCATCAAATTCATTAAAAGTTGAATTGCTATCCAGGTTTGGACTTCTATAAATAAAGCAGTAGTGGATTAAATGCTTACGGACCACAGAAAATGAAATTACGGATTGGAACAGAGGCCGTATTGAGGTTGAAGTTGGTAAGCTATATCACTACGCACGTAGACCGCGGTGTAAAAAGAAAAGCGGCACCATGCTATATCCAGGCAGGTTTAAATCCGATAAATCGGTATTATCCCCTACCTGTGTTTCACTCAGCGCCAATACAGCTGGTTTATAGCGGGATGGTGGGCATACACAGTGAAGAGATTCACTCTAAGTCCACGCACATTGCTCACGTCAACCCTAAAACTTCCCATAGAATACAAACGGAGATATTAGAAAGAAACCAACTCCGACTGCGAGTGGTAAAATTCAGCCATTGGCCATCTATTGGTTTTTCTTTTACAACTGTATCAAGATAGCATTTTGTCAACTGTAAAAACAAAAATCATTAGATGAATTGATATTTGAAGGTGCGTGTATATAAACAAACCTTTAGTTTTATTGTAATACTCTATAATCGAGGGTATCTTTTTTTCACCAGTTCCAATTTCAATTGTGTTATGTATTGTGCTTTGCAATACAGTACATTTATTTTTCATTGCAATGTACGCAACAGGTGCTGTGTTGTCGGTGAATGCAATTGTAGATTGACACAACGGTTTTTTTTGCATTCAACACGCTTTGGTGGAATGCTTCTTTTTTTTTTCTCATAGTACCAACCATTGTAATGTCTTTCAACAACAATTTTTGACCAAGATCATACGAAGAAAAGAAATTATCCGTTGTAATATTATGATGTTTCAAACCATCAACGAGATCCAAAACAACACGTTCGCCTTGTCTTTTTTCAGCTGGCACCAATTACTTTTCCCAAATATGGTTGAAACTTCCAAACATAAAAGGTATAAGAACATTGGTCCAACCAAAATGTAAATCAATATTTTACTGGTTTCGACGGCATTTATTGATGAAATTTATATCGTTGACGAAAACCAAGAAATTGCTCGTCAACTGTAAGATATTCACAGGGATTGTAATAATTTGTTAGTAAGTTTGACCATTTACCATATATATCGCGAATGGGAGCATATTTATCTGAAGATCGTTGCTGCCGTCTACTTATAACGTCGTCAAAACGAATAACTGGGTTCATATATTCAAACGTTTTCTTCCACATTCTTGCTTTAAACACAGGATGACCTCTTTCACCATCATATAAATCAATTGTAGTTTCATTTTTCACTAGTTAAAATCAAAACGCTAATATAAGCTCGCAACATATTCGAATCGATTTGTATGTGACCCTTACCGTATATCGTGCTTGTGAATACGCATTCGAATGTTTCAAAATGATATTTTCATCTTGTGGTGGGAAAAAAAGCATCAGATTTCATATCTGCAACACAAGCTTTTGCATATCTTGTTATTCCACATTTTCCACATTTTCATTCCGCAATCTGGCACTTTGGCATTGAAATGGTTATGGGTGCCACACAATACCGTCTTACGAAACAAAAGCAATGGATCCATATTTGCACCTTCAACAACTGATTTGTTAGTTTCATTCGCTTCCTCTTCAATGTCAGAATCACTATCACATATGCTTTAGTTTCTTCATCTGTCAGATATCATGGTCTCGACATATTTTTTTGTATTATTATTGTTACGTTTAGCCGAAATGAGTCTACGTAAGATTAATTAAATTGCCCACACAACATGGTTCGATCACTGGATAGTGACGAATGAAACACAAAAGTTCATAAACCACGATATACACGAAATTATTTTGCAAACACTGATTTACTTCTTATACTTTACTACAAACAATGCCTTTCAGGCTGAACTGAAAACACTTTGAACACTTTAAAATTACAAACTGAACTTTAGTAATTCTTCAACTGAACTAACTCGCATCGACCACCGTGCCGATATTTATACTCCCAGTTTTGGTTCTAGATTCTACTGTCGCCACGAGACTATGGAATTTCCCCGCTGACGCTTATATACATGATTCTTTGTAATCTGTCAGTGTATAGGGGGCGGCATCGCTTGCTGTATGTACAAGAGGTACGGGAAAACTCTTCGAAGTTGATCGTTCTTATAATTACGTTGGTGTCCGGAATATCTCATCTTATACGCGTTATATTATTCACTGCATAATATTGTATAAACCCAGTAAAAATCCTATTGGAATTAAATAATATGTAAATCCGTGTTCTGTTTCAAAATAATTAAAAAATGTTGATGATCAATGTTCTACTATACTTGTCTTTATTTATTTTTACTGGTGTTGATAGGCGATTACTTTACTTACTTTCTAGAATCCAAATCCACAATTGGTGTTGAATTTGCTACAAGAAGCATTGAGGCAATTCTTAATTAACAAGTTTATTCTATTTTCATTTTTATCCCCACAAAGGTTGACGGTAAAACTATAAAGTCTCAGTTCTGGGATACAGGTGGTCAAGAGCGCTATCGGGCTATAACCTCAGCTTATTACCGTGGAGCTGTGGGGGCAGGATTTGTTTATGATATTGCCAAGCATTTGACCTGAGAATGTTGAAAGATGGTTACGAGAGTTACGGGATCACGCTGAAATATAGACATTATGCTCGTTGGAAACAAATCAGATCTAAGGCATTTACCCACTGTTTTTTTTTTAATTCATTTTTATTCCTATAATCCTAATCCTATAATGCTTAAAACTAGTTGGACGAATATTGTTACTATTTCTAACTTACTGGCCCCTCCGCGGGCACTCTAAGCTAAACTTAAACTTATCCTATGTCTTTCGACTTAAACTAAAAATTCATATGATTAAGACTAATTATCTTAACTGTACATTTAAGTATTAAGAAAAATTAAAAACAAAAACTAAAAAGAAAGAACTTTTTTAAGTACAACCTGGTATATACCAACTTACTAATAACTTACACACTATCTTAAAAATAACTACCTAAAATAACTTAAACTAACTTAAGCTAAACTACATACATATACACATGTATATATGATGATATATACATGTGTATATATATGTACTTAATATATACAGCGTATACACAAAGGTACACGCAGGTGTACGCATGTGAATACTCGTAATATTTTTTTACTTTTTTTTTTTATTTTTTTATTTTTGTATTTATTTACAACTTACAAGCTACCATAGAAACTACCCTAGGCTATTTAAGTCGGCCATGGCTTACCGCTCGACAACAGACTCGTGGCGACACTAGGATCTAGAACCAATACTAGGAGTTCAAATATCGCCACAATGGTCTATTCGAGTTAGTTCGGTCAAATATTTATTACAGTGCAGTTTTTTGATTTTATAATGTTCAAAGTGTTAATCAGTTCAGCCTGAAAGGCAGCAAAGAGTTTTGTTATAAAGTAATAGTGATTTATAAAGTGTAATAAAGCATAAGAGTACACCAGTGTTTGCAGTATAAGTTTGTTTGTAAGCTTTATTTTAAGGTAGAATATAAGTTAGCGTGTAATTTTTAAGAAAAAAAAGAGTACTGTTATTAAGTTTTTTTTAAATTGTTTACTAAATAGTATTTTAGTCTGCTAAAATGTGTACCAAGTACTCCAATCGTGTGAGATTAGGTCGAAAGACATAGAATAAGATAAAGTTTAGCTTAGAGTGTCCGACGAGAGCCAGAAAGTTAGAATTAACAAAGTTCGTTTGTCTAGTTTTAAGCATTTTTGTTTAGTATATAAGTTGTTACGAATTAAATAATAAAAATGGATTAAAAAAAACCGTCAACCAAACATTTTTTCTGTCATCAACTCAACCTACGATTCTCGGTATCGGGGTGAAGCTGCACTATTATTTTAGTGCATTCATGTAAAATTTCATATAAATGTAATTATTAATTCGCCTTTTATCTCTAGTTAAACAGAATCATAATGACAACTGAGACGATGATAGTGAAAATTGAGCATCGCGCTGTAATTACATTTCTCACTAAGCAAGGAAAAAGTCAAAAACCTATTCATGAAGAGATGGCGGCTGTTTACCAGGGTTCCGCACCTTCATTATCCACTGTACAAAAGTGGTCAAGTGAGTTCAAGAGACGCAGAGAGAGCATTGAAAAAGACCCCCGCTCCGGCGCCCCGGCTACTGCTTGTACGGGAGAAAGCATCAAAGAAGTCGAAAAATCACCAAGCTTTCAATTGGTACCATTCACACCATTCTTCATAACCATCTTAACCTTTCAAAGGTCAGTGCAAGGTGGGTGCCACGAATGCTCACAGCGCCTCGGTGTGTTGGACGGTGGATCGAATGGATCGAATTATTACTGGTGACGAAACAAGGGTCCACCACTATGACCCTGAAAGCAAACAAGAGTCCACGCAGTGGCATAAAAAAGGAACAGACCCCCCGAAGAAGTTCAAAGTAACTCCGTCTGCCGGGAAGCTCATCGCCACAGTTTATTGGGACTCAAAGGGAATCTTGCTCATTGAGTATAAAAAAAAGGTGAAACCATCAACGCCACATCCTACGCTTCCACTTTGCATAATTTGCGTTAGGAAATTAAAAAGAAAAGACGGGGTCAACTCGCAGCGGGTGTGTTGCTTCCTCATAACAACGCTCCTGTTCACACGGCGCGAGTTCCCAAGGCTGCTGCGCGAGATTGTGGTTTCGAAGAAATCCAACACCCGCCCTATAGTCCAGACCTTGCTCTGATTATTTCCTGTTTCCTGATTTGAAAAAATGTCTTCGTGGAAAAAGATTTTCGGATGATGAAGAACTCAAGTCGGCAATAAATGGGTATTTTGCAGAGAAAGAGGAAATTTATTTTTTTGAGGGTTTAAAAGAGCTTCATTGATGTTAGGGGAGATTATATTGAAAAATAAAAACAATTCAAATTGAATTCGCATTTTCCTTCATAACGATACCGAGAATATATTGAACGCTCCTCATATACTACCTCGTATTCTATATTTGAATGAAATGGAGTATCTATCTACATCCTGTACTCTATTCTGTATTGCGTCATCTAAACGCCCAACCCTAATTTTCTTAAGGAAAATAAGCATGTATCCTTTTGCAGCAAGAAAAGTTCTAACAGGGATCAGTTCAGGGAGCTGATTATAAATCCAATAAGCTGAATCCTGATATTGCGAAAATATTGCAAGCGAACACCAGAGGAAGCAAAACGAGTAAGACCTTAATTCTGCCATATTATAACAAAAGACTTTAACAAATCTGAAAAATTAACTAACACAAATAGCGTATCAAATTTTGTGTTTTATTATGTATTTTTGTTGGTGAATATACATATACACCCCGTTAACGAAAGTTTTTACTAAAACGACAAGGCGTTTTGAAAGTCGATTCACTTTTTAAACGTTTAAGTATCATAATGGCTGAAACATAACAGTGCATTCCGCCAGCCGACTTCATGCTACGGAGAGTATGGGATGCCGCACTGCGTTAATCAGCTCTTCCCTCTCTCTTTCAAATACCATACGAAAAATATTTCATTAGCTGTTTTCATTTCTGAAATCTGAATAGTTTTCCAAATACGTTTGCATTAAAATAATTTTAGTCAGCTGTTTCCATTTATCAAATGTCTATTGACTCAAAAAACATCGCAAAACCCAAAAAAATTTCAATTTCTAAGAAAATCTCTCAACTTCGCTGTCACAGCGAATTTAGAATGTTTGATGATGATGTGCGATGGACTTACGTTAATATCATCCGGTGCGATGTGTTCCACTTGTGGGCCACACTTGCTGCTTCTTTCCTTCTCATTAGGGCTTAATAGTTGTCAATTGTGTGACATTACGCAACGCATGCAACGGATTCTGTCTGTTTGGGCCTTAACGCAGGTCAACACAGTATTTTGTGCATGGTCATTGAATTGTGTACGTTGAAAGACAACGCCAGCGCAAACGCAGTATTATGTTAAGTCGACTCGAGCTTAAGTTCCAAGCACATTCCAAAACTGCACTCATAAGCTGACTGTCAATTTGAAAATTGAAATCAGTTCAAATTGTGCAATCTGGTAGTTTCCATAGATTCTGTGAAAATTAAAATGTAAAATTTGTTTCTTGAGTGACATTGGTGTCAAAAATTAATAAAATTACAGAACCGAACTGTTAGGCAAATGTAGCAAGTCGAGTTAAGTACTTGCTTTTTTTGTAAATTTTCAATTTCATTTCGCCCGAGCACGGACTGAAAAATGGTAACACAAAACAAAGTGAAGAACAGTGAATAAATGATACACATATTTTTTTAAAAATATACACAAACACTGTACCTTCATCACTCTTTGAGGTTTCCTTTCTGAGAAGCTTGTGCCCTCGTTTACGTTAATTAAGCATGAATTTATAGGCAACTCTATGATTTTTTACTAAAAGAATGTGTTCATCCCGGTATTGGGCGATGAGATCGTAATCGGTGACTTAGTACCGCTCCATTTCCTGAGAGCAAATGCACTGCAAGAAGTTGGGGGGATATTAGCACTTTTAGAGAATGGAGTCCCATGGTTGTTGACTTTGTTTTACATTTGTTTGCCAGGGGTTCGAGAGGTGGATCGTGAGATAGGAGTAGTAAAGGAGTAAAAGAGAAAGTGAAGTAAATAAGGGACAGCGAGATCTACAACTCAAACAAGTGAACGTGCTTTACAAAAATTAACCTGAACTTAAAAGTAAGGTCAGTCAAATCCTACATTTGATCGGTGCTCTTATATGAAATAGAAATATGGAGACTACACAGAGCAAAAATAGGAATTTTGGAGATCTTTGAAATGTGGATCTTAGAGTACTTAGAGAGATCACCTCAGATTTTGACGTTTGTGCTTTCAAGTCACGCATTCTAATTTATTTTCGCACACACTTGTTAGGAGTATAGAGTAACGCATGGTGTTAGGCGGGAGTAATCAGCTTCGCTTAGCCCGTATTCACAGACGCCCGTCTGTGAAGATGTTATAAAAAAACACTGTCAAATGACACCGAGGGGCAAGAGAAGTAGAAGTTGCACATCTCTTCAGTACTTCATTTATGGTTTTAAAAATGGTGATTTCCAACTTCCGGAACGGAGAAGAACTATATGAAAAATGTTTTTTTTTTTTTGTAGTTAATGATACATTTATGGAACGGCTGCAATTAGTGTAGTATAAAGCGGTGAAATGTTTCCTGATGTCTAACAGATTTGCATCAGTTAATATTCATCTCAAACTCAAAAAAAAAAAAAATTAAATTACGTTGTCTAGTGCGTTTTCCATGATCTATTCGTTTTTTCCATTAAAATAAATAAAAAAACGTACACAAACGTTTCGATTATGTTGATATTTATAGGCACCCTTTGTGCAAAAACAATAAATCGCCTCATACTTATCATTTTTGTTGTTGTTTTTTGTGTCACTTGCCAATTCGGATTCACTTCTGTGAAAATATTTAATGAATTCAAAGCTGAAATATCAATCATTTTTGCAAATACAGCCATTTCTTTTAGGGATTGTTAGTACCCTTAAGTGTCCGGGTTCAAGACACAGCACGGGCCGAAGGTCTAGAGGGAGAAAGGGAGAGGAGGTACCTGTGCACATTGGTTAAAAATATCTGCGGATTGTATTCTGGGGGAAATATTAGGCTGGGAAGAGCATTCCATATACGTGTCGTGCAGCTAATGAACGAGTCTCTAAATTTAACTGTGCGTCCGAATTCATTTTCATGTGCGGTTGAATTCATGAAGAGGAGGAATGCAGTTGGCAAGCTCACTTGAGCATCGTTTGTTAAAATAGCGGATAGAGACTCTGCAATATTGTTGTCTCCTATAAGTTTTATCGCTCGCTTTTGTATTCTATCTAATAAGTGCAGGGTGGTTTTGGGGGCACCAATCAATTTTCTCAATGGGCTGGACAAATGCTGTTTTCCATCTGCTCGGAAAGAGACCTAAAGAGTAGGATAGATAAAAAAGCTTACGCAGTGGTTTTGCCAGAGCAGAAGAACACCACTTCAGGAGAATAGGGGGAATACCATCCGAGCCAGCGGATTTGTGCACGTCGAGATCTTTAAGTACTCTTGCAACTGTACGAGTGCGGAAGTGGATTTGTCCCATGGTGAAATCAACGCTCTCAAATACAGGTGGCGATATATATTGGAATACCATCCGAGCCAGCGGATTTGTGCACGTCGAGATCTTTAAGTACTCTTGCAACTGTACGAGTGCGGAAGTGGATTTGTCCCATGGTGAAATCAACGCTCTCAAGTACAGGTGGCGATATATATTGGAATCTGGCAGTATTGAGCTAGCTGCAAAATACGCCGCAAGCAGATTCGTTTTGTGTAAAGAGCTGACAGCTGGGATGTCATTGTAAATGAGTGTGGGAATTGAAGACGAGGCGGAATTCTTTACGTTTTTTACAAATGACCAAAGGTTTTCGCTACCCTTTTAGCTCTTTTTGCCCCAAATTTTGCTCATAGGAGAATTTAACATGTCTTATAATTGCATTACAGTAATTTCTGGCCCGTTTAAACTTATTCCGGTTTTCCTCAGAAGGGTTTGCTTTGTATATCCGGAAATTCAACTGTCTCAACCTGATAGCCTCTTTAAAGCTCGAGTCGTACCATGCATTTGCTTTGAGATTGATACAATTCACTCTGTGAGGAATGAAATATCTAATGCCCAGCAGTAGAATATTTGTGATCATATCAGCAACGGCATCCACGTCACTATCGAGGGAGCATAGTTACCAGTTAAACTTCCTAAAGATGTTGTTTAGACCGCTCCAATCGGCTTTCTCGTAAAGCCATACTGTTCTTTTAGGAATTTCTTCTCTAACTGTTTGTGGCGATAACAAAAAATTAGCTGATACGACACAATGGTCAGACGAGCCTAGAGGTGACAGAATGTCAATAGAATATTTGTCAGGATGAGAGGTGAAAAAACAGGTCCAGGGTGTTGGCGGAATGATCTGCAATGTCAGGTATTCGTGTGGGCTCATTCCTAGGTGGGTCAGATTATTTACCTCAGCAAAGATTTCAAAATACCTTCCTTCGGATGTTGTCTGCCCCGAATGTAGAAGCCAATTAGAATTGTGTACATTGAAATCGCCAGCAATGGCAATTTCAGTGCGAGGATACAGGGATACAATTCTTGAGAAGGAGTCGGATAGCGCATCAAATTCATTAAAAGTTGAATTGCTATCCAGGTTTGGACTTCTATAAATAAAGCAGTAGTGGATTAAATGCTTACGGACCACAGAATATGAAATTACGGATTGGAACAGAGGCCGTATTGAGGTTGAAGTTGGTAAGCTATATCACTACGCACGTAGACCGCGGTGTAAAAAGAAAAGCGGCACCATGCTATATCCAGGCAGGTTTAAATCCGATAAATCGGTATTCTCCCCTACCTGTGTTTCACTCAGCGCCAATACAGCTGGTTTATAGCGGGATAGGTGGGCATACACAGTGAAGAGATTCACTCTAAGTCCACGCACATTGCTCACGTCAACCCTAAAACTTCCCATAGAATACAAACGGAGATATTAGAAAGAAACCAACTCCGACTGCGAGTGGTAAAATTCAGCCATTGGCCATCTATTGGTTTTTCTTTTACAACTGTATCAAGATATCATTTTGTCAACTGTAAAAACAAAAATCATTAGATGAATTGATATTTGAAGGTGCGTGTATATAAACAAACCTTTAGTTTTATTGTAATACTCTATAATCGAGGGTATCTTTTTTTCACCAGTTCCAATTTCAATTGTGTTATGTATTGTGCTTTGCAATACAGTACATTTATTTTTCATTGCAATGTACGCAACAGGTGCTGTGTTGTCGGTGAATGCAATTGTAGATTGACACAACGGTTTTTTTTGCATTCAACACGCTTTGGTGGAATGCTTCTTTTTTTTTTTCTCACAGTACCAACCATTGTAATGTCTTTCAACAACAATTTTTGACCAAGATCATACGAAGAAAAGAAGTTATCCGTTGTAATATTATGATGTTTCAAACCATCAACGAGATCCAAAACAACACGTTCGCCTTGTCTTTTTTCAGCTGGCACCAATTACTTTTCCCAAATATGGTTGAAACTTCCAAACATAAAAGGTATAAGAACATTGGTCCAACCAAAATGTAAATCAATATTTTACTGGTTTCGACGGCATTTATTGATGAAATTTATATCGTTGACGAAAACCAAGAAATTGCTCGTCAACTGTAAGATATTCACAGGGATTGTAATAATTTGTTAGTAAGTTTGACCATTTACCATATATATCGCGAATGGGAGCATATTTATCTGAAGATCGTTGCTGCCGTCTACTTATAACGTCGTCAAAACGAATAACTGGGTTCATATATTCAAACGTTTTCTTCCACATTCTTGCTTTAAACACAGGATGACCTCTTTCACCATCATATAAATCAATTGTAGTTTCATTTTTCACTAGTTAAAATCAAAACGCTAATATAAGCTCGCAACATATTCGAATCGATTTGTATGTGACCCTTACCGTATATCGTGCTTGTGAATACGCATTCGAATGTTTCAAAATGATATTTTCATCTTGTGGTGGGAAAAAAAGCATCAGATTTCATATCTGCAACACAAGCTTTTGCATATCTTGTTATTCCACATTTTCCACATTTTCATTCCGCAATCTGGCACTTTGGCATTGAAATGGTTATGGGTGCCACACAATACCGTCTTACGAAACAAAAGCAATGGATCCATATTTGCACCTTCAACAACTGATTTGTTAGTTTCATTCGCTTCCTCTTCAATGTCAGAATCACTATCACATATGCTTTAGTTTCTTCATCTGTCAGATATCATGGTCTCGACATATTTTTTTGTATTATTATTGTTACGTTTAGCCGAAATGAGTCTACGTAAGATTAATTAAATTGCCCACACAACATGGTTCGATCACTGGATAGTGACGAATGAAACACAAAAGTTCATAAACCACGATATACACGAAATTATTTTGCAAACACTGATTTACTTCTTTTACTTTACTACAAACAATGCCTTTCAGGCTGAACTGAAAACACTTTGAACACTTTAAAATTACAAACTGAACTTTAGTAATTCTTCAACTGAACTAACTCGCATCGACCACCGTGCCGATATTTATACTCCCAGTTTTGGTTCTAGATTCTACTGTCGCCACGAGACTATGGAATTTCCCCGCTGACGCTTATATACATGATTCTTTGTAATCTGTCAGTGTATAGGGGGCGGCATCGCTTGCTGTATGTACAAGAGGTACGGGAAAACTCTTCGAAGTTGATCGTTCTTATAATTACGTTGGTGTCCGGAATATCTCATCTTATACGCGTTATATTATTCACTGCATAATATTGTATAAACCCAGTAAAAATCCTATTGGAATTAAATAATATGTAAATCCGTTTTCTGTTTCAAAATAATTAAAAAATGTTGATGATCAATGTTCTACTATACTTGTCTTTATTTATTTTTACTGGTGTTGATAGGCGATTACTTTACTTACTTTCTAGAATCCAAATCCACAATTGGTGTTGAATTTGCTACAAGAAGCATTGAGGCAATTCTTAATTAACAAGTTTATTCTATTTTCATTTTTATCCCCACAAAGGTTGACGGTAAAACTATAAAGTCTCAGTTCTGGGATACAGGTGGTCAAGAGCGCTATCGGGCTATAACCTCAGCTTATTACCGTGGAGCTGTGGGGGCAGGATTTGTTTATGATATTGCCAAGCATTTGACCTGAGAATGTTGAAAGATGGTTACGAGAGTTACGGGATCACGCTGAAATATAGACATTATGCTCGTTGGAAACAAATCAGATCTAAGGCATTTACCCACTGTTTTTTTTTTAATTCATTTTTATTCCTATAATCCTAATCCTATAATGCTTAAAACTAGTTGGACGAATATTGTTACTATTTCTAACTTACTGGCCCCTCCGCGGGCACTCTAAGCTAAACTTAAACTTATCCTATGTCTTTCGACTTAAACTAAAAATTCATATGATTAAGACTAATTATCTTAACTGTACATTTAAGTATTAAAAAAAATTAAAAAAAAAACTAAAAAGAAAGAACTTTTTTAAGTACAACCTGGTATATACCAACATACTAATAACTTACACACTATCTTAAAAATAACTACCTAATATAACTAAAACTAACTTAAGCTAAACTACATACATATACACATGTATATATGATGATATGTACTTAATATATACAGTGTATACACAAAGGTACACGCAGGTGTACGCATGTGAATACTCGTCAATTTTTTATTTTTTTTTGTATTTATTTACAACTTACAAGCTACCTTAAAACTACCCTAGGCTATGTAGGTCGGCCGTGGCTTACCGCTCATAGATTTGCATCTCAATTGCTGCAAGACAGTAGCCGACTGCTCCCCCTTTCGGGGATACGTACTACCCTTTCTATCCCGAGTCTAAAGGGTGCGACGAGGGAGTTCAACCTCTCCCCAGCTACCAGAATTTTCGGTGTTGCATTGCAACATCCCGAACATCTCTTCTTGATACCACCGTACTGAACCGGAGGAGACCCTCCTCAGCTCGTTGTGCGACGGAACGGTCGTAGTTGAGTCGCCCATCCACAGTTGATCTGGCGATGTGGTAGATGAGCGGTACCGCATTTATATTTTGTAGCAGTCCGTTCTTGTCTAAATGGAGAAAGGCTTCTGGGGGGACGAAGCTGTTGTGGGGTACCCTTTCGTGGTATTGTGTATTGGGGTAGTAAGCCCCCGAGATCAGGTTATTGACCGAGTTCATGGCTCTGGCAGTATGACCTCGAATCAACTTCACTAGGAATTTGTCCACTCATATCAGGTTCGCCCTGTTGTATAAGACCTCATTGGAATAGAATTTTTTGTACTGGAACTCTGGAGTTCGATAAAGGCGAAGGCAAGCCCTAAGACAAGCCCTCTCAAACAACCGAATCTTTTCCATCAAGCTTGCACTCACGTTGAACCACACGGGACAGCCATAGGTGAGCATTGGCCGGAAGAGGGCCATGTAGCAGATAACCTTCACCCTCGCATCGAGTTGACTGTTGTAAAACAGTCTCTTTGTAAGAGTAAAAGAGCCTCAGGCCCCCCTCGGGCCAGAGCAGCAGGTGCTTTGTTAAAATGTTTGTTAAAATACAGATACTGATCTAGCCAGATCCCCAGGTATTTGACTACAGTCCTTTGTGGTTGCCCGTGTCTTACAACAATAGAGAACTTTCGCCAATTCTTTTTCGTATCCGCCGAGGCGTCCTGAACAATATGGTTTCCGACTTCTGAAAGTTGATTTTCAACTTCCAGTCATCGCAATCTCTCATGAATGAATCGAAGTCACCCTGCACGAGAGTAGTGATGTCCTCGATCTTTTTGCCTGATCTGTACACGATCAAGTCGTCGGCGTACGCAATAACGTGAGGAAGAGAATTTATCAGATCGCTCAAGTAAATGTTGAACAGGATCGGCGAATTAACTGCACCCTGTTGGAGACCATTTTTTACATCAAAAATACCTGTGGAGGTCACGTTGCCATTCTTGACGACGAACCGTCTACCGTAAGCATGTTACACAGTAGGTACAGCAGTGCCGATTGAGCTTGTAAAAAAGACCTTCTAACCATACGGTGTCAAAGGCCTTCTCAAGGTCAATCAAGCAGGCACCCGTACATTGTTTCTGGCTCTTGTTCCATTGGATATCCGATACCAGTTTCGACGCGGCATGAATAGTGTCATGCCCCGCTTTGAAACCGAATTTGTTATCCGGAATTATATGTTTGTCCTCAGTCCAGACCGCTTTATGATCGGTCTTCGAAATTAACGGGGGATAAACCCCTTCGTCGGCGATGACATTATCTGCCATGTTAACATCATTGAACACGACCAAGCCAGTGTTCTCAGATCACCATTGTTGCAGATCTTCACGAAGAAACGTGTTGTTAACCAGTACGTGGTTCTCCAGGTCGTGGTTCGGGCGAAAACTCTAGTTCACCTTGTACACTTCCTGAAAGACCGCGCCAAGTACTTCCACTTTTTCTTGCGGATCTTCGACCACAAAGAAGTTGTCGTCAAGTACAGCGTTATCTGGATCAATACCTGCTGTAGTCAGTATTTGTTCATTGTCCGTCGTTTTAGGGAGCTTAAGACATGGAGGATCGCTTTGCTTGTTACTTCTAAAGAATTTGTTTATCTGCGCTAACATGCTCGGGTTGTTGGATCTTACAGCCCGGACCTTGTCGTTCCAATACGAATTAACAGAAGTTCTGTAATTCTGAGCAAGGTTTTTAGTCTTGACAGGAGTCTACCTTTTTTTTGGTTGTTTGTGCGTATATACCGACGTATCGTACTGTCCATCGTTCGTTTAATTATCTCGTCCAATTGTATTCGATACATGTCAATCTCTTCTTTCCTACAGCAATTTTGATATTGGGTGACAACTGTACAATAAAGAACGGTAATTTCCGTCCCTCTCTTCTTGCCTTAGCTGTGGTGAAGGGCTTGACCCCGACGAACTCGAGACCGTCACACACATGCTCTTTGAGCAGTTGGAGGATCTCCTCCGCTTCAAGCGGTGCGGAGATCTTTAACAATTTCGACTGGAGTTTCTCTCATTTTGGTGTGAAGGAGAAGAACTCCATCTTCGCACGCTTTAGCACCCTCTTAACTTTATTGTGATTTTCTACTGTCTTGCAGCAGATCGAATGCTTCTCTAATCCTTTATTTTTTTAATTAAAAAGTTACCACTACCTACGGCCGTCCTACATACCTGTGCAGTGTAAATGATGTCCGCCTTGTAGAGGTTAATCGGTGGCACTTTTTCTTTTTTCGTTTGCTGTGGTTGTTGCTGGTGTACTGCATGCTGCTGCTTCTTCTGTTGTTGCGATGTTGCTTGCTGGGCTGCTTTCTGTGGTTGCTGCTTCTGCAGTTGTTGCTGAGCTGTTGGCTGTTGCTGCTTTTTTTGCTTTTTCGCTGCTTGCTGTTGTTGTTGCTGCGGCTGCTTTTCCAGCTGGCTTGGTTCGGGCAACTTTTTTTGAAGTTGCCCGAGTTGTAGGACAGCTTGTTCCCCCCTTCTTCTCCTTTCGAGAGTTCTTCTTCTAAGCTCTCTTATCTCTTGAAGGAGTTTGTCGGTCTCCTCCCTCAGATTTGAGACTTTCGATTGTTTCGAGCGGATTATTGCCTCCACTTCTTCTTCTGTATCGGAGGGCGTCGATTCAAAGCTGTTGCTGCTTATTGCAAATCGGCCCTCCCTCCCATCAGACACATATGAATGCCCGTCATCTAAGGTCTCGTTCGATGACGTCGACGATGCGCTCTCTTCATCCTCCGGTGACACGTTATTGTTGCGTCGCTTCGAGCTGATGGAGTTCTGCTTTTTTCTCCTTCTCTTTGCTGTGCCTTCTTTAGACACCGTTGGTTGGTGGCGTGGTTCTAGGTGAGTTCGGGACTCGAACTCAGAACTCCTGGTCCACGGGTGTGGTCTTTTGTTTTTTTTTTGTGTAATTTTGTTTTTATTGTATAAAATTTAACTTACATGCTAGAAAAGAACTTAAAACTAGCTTAACTAACTTAGTAATTCATAAATTGTTCTTAATACTAACCTACTGACCCTATGCGGGTACTCTAAACTAATCTAATCTACTTTATTAATGTGCCTTTCGGCTTAATCTACTTGTCTTTTTAGTCTTTAGTGACAAACTTCATTTATTTATTATTTGCCAAGAAAACTTATAAAAAAACTTGGCTAAACTTAACTTAACTACTTAACCTACCTTATACTAACTTACCCTAACATAAAACTTAGGACTATCTTAATTATGTCCGTAACAGTACGGATGCGTGCACCAGGGCGTATATGTTATGTATATGCTTAACATATATAATTTATACGCCGTGGTGCATCTTTTTTTGGGTTTTTTTTTTTTTTTTTGTTTTTTACTTAATAACTACCTTAAAACCTATGTAAGCTGGTTACCATGGTCAACTACCGGATCGTTTAAAAAGGCCTGCGGTGGCGGAGACTGGTTTTGGTGTAACCACCAGTAAAATTGCCGATCTTTGGCAGACTGCTTCCTATCTCGAGCGGGGATCGCTCGACTGAACCGAAGAAGATCCTCTTGGGTTCGAGCGACATCCGGTTCGTATTGGAGTTGCCTGTCCACTGTTCGGCGTACGACATGGAAGATTACAGGACATCCGTCTGTATCCTGTATTAGGCCAATCGTGTCTAAATGTAGGAATGCTTCGGGAGGAATAAAGCCGTTAAGGCGCACCCTTTCATGGTACATAATATTCGGTTAATCAGCCCCGAAGATCAGACTGTTGGAAAAAGTCATAGCTCGTGCCTTCTGATCAGCTTAATAATAAAATTATCCATCCTGTTCAAGGTTGCCTCGTTGTACAGGACCTCCTTAGGATAGTCCTTCTTGTACTCAGACTCGGGTGTACGATACAAACAGAGACAGGACCGAAGGCACTGTCTCTCGAACAACATCATCTTTTTCATCTGGGAAGGACTCACGTTGAATCACAATGGACAACCGTACACCATAATTGGCCTGATGGAGCCATGTAGCTGCTGTAAAACAACCTCCTTGCCGCAGCAAAGGCCTGTGGTCTTCACACACTCGGCCACGCTCTTGTCGCGGATACTCGCGTTATTTTCACTACTTGACTGAACTAATTACTCGCTCCTGCCTGGATTTGCTAAGTCGAAACACTTGTGCACTGTTCAACTGTGTGTGAACGACTGATTTACCCACTGTACCCACTGATGAAGCCAAGTGGCTTGAGTTTTATAGAAATATCTGCACTGGACTCAACAAATGTTGAAACAGCATTGCTAAATATACTCACAGGTACAAGCAACGAAAATTCAAATGATTTTAAAGACATTACAAAAATTGCAGAAATAGATATGAGATCCTTCGGAGTGTGATATCATTCGTCCAACGAACGTTGAGCCAATTGATATGAAGCCCACTGTTACCTCAGATGTCTGTAAACAATGTTGCCAGTGACCGCAGTTAACAGACATTAATATTCTTTGTGTTTTTCATATTAAATTTTGAAAATAGAGTATTATATATTGAACCCGACTTAACCCTTGAACCCTTAAACCCGATTTAAACCAAATCATAAAAAAAGTTTTTTTTTTTCTTTTATTGGAAAGTCTAGAACTAGCCTACACATATTACTTGAATAATAAAACTCAGGAAAATAGAACGCCGAAATCAGTCATAAGCTTCATGTGACTACGTAAAAACCTTTTCTTTGGAGCTTTACTTTTCTCAGTGACTGTTATGACTGTATATATATTTATATGAACTGAATGATGTGGTTATTAAAAAAGAAATACAATACTGTAGCTACGCCTTGGGTCCATAATCTCAATACTTTAATGGGTTATAATGCTGATTCTTCTTTCACAACTCTTTTGTACATAAAATATTCCATATTCAACAAATGTAACACTTAAATACCAAACTATGGGCACTATCTTCAATTTGCAACTGTGTTAAGCTACTGCCGAGTTCATAAACATCACACTGCGGCAGCCCTGCAAGGTTTGCGTTCATAAATATATATAAACTGCAGTGACTGACTGACTACAGTTTCCTTCTTTCATATTTTTGAAAGTCAGTCAGTTTATTAATATGCATACTCGTAGACATGATGTAGACATTCATTTTAGCAATACCACCGTCAATCAGTCGTTCACAGACCACTGAACAGAACAGTGAAGTAAAAGTTCGCGATTGATTCGGCTTTCTGCAAGAATAGAAATACTAAAGCAATCGTGAAGTTATGCAAGTGTCGCGATTTCTTCACACTACTGCCGACAGAGTAGGATCAGTGCTGTTGACGCTCTAAGAAGCTGGCAATGACCATCAAAAGCCGAGAAGAAGACAAGCAGCCGAGTCTGGTGAAGAAGGTTAAGAGGCGGTACAATACGTCTCCGATGGAGGGGAAGCTGTCAGCAGCAACAGTTTTGGTTCTCTGCCCTCGGATACTGAAGACGAATTGGAGCGAATAGTTCAATTCAAAGGAAACGAAATTTAAGATATGAGAGAAAGAATGCAGCAACTCCTCCATGAAGTAAAAGGGCTGAGATCTCGGACTCTCGCAATGCGAAAGAGAGAGAAAGAGACAATGTCCCAACAGCAGCCGGTGATAAAAACCCAAAAAGAAGGGCAAAAGGGAAAAGTGCCGCCAAAAAAATTATACAAGCACGACGTAGAACAGACATCTGTAGTATGCTAGTCGGCCATAGGTGCAGGTAATTTTATTTAGGTACTCTGCGGGAACTCAGGGCCCACGGCTAACTATCGAGGTTGCCCTAAATTCCAAGAGCGGATATCAAAAATGGTTCTGCAGAAGCAGCCCCCGTGAAACATGCCATACTCGTCAATCCTCAAATAACCTACGCCCAAATGGCGTCTGGTCAGAGGATCACGGAAAAGCAGTAACTACCGAAGGAAGTGCCGCAGCCTTCGGTGCCAAGAGCACACGATTCAATGTCTGACTGGAAATCTTCCATTGAAAGGCATATAGATCGCAAATTTGGCGCTCATTCAGGCCCAATCACGCCATTAGTCTCAAAGGCTGCGGAGACGGAGATAACTTTCCAGATCAAGAAAACAAGCTCTATAAACAGTTAGATGATCAAAGCCCAGAGCTGATGCTGATTAGCGAAACCAAAGCTAACTCAGAGAGGCAAATTGGAACACAGTAATTATAATGTTAGCAGAAGAGACCGGCCCAATTACAGTGGAGGACGTGGTGTTGCAATCCTCATTCAAAATACCATAAAACACAACACATCGTGTGCATTTCGTTCCGCAGTGGAAGGAAAGTATGCGGTGTCAGTCTACTCCTCCGGCAACGCTAGTTCCAGAACAACCATATCAGAGCTCGATTCACTCTTTCGATGCCTAAGGCTAGACTCGGAGGAGAACTATTTCATTTTGGCCGGGGACTTAAATGCCCGACATGGATATTGGGGGAACATAGTTTACAATCCCAGAGGGGATCAGCTTTATGGCTGGATTTCCTTACACAGTGTCGAGTATAGACTCGATTTGAAAGCAACAGAGATCTCGTCGTTTTCGAGAAGCGATTCTTTTCTGGACCTATTGACGCAAGATTGCAGGTGACAAACATAAACTCACAAACGGTAAACTGTTTGAACATTCGTCTACCTCAGTGACCATTGTGGACTCATTGCCGAAATCAAGATTCCTATCGATGTTGCGGAATTAGGAGAGTTTGTTCAAACGTATCCCCACAATTACAGTAGAGCACGATGAACACGCTTCTACAGACAAATGACGAGCGCGCTCTCTTCGATTGAGCTCCACATACCGTCCGATAGAAACTTGTTAAATGAAGAGATTGACATGTATTTAATCCTATTGTATGAGACAATAAAACGAACGATGGACAGTACGATACCACGGTATATACGTACAAACAGTCAAAACATGAAAAAAGTCTTTCGAAGTAACAAATAAAGCTATTTTCCAAACTCCAAGCGCTCTTCGAATCAATAAAGAAGAACAAATCAGTGTGATCAGTATCTGTATCGCCCGAGGCGCAAACTCCAACTCGATGCGAGCGTGAAGGTTATCTGCTACGTGGCCCTCATCCGACCAATGCTCACATACTGTTATCCCGTGTGGTTCAACGTGAGTGCAAGCTTGATGGAAAAGATTCAGTTGTTCGACAGGGCTTGTCTTAGGGCTTGCCTTCACCTTTATTGAACTCCAGAGCCCCAGTACAGAAAATTCTATTCCAATGAGATCTTATACAACAGGGCGAACCTGATACGAGTGGGAAATTTCCTAGTGAAGCTGATTCGAGGTCATACACACAATACCACGAAAGGGTACGTCACAACGGCTTCGTCCTTCCAGAAGCATTTTTCCATCTAGAAAAGCAGATATTTTACGATAAAAGACGTACATGCGGTACCGCTCATCTACCACATCGCCAGATCAACAGTGGACGGGAATAAGAGTAAACCAGTGTTTCCAAAATAGTGTATATCGTGAATAGTGAATTTTTGTGTTTCATTCGTCACAATCCAGTGATCGAACCCGTATTTGTGGACAATTCAATTTATCTTACGTAGACTCCTTTCGGCTAAACGTAACATTTGGTGTCAGAAGTGGGATTGAGACGACATGGTGAAATTGGTGAGTTTAAAAGTGGAACAGCTGAAGAAACAACTGTAGCAGCGGAGCCTTTCGACAGTCGCGACACTCTTCAAAAGGATGCAATCGATCCAAAAACCAACGAATCGAGCTGTCGTTGAACTAAACCGAGTCAGTTTAGAGGGGCAGAAACTGGCTCCCACAACGAATTGCCCCACAATCTTTGTGTTCCAGCTAGGAAGGAACGTGAACAGTCTCACTGTCGATGGCATCGTCGGAGGCAGACGGTTTACGATTACATTGAACACAGGAGCATCACATTCAATCCTAAGGAAGGAATTGGTGGAAGAGGTGAAGCCGTTGTACAGGATACGGCTACGAACTGCTACGGGTAATGATGCGGAAGTACTTGGGAAGTTAACCGAGATAATCACGATAGGCGGTACGACAGTTGAGCACGTCTTCCTAGCGGATATAGCTGACGGCATTGCTTTGGACCTTGAGCGAAGAATTCTAAGGTACAAGAATGATGAGATACCTTTGAATGTCGGGGAGAGCGAGTCTACGAGGATCAAACAAATCGTGACGGAAAGGGACTCCAGGATTCCGCCGAATTCAGAGTACGAATGCTGGGCAAAGATAGTTATTAGTAATTAGTAAGATTGTGGAATCAGCACCTTGCGAGTAGTGGAAGCCGAAGATTAAACACCAGCCACGAACGTTGTCGTTGGAAGAACCTTCATAGAAGCCGATGAAGGAGAGTCACTAATGGAGAAGCAGTGCGCAAATTATATATTTTTTATAATGGTTGAAAATAAAAATAGAGATGAATTTTTAGATGTACTTTATTGGATGAGGGTAACTAACGAACTGATTCACAAATGAAAATCTATCTACTGTGTCGGTGCCTTAGCTGCTGACCAAGCAGGTTGATACGAGGAGTTTATCGAAAAGGATGGTTGTGTTTACACAAGTGTCTCTTCTATTCATTTTGTTTATTTCTACGACACCGATGGTGTCATAGTTGGATTACTATGGGATGGGATTGATGGGATGTGTTTGGTTTATTTTAACGATGCCGAAGTTGGCATTGTTATTATTATAGATTGTGGAGGAGATTCTATAACTCCCCCCGACTTAGAATGGATACTCTCCTGAGGTTTTACATTTTTTATTTCATTTAGCGGTACATTTATATGGTCTAGTTGTATCTCTTCGGCACATATTTTGTTTGTGATTTTTATATTCTTACATCTCTGTTTAAGTATAAAATACATAATTATTATACAAATACAAATCACTAATACAGTGGAAATACCAATGGTATTCCGATTATTCTTATTTTCAATCAATTTGATCTTGTTTTGATGTCCAATATTTCGTGTCATTAATTCTTTAATTTCAATATTGGAATCGATTATTAATATATTTAAACTTGGTTGAATTAGAAGTTTATGATTAAAAGTTTTTATTTTGTTGCTGTAAGCCTTATTGTTCAAGATTCCTGTACAGTTATTGTAATTTAAAAAAAAAAGTGTTTTTTTTAAGAATGGTAAATTTTTACATTACAATTATGTTCGATATTAGATTTAAAGTTAATAGCTAACAGTAAGCCTTGAGTTATTTCTTTTACATAATTAGCATCTGCATATTCTGAAGTTTCACAAGGGGTACATTCAATTGAATTTTTTAAACCCTTTACGTATTTCCTTATAGGATAAATTTTATTTTCGTATTTAATAACTTTTTGCTCTTTGATGTTGGTTATAATAGTATTATTAGGGAAATTTATGATTCTTAAATAATACGTCGAAAGCTCTTCGTCTAAGAATATAGGAATGCTTATAATTATTACAAAAGTATTGGAATTATCTTTTCCGTAATATTTGAATATGTTCTAGAAGTGTAGAATGACACCTACTCATATCAGAATTTCCTGTATGACTATTGGGAGAATTAAAATGTATTTTTAAATGCATATTTTCTAAAAATTCTTTAACTTTTGCCGTCATAAATTCGTTGTCTGCAACTATAAGTTGAGGTTTATCAAACATATGAATATATTCTTGAAGTAAATTGACCGAGGTACCAGAACTTTTCTCTGTAGTTTCTTTAACGTATAGATATTTTGGAAATTTGTCAATTACTGTAAAGTAGTATTTCTTTTCTATATGGAAAATATCTAAGTGAATAACTTCATTCTTATTATGTGGTGTTATAGTGTGTTGAAATTTAGGTTAAGGGGGTTTTCTGTTATATTTAGCTAGATTACAAACTTCACAGTTATTAATATATTCTGTTATAATTTCTTTTAATTTTACAAAGCAATATTTTAGTTTTAATTCGGCATAATTTTCGTGAATGCCTCTGTGGTTAGTTTGATCATGAATTTCTTTTATTTTTGTGTAACATGAGTCTTTACTGGGTAGATCTTCTGCTGAATATATACATCTTATAAATTTGTAATTTTTAACTGCGAAATGTTCAATAAGTTTGTCCTTAAAAATATCAAACGATTTCTTTTCTATTTCTGAATAGATACCTAAGATTCCTTTAATGGATAGATATTCTTTTAAGATATTTATCATTTCGTTATTATTTATTTCAGTTTCTGTTATGAATATTTTCTTTTTGTTATGTACTTGTTTATAATCTTGTTCTTTTTCTTTCAGTAGAATAATTTGTGTTTTATATATATTCACAATTCCTCTATTTTCTATCATTTCAATGCCTGAGTTAATTTCGTTTGCGTTGATCTCAGTTTCAACTAATGGTCAATGATCTGTTCTGATTTTGAATTTAACTCCATAAAGGTAAGGCCGTAAATATTTTGTTGCCCAAATTAACGAGGTCGGATGATTATCTTGTGATAACACAGCTCCAATAGCTCTATCTGAAGCATCAGTAGTGAGAGTAAAACTTTGCTTGAAGTCAGGATATCGTAATATAGGAAGACTCGTATTCAAGTGTTTTAAATTCTCAAAGGCATTCATATAATTTGGATTATTTTCATAAATCCTTTTACGTTTCTTCAGACACTCAGTCAATGGTAAGGCTATCTTGGAATAATTCTCCATTAATTTTTTGTTGTAGCCGGTTATTCCTAAGAAGGATTTTATTTGCTTCACCGTTTTAGGTACACCCAATTTTTGTATAGTTTCTATTTTACTTGGGTTTGGTTTAATTCCTTTATCGGTCAATATATGTCCTAGATATTCAGTGTTTTTTGAAAAGAATTTACACTTGTCAATTTGTACGTATCGTATCTTAAGGTTATGTTTTTTTACTCATTTCTTGTAATGAGGTAGCGAAAATAAGTTTGTCGTCAAGATATACCACGCAAATCTTATTTATATGCTTTCTAAGGATTTCATTCATCATCCTTTGAATGGTAGCCGGGGCATTTTTCAGTGCAAACGGCATTCGTATAAAATCGTAGTGACCTTGAGGGGTGCTAAATGCGGTTTTGTGTTGATCTTCCTCGTTTACCATTATTTGGTGAAAACCTTTAGCCAGGTCTAGAGATGTAAAATATTGGGCTTTTCCGAGTTTATCAAAAAGAGAGTCAAGGTAAGGTAGAGGAAATTTGTGTTCAAGGGATTTTTCATTCAATTTGCGATAGTCAATTACTGTTCGCCATTTATTTTGTTTTAGACTTATCCATTTTGTTTTGGTACGACGCAAATAGATGCGTTATATGGAGAATTTGATTTTTTTATAATTCCTTGTTTAAGCATATCTTGCATTTGGTGTTCTACTTCATTTTCATGTATTTTTGGAAATCGATATATTTTCGAAAATATGGGTATGTTATCTATGGTTGTATTATGTTTTATGTTTGAAGTACAACTCAAATTTGAACCTTCTTTATAAAATAAATCAGTATTATTTTTTAAGACTTTTTTTTAAGAATTTATTTATTCTTTGTTCAAATCGTCATAAAGATGATCTAAGCAATTCGCTTCTTTTAATTCTTCTGAACAATTAATTTCTTGAGAACAGGAATAATTGAATAAGAGGGTTTCATTAAAAATCTTCAGAAAACCTTTCCCTAGATTGGGAATAACGTTCATAGGATAGAATATATTTTGACCTATTATGCCTTTTAAACTTTTTCTGGAAAAATTTACTATTTTCCACATCATTTTGTAATTATCTGGTGCATGAAAAAGGGGTTTTAATTTGCTCGGTTACTTTTATTGCTCATGTTAAGCTATTTATCTCTAAAGGCTGATCTAATTTAAATCTTTGAAATGTTTTTAAACAACTGCAGTCAATACTGGAGGTTGAAGCTCCAGAGTCAATTAGAATAGGTATTATTTCATTTTCTATAGTGAGGTCTATTATTGGAAGAGGACCTCTGAGGCCTGTACCTTAAAATTGATGTCACTAGTCTGATTGTCATTTGAGTTTCTTTCTTGGTTATCTTAGTTATTATTTGAAATATTTGGTAGAATTTCTCGAATTTCTATTGTAATTATTATTCTGATTATAGTTCCTCTTGTTCCTATTATTGTGATTATTATTACTGTAATTTCTGTAATTGTTGTGATTATTATAATTTCTATTGTTATTTTAACCAGTGTTATTATTATTTGAATTGTTGTTATCATAGTTATTGTTGTTATGATTTCTGTTTTCACTTCTAATACTGTTGACATTTCTACGTTCAACATTATTGCTGGCATTATTATTATTATTTGTTGTTATTATTGTTATTGTTGCTATGATTTTTATTTTCACTTCTATTACTGTTTCTAGTACTTACAAATTCTGAGTACTGTGGGTTTGAATGTCTGTATGTTGTTAGTAATTCATATGCTTCTTGTTTATTATTTATATTTCGACTTAAAATAAAACTTTCTTGATGAATATTAAGTTGAGAGCCAAAGTTCTAAAAAACATTTTTTGTACATTTTCATACGAAAACTCTACACTTGTTATCTTTTCAAAATTATATTTTATATTTATTCTATCTATTAACTCACATAATTTAGAATAATAGATTTGTCAATTTGTGTTCTTAACACTTACATCATGTTGATATATTGCAATATAAGATTCCTTTGGTCCAAAATGCTTGAATGGGGTTGATTTTAAAGTTGTCCAATTAGTAGTTGGTGTTAGCATTCTCACTGCTTGCTGGGCCTTTCCTTGGATGAGTCCTCGTACTATGTTCTGCACAGCGAAAGCACATGATCCTGGGCTGAGATACTGGAGGTTGATATCCACATCGTATATGAAAGAAGCCACATCCCGTTTATCTTCGCCGTTGAATGGTTTTAATCTTTACAGTATTTTGATGACTTCCATTTCAGGAAGTATAAATGTGACAATAGTCTTATGGCTGTCATGTTTATTCCGATCCTGTTGATCGTGTTGTTGGCTGAGCTCATCGTTGAACAATTAATTGAGTTGTTGTTCCTCATTCTCACTCATCTTGATTTAGTTTATTTTTAATTATTTTCAATCTTATTTATCGATTCGAATTTTCGTTTCACTTTTCACTTCTTTAAGTAATTTCGAAATTACTAGAAATAACGAACGGATACTGGGAATCCCACCGACTGCGCCAATTATACATTTTTTATAATGGTTGAAAATAAAACTAGAGATGAATTTTTAGATGTACTTTATTGGATGAGGGTAACTAACGAACTGATTCACAAATGAAAATCTATCTACTGTGTGGTGTGCGATGAATTAAACTGCTGACCAAGCAGGTTGATACGAGGAATTTATCGAAAAGGATGCGGAATAAAGTATCGTCACAACCCAGTGATCTAACCCGTATTTGTGGACAATTTAATTAAATTGTACGTATTACTATATTATACGTATTAATTGTACGTAGACTCATTTACGGCTAAACGTAACAATATAGTAATTACTGAGATGCAAATTTAAACGACCGATTTTTTTTTTCATCTCTTTTGGTTTCGTCCGTCACCAATGGCAGCGATCAAGAGAAGCGACACTAGTCCTTCCCGGAAACTATCATTACAACATGGCTATTATTTTGTCTTTCTCTGCTTAAATTCCGGAGGGCGCTGCTATACTTAAAGTAGATTTATATTTTGATAACTAATACAAGCTGCAGATGGCGTTGTCATATAAAGAATGTTAACAATTCATTTTAATTAGACATTACAATAACAATAATATCTGCGCCTGAGTTCCTAAATATTTGATGCTTTCGGACCTTTCGAATTTGTCCGTTGGTTACTTCTAATTCGAAGTTCTGCAGTTGATGTTTTCTACTTAAGATCATTTATTCCTATTCCGCTTATCTCATTTAGTCTGTTCATCATGTAACTCAATTCATTTATGTTTCTTGCTACAATGACGACATCATCAGCATATCTTATGTTGTTTTAGTTCTACTTCTATTGTAATCGAATTACATGAAACTTTACAAAGGAACATACATACAAGTATAAAATTAATTCTAAAATAACGATTGTGAACGTTCATATGTAAATTGATACAAAAATAAGAATTGAAGTATGATAGAGATTCAAAACTTCACAGCTGATTGGCCCCTAGCCAATCGACGAATTTCAGAGGCTTTTTGACAGTTAATATTGAATTTTTGAAGATATTTAAAATTACTTGTAAACGAATCGCCGCACCCGTTTTATTTCAACCCAACCCGTCGTTTCCTTTTTCATTGAAACTTTCCTTTTTCAAGTACTTAACTCGATTTGCCATATTCGCCTCACAGTTCGATTCGCCATCGGTAATAAGGGTTATAAATACGTAAATTCGACGTAGTACTTTTATTTAACAAACACCAATGTCACCAAACTAATTCTGACAGAATCTATTTAAACTACCACATTGCACAATTTGAACTTTCAAATTAGTCTGATTTTGAGTGGCAGGTTTGGAATGTGCGTGGAACTTAAGCTCGAGTAGACTTAACAGAATAATGCGTTTGCGCTGGCGTTGTCTTTCAACGCACACATTTCACTGGTCGTGCACAAAATACCTGAGTGTTAGTTAAGGCCCAAACAGACAGAATTCATTGCGTGCGTTGCGTAATTGGTAACTCATAGCCCCTAATGAGAAGGGGAGAAGTAGCAAAGGCGGCCCACTAATGGAATACATCGCGCCGGATGATATTGGTCAACTTTTAACTTTTTGTGCGTTTGACAGATGTTCCGTGTAATAAAACGTAAATCGTAAGTTCATCGCACGTCATTATCAAATATTCCAACTTCGTTGTGAGAGCGAAATTGAGAGATTTTCTTCCAAATTGAGAATTTGTTGGTTTTTTAAGTCAACTGACATTTGTTAAATGGATATAGCTGACTAAAATTATTTTAATACAAAAGTATTTTGAAAAGTGTTGAGGCTTCAGAAATGAAAACAGCTGATGATATATATAGCCATAATGAAATATTCTTAAACGTTTAAAAAGTGACGCTGCTTTCAAAAAGCCTTGTCGTTTTAGTAAAAACTACTTTCGTAATCGGGGTGTATATGTAATACAAAATGATACACAAAATTCGATTCGCTCTGTGTTAATTAATTTTTCAGATTTGTTAATGCCTTTTGTTAGAATAAGGTTCCTCAAGAAAAACGTCGACACCTTCCGAGTCATCCTCCTCAGATCTTAGGCGTTTTGTTTGCTCTGGTGATCGCTTGCAATATTTTCGCAGTATCGGGATTTAGCTTATTCGACTTATAATCAGTTCCCTGAAGTGATGCCTGTTAGTCGTTTTCTTGCTGCAATAGGATACATGCATGCATATGTGTTTATATATGTACTTTCAAGCATTATACATTTATTTGCAAGAAATTCCTGCAAGAAATTCCTCTAGACTTCACGAGAAACCCTCAGATACGCCATGAAATAGCTGCGTCTTAGGAATATCAGTTTTTATGGGTTTTACTCTAGGTTTACTTAGGCAAATTTTGGTTGGGCGTTTAGTTGGCACAATACAGAATAGAGTAGCAGTATGTAGATAGGTACGTACTACAGTTCAGTATAGGTTATACTAAGGTTGCGTTCATTATTGCAACATTGCTTTCAAATAAAAGGAATTGGAAGTCAAAACATGTTTCAAATAACAGCAATCAGAATATCTAAATAAAAAATCATCTTCCCCATCACAATCCATCGCAATCAGGTCGTGGAATATTTCATGCAAGAACCGCTGGAAATTATCGGGGGCATTCTTCAACCCAAAGGGCATCCGAATCAGTCGTTCACACACCGTTGAGCAGTGCACAAGTGTTTCGACTTAGCAAATCCAGGCAATAGCGTGTAATTAGTTCAGTCAAGTAGTCAAAATAACGCGAGGATCCGCAACAAGAGCGTGGCCGAGTGTGTGAAGACCACACCCCTCAGTCGTTCACAGACCTCTGTGTAGTATAGACGTGTTTCGGCTTTGGTGTATTATAAGTACAACAATCGAAAAGAGAATCGCAAAAAAGCTAATTGCTGTGCAGATTATTAGTGACAGTGGAATAGCGGCAGTGCAGTCGTCCGTGGTATCGCGGTGCCCGGTTGAAATCCCGTTATAGAAACAATAGAAAAACATTGTTCGTTCAAATATAAAATAAAAGACAGAGTGTAAGTGAAAGTGTGTGATGGATTCGTCAGAGCGACCCGCGCTCTTAATAACGGGTGATGCTGAGCAGGTGGCCTGGACTTCAGGCCACCAGTTAAAAGAAGGGAGGAAGAAGAAGAGGAAGAAGCTTCAACCGAAGCCACGCGATGCGAAGGTTACTGGAGGTGTAGATGGTGTAAACGCAGCATCGACAACAACTACAGACGTGCCGAATATAGCATTCGCTGACCAGCTGAATCTGGAACACCCAGTCGACGACCGACAACACGAGTCGACTGGTGAAGGGAGGAGATTTGCGTATGGCGTTAGTGAGAACGCCTACCTCGCTCTGACCTCTTCAATGTCGGATGACGAAGAAGAAGATGAGCGGGAGGAACTGGTAAAAATCCAGAGAGAGAGGGAGGAGCTGGACGCCCATATCAAGCTCCTCCAAGAAAAACTAAAGGCCAGAAAAGCGGCCAAAGTAGCTGCAGATCAGCAGCATCAGCAGCAAAAGCAGCAGCAACAAAAAGTGCCTTCCCAACAGCTGCCAAAAGGGAAGAGCTCATCAGCTGATAAGAAACAGCAACAACAACCACCTCATCAGCAGAAGCAACAGCAAGAGCAGCCAAAGCAGCCACAACAGCAAAAACAACAACAACAACTGAAGCAGATGCAGCTTCCAGAACACCAACAGAAACAGCAGACAGTAGGAGCCAAAACAGAGAGATGTCCACCAATCAACGTTTTCGGTCTGGAGACTAAAGATCTGGATAAACTATGTAAGTTGGTCACCAAAAGTTCCTACTACATGAAATTTAAAGGGCCCCTAAGGCTCTCTGTCCACTGTTCATCAGTGGCAGATTTTCATGCCGTAAAGAAAGAGCTGGCAACGACTGGGCCTGAGTTCTTTACGTATACCCCAAAAGGGGAAAAATGTCATACCATGCTCCTTAAGGGCGTGGATCCCGATACTGAACCGGCGGAGATCCTCGCAGAGCTGCGCCATAAGCAGAGCGACGATGTCAAGGTCGTTGGTGTTAAGCCCTTCCACACTGCGGTAACGAGGAGAGAGAATAGGAGGCTTCCTTTCTTCCTAGTCCAGGTCACCCCAGACAGTAAAGTAGACAGCCTTAAGCGTATAAATCGTTTAGGCTCTATTAATGTCAAATGGGAGACATTAAGAAAGACAAGGCACACCCTCCAGTGTGCTCGTTGTCAGAGGTTTGGGCATGCCGCTGCGAACTGCAGCATGCAGTCTCGCTGCGTCACATGCGCAGGAAACCACATTAGAGGGGAATGCCCTTTAGGAACGGAGAAAGTTGTTGAGAGGAGCAGTCTGACATGCGTGCTCTGCAAGAGTAGCGGCCACCCTGCTAACTATAGGGGATGCCCTAAGGTCCAAGAGATCAGACGGAGCATTGAGGCAAGGAGGAAAATAAAAATGGTAGAATCGAGGCCAGTGCCCCGTGTTCAAGCTACCACTGTTACTCCAGCCGTCTCCTATGCCCAAATGGCATCAGGTAGACGACCGGTACAACGGACAGTGCCGAAGGTTGCCCCGGTCCCACTGGCCAGGCAACCTGAAGCCGATTTGGATCTGAAGACGGTCCTGCTCTCTATCCAGGGGCAGATCGCTCAGCTCCAAAAACAGTTCCTTGAGCAAGCAACGCGAGTAGACGTCATCTACTCGACGCTGTTCGCCGAGCCAAACGAGACATCACCATGATGGCTGTACACGCAGCTCCCGCCCTTAAGATCATATCAGTGAATGTGAATTCACTGATTAAGCCTGAACGACAACTGAATTTCGGTAACTTGTTGCAAACCTATAATCCTGACGTGTTGATGGTTGGCCAAACTAAGCTTAACCAGAAGCGCACCCTCAGGTACAAGAATTACCATATCATTCGAAGAGACCGAACCTACCTAGCGGGCGGGGTCGCTCTCTTAATCAAAAAAGGCCTTTGTCATAAGGTCGTGTATAGCGGTGAAGTGCGAAAATTTCAGGCGATAGAAACATGTATCGCACGCATCCCCCTTCGGGGTGGGAAGCGTTTGTATGTAATCGCTATCTATGCGTCTGACAAGGCACGAATCAATCACCATTTCATTTCGGAACTCGATTCTATATTCACTAGCCTTCGACTGAGTTCGGAAGAGAACTATTATATCATGGCAGGGGACTTGAACTCGAAGCATATAGAGTGGGGCAATGTGGTGCATAACCACAGAGGGACCTCATTGTATAACTGGTTGGTAGAACACAATATTGAGTTCAAGCTAGATTTGCTTGCAACCGATAGGCCATCCTTTCCTAGAAGCCGGTCCTTTCTGGATCTGTTGCTGATAGACAGACGACTGACTGTACTAGACGTGGAAAGACGCACACGGAACTGTTTAACTGCGATTGAGTACGAGAGTGACCACTGCGGGCTCTACGCGGCTATTCAGCTCCCGAACGAGGTGGAAGAACTGGAGGAATATATCCAGAGGCACCCTTATAATTACAATAAGGCCCGATGGCCACGTTTCTCCAGGACTTTATCCACAGAACTACGTTCGAGTGGGATCAATCCTCCGACAAACAGAAACCTGACGAACGAAGAGGTTGGCAGGTACCTCATACAAATGGACGACGTAATTAAACGTACGATGGACAAGACGATTCCGAAGGTAGTACAAGTCGATGACAGCGATGTGTATCGAAATGCTACCATCGATGCACTTCACGTGCACAAAAGTAGGCTCTTGTCAAGCCTCAAACTCTTGCACAGGCGTTTTACAGATCCACAAAACGAGGAAATCAGGTCACTGAAGTCGGAGATCAAAACCCTCCAACAGTTAATACGAATAAATTATAGCTTGGCTATAAGCATGCACTGGGGCAATAAAATCCGGGCTGTACAATCCAACAACCCGGGTATGTTCCCGCAAGTAAATAAAATATTCCGGAGGAAAGATCAAAACGACATTCAGGCCGTTCGACCTCCCAGGACAACAAATAACGAACACTTACTGACTTCAGTTGGCATCGATCCAGATGGGGCAGTGCTAGACAATGACTTCTTCGTGGTTGAGGATCCTCAGGAGAAGGTTAAAGCTATCGGTGCTGTGTTTCAGCGAGTGAATACGGTCAACTTAGTAAGTAGGCCGAATCACGACCTGGAAAACAGGGCCTTGTTAAACCACTTCTATCTCCGCATGGAAATAAGTCAATGGCGATCTGAGAATCTTGGTTTCACCAGGTTCAGTGACGTTAACATGGCAAATATTGCCGTCGCCAACGATGTAAATCACATCTTGACTTCTCAAGAAGATCTCCAGGGTATCTTCAACTCTCTGAGGAAGAAAAAGTCAGTCGGAATCGATGGAATACCGAATATTGTGCTTTGCCATCTTCCCCCCGAAGCGGTCCATATTTACGCAACATTGTTCAATAATGCGCTGAATAATGCACATTATCCAACTCACTGGAAAACAGCTGTGGTTCAGCCAATCCCTAAACGTGACAAAGACAAGACCATTCCAACAAATCTCCGGTCGATCAGTCTTCTTCCATGCATAAGCAAGGTCTTTGAAAAGATAGTCATTCGAGTTCTGAAGCAATGGATTGATGAAAATAAAATCATTCCGGACAACCAGTTCGGATTCAGGGCGGGGCATGATACCATACATCCCGCGTCAAAGCTGGTTTCCGACATTCAGTGGAACAAAAACAAAAATCAGTGCACGGGTGCCTGTTTGATTGACTTGGAGAAGGCCTTTGATACCGTTTGGTTGGAGGGACTCTTCCTCAAGCTAGTCAGACTCAGCATAAGTAAACCACTGTTATACATGATCTATGACATGATAACAGGTAGAAAGTTTGTCGTGAAAAATGGCGATGTAACTTCTACCACGGTCTATGACATTAAAAATGGTCTGCAACAGGGGGCTGTTGGTTCGCCGATCTTGTTTTCATTATTCACTGCAGATCTTGTAGGTTCCATGCCACACTTAATAGCGTACGCCGACGATCTAGTAGCGTACAGAACAGGTCCGAAAGTCGAGGTAATAAATATCTTGTTGCAGCGTGACTTCGATAAAATTCAGCGATTTTGCGACGACTGGAAGTTGGTTATCAACTTCCTGAAGTGTGAAACTATACTCTTCAGGACCCCGTTGTATATGGCAACGCGGGATACGCGCCAAAACTGGCGCAAGTTCGGCATAGTTGACCCGCAAGGACGGCCGTTAGCTGTGAAAAGTGTGGTTCGATATCTCGGCATTTCAAAGAAAAAGTGCCACCGATTAACCTCTACAAGGCGGACATCATTTACACTGCACAGGTATGTAGGACGGCCGTAGGTAGTGGTCATTTTTTAATTAAAAAAATAAAGGCTTAGAGAAGCATTCGATCTGCTGCAAGACAGTAGAAAATCACAATAAAGTTAAGAGGGTGCTAAAGCGTTCGAAGATGGAGTTCTTCTCCTTCACACCAAAATGAGAGAAACTCCAGTCGACATTGTGAAAGATCTCCGCACCGCTTGAAGCGGAGGAGATCCTCCAACTGCTCAAAGAGAATGTGTGTGACGGTCTCGAGATCGTCGGGGTCAAGCCCTTCACCACAGCTAAGGCAAGAAGGGAGGGGCGGAAATTACCGTTCTGTATTGTACAGTTGTCACCCAATAGCAAAATTGACAAGGTAAACGATATCTCTCGATTATCTGACTATCATTGCGTCTGGGAAAACATACGAAGGCGCGACGGCATTCTACAATGCGCTCGCTACCAAAGGTTTAGTCACGCCGCGTCGAACTGCCGAATGCAGCCTCGATGCGTGAAGTGCAGTCAAAACCACAAGGCGGAGGAATGCCCGCTGGGGAAAGAGGGAGCAGCTGACAAAAGTCAGCTCAAGTGCGTACTCTGCGGGAACGCGGGGCACACCGCTAACTATCGGGGTTGCCCTAAGTTCCAAGAGCGGAAAGTAAAAGCGGTTCTGCAGAAGCAGCCCTCAGTGAAAATTCCATTCGGGGCAGCCATACCCGTCACACCTCAATTGACTTTCGCCCAAATTGCGTCTGGTCAAAGGAGTACGGAAAAGCAGCAGCTACCGAAGGTAGTGCCGCAAGTCTCAGTGCCAAGGGCACACGAACCAGCGCCCGAATGGAAAGCTTCCATTGAAAGGCGTTTGGCTCGGTTAGAGGAGCAGGTCGGCCAAATTCTGGCGCTCCTGCAGAACCCAGCACGTCAAATGTCCTAATGGATGCGCAGACAGAGAGTATTTTTAAGATCCTTGCAGTGAATGTAAATTCATTAATAGGGGTCCCACGAAAAAACGAGCTATATAGATTGTTGGACGATCAAAGCCCAGAGCTGATGCTGATTATCGAAACCAAGCTAACTCAGAGAGGCAAATTAGAGCATAGTAATTACAATGTTATTAGAAGAGACCGGCCCAATTCCAGTGGTGGAGGCGGTGTTGCCATCTTCATTAAAAATAACATAAAACACAATGTGGTGTATAGTAGTGAAGTACGAAGGTTTCAGGAGTTGGAGGCCTGCATCGTGTGCATTTCGCTCCGCAGTGGAAGAAGGTTGTATGCGGTGTCGGTCTACTCCTCCGGCAACCCTAGTGGCTTTATAACTGGTTTAGCTTGCACAGTGTCGAGTAGAGACTCGATTTGAAAGCAACAGAGATCTCGTCGTTTCCGAGAAGCGGCTCTTATCTGGATCTACTGCTGTTTGACGCAAGACTGCAGCTGACAGACACAACTTCACAAACGGTAAACTGTTTGAACACATTCGTGTATCTCAGTGACCATTGCGGACTCAGTGCCGAAATCAAGATTCCTAACGACATTGCGGAATTAGGAGAGTTTGTTCAAACGTATCCCTACAATTACAGTAGGGCACGATGGACACGCTTCTCCAGACAAATGACGAGAGCACTCTCTTCGAATGAGCTCCACATACCGTCCAATAGAAACCTGTCAAACGAAGAGATTGACATGTATCTAATACAATTGGACGAGATAATTAAACGAACGATGGACAGTACGATACCTCGGTATATACGCACAAACAACCAGACCATGTACCGCAATGCGACAATTGACGCACTCCACCAACAAAAAAGTAGACTCCTGTCAAGATTAAAAACCTTGTACAGGCGGTTTACGGACAGACGAGACGAGGAAGTTAGGACACTGAAATTGCTCATTAAGAACATACAAACATTAATTGCTCAGAATTACCGACTTTCTGTTAATTCTTTGTGGTCGAAGATCCGCAAGAAAAAGTGGAAGTACTTGGCGCGGTCTTTCAGGAAGTGTACAAGGTGAACTAGAGTTTTCGCCCAAACCACGACCTGGAGCACCGCGTACTGGTTAACAACACGTTTCTTCGTGAAGATCTGCAACAATGGCGATCTGAGAACACTGGCTTTGTCGTGTTCAATGATGTTAACATGGCAGATAATGTCATCGCCAACGAAGGGGTTCATCCCCCGTTCATTTCGAAGACAGATCTTAAAGCGGTCTTCGAATCAATAAAAAAGAAGAAGTCAGTGGGAGTCGATGGGATCTCGAACATTGTGCTAGGACATATCCCCCTGGAAGTGGTTAATATGTACACAACCCTGTTTAACAATGCTTTGAATAATGCACATTATCCGGAGCATTGGAAAACTGCGATTGTGCAACCCATATCCAAGAGAGGCAAAGATTCTTCGAATCCGTGCAACCTCCGGTCAATTAGTCTTCTTCCGAACATCAGCAAGGTATTCGAGAAGGTGATAAATAGAGCTCTGATCAACTGGACTAAGGACAAAAATATAATTCCGGATAACCAATTCGGTTTCAAAGCGAGCATGACACTATTCATGCCGCGTCGAAACTGGTGTCGGATATCCAATGGAAAAAGAACCAGAAACAATGTACGGGTGCCTGCTTGATTGACCTTGAGAAGGCCTTTGACACCGTATGGTTAGAAGGTATTTTTTACAAGCTCAATCGGCTGGGCATTAGCAAACCACTGCTGTACCTACTGTGTAACATGCTTACCGGTAGACGGTTCGTCGTCAAGAATGGCAACGTGACCTCCACAGGTATTTTTGATGTAAAAAATGGTCTCCAACAGGGTGCCGTTAATTCGCCGATCCTGTTCAACATTTACTTGAGCGATCTGATAAGTTCTCTCCCTCACGTAATTGCGTACGCCGACGACTTGATCGTGTACAGATCAGGCAAAAAGATCGAGGACATCACTACTCTCGTGCAGGGTGACTTCGATTCATACATGAGAGATTGCGATGACTGGAAGTTGAAAATCAATTTTCAGAAGTCGGAAACCATATTGTTCAGGACGCCGTTGTATAAAGCCTCGGCGGATACGAAAAAGAATTCGCGAAAGTTCTCTATTGTTGGACGACACGGGCAACCACTGGTGCAAAGGACTGTAGTCAGATACCTGGGGATCTGGCTAGATCAGTATCTATATTTTACAAAACATCCGAGGGTGAGGTCAACGTGAGTGCAAGCTTGATGGAAAAGATTCGGTTGTTTGAGAGGGCTTGTCTTAGGGCTTGCCTTCGCCTTTATCGAACTCCAGAGTCCCAGTACAAAAAATTCTATTCCAATAAGGTCTCATACAACAGGGCAAACCTGATAAGAGTGGACAATTTCCTAGTAAAGTTGATTCGAGGTCATACTGCCAGAGCGATAAACTCGGTCAATAACCTGATCTCGGGGGCTTACTACCCCAATACACAATACCACGAAAGGGTACGCCACAATGGCTTCGTCCCCCCAGAAGCCTATCTCCATTTAGACAAGAACGGACTGTTACAAGATATAAATGCGGTACCGCTCATCTACCACATAGCCAGACCAACTGTGGATGGGCGACTCAAGTACGACCGTTCCGTCGCACAACGAGCTGAGAAGGGTCTCCTCCGGTTCAGTACGGCGGTATCAAGGAGAGATGTTCGGGATGTTGCAATGCAACACCGAAAATTCTGGTGGCTGGGGAGAGGGGGAACTCCCTCGTCGAACCCTTTAGACCCGGGATAGAAAGGGTAGTACGTATCCCCGAAAGGGGGAGCAGTCGGCTACTGTCTTGCAGCAATTGAGATGCAAATCTATGAGCGGTAAGCCATGGCCGACCTACATAGCCTAGGGTAGTTTTAAGGTAGCTTGTAATTTGTAAACAAATACAAAAATAAAAAAATAAAATTGACGAGTATTCACATGCGTACACCTGCGTGTACCTTTGTGTATACACTGTATATATATAGTATATATGATATATGATATATATGATATATGTATATATGATATATCATCATATATACATGTGTATATACATGTGTACATGTATGTAGTTTAGCTTAAGTTATTTTAGGTAGTTATTTTTAAGGTAGTTTGTAAGTTATTAGTAAATTAGTATATAGGTTTTTCTTAAAAAAAAAAAAATTCTTTCATTAAGCTTTTTTGTAAACAATTTTTCTTAAGACTTAAATGTACAGTTAAGATAATCATATGAATTTTTAGTTTAAGTCGAAGGACATAGGATAAGTTTAAGTTTAGCTTAGAGTGCCCGCGGAGGGCCAGTAAGTTAGAAATAGCAACAATATTCGTCCAACTAGATTTAAGCATTTTTGTCTAGTATTTAAGTTTATCGGATTATTGGAATAAAAATGAATTAAAAAAAAAAAAAGAGCATCCGAATGTACTAATACTGCCCATATGTTGTAACGAAATAGGTAAATTGTATGAAGCTTTCATCCATTCCCACTCGATGGAAACCATCATTCAAGTCGAGTTATGTAAACCATCGTTTACTTTCTAAAAATTCTATGCAATATTCGATAAGTTGTAACGGAAAATTATCCCTAATCGTTTTCTTATTCAGTGCCCGATAATCGATACACATGCGCAGTTCACCGTTCATTCTCTTTGCTAGCACAACTGCCGATGCATATGGGGACTTGCTTTGACGGATGACGCCCCTTTCTATCAGGTCTTTTATTTTTCTACGAACCTCTTTTCCCTCGAATATCGAAGTGCTCTTGGTGTATCGTCGGTTAGGCGGATCTTAATTCTATACTCATGAGGCCTACGTTCAATACCTGTCGGATGTAGGTTGTTTTTATCTATAACTGCTTTAAGAGCACTAATCTGATTCTTATTCAACCTGTGGTAAACATCAACATCTGACTGCGATTCAACAATGTCTAATTCAAAAATAGATAAAACGTGATGATTCTCACAGCGTACCAATGACGGAACAACAATCGGCGGAATCGGGAGATCTGTGTGACTGATACTCCTACCAATCCGTTGCGATTCACTAATATTTACTTTATAACCCAATAAAACACTATCATCCTCACAACAGATCTACGACGGAACAACAACAATCGGCGGAGTTAGGACATCGGTTTCGCTGACAAATTTACTAGTCGACGAAATTTGCAATTCCATTGTTTTTTTTTTTTTTTATTTGACAATCATCGTGTGGATGAACTGAACGGCTAATACAACTACCAATATTATTTTTGCTTAAGTCAGAAGTGCCAGCGCATGAATTATTCAAAATAAAATGTTTATTAACTTCAAGTTTACAATTAATATTATCAGAATAGGAAGACCTAATTTGACTTAAATGAATGTGAAAAGTTCTTAAAAACTGCGCCCAAAATCAGCGGTAGCGTCATCAGATTATCTGGAAGTACCAAAAGGAGAATTGTTTTAATAACGTGTCTAAATTTAATATATAATTGAATCATACCGTACGTATATAGCTTGATTTGACCGACTCAGGTATACTTCGATGGTTTTGGTACTTCAGATATCTTGATGTCACTGGGGACTAACGAGCGCACAATAATGTTAATTTATAAACATAGCACTTGTGACTTGTTCAATAGAGAAAACAACACTTACCGTTTTCATTACACTTACCTTTGCTTTAAGAACGGTAACGATAGGCGATTTGTTTGACTTCCTCTTCTCGAGCAGCTGAGTACGTTTTTGCTGGTACCGGTCCAGTCTGGTCAATAGATCAGCAATAGTTCTCGCATCGTTGATTAGCGTTAAGTTATTGCTGTACGTTAAAACCGTCGATGATGAATGTTACCAACTCCGCCTCAGGAACAGATATCTTTGCAGCTTTTATGGCAATCACGAACTCGAGACAGGATTCGGTTGGTAAAATTCTACGCTGCTCCAGTTGTCGGTACACATCCCGATGAGTTACTTGCCGCCCAAAAGTTTCGATGAGGGCATTCTTCAATTCGGTGTAATTTACGATGCCTAAGGTGCCCAAAAACTCCTTCGCTGTCTCCTTCAGCAGCCTGCGCACACCCAAGCACATTTCTCCTGGTGTGAAGCCGTATGTTGTCGTATACTGTTCAAGTTCGTTGAACCAGCTACGGATGTCACAGTAGTTTGTCCCCGTGAATGGATTGAGCGAGTTTTCCAAGTGCTCGAAATTAACACCACGGTGAGGGTAACTATCGTTCCGTGAGCTCCCTACAAGTTCTTGAATTTGTTGCTGCAACATAAACATTTCACGTCGTAGACGGAGTACACTCATTTGCGCTTGCAATTGACGTGATTTGGTTTCTTGCTGGACCACATCTCTGGGTTAATTTATGGGCGATTCCCCTTGGGCGTCCTCAAAATGTTTGGCGGGATGTAATAATTACTGAGGTTTGAATTTAAACGACCGATTTCTTTTTCTTATCTTTTGGTTTCGTCCGTCACCGGCGATCCAGAGAAGCGACACTAGTCCTTCCCGGAAACTCTCATTACAACCTTTCTATTATTTTTTCTTTCTCTGCTTAAATTCCGGAGGGCGCTGCTATACTTAAAGTAGATTTATATTTTTTTAACTAATGCAAGTTGCAGATGGCGTTGACATTACAATAATAATATTATCTTCGCTTGATTCCTAAACATTTGATGCTTTCGGCCTTTTCGAATTTGTCCGTTGGTTACTTCTAATTCGAAGGTCTGCAGTTGATGTTTTCTATTTAACATCATTTATTCGTATTTCGCTTATCTCATTTAGTCTGTTCATCATGTAACTCAATTCATTTATGTTTCATTGTTTCGATTTAACACAATTACATAGAATTCATGTAGTAATCTAATTACATGAAACTTTACAAATGAACATACATACAAGTATAAAATTGATTCTAAAATAACGATTGTGAATGTTCATATGTAAATTGAAATACAATAAGCAGATATGAAGTGTGATGGAGATGCAAAACTTCACAGCTGATTGGCCCCTAGCCCATCGACGAATTTCAGAGGTTTTTTGACAGTTATTCTTGAATTTTTGACGGTTATTCACGAAATAACTTAAATGTCGTACTCTGATTGGTTGGATTTGGCTTTAGAAAACGATATAAAAAATGGTTGTCAAAAATTTTAAGGGGTAAGAAAGGTAGAAGTTGGGCTTCTCTAGTACACTTCATTTCTGACAGAAAGTATACAATTATCTAAAAAAACGAAAACAAAGATATATAAAAGTACTTGTAAACGAATCGCCACACGCGTTTTATTTCAACCCAACCCGTCGTTTCTTTTTTCATTGAATGTTTAAAAAAGCAAGTACTTAACTCGACTTACTACATTCGCCTAACAGTTCGATTCGCCATCGGTAATAGGGGTTGAAAATACGTAAATTTTTCGTAGTAATTTTATTTAACAAATACCAATGTCACTCAACTAATTCTGAAAGAATCTATGGAAACTACCACATTGCACAATTTGATCTTTCAAATTGACAGTCGGCTTTTGAGTGGCAGTTTTGGAATGTGCGTGGAACTTAAGCTCTAGTCGACTTAACACAATACTGCGTTTGCGCTGGCGTTGTCTTTCAACGCACACAATTCACTGATCATGCACAAAATACTGTGTTGACCCGCGTTAAGGCTAAAACCCACAGAATTCATAATTTCACAAAATTGACAACTCATAAGCCCTAATGAGAAGGAAGGCGGCCCACAAGTGGAACATCGCGCCGGATGATATTAGTCAACTTTTAACCTTTTGTGCGTTTGACAGATGTTTCCGGTAAATAAAACGTAAATCGTAAGTCCATCGCACGCCATTATCAAACATTCCAACTTCGCTGAGAGAGCGACGTTGAGAGATGTTCTTCCAAATTGAGAATTTCTTGTTTTTTGCGAGGTTTTTTGAATCAACTGACATTTGATAAATGGGAACAACTGACTAAAATTATTTTACTGCAAAAGTATTTTGAAAAGTTTGAGGTTTCAGAAATGAAAACAGCTGATGATATATATAGCCATAATGATATATTCTTAAACGTTTAAAAAGTGACGCTACTTTCACAATGCCTTGTCGTTTTAGTAAAAACGACTTTCGTAATCGGGGTGTATATGTACATACAAAATGATACACAAAATTCGATTCGCTCTGTGTTAATTAGTTTTTCAGATTTTTTAATGCCTATTGTTAGAATAAGGTTCCTCAAGAAAAACGTCGACACCTTCCGAGTCATCCTCCTCAGATCTTACGCGTTTTGTTTGCTCTGGTGATCGCTTGCAATATTTTCGCAATGTCGGGATTCAGCTTATTCGATTAATAATCAGTTCCCTGAAGTGATCCCTGTTAGTCGTTTTCTTGCTGCAATAGGATACATGCATGCATATGTGTTTATATATGTACTTTCAAGCATTATACATTTGCTCACAACAATTTCAAGAAATTCCTCAAGACTTCACGAGAAACCCTCAGATACGCCATGAAGTAGCTGCGTCTTAGGAATATCAGTTTTTATGGGTTTTACTCTAAATTTACTTACGAAAATTTTTTGGTTGGGCGTTTAGTTGACGCAATACAGAATAGAGTAGCAGTATGTAGATAGGTACTACAGTTCATTCAAAGACAGATCCACAAAGTTTAGTATAGGTTGCGTTCATTATTGCAACATTGGGCCATGCTTTCAAATAAAAAGAATTGGAAGTCAAAACATGTTTCAAATAAAAGCAATCAGAACATCTAAATAAAAAATCATCTTCCCCATCGCAATCAGGTCTTGGAATATTTCATGCAAGAACTGCTAGAAATTAGCAGGGGCATTCTTCAACCCAAAGGGCATCCGAATGAACTCATACTGCCCATATGTTGTAACGAAAGAGGTAAATTGTATGGTGCTTTCATCCATTCCCGCTCGATGGAAACCATCATTCAGGTCGAGTAATGTAAACCATCGTTTACTTCATAAAAATTCTATGCAATATTCGATAAGTTGTAACGGAAAATTATCCCTAATCGTTTTCTTATTCAGTGCCCGGTAATCGATACACATGCGCAGTTCACCGTTTCTTCTCTTTGCTAGCACAACTGCCGATGTATATGGGACTTACTTTGACGGATGACGCCCCTTTCTATCAGGTCTTATATTTTTCTACAAACCTCTTTTCTCTCGAATATCGAAAGTACTCTTGGTGTATCGTCGATTAGGCAGATCTTAATTCTATACTCATGAGGCCTACGTTCAATACCTGCCGGATGTAGGTAGTTCTTATCTATAACTGCTTTAAGAGCACTAATCTGATTCTTATTCAACCTGTTGCAAACATCGACATCTGACTGCGATTCAACAATGTCTAATTCAAAAATTGATAAAACGTGATGATTCTCACAGCGTACCAATGACGGAACAACATTCGGCCGAATTGGGACATCTGTGTGACTGATACTCCTACCAATCCGTTGCGATTCACTAATTTTTACTTTATAACCCAATAAAACACTATCATCCTCACAACAGATCTACGACGGAACTACAACAATCGGCGGAGTTAGGACATCGGTTTCGCTGACAAATTTACTAGTCGACGGAATTTGCAATTCCATTGTTTTTTTTTTTTATTTGACAATCATCGTGTGGATGAACTGAAGGGCTAATACAACTACCAATATTATTTTTGTTTAAGTCAGAAGTGCCAGCGCATGAATTATTCAAAATAAAATGTTTATTAACTTCAAGTTTACAATTAATATTATCGGAATAGGAGGACCTAATTTGACTTAAATGAATGTGAAAAGTTCTTAAAAAACTGCGCCCAAAATCAGCGGTAGCGTCATCAGGTTATCTGGAAGTACCAAAAGGGGAATTGTTAAATTTAATATATAATTGAATCATACCGTACGTATAAAGCTTGATTTGACCGACTCAGGTATACTTCGAAGGTTTTGGTACTTCAGATATCTTGATGCTACTGGGGACTAACGAGCGCACAATAATGTTAATTCATAAACATAGCACTTGTGACTTGTTCAATAGAGAAAGCAACACTTACCGTTTGCATTACACTAACGTTTGCTTTGAGAACGGTAACGATAGGCGATTTGTTTGACTTCCTCTTCTCGAGCAGCTGAGTACGTTTTTGCTGGTACCGGTCCAGTCTGGTCAATAGATCAGCAATAGTTCTGGCATCGTTGATTAGCGTTATGTTATTGCTGTACGTTAAAACGATGATGATGAATGTTACCAACTCCGCCTCAGGAACAGATATCTTTGTAGCCAGAGCTTTTATGGCAATCACGAACTCGAGGCACGATTCGGTTGGTAAAATTCTACGCTGCTCCAGCTGTCGGTACACATCCCGATGAGTTACTTGTCGCCCAAAAGTTTCGATGAGGGCATTCTTCAATTCGGTGTAATTTACGATGCCTAAGGTGCCCAAAATCTCCTTCCCTGTCTCCTTGAGCAGCCTGCGCACACCCAAGCACATTTCTCCTGGTGTGAAGCCGCGTGTTGTCGTATACTGTTCAAGTTCGTTGAACCAGCTACGGATGTCACAGTAGTTTGTCCCGTGAATGGATTGAGCGAGTTTTCCAAGTGCTTGAAATTAACACCACGGTGAGGGTAACTATCGTTCCGTGAGCTCCCTGCAAGGTCTTGAATTTGTTGCTGCAACATAAGCATTTCACGTCGTAGACGGAGTACACTGATTTGCGCTTGCAATTGACGTGATTTGGTTTCTTGCTGGACCACATCTCTGGGTTGATTTATGCGCGATTCCCCTTGGGCGTCCTCAAAATGTTTGGCGGGATGTAATAATTACTGAGGTTTGAATTTAAACGACCGATTTCTTTTTCTTATCTTTTGGTTTCGTCCGTCACCGGCGATCCAGAGAAGCGACACTAGTCCTTCCCGGAAACTCTCATTACAACCTGGCTATTATTTTTTCTTTCTCTGCTTAAATTCCGGAGGGCGCTGCTATACTCAAAGTAGAATTGTTGTTGCAGATGGCGTTGTCATATAAAGAATGTTAACAATTTATTTTAATTAGATATTACAATAATAATAATATCTTTACTTGAATCCCTAATATTTGATGCTTTCGGCTCTTTCGAATTTGTCCGTTGGTTACTTCTAATTCGAAGGTCTGTAGTTGATGTTTTCTATTTAACATCATTTATTCGCAGTTCACTTATCGCATTTAGTCTGTTTATCATGTAACTCAATTCATTTATGCTTCTTGCTATAATGACAATATCATCAACAGAAAAGGTTCAGCAGAGGCCAGAAAAAGGACGAAGTGGTAAAAATCATTGTTTCGACGGAACTCAATTAGATAGAATTCATGTAGTAATTTAATTACATGAAACTTTACAAATGAACATACATACAAATATAAAATTAATTCTAAAATAACGATTGTGAATGTTCATATGTAAATTGAAATACAAAAATCAGAAATGAAGTATAATAGAGATGCAAAACTTCACAGCTGATTAGCCCCTAGCCCATCGACGAATTTCAGAGCTGTTTTGACAGTTATTCTTGAATGTTTGACTGTTATTCACGCAATAACTTAAACGTCGTACTCTGATTGGTTGGATTTGGCTTTAGAAAACGATATAAAAAATGGTTGTCAAAAATATTAAGGGGAATGAAAGGTAGAAGTTGGGCTTTTTTACCAATTATCAAAAAAAACGAAAACAAAGATATATAAAAGTACTTGTAAACGAATCACCGCACCCGTTTTATTTCAACCCAACCCGTCGTTTCTTTTTTCATTGAAAGTTTAAAAAAAGCAAGTACTTAACTCGACTTGCTACATTCGCCTAACAGTTCGATTCGCAATTAACAAACACCAATGTCACCCTACTTATTCTGGCAGAAACTACCACATTGCACAATTTGAACTTTCAAATTGACAGTCTGCTTTTGAGTGGCAGTTTTGGAATCGAAATTGAGTGGCAAATTTGCTCGAGTCGACTCAACACAATCATACGTTTGCACTGGCGTTGTCTTTCAACGCACACAATTCACTGGTCATGCACAAAATACTGTGTTGACCTGCGTTAAGGCCCAAACCCACAGAATCCATTGCATGCGTTGCGTAATGTCAAAAAATTGACAACTCATAAGCCCTAATGAGAAGGAGAGAAGTAGCAAAGGCGGCCCACAAGTGGAATACATCGCGCCGGATGATATTGGCCAACTCTTAACTTTTTGTGCGTTTGACAGATGTTTCCGGTAAATAAAACGTAAATCGTAAGTCCATCGCACGTCATTATCAAACATTCCAACTTCGCTGAGAGAGCGACGTTGAGAGATTTTCTTCCAAATTGAGAATTTCTTGTTTTTTGCGAGGTTTTTTGAGTCAACCGACATTTAATAAATGGGAACAACTGACTAAAATTATTTTACTGCAAAAGTATTTTGAAAAGTATTGAGGCTTCAGAAATGAAAACAGCTGGTGATACGTATATATATAGCCATAATATAAAACGTTTAAAAAGTGACACTACTTTCAAAACGCCTTGTCGTTTTAGTAAAAACGACTTTCGTAATCTACATGTGTACATAATGAAACACAAAATTTGATTCGCTCTGTGTTAATCAATTTTTCAGATTTGTTAATGCCTTTTGTTAGAATAAGGTTCCTCAAGAAAAACGTGTACACCATCCGAGTCATCCCCCTCAGACCTTACGCGTTTTGTTTACTCTGGTGATCTCTTGCAATATTTTTGCAATATCGGGATTCAGCTTATTCGACTTATAATCAGTTCCCTGAAGTGATCTCTGTTAGTCGTTTTCTTGCTGCAATATGATACATGCATGCATATGTGTTCATATATGTACATTCAGGCATTATACATTTATTTGCTTACAACAATTTCAAGAAATTCCTCAAGACTTCACGAGAAACCCTCAGACACGCCAGAAATATGAGTTTTAATGGGGAGTTTTAATTCGCACGTTTTTACGATGACCTCAAAACACATTCATCTTACCGACAAGTGAAACATTCACTTCGAACGTATTCACTGATGAAAAGTATTCCCCCAGATGTATTCTACGGTAGGGGATTAGCATTAGTTACCTTCTCAGCTTTATTAAAAGCCTCAAATGAATCGCGGATTAGAGCCTACTAGATCTTTGCCGTAGCACAAAGGGCATACTTTGGCCTATGTGTGGCCACATTTTCAGGTAGTCAGTCACTCTAGGTTCACTTAGGAAAATTGTTTGGTTGGGCGTTTATTTGACGCAATACAGAATAGAGTAGCAGTATGTAGATAGGTACTACAGTTCATTCAAATATAGATCCACAAAGTTTAGTATAGGTTGCGTTCATTATTGCAACATTGGACCATGCTTTTAAATAAAAGGAATTGGAAGCAAAACATGTTTCAAATAACAGCAATCAGAATATCTAAATAAAAAATCATCTTCCCCATCGCAATCAGGTCTTGGAATATTTCATGCAAGAACCGCTGGAAATTATCGGGGGCATTCTTCAACCCAAAGGGCATCCGTATGTACTCATACTCATACTCATACAACATACCCATCTGGTGTTACGAAAGAGGTAAATTGAATGGATGAACCATTCCCACTTGATGGAAACCATCTTTCAGGTCGAGTAATGTAAACCATCGTTCGTAACGGAAAATTATCCCTAATCGTTTTCTTATTCAGTGCCCGATAATCGTTACAGATGCGCAGTTCACCGTTCTTTCTCTTTGCTAGCACAACTGCCGATGCATATGGGGACTTGCTTTGACGGATGACGCCCCTTTCTATCAGCTCTTTTATTTTTCTACTAACCTCTTTTCGCTAAAATATCGAAGTGCTCTTGGTGTATCGTCGATTAGGCGGATCTTAATTCTATACTTTTTTTTTTTAATGTAATTTTATTTTTATTGAAATGTATTTTTACTTACTTGCTAGACAAAATAACTTAAAACTAGCTTAACTAACTTAAGAATTCACAATTGTTCTTAATACTAACCTACGGACCCTATGCGGGTACTCTAAGCTAATCTAATCTACATTATACATGTGCCTTTCGGTTTAATCTATGTGTTTCTTTTTTAAGTCTTTGACTACAAACTGTTATTCATTTTTATGTAACTGATAAAAAACTTGGCTAAACTTAACTTAACTACTTAACCTACCTTATACTAACTTACCCTAACATAAAACTTATGACTATCTGAATTATGTCCGTAACAGTACGGACGCGTGCACCAGTTTATACGCCGTGGTGCACCTTTTTTTGGGGTTCGTGTTTTACACTTTTTTGTTTTTTTTTTCTTCTTATTTACTACCTTAAAACCTATGTAAGCTGGCCACCATGGTCAGCTACCGGGTCATTTAGAAAAGGCGGAGACTGGTTTTGGTGTAACCACCAGTAAAATTGCCGTTCTTTGGCAGATTGTATCCTATCTCGAGCAGAGATCGCTCTACTGGATCGGAGGAGATCCTCGTGACTGCGAGCGACTTCCCGTTCATATTGAAGTCGCCTATCCACTGTTCGGCGTACGACATGGAAGATAACAGGACATCCGTGTGGATTCTGTATTAGGCCAATAGTGTCGAGGTAGACGAACGCCTCGGGAGGAATAAAGCCGGTAAGGCGCACTCTTTCGTGATACATTACGATGGGGTAGTAAGCCCCAAATATCAGACTGTTAGAAGAAGTCATAGCTCGTGCAATGTGTCTTCTGATCAGCTTAATAATAAAATTATCTATCCTGTTCACGTTTGCCTCGTTATACAGGACCTCGTTAGGATAGTACTTCTTGTACTCAGACTCGGGTGTACGATACAACCGGAGACATGTCCGAAGACATTGTCTCTCGAACAACCTCATCTTTTCCATCTGGGAAGGACTCACGTTGAACCACAACGGACAACCGTACGCCATAATTGGCCGAATGAGGGCCATGTAGCAGATTTCCTTCATCCTGGAGTCAAGTTGGCTGTTGTAAAACAACCCCCTTGCCATAGTAAAGGCCTTTTTAGCTTTCGTCAGAGCAATATCTATATGTTTGTCAAAATACAGATATTGATCCAACCAAATGCCAAGATATCTGACTACACTTTTCACATCTAACAGCCGTCCCTGTTTGTCCAAAATGCCGAACTTACGCCAGTTTGTGCGCATATCCCATGATGCCATGTACAACGGGGTTCTGAAAAGGATAGTTTCACACTTCAGGAAGTTGATAATCAACTTCTATTCGTCGCAAAATCGCTGAATTTGTTCGAAGTTACTTTGCAACAAGATATTTATTACTTCGACATTCGGACCTGCTCTGTACGCCACTAAAACCTATAAGATCTGCAGTGAATATTGAAAACAAGATCGGCGAACCAACCGCTTCCTGTTGCAGACCGTTTTTGATGTCAATGACTGTGAAAGAAGTCATAGATCATGTATAGCAATGATTTACTTATGCCTAGCCTGACCAGCTTGAGGAAGAGGCCCTTCAACCAAACGGTGTCGAACGTTTTCTCCAAGTCAATCAGGCAAGCACCCGTGCATTGTTTTTTGTCTTTATTCCATTGAATGTCGGACACCAGTTTAGACGCGGCATGTATGGTTTCATGCCCCGCCCTGAATCCGAACTGGTTGTCCGGTATGATATTATTTTCCTCAACCCATTGTTTCAGAACTCGAATGACAATCTTTTCAAAAACCTTGCTTATGCAAGGAAGAAGACTGATCGACCGAAGGTTCGTCGAGATTTATCTGTCTTTGTCCCGTTTAGGGATTGGTTGCCCCACAGCTGTTTTCCAATATTTTGAGTAATATGCATTACTCAGCGATTTGTTAAGCAATGTTATGAAAATCTGCACAGCTTCGGGGGGAAGATGGCGAAGCACAATATTAGATATACCATCGATTCCCACTGACTTTTTCTTCTACAGCGAGTTAAAGATACCCTGGAGATCTTCTTGAGAAATCCAGATGTGATTTCCATCATTGGCGACGGCACTATTTGCCATGTAATCGTCAATGAACCTGGTGAAACATGGGTTCTCAGATCGCCATTGTCTTATCTCATTACGAAGATTACTGTGGTTCAGCAGGGCTTCGTTCTCCAGTTCGCGATTCGACCTACGAACTTGGTTAACCGTATACACTCGCTGGAATACACCACCGATTGCTTTCACCTTCTTCTGAGGATCTTCAACCACGATTGGTTGAAGTCATTGCCTAGCACTGCCCCATCTGGATCTATGCCAACTGAAGTCAGTAACTGTTCGTTATTTGTTGTCCTAGGAAGTCTAACAGTCTGAATGTCGTTTTGATCTTTCCTCCGAAATATTTTGTTTACTTGAGGGAACATACCCGGGTTGTTAGAACGTACAGCCCGGATTGCCCCAGTGCAAGCTTATAGCCAAGCTATAATTGATACATATTAATTGTTGTAGGTTCTTGATCTCCGACTTCAGTGCCCCGACTTCCGGATTTTGTGGGTCTGTAAAACGCCTGTACAAGAGTTTGAGTCTTGAAAGCAGCCTACTTTTGTGCGCGTGAAGTGCATCGATGGTAGCATTTCGATAAACATCGCTGTCATCGATTTGTACTACCTTCGGAATGATCTTGTCCATTGTACGTTTAATTACGTCGTCCATTTGTATGAGGTACCTGTCAACCTCCTCGTTTGTCAGGTTTCTGTTCGTCGGAGGATTGATCCCACTCGAACGTAGTTCCATGGATAAAGACCTGGAGAAGCGTGGCCAGCGGGCCTTATTATAATTATAAGGGTGCCTCTGGACATATTCCCTCAGTTCTTCCACCTCGTTCGGGAGCTGAATAGCAGCGAAGAGTCCGCAGTGATCACTTTCGTACTCAATAGTAGCTAAGCAGTTCCATGTGCGTCTTTCCATGTGCCTTCCATGTGCGAGTGTCGAGTTCTGAAATAAAGTTTCGATTGAGGGCACTATTGTCAGCTGCATAGATCGCGATCACATACAACCGCTTTCCACCCTGGAGGGGAATGCGTGCAATACACGTTTCTAGCCCTTGAAATCTTCGCACTTCACTGCTATACATGACCTTACATAGGCCTTTTTTTATTAGGAGAGCAACCCTTGCAAGGATTGAGGCCGGTCTCTTCGAATTATGTGGTAATTTTTGTACCAGAGATTGCGCGTTTGGTTCAGATTAGTTTCGCTGACCATCAACACGTCTGGATTGTGGATTTGCAGAAGGTTACTGAGCGTTAGTTTTCGTTCAGTCCTAATAAGTGAATTCACATTCACTGCTAGGATCTTAAGGTTACTGGCTGCGCGCGCAGCCATTAGGAAGTTGTGGCGTTAGGCACGGCAAACAACGTCGAGTAGATGAGGTCTATCCGCGCTGCTTGCTCTTGGAACTGCTTTTGGAGCTGAGCGATCTGCCCCTGGATAGAGAGCAGGACCGCCTTTAGATCCATTTCAGCTTCGGGTTGCCTGGCCACTGGGAACACAGCCACCTTCGGCGCTGTCTGTTGTACCGGTCGCCTACTTGATGCTATTTGGGCATAGGAGACTGCCGGTGTAGCAGTGGTAGATGGAGCACGAGGCGCTTCTACCATTTTTGTTTTCTTTTTAGCCTCTATTATTTTTCTGAGTTCTTGGACTCTAGGGCATCCCCGATAGTTTGCCGGGTGTCCATTGGTCTTACAGACTAAGCACATAGCACGTCCCTAAGAGACATTCCCCTTCGATGTGGGTTTTAGCGCATTTGACGCAGCGAGACTGCATGTTGCAGTTCGCCGCCTCATGCCCAAACCTCTGACAACGAGCACATTGGAGTATGTGCTTGGTCTTTTTTAATGTTTCCCATGTTACAGATATAGAGCGTAAGCGATTAATGCTCTCCCTTCTCGTTACCGCAGCGTTGAAGGGCTTAACCTCAACGAACGTGACATCGTCGCTCTGCGCCTGTCGCAGCTCAGCGAGAATATCCTCGGGATCAGTAGCTGGATCCATGCCCTTACGGAGCATGGTCTGCACTTTTTCTTCTTTGGGAGTATACGAAAAAAACTCGGCCCCCTCGCCGTTAATTCTTCTTTTACAGCGCGGTAGTCTGCCACTGATAAGCAGTGGACAGATAGCCTTAAGGGTCCTATATTTAATAAAAAACGAGTTTTCAGTGGCCAACTTACATAGTATATCAACATCCTTAGTCTCCGTTCCGAAAGGCGGGTATCTCTCTGATTTCGATGTTCTTGTTTGCTGCTGTTGCTGTTGTTGTTTCTGCTGCTGTTGTGTATGCGGCCGTTGGTGTAGTTGCTGTTACTGGTGTTTTTGGTGTTTGGCAGCTAACTTACGCTGGCCCTTTAGCATTTGTTGAAGTTGTTGCTGCAGTTTTAGCTGCTGTTGTTGTTGTTGCTCATGTTGTTGGTGCTGCTGTTTCTGTGCAGCTTCTTTAGCCGCTCTCCTGGCTTGTTATTTTGTATGGATTGCATGTATACGTGCATCTAGCTCTTGCTGCTACTTCTGTGTTGGCTGCTGCTATTGTTGTTGTTGTTGTTGCTGCTATTGTAGTTGCAGTTGCTGCTGATGCTCTTGTTGTCGGCTTTCCCGCAAAGTACATGTGACCTGAGGTCACCTCAGTGACAGTAGTTCGGCGTTTCACTGTGGTTGGCTGCGGCAGCAGCTTCTTCCTCCTCTTCTATCTCTTTGCTAGCACAACTTCCGATGCATATGGGGACTTGCTTTGACGGATGACGCCCCTTTCTATCAGGTCTTTTATTTTTCTACTAACCTCTTTTCGCTCGAATATCGAAAGTGCTCTTGGTGTATCGTCGATTAGGCGGATCTTAATTCTATACTCATGAGGCCTACGTTCAATACCTTTCGGATGTAGGTAGTTTTTATCTATAACTGCTTTAAGAGCACTAATCTGATTCTTATTCAACCTGTGGCAAACATCGACATCTGACTGCGATTCACCAATGTCTAATTCAAAAATAGATAAAACGTGATGATTCTCACAGCGTACCAATGACGGAACAACATTCGGCGGAATTGGGACATCTGTGTGACTGATACTCCTACCAATCCGTTGCGATTCACTAATATTTACTTTATAACCCGATAAAACGCTATCATCCTCAAAACAGATCTACGACGGAACAACAAGAATCGGCGGAGTTAGGACATCGGTTTCGCTGACAAATGTACCAGTCGACGGAATTTGCAATTCTATTTTTTTTTTATTTGACAATCATCGTTACTGGTGTTTTTGGTGTTTGGTAGCTAACTTACGCTGGCCCTTTAGCATTTGTTGAAGTTGTTGCTGCAGTTTTAGCTGCTGTTGTTGTTGTTGCTCATGTTGTTGGTGCTGCTGTTTCTGTGCAGCTTCTTTAGCCGCTCTCCTGGCTTGTTATTTTGTATGGATTGCATGTATACGTGCATCTAGCTCCTCTCTCTTTCTTCGGATTTTGGGCAGTTGCTCTCTGTCCTCCTCCTCTTCGTCTTCCGACTCGGATGACACTAGGGAACTAAAGGGGTTGCCTTTACCTCCGTAGGAGAATCTCCCTTCGCCCTCTGCCGACTCGTATAGGACGTCGTCTACTGATTTTTGTTGTTTTGTTGTTGCTGCTACTTCTGTGTTGGCTGCTGCTATTGTTGTTGTTGTTGTTGCTGCTATTGTAGTTGCAGTTGCTGCTGATGCTCTTGTTGTCGGCTTTCCCGCAAAGTACATGTGACCTGAGGTCACCTCAGTGACAGTAGTTCGGCGTTTCACTGTGGTTGGCTGCGGCAGCAGCTTCTTCCTCCTCTTCTATCTCTTTGCTAGCACAACTTCCGATGCATATGGGGACTTGCTTTGACGGATGACGCCCCTTTCTATCAGGTCTTTTATTTTTCTACTAACCTCTTTTCGCTCGAATATCGAAAGTGCTCTTGGTGTATCGTCGATTAGGCGGATCTTAATTCTATACTCATGAGGCCTACGTTCAATACCTTTCGGATGTAGGTAGTTTTTATCTATAACTGCTTTAAGAGCACTAATCTGATTCTTATTCAACCTGTGGCAAACATCGACATCTGACTGCGATTCACCAATGTCTAATTCAAAAATAGATAAAACGTGATGATTCTCACAGCGTACCAATGACGGAACAACATTCGGCGGAATTGGGACATCTGTGTGACTGATACTCCTACCAATCCGTTGCGATTCACTAATATTTACTTTATAACCCGATAAAACGCTATCATCCTCAAAACAGATCTACGACGGAACAACAAGAATCGGCGGAGTTAGGACATCGGTTTCGCTGACAAATGTACCAGTCGACGGAATTTGCAATTCTATTTTTTTTTTATTTGACAATCATCGTGTGGATGAACTGTAGGGCTAATACAACTACCAATATTATTTTTGCTTAAGTCAGAAGTGCCAGCACATGAACTATTCAAAATAAAATGTTTATTAACTTCAAGTTTACAATTAATACTATTAGAATAGGAAGACCTAATTTGGCTTAGATAAATGTTAAAAGTTCTTAAAAAACTGCGCCCAAAATCAGCGGTAACGTCATCAGGTTATCTGGAAGTACCAAAAGGGGAATTGTTTTAACGTTTCTAAATTTAATATATAATTGAATCATACCGTACGTACTTCCCCTTCTCGAGCAGCTGATTACGTCTTTGCTGGTACCGGTCTAGTCTGGTCAATAGATCAGCAATAGTTCTGGCATCGTTGATAAGCGTTCTGTTATTGCTGTCATCGTTAAAGCCGTCGATGATGAATGTTACCAACTCCGCTTCAGGAACAGATATCTTTGCAGCTAGAACTTTCATGGCAATCACGAACTCGAGGCACGATTCGGTTGGTAAAATTCTACGCTGCTTCAGTTGTCGGTACACATCCCTATGAGTTACTTGCCGCCAAAAAGTTTCGATGAGGGCATTCTTCAATTCGGTGGAATTTACGATGCCCAAGGTGCCCAAAAACTCCTTCGCTGTCTCCATTTCTCCTGGTGTGAAGCCGCGTGTTGCCGTATGCTGTTCAAATTCGTTGAACCAGCTACGGATGTCACCGTAGTTTGTCCCCGTGAAGGATTGAGCGAGTTTTCCAAGTGCTCGAAATTAACACCACGGTAAGGGTAACTATCGTTCCGTGAGCTCCCTACAAGTTCTTTAATTTGTTTCTGCAACATAAATATTTCGGGTCGCAGACGGAGTACACTGATTTGCGCTTGCAATTGACGCGCTTTGGTTTCTTGCTGGACCACACCTCTGGGTTGATTTATGGGCGATTCCCCTTGGACGTCCTCAAAATGTTCGGCGGGATGTAATAATGACTGAGATTCGAATTTAAACGACCGATTTTTTATTCTTATCTTTTCGTTTCGTCCAATGGCGGCGATCAATAGAAGCGACAGTAGCCCTTCCCGGAAACTATCATTACAACATGGCCATTATTTTTTCTTTGTCTTCTTAAATTCCGGAGGGCGCTGCTATACTTAAAGTAGATTTATATTTTGCTAACTAATACAAGTTGCATATGGCGTTGTCATATAAAGAATGTTAACAATTCATTTTGATTAGACATTACAATAACAGTTTTTTGACAGTTATTCTTGAATTTTTGAAATACATGAAATAACTTAAATGCCGTACTCTGATTGGTTGGATTTGACTTCAGAAAAAAATATAAAAAATGGTTGTCAAAAATTTTAAGGGGAAAGAGAGGTAACAGTTGGGCTTCTCCATTACACTTCATTTCTGACAGAATGTATGCAATTATCAAAAAAAAACGAAAACAGAGATACATAAAAGTACTTGTAAACGAATCGCCACACGCGTTTTATTTCAACCCAACCCGTCGTTTCTTTTTTCATTGAAAGTTTAAAAAAGCAAGTACTTAACTCGACGTGCTACATTGGCCTAACAGTTCGATTCGCCATCGGTAATAGGGGTTGCAAATACGTAAATTTTTCGTAGTAATTTAAAACACTACTAATTCTGACAGAACCTATAGAAACTACCACATTGCACAATTTGAACTTTCAAATTGACGGTCTGCTTTTGAGTGGCAGTCTTGGAATGTGCGTGGAACTTAAGCTTGAGTCGACTTAACACAATAATGCGTTTGCACTGGCGTTGTCTTTCAACGCACACAATTCACTGATCATGCACAAAATACTGTGTTGACCTATTTTAAGGCCCAAACCCACAGAATCCATTGCGTGCGTTGCGTAATGTCACAAAATTGGTAACTCATAGGCCCTAATGAGAAGGAGAGAAGTAGCAAAGGCGGCCCACAAGTAGAATACATCGCGCCGGGTGATATTAGTCAACTTTTTTGGTCAACTTTTTTCCATGTAATAAAACGTAAATCGTAAGACCATCGCACGTCATTATCAAACATTCCAACTTCGTTGTGAGAGCGAAGTTGAGAGATTTTCTTCCAAATTGATCTTTTTTTTGCGAGGTTTTTTGAGTCAATTGACATTTGATAAATGGATACAGCTGACTAAATTTATTTTAATGCAAAAGTATTTTGAAAAGTATTGAGGCTTCAGAAATGAAAACAGCTGATGATATATATAGCCATAATGATATATCCTTAAACGTTTAAAAAGTGACGCTACTTTCAAAACGCCTTGTCGTTTTAGTAAAAACGACTTTCGTATCGTTATAATGAAACACAACATTTTTTTTTCTCTGCGTTAATTAATTTTTCAGATTGGTTAATGCTTTTTGTTAGAATAAGGTTCCTCAAGAAAAACGTCGACACCTTCCGAGTCATCCTCCTCAGATCTTAAGCGTTTTGTTTCCTTTGGTGATCGCTTGCAATATTTTCGAAATATCGGGGTTCAGCCCTGATAATCAGAGCCCTGAGGTGATCCCTGTTAGTCGTTTTCTTGCTGCAATAGGATACATGCATGCATATGTGTTTATATATGTACTTTCAAATATTATACATTTATTTGGGAGAAAGAAATTCCTCAAGACTTCATGAGAAACCCTCAGATACGCCATGAATTAGCTGCGTTTCAGGAATATCAGTTTTTATGGGGAGTTTTAATGCGCACGTTTTTATGATGACATCAAAACGCATTCATTTTACCGACAAGCGAAACATTCACTTCGAACGTATTCAATGATGAAAAGTATTCCCCCCGGCGTATTCTACGAGAAGGGATTAGCATTAGTTATCTACTACAAGACAGATCCACACAGTTTAGTATAGGTTGCGTTCATTATTGCAACATTGGGCCATGGTTTTAAATAAACAGAATTGGAAGTCAGAACATGTTTCAAATAACAGCAATCAGAATATCTAAATAGTTAGTTAGTTCCTTATTTCGCAAAAAAAGATTTACAAAGGCTCGTTACCACACGTTTTACAATGCAGAGATATGATAATGCAATTGTATGATATTATGCAAATGTACGAATAAATATAAAGTAAAATAAAATATATAGTAAATATAAGTAAAAATAAGTAAAATATAAGTAAAAAAGTAAGAATAATGTTATCTACATGTTAAATTAGTTTCCAAAGTGAAAAGCGAAAAAAAAACCCTTCAATTTAAAGAAAAAAAAAGAATATATATATAAATATAAAATAAATATATAAATAAATAAATAAATAAAATAAGTAAGTAAATAAATAATTAAATAAATAAATAGATAAATAAATAAATATAGAGGTAAATAAATTAAAATACAAACAACAGGAAAAGAAAGAGCATGAAGATAATATGGTATCAACTATCATGATTATCAATCAGGTTGTATACCAAAGGATTTTCAGCAAGATTACAGCGATCTAAAAAGCGTCGATTTAATTTTTGTATTCTATCGAAGATCAATTCAACATTTTCCCTTTGCTGAATATCGCGTGTTGAATGATGCCATGTTAAGTTTAGCATCATTTTCAATAATTTGTTCTGGGAAACTTTTTTAATATGACTTATTGCGCAATTACCCCGCACTTAACAACCATATAGTAGTATTGCTTGGAAAAGAACTTTATGTATTAATATTTTATTATCATTTGACAGCTTTGACTTACGATTAATGAAAGGGTATAACATCTTAATTGCAACTGCAATTTTTTTATGGCATTTGTTATATGGTTTTTAAATGTTAGTTTGGCATCCAGATAAATTTCAAGATATTTTAGGAAGATTCCCACTTTATACTTGCCCCATTCACCTGGAGCTGTCCACTAGGAAGAAAACAAACTTTTCTTTTTCTGGTGAAAAAGATAGCTTGAATCTTATCTTCATTTAGTTTTATTTTCCATTTGTTCATATAAATTTGGAATATACTCAATCCATAGATAAGATTCCTCTCAATGTCGAGAGCGAATTCATGAGAAGAGAATATCGCCGTGTCGTCAGCAAATGGAGCAACTTCACAGTTTGGCACTGATGGTAGATCGGATGTCAACAAGTTATACAGGACAGGTGCAAGAACCGAGCCTTGCGGAACACCAGAACGAAAGTGGGCAGTGTTAGAGACATCATTATTGACGTGCAATATAAAACAACGATTAGACAAGAAACTAAGGATAATTTTGCACATATGCGGAGGAAAATTAGCATTGGTAATTTTGAAGATGAGGTCGTCGTGCCAACTGAAAAATTTCAAAGTCCAGTAGTATCATGCCTGTTGACTTTTCTACTGCACGAGATGACTTAACGTGCTAACAGATCCTTAGTACTTGATGGGAAGTACTATGGTTGCGCCTGACACCGAATGTTGTCAGCAATATGCTCGGACATTTTTTCCTTTAAGACCTTCTCATAGATTTTACCAAGGACACTTAGTAAACTAATTGGTCTGTAATAGTAAAATCTAGTAATTATATCAGGGGGTATACCGGCTTTGAGGATTGATGATTATCGAAACCAAGCTAACACAGAGAGGCAAATTGGAACTCAGCAATTACAAAACACAATGTGGTGTGTAGTAGTGAAGTACGAAGGTTTCAGGAGTTGGAGGCCTGCATCGTTTGCATTTCGCTCCGCAGTGGAAGGAGTTTGTATGCGGTGTCGGTCTACTCCGGCAACCCTAGTTCCAGAACAACTATATCAGAGCTCGATTCACTCTTTCGATGTCTAAGGCTGGACTCGGAGGATAACTATTTCATTTTGGCCGGGGATTTAAATGAACGACATGGATATTGGGGAAACTTAGTTTCCAATAAAGAGGGGACCAGCTTTATAGCTGGTTTTGCTTACACAGTGTCGAGTATAGACTCGATTTGAAAGCAATAGAGATCGCGTCGTTTCCGAGAAGCGGCTCTTATCTGGACCTCCTGCTGCTTGACGCAAGATTACAGGTGACAGACATAAACTCACAAACGGTAAACTGTTTGAACACATTCGTGTATCTCAGTGACCATTGCGGACTCAGTGCCGAAATCAAGATTCCTAACGACATTGCGGAATTAGGAGAGTTTGTTCAAACGTATCCCTACAATTACAGTAGAGCACGATGGACACGCTTCTCCAGACAAATGACGAGAGCACTCTCTTCGAACGAGCTCCACATACCGTCCAATAGAAACTTGTCAAACGAAGAGATTGACATGTATCTAATACAATTGGACGAGATAATTAAACGAACGATGGACAGTACGATACCTCGGTATATACGCACAAACAACCAGAACATGTACCGCAATGCGACAGTCGATGCACTCCACCAACAAAAAAGTAAACTCCTGTCAAGATTAAAAACCTTGTACAGGCGGTTTACGGACAGACGAGACGAGGAAGTTAGGACACTGAAATCGCTCATCAAAAACATCCAAACTTTGATTGCACAGAATTACCGACTTTCTGCTAACCTGTATTGGAACAATAAGATTATTGCTGTTCGATCCAACAATCCGAGCATGTTCCCATAGATAAATAAATTCTTTCGAAGTAACAAGCAAAGCGACCTAGAACGACGGACAACGAACAAATACTAACTATAGCAGGTATTGATCCAGATACGACCGTACTCGACGATAACTTCTTTACTGTCGAGGATCCGCAAGAAAAAGTGGAAGTACTTGGCGCGGTCTTTCAGGAAGTGTATAAGTTGAACGAGAGTGTTCGCCCGAACCACGACCTGGAGAACCGCGTACTAGTTAACAACACAGTTCTTCGTGAAGATCTGCAACAATGGCGATCTGAGATTACTGGCTTTGTCGTGTTCAATGATGTTAACATGGCAGATAATGTCATCGTCTACGAAGGGGTTCATCCCCCGTTCATTTCGAAGACAGATCTTAAAGCGGTCTTCGAATCAATAAAAATGAAGAATTCAGTGGGAGTCGACGGGATCTCGAACATTGTGCTAAGATATATCCCCCTGGAAGTGGTTGAATAATGCTTTGTTGCTAAGTGCTTTGAATAATGCACATTATCCGGAGCATTGGAAAACTGCGATTGTACAACCCATATCCAAGCGAGGAAAAGATTCTTCGAATCCGTGCAACCTCCGGTCAATTAGTCTTCTTCCGAACATCAGCAAGATATTCGAGAAGGTGATCAATAGAGCCTTGATCAACTGGACTTAGGACAAAAATATAATTCCGGATAACCAATTCGGTTTCAAAGCGGGGCATGACACTATTCACTATATCGAAGATCAATTCAACATTTTCCCTTTGCTGAATATCGCGTGTTGAATGATGCCATGTTAAGTTTAGCATCATTTTCAATAATTTGTTCTGGGAAACTTTTTTAATATGACTTATTGCGCAATTACCCCGCACTTAACAACCATATAGTAGTATTGCTTGGAAAAGAACTTTATGTATTAATATTTTATTATCATTTGACAGCCTTGACTTACGATTAATGAAAGGGTATAACATCTTAATTGCAAGTGCAATTTTTTTATGGTATTTGTTATATGGTTTTTAAATGTTAGTTTGGCATCCAGATAAATTCCAAGATATTTTAGGAAGATTCCCACTTTATACTTGCCCCATTCACCTGGAGCTGCTAGGAAGAAAACAAACTTTTCTTTTTCTGGTGATAAAGATAGCTTGAATCTTATCTTCATTTAGTTTTCATTTGTTCATATAAATTTGGAATATACTCAATCCATAGATAAGATTCCTCTCAATGTCGAGAGCGAATTCATGAGAAGAGAATATCGCCGTGTCGTCAGCAAATAGAGCAACTTCACAGTTTGGCACTGATGGTAGATCGGATGTGAACAAGTTATACAGGACAGGTGCAAGGACCGAGCCTTGCGGAACACCAGAACGAAAGTGGGCAGTGTTAGAGACATCATTATTGACGTGCAATATAAAACAACGATTAGACAAGAAACTACGGATAATTTTGCACATATGCGGAGGAAAATTAGCATCGGTAATTTTGAAGATGAGGTCGTCGTATCATGCCTGTTGACTTTTCTACTACACGAGATGACTTAACTAATTGGTCTGTAATAGTAAAATCTAGTAATTATATCAGGGGGTTTACCGGCTTTGAGGATTGGTATAACCTTCCCAACTTTCCATATATTTGGAAAGTATTCCAATTTAATGCAAGCATTAAGAATGAATGTTAAGCGCTTAATACCAGATTTAGGCGTTTGTTTAATATAAACATTTTTGATTCCAAAAAAAAGTTTAAAGCAAGTGCGTTCGGTTTGTCAAGATCCGTACAGAATGTATTGCTTGAATCTTTCAGAAAGGGCAGTTGTCTGTTTTTATTTTTAACCACTTTCACAATGTTCCAAAGGGGATTTCGAATTTGCATCCAGAGAACTCAATTTTGTATTCCATTTTGCATTGTTGTATTCAGAAATAAGCTTGGAAATTATGTTGTTTAGGTGGGAAACTTGATGGTTGTAGTACGGCTGCCGATATCTTTGCCAGTGTCTTCGGTAAGCGTTTCTCAATTTAATAAGTTCAAGAATGTACGCAGGAGGAACGAACCCAGCACGTCAAATGTCCTAATGGATGCTTAGACAGAGAGTATTTTTTAGATCCTTGCAGTGAATGTAAATTCATTGATAGGGGTCAAACGAAAAAACGAGCTATATAGATTGTTGGACGATCAAGCCCAGAGCTGATGATGATTATCGAAACCAAGCTAACACAGAGAGGCAAATTGGAACTCAGCAATTACAAAACACAATGTGGTGTGTAGTAGTGAAGTACGAAGGTTTCAGGAGTTGGAGGCCTGCATCGTTTGCATTTCGCTCCGCAGTGGAAGGAGTTTGTATGCGGTGTCGGTCTACTCCGGCAACCCTAGTTCCAGAACAACTATATCAGAGCTCGATTCACTCTTTCGATGTCTAAGGCTGGACTCGGAGGATAACTATTTCATTTTGGCCGGGGATTTAAATGAACGACATGGATATTGGGGAAACTTAGTTTCCAATAAAGAGGGGACCAGCTTTATAGCTGGTTTTGCTTACACAGTGTCGAGTATAGACTCGATTTGAAAGCAATAGAGATCGCGTCTATTCCGAGAAGCGGCTCTTATCTGGACCTCCTGCTGCTTGACGCAAGATTACAGGTGACAGACATAAACTCACAAACGGTAAACTGTTTGAACACATTCGTGTATCTCAGTGACCATTGCGAACTCAGTGCCGAAATCAAGATTCCTAACGACATTGCGGAATTAGGAGAGTTTGTTCAAACGTATCCCTACAATTACAGTAGAGCACGATGGACACGCTTCTCCAGACAAATGACGAGAGCACTCTCTTCGAACGAGCTCCACATACCGTCCAATAGAAACTTGTCAAACGAAGAGATTGACATGTATCTAATACAATTGGACGAGATAATTAAACGAACGATGGACAGTACGATACCTCGGTATATACGCACAAACAACCAGAACATGTACCGCAATGCGACAGTCGATGCACTCCACCAACAAAAAAGTAAACTCCTGTCAAGATTAAAACCTTGTACAGGCGGTTTACGGACAGACGAGACGAGGAAGTTAGGACACTGAAATCGCTCATCAAAAACATCCAAACTTTGATTGCACAGAATTACCGACTTTCTGCTAACCTGTATTGGAACAATAAGATTATTGCTGTTCGATCCAACAATCCGAGCATGTTCCCATAGATAAATAAATTCTTTCGAAGTAACAAGCAAAGCGACCTAGAACGACGGACAACGAACAAATACTAACTATAGCAGGTATTGATCCAGATACGACCGTACTCGACGATAACTTCTTTACTGTCGAGGATCCGCAAGAAAAAGTGGAAGTACTTGGCGCGGTCTTTCAGGAAGTGTATAAGGTGAACGAGAGTGTTCGCCCGAACCACGACCTGGAGAACCGCGTACTAGTTAACAACACAGTTCTTCGTGAAGATCTGCAACAATGGCGATGAATGATGTTAACATGGCAGATAATGTCATCGTCTACGAAGGGGTTCATCCCCCGTTCATTTCGAAGACAGATCTTAAAGCGGTCTTCGAATCAATAAAAATGAAGAATTCAGTGGGAGTCGACGGGATCTCGAACATTGTGCTAAGATATATCCCCCTGGAAGTGGTTAATATGTACACAATCCTGTTTAACAATGCTTTGAATAATGCACATTATCCGGAGCATTGGAAAACTGCGATTGTACAACCCATATCCAAGCGAGGAAAAGATTCTTCGAATCCGTGCAACCTCCGGTCAATTAGTCTTCTTCCGAACATCAGCAAGATATTCGAGAAGGTGATCAATAGAGCCTTGATCAACTGGACTTAGGACAAAAATATAATTCCGGATAACCAATTCGGTTTCAAAGCGGGGCATGACACTATTCACGCCGCGTCGAAACTGGTATCGGATATCCAATGGAACAAGAGCCAGAAACAATGTACGGGTGCCTGCCTGATTGATCTGGAGAAGGCCTTTGACACCGTATAGTTAGAAGATCTCTTTTACAAGCTCGATCGGCTGAGCATTATCAAACCACTGCTGTACCTACTGTGTAACATGCTTACCGGTAGACGGTTCGTCGTCAAGAATGGCAACGTGACCTCCACAGTTACTTTTGATGTAAAAAATGGTCTCCAACAGGATGCCGTTAACTCGCCGATCCTGTTCAACTGTGACTTCGATTCATTCATGAGAGATTGCGATGACTGGAAGTTGAAAATCAACTTTCAGAAGTCGGAAACCATATTGTTCAGGATGCCGTTGTATAAGGCCTCGGCGGATTTGAAAAAGAATTGGCGAAAGTTCTCTATTATTGGACGACACGGGCAACCACTGGCGCAAAGGACTGTAGTCAGATACCTGGGGATCTGGCTAGACCAGTATCTATATTTTAACAAACATGTAGATGCTGCTCTGGCCAGGGCCCGAGGCACTTTTGCCCTTACAAAGAGACTGTTTTACAACAGCCAACTCGATGCGAGGGTGAAGGTTATCTGTTACATGGCCCTCATCCGGCCAATGCTCACCTATGGCTGTCCCGTGTGGTTCAACGTGAGTGCAAGCTTGATGGAAAAGATTCGGTTGTTTGAGAGGGCTTGTCTTAGGGCTTGCCTTCGCCTTTATATAACTCCAGAGTCCCAGTACAGAAAATTCTACTCCAATGAGATCTTATACAACTGGGCGAACCTGATACGAGTGCACAATTTCCTCGTGAAGTTGATTCGAGGTCATACTGCCAGAGCGATGAACTCGGTCAATAACTTGATCTCGGGGGCTTACTACCCCAATTCATTATACCACGAAAGGGTACGTCACAACGGATATGTCCCCCCCGAAGCATTCCTCTATTTGGATTAGAACGGTCTGATACAAGACATAAATGCGGTACCGCTCCTCTTTCACATCGCCCGTTCAACTGTGGATGGGCGACTCAACCACTACCGCTCCGTTGCACAACGAGCTGAGGAAGGCCTCCTCCGGTTCAGTATGGCGGTATCAAAGCGGGATGTGCGAGAAGTTGAAATGCAGCATCAGAAATTCTGGTGGTTGGAGAGCGAAGGAACTCCCTCGTCGAACCCGTTAGACCCTGGGTAGAAAGGGTAATGCGGACTCCCGCATGACAGCAGTAGTCGGTCACTGTTTTGCAGCTGAGCAGCCGCAACCTATGGCCATCTTACATAGTTTAGGGTAGCGTGTTAAGGTAGTTTACAAAAAAAAAAATAATGTAGTATACACACTCGTACTCATGTGTGTACCTATGTGCATATATTGTACATAATTTAAGGACATATATATACATATCAGAATATCATTATATACACATATGTTTTATGTATGTAGTTTAGCTAAAGTTAGTTTAAGTTATTTTTAAGGTAGCATGTAAGTTAGTATATAGGTTTTAAGAAAAAAAAAATATAGTTCTATTATTAAGTTTTTTCAATTTTTCTTAATATTAGTTGTGCACATAAATTTATTTTCCTTTGTTTAAAAAAGCATTGTAAGGTTAAGTCGAAAGACATAGATTAAGATTAAGTTTAGCTTAGAGAGCCCGCCAAGCTCTCCCATTGTTCGTCCAACTATTATTTAATGAAATGATAAATAAAAATTAATTAAAAAACAATTTTAAGTTAATTCCTATGTTTTGTATGTACCGCGTTTTCACAAAAGTGAATGCTGAATTGATCTTCGTATTAGAATTACCACATCCCCACCATCTCTATCGACTCTATCACATCGATAGCATTTGTAGTCGGGGGTGGATAGTCGTAAATCCTGTATAAGCCAGGTTTCAGTAACTAAAGCGATGTCAACGTTTGAAGTACTTAAAAAATGCATGAATTCTGTAGATTTGATTCTAATACTTCTACTATTCCAAGTAATAATATTTAAATACCTATCTATCATATTATTTGCAGTCATTACACAAAAACTTAGTGGCTAAACATGTGATAACATTAAATCGACATCTTTCCATGCACTATGATTCTTATGAGAGGCGGAAACAGCTGACGACGTGTCGGCACTGGCAGTGGTGGATAATCCGTAAGACAGCCGATTGGAACTTGAAGATGTTCAGAGATCACAGGTGGTGAGACATGTTGTCGGTTGGAAGCATTTGACATAACTTTGTTTTTATGTTTTTCTTTTAGTTCCAGGAACTTCATACGGCTTACACATGAACGATCGGTGGATTTGTGCGACCCATTGCAATTGGCACATTTGGCACTTGAAGGAGTTGTGCAATCGGTAGTTTTGTGCGACCCGGCACAGGTTGCACAAAACGTTTTAACGTGACAGTTTTTTTCCCCATGCCCAAACATGTGACAGTTGTGACATTGGGCTAGTTTGCCTTTAAGTTGTCGTTGGCAGTTCCAACTCACTTCCGTGTGAAAGATGGAGCGATAATTTTTTTTTAGATCATGAAATTTAATTTATCCATTTTCCAGGATATGATGAAGTGTTCTAATTTTTTTGATACTTTTTTAATATTTATGCACTTGAGGCCAATTTTCATTAGTTCAGTTTTTAGTAAATTCGGGTCCATTTCACCCTTTCCATATGGAACGACTTTAAAAGATTTCGCACTCTTGAAATCATGACAGAAAGATTGACAGTTTTAATTTTTTAATATTTCAATTATTGCACTCTGAGAGTCAATGGAACTACATGTGATTTTTATACCGTTAGACATTTTTTTAATGAAGTAGACTAAAATATTTAATGATTTTGCAAGGCTATGCACAAATTCAAAAGATTCATAAACTTTTTCACTAGTATTATTTGGCGATATTATTTCATCCATATCCTCCTCATTATTCATTAGTGTTTGTAATGGGCTATATGCATTATATCTTGGGTAATTTTCCTTTTCTTTGGTGTTTTTTTTTTTATATTGGAATGGAACTCTTTTATCCAAGGACAATGGTTTGTAATCGGTGTCTGGTGATCTTTCGCGTCTAGGAATTTTGTTGATTTATTTGGTAGGTCAGATTCGGATGCAAAAGCTCCGGTGAGACTGAATATCTAAATAAAAAAAAATAATCTTCCCCATCGCAATCAGGTCTTGGAATATTTTATGCAAGAAACGCTGGAAATTAGCGGGGGCATTCTTCAACCCAAAGGGCATCCGTATGTACTCATACTGCCCATCTGGTGTTACGAAGGAGGTAAATTGTATGAAGCTTTCATCCATTCCCACTTGATGGAAACCATCTGTCAGGTCGAGTAATGTAAACCATCGTTTACTTCCTAAAAATTCTATGCAATATTCGATAAGTTGTAACGGAAAATTATCCCTAATCGTTTTCTTATTCAGTGCCCGATAATCGATACAGATACGCAGTTCACCGTTATTTCTCTTTGCTAGCACAACTGCCGATGCATATGGGGACTTGCTTTGACGGATGACGTCCCTATCTATCCGGTCTTTTATTTTACTACAAACCTCTTTTCGCTCGAATATCGAAAGTGCTCTTGGTTTATTGTCGGTTAGGCGGATCTTAATTCCATACTCATGAGGCCTACGTTCAATACCTGTCGGATGTAGGTAGTTTTTATCTATAACTGCTTTAAGAGCACTAATCTAATTCTTATTATATCTTATAAATAGATAAAACGTGATGATTCTCACAGCGTACTAAGGACGGAACAACATTCGGCGGAATTGGGACACTGTTTTTTCCACTGTTTTTTTTTTTATTTGACAATCATCGTGTGGATGAACTGAAGAGCTAATACAACTACCAATATTATTTTTGTTTAAGTCAGAAGTGCCAGTGCACATGAATTATTCAAAATAAATTGTTTATTAACTTCAAGTTTACAATTAATACTATTAGAAAAGAAGAGAGAAGACCTAATTTGGCTTAGATGAATGTTATAAGTTCTTATCTGGAAATACCAAAGGGGGAATTGTTTTAATAACGTTTCTAAATTTAATATATAATTGAATCATACCGTACGTATAAAGCTTGATTTGACCGACTCCGGTGCTCTTCGATGCTTTTGGTACTTCAGATATTCTGATGTCACTGGGGACTAACGAGCGCACAATAATGTTAATTCATAAACATAGCACTTCTAACTTGTTCAATAGAGAAAGCAACACTTACCGTTTGCATGACACTTACCTTTGCTTTGAGAACGATAACGATAGGCGACTTGTTTGACTTCCTCTTCTCGAGCAGTTGAGTACGTTTTTGCTGGTACCGGTCCAGTCTGGTCAAAAGATCAGCAATAGTTCCGGCATCGTTGATTAGGGTTCTGTTATTGCTGTCATCGGTAAAGCCGTCGATGATGGATGTTACCAACTCCGCCTCAGGGACAGATATCTTAGCAGCCAGAGCTTTTATGGCAATCACGAACTCGAGGCACGATTCGGTTGGTAAAATTCTACGCTGCTCCAGCTGTCGGTACACATCCCGATGAGTTACTTGTCGCCCAAAAGTTTCGATGAGGGCATTCTTCAATTCGGTGGAATTTACGATGCCTAAGGTGCCCAAAATCTCCTTCGCTGTCTGCTTGAGCAGCCTGCGCACACCCAAGCACATTTCTCCTGGTGTGAAGCCGCGTGTTGTCGTATACTGTTCAAGTTCGTTGAACCAGCTACGGATGTCACAGTAGCTTGTCCTCGTGAATGGATTGAGCGAGTTTTCCAAGTGCTCGAAATTAACACCACGGTGAGGGTAACTATCGTTCCGTGGGCTCCCTACAAGTTCTTTAATTTGTTTCTGCAACATAAATATTTCGGGTCGCAGACGGAGTACACTGATTTGCGCTTGCAATTGACGCGCTTTGGTTTCTTGCTGGACCACATATCTGGGTTGACTTATGGGCGTCCTCAAAATGTTTGGCGGGATGTAATAATTACTGAGACTCGAATTTAAACGACCGATTTCTTGTGCTTCTCTTTTGGTTTCGTCAGTCACCAATGGCGGCGATCAAGAGAAGCGACACTAGTCCTTCCCGGAAACTATCATTACAACATGGCTATTGTGTTTTCTTTCTCTGCTTAAATTCCGGAGGGCGCTGCTATACTTAAAGTAGATTTATATTTTGTTAACTAATACAAGTTGCAGATGGCGTTGTCATATAAAGAATGTTAACAATTCATTTTAATTAGACATTACAACAATAATATTTGATGCTTTCTGCCCTTTCGAATTTGTCCTTGGTTGGTTACTTCTAATTCGAAGTTCTGCAGTTGATGTTTTCTACTTAAGATCATTTATTCGTATTCCTCTTATCTCATTTAGTCTGTTCATCATGTAACTCAATTCATTTATGTTTCTTGTAATAATGACGACATCAGCAGCACATCTTATGTGGTTTAAGTTCTACCTCTATTGCTCCGTCGTTGAACAGAAAAGGTTCAGCAGAGACCAAAAAAAGGACGAAGTGGTAAAAATCATTGTTTCGACGGAACACAATTACATAGAATTGATGTAGTAATCTAATTACATGAAACTTTACAAAGGAACATACATACAAGTATAAAATTAATTCTAAAATAACGATTGTGAACGTTCATATGTAAATTGAAATACAAAAGCAGAAATGAAGTATGATAGAGATGCAAAACTTCACAGCTGATTGGCCCCTAGCCCATGACGAGGTTTTTTGACAGTTATTCTTGAATTTTTGACTGTTATTCACGAAATAACTTAATTGTCGTACTCTGATTGATTGGATTTGGCTTTAGAAAACGATATAAAAAATGTTTGTCAAACATTTTAAGGGGAAAGAGAGGTAGAAATTCGGCATCTCTATCACACTTCATTTCTGACAGAAAGTATACAATTCTCAAGAAAAAAACGAAAACAAAGATTTATAAAAGTAATTGTAAACGAATCGCCCCAACCAGTCGTTTCTTTTTTCATTGAAAGTTTAAAAAAAGCAAGTACTTAACTCGACTTGCTAGATTCCCCTCACAGTTCGATTCGCCATCGGTAATAGGGGTTGTAAATACGTAACTTCCACGTAGTAATTTTATTTAACAAACACCAATGTCACCCTACTAATTCTGACAGAATCTATAGAAACTACCACATTGCACAATTTGAACTTTCAAATTGACAGTCAGCTCTTGAGTGGCAGTTTTGGAATGTGCGTGGAACTTAAACTCGAGTCGACTTAACACAATAATGCGTTTGCGCTGGCGTGGTCTTTCAACGCACACAATTCACTGGCCATGCAAAAAATACTGTGTTGATCTGCGTTAGGCCCAAACCCACAGAATTCATGGCGTGCGTTGCGTAATGTCAAAAAATTGACAACTCATAAGCCCTAATGAGAAGGAGAGAAGTAGCAAAGGTCGCCCACAAGTGGAATAAATCGCGCCGGATAATATTGGTCAACTTTTAACTTTTTGTGCGTTTGACAGATGTTTCCGGTAAATAAAACGTAAATCGTAAGTCCATTGCACGTTATTATCAAACATTCCAACTTCGTGAGAGAGCGACGTTGAGAGATTTTCTTCCAAATTGAGAATTTTTAGTTTCTTTGCGAGGTTTTTTGAGTCAATTGACATTTGATAAATGGATACAGCTGACTAAATTTATTTTAATGCAAAAGTATTTTGAAAAGTATTGAGGCTTCAGAAATGAAAACAGCTGATGATATATATAGCCATAATGATATATCCTTAAACGTTTAAAAAGTGACGCTACTTTCAAAACGCCTTGTCGTTTTAGTAAAAACGACTTTCGTATCGTTATAATGAAACACAACATTTTTTTTTCTCTGCGTTAATTAATTTTTCAGATTGGTTAATGCTTTTTGTTAGAATAAGGTTCCTCAAGAAAAACGTCGACACCTTCCGAGTCATCCTCCTCAGATCTTAAGCGTTTTGTTTCCTTTGGTGATCGCTTGCAATATTTTCGAAATATCGGGGTTCAGCCCTGATAATCAGAGCCCTGAGGTGATCCCTGTTAGTCGTTTTCTTGCTGCAATAGGATACATGCATGCATATGTGTTTATATATGTACTTTCAAATATTATACATTTATTTGGGAGAAAGAAATTCCTCAAGACTTCATGAGAAACCCTCAGATACGCCATGAATTAGCTGCGTTTCAGGAATATCAGTTTTTATGGGGAGTTTTAATGCGCACGTTTTTATGATGACATCAAAACGCATTCATTTTACCGACAAGCGAAACATTCACTTCGAACGTATTCAATGATGAAAAGTATTCCCCCCGGCGTATTCTACGAGAAGGGATTAGCATTAGTTATCTACTACAAGACAGATCCACACAGTTTAGTATAGGTTGCGTTCATTATTGCAACATTGGGCCATGGTTTTAAATAAACAGAATTGGAAGTCAGAACATGTTTCAAATAACAGCAATCAGAATATCTAAATAGTTAGTTAGTTCCTTATTTCGCAAAAAAAGATTTACAAAGGCTCGTTACCACACGTTTTACAATGCAGAGATATGATAATGCAATTGTATGATATTATGCAAATGTACGAATAAATATAAAGTAAAATAAAATATATAGTAAATATAAGTAAAAATAAGTAAAATATAAGTAAAAAAGTAAGAAAAAAGTTATCTACATGTTAAATTAGTTTCCAAAGTGAAAAGCGAAAAAAAAACCCTTCAATTTAAAGAAAATAAAAGAATATATATATAAATATAAAATAATTATATAAATAAATAAATAAATAAAATAAGTAAGTAAATAAATAATTAAATAAATAAATAGATAAATAAATAAATAAGTAAATAAATATAGAGGTAAATAAATTAAAATACAAACAACAGGAAAAGAAAGAGCATGAAGATAATATGGTATCAACTATCATGATTATCAATCAGGTTGTATACCAAAGGATTTTCAGCAAGATTACAGCGATCTAAAAAGCGTCGATTTAATTTTTGTATTCTATCGAAGATCAATTCAACATTTTCCCTTTGCTGAATATCGCGTGTTGAATGATGCCATGGTAAGTTTAGCATCATTTTCAATAATTTGTTCTGGGAAACTTTTTTAATATGACTTATTGCGCAATTACCCCGCACTTAGCAACCATATAGTAGTATTGCTTGGAAAAGAACAGCTTTGACTTACGATTAATGAAAGGGTATTAATTGCAACTGCAATTTTTTTATGGCATTTGTTATATGGTTTTTAAATGTTAGTTTGGCATCCAGATAAATTTCAAGATATTTTAGGAAGATTCCCACTTTATACTTGCCCCATTCACCTGGAGCTGTCCACTAGGAAGAAAACAAACTTTTCTTTTTCTGGTGAAAAAGATAGCTTGAATCTTATCTTCATTTAGTTTTATTTTCCATTTGTTCATATAAATTTGGAATATACTCAATCCATAGATAAGATTCCTCTCAATGTCGAGAGCGAATTCATGAGAAGAGAATATCGCCGTGTCGTCAGCAAATGGAGCAACTTCACAGTTTGGCACTGATGGTAGATCGGATGTCAACAAGTTATACAGGACAGGTGCAAGAACCGAGCCTTGCGGAACACCAGAACGAAAGTGGCCAGTGTTAGAGACATCATTATTGACGTGCAATATAAAACAACGATTAGACAAGAAACTAAGGATAATTTTGCACATATGCGGAGGAAAATTAGCATTGGTAATTTGGAAGATGAGGTCGTCGTGCCAACTGAAAAATTTCAAAGTCCAGTAGTATCATGCCTGTTGACTTTTCTACTGCACGAGATGACTTAACGTGCTAACAGATCCTTAGTACTTGATGGGAAGTACTATGGTTGCGCCTGACACCGAATGTTGTCAGCAATATGCTCGGACATTTTTTCCTTTAAGACCTTCTCATAGATTTTACCAAGGACACTTAGTAAACTAATTGGTCTGTAATAGTAAAATCTAGTAATTATATCAGGGGGTATACCGGCTTTGAGGATTGGTATAACCTTCCCAACTTTCCATATATTTGGAAAGTATTCCAATTTAATGCAAGCATTAAGAATGAATGTTAAGCGCTTAATACCAGATTTAGGCGTTTGTTTAATATAAACATTTTTGATTCCAAAAAAAAGTTTAAAGCAAGTGCGTTCGGTTTGTCAAGATCCGTACAGAATGTATTGCTTGAATCTTTCAGAAAGGGCAGTTGTCTGTTTTTATTTTTAACCACTTTCACAATGTTCCAAAGGGGGTTTCGAATTTGCATCCAGAGAACTCAATTTTGTATTCCATTTTGCATTGTTGTATTCAGAAATAAGCTTGGAAATTATGTTGTTTAGGTGGGAAACTTGATGGTTGTAGTTCGGCTGCCGATATCTTTGCCAGTGTCTTCGGTAAGCGTTTCTCAATTTAATAAGTTCAAGAATGTACGCAGGAGGAACGAACCCAGCACGTCAAATGTCCTAATGGATGCTTAGACAGAGAGTATTTTTTAGATCCTTGCAGTGAATGTAAATTCATTGATAGGGGTCAAACGAAAAAACGAGCTATATAGATTGTTGGACGATCAAGCCCAGAGCTGATGATGATTATCGAAACCAAGTTAACACAGAGAGGCAAATTGGAACTCAGCAATTACAAAACACAATGTGGTGTGTAGTAGTGAAGTACGAAGGTTTCAGGAGTTGGAGGCCTGCATCGTTTGCATTTCGCTCCGCAGTGGAAGGAGTTTGTATGCGGTGTCGGTCTACTCCGGCAACCCTAGTTCCAGAACAACTATATCAGAGCTCGATTCACTCTTTCGATGTCTAAGGCTGGACTCGGAGGATAACTATTTCATTTTGGCCGGGGATTTAAATGAACGACATGGATATTGGGGAAACTTAGTTTCCAATAAAGAGGGGACCAGCTTTATAGCTGGTTTTGCTTACACAGTGTCGAGTATAGACTCGATTTGAAAGCAATAGAGATCGCGTCGTTTCCGAGAAGCGGCTCTTATCTGGACCTCCTGCTGCTTGACGCAAGATTACAGGTGACAGACATAAACTCACAAACGGTAAACTGTTTGAACACATTCGTGTATCTCAGTGACCATTGCGGACTCAGTGCCGAAATCAAGATTCCTAACGACATTGCGGAATTAGGAGAGTTTGTTCAAACGTATCCCTACAATTACAGTAGAGCACGATGGACACGCTTCTCCAGACAAATGACGAGAGCACTCTCTTCGAACGAGCTCCACATACCGTCCAATAGAAACTTGTCAAACGAAGAGATTGACATGTATCTAATACAATTGGACGAGATAATTAAACGAACGATGGGCAGTACGATACCTCGGTATATACGCACAAACAACCAGAACATGTACCGCAATGCGACAGTCGATGCACTCCACCAACAAAAAAGTAAACTCCTGTCAAGATTAAAAACCTTGTACAGGCGGTTTACGGACAGACGAGACGAGGAAGTTAGGACATTGAAATCGCTCATTAAGAACATAAAAAACACTAATTGCTCAGAATTACAGACTTTCTGTTAATTCGTATTGGAACGACAAGGTCCGGGCTGTAAGATCCAACAACCCGAGCATGTTCCCGCAGATAAACAAATTCTTTAGAAGTAACAAGCAAAGCGATCTTCAGTGTCTTAAGCTCCCTAGAACGACGGACAACGAACAAATATTAACTACAGCAGGTATTGATCCAGGTAACGCTGTACTTGACGATAACTTCTTTGTGGTCGAAGATCCGCAAGAAAAAGTGGAAGTACTTGGCGCGGTCTTTCAGGAAGTGTACAAGGTGAACGAGAGTGTTCGCCCGAAATACGACTTGGAAAACCGCGTGCTGGTGAACAACACGTTTCTTCGTGAAGATCTGCAACAATGGCGATCTGAGAACAATGGCTTTGTCGCGTTCAATGACGGAGTACACTGATTTGCGCTTGCAATTGACGCGCTTTGGTTTCTTGCTGGACCACATATCTGGGTTGACTTATGGGCGTCCTCAAAATGTTTGGCGGGATGTAATAATTACTGAGACTCGAATTTAAACGACCGATTTCTTGTGCTTCTCTTTTGGTTTCGTCAGTCACCAATGGCGGCGATCAAGAGAAGCGACACTAGTCCTTCCCGGAAACTATCATTACAACATGGCTATTGTGTTTTCTTTCTCTGCTTAAATTCCGGAGGGCGCTGCTATACTTAAAGTAGATTTATATTTTGTTAACTAATACAAGTTGCAGATGGCGTTGTCATATAAAGAATGTTAACAATTCATTTTAATTAGACATTACAACAATAATATTTGATGCTTTCTGCCCTTTCGAATTTGTCCTTGGTTGGTTACTTCTAATTCGAAGTTCTGCAGTTGATGTTTTCTACTTAAGATCATTTATTCGTATTCCTCTTATCTCATTTAGTCTGTTCATCATGTAACTCAATTCATTTATGTTTCTTGTAATAATGACGACATCAGCAGCACATCTTATGTGGTTTAAGTTCTACCTCTATTGCTCCGTCGTTGAACAGAAAAGGTTCAGCAGAGACCAAAAAAAGGACGAAGTGGTAAAAATCATTGTTTCGACGGAACACAATTACATAGAATTGATGTAGTAATCTAATTACATGAAACTTTACAAAGGAACATACATACAAGTATAAAATTAATTCTAAAATAACGATTGTGAACGTTCATATGTAAATTGAAATACAAAAGCAGAAATGAAGTATGATAGAGATGCAAAACTTCACAGCTGATTGGCCCCTAGCCCATGACGAGGTTTTTTGACAGTTATTCTTGAATTTTTGACTGTTATTCACGAAATAACTTAATTGTCGTACTCTGATTGATTGGATTTGGCTTTAGAAAACGATATAAAAAATGTTTGTCAAACATTTTAAGGGGAAAGAGAGGTAGAAATTCGGCATCTCTATCACACTTCATTTCTGACAGAAAGTATACAATTCTCAAGAAAAAAACGAAAACAAAGATTTATAAAAGTAATTGTAAACGAATCGCCCCAACCAGTCGTTTCTTTTTTCATTGAAAGTTTAAAAAAAGCAAGTACTTAACTCGACTTGCTAGATTCCCCTCACAGTTCGATTCGCCATCGGTAATAGGGGTTGTAAATACGTAACTTCCACGTAGTAATTTTATTTAACAAACACCAATGTCACCCTACTAATTCTGACAGAATCTATAGAAACTACCACATTGCACAATTTGAACTTTCAAATTGACAGTCAGCTCTTGAGTGGCAGTTTTGGAATGTGCGTGGAACTTAAACTCGAGTCGACTTAACACAATAATGCGTTTGCGCTGGCGTGGTCTTTCAACGCACACAATTCACTGGCCATGCAAAAAATACTGTGTTGATCTGCGTTAGGCCCAAACCCACAGAATTCATGGCGTGCGTTGCGTAATGTCAAAAAATTGACAACTCATAAGCCCTAATGAGAAGGAGAGAAGTAGCAAAGGTCGCCCACAAGTGGAATAAATCGCGCCGGATAATATTGGTCAACTTTTAACTTTTTGTGCGTTTGACAGATGTTTCCGGTAAATAAAACGTAAATCGTAAGTCCATTGCACGTTATTATCAAACATTCCAACTTCGTGAGAGAGCGACGTTGAGAGATTTTCTTCCAAATTGAGAATTTTTAGTTTCTTTGCGAGGTTTTTTGAGTCAATTGACATTTGATAAATGGATACAGCTGACTAAATTTATTTTAATGCAAAAGTATTTTGAAAAGTATTGAGGCTTCAGAAATGAAAACAGCTGATGATATATATAGCCATAATGATATATCCTTAAACGTTTAAAAAGTGACGCTACTTTCAAAACGCCTTGTCGTTTTAGTAAAAACGACTTTCGTATCGTTATAATGAAACACAACATTTTTTTTTCTCTGCGTTAATTAATTTTTCAGATTGGTTAATGCTTTTTGTTAGAATAAGGTTCCTCAAGAAAAACGTCGACACCTTCCGAGTCATCCTCCTCAGATCTTAAGCGTTTTGTTTCCTTTGGTGATCGCTTGCAATATTTTCGAAATATCGGGGTTCAGCCCTGATAATCAGGGCCCTGAGGTGATCCCTGTTAGTCGTTTTCTTGCTGCAATAGGATACATGCATGCATATGTGTTTATATATGTACTTTCAAATATTATACATTTATTTGGGAGAAAGAAATTCCTCAAGACTTCATGAGAAACCCTCAGATACGCCATGAATTAGCTGCGTTTCAGGAATATCAGTTTTTATGGGGAGTTTTAATGCGCACGTTTTTATGATGACATCAAAACGCATTCATTTTACCGACAAGCGAAACATTCACTTCGAACGTATTCAATGATGAAAAGTATTCCCCCCGGCGTATTCTACGAGAAGGGATTAGCATTAGTTATCTACTACAAGACAGATCCACACAGTTTAGTATAGGTTGCGTTCATTATTGCAACATTGGGCCATGGTTTTAAATAAACAGAATTGGAAGTCAGAACATGTTTCAAATAACAGCAATCAGAATATCTAAATAGTTAGTTAGTTCCTTATTTCGCAAAAAAAGATTTACAAAGGCTCGTTACCACACGTTTTACAATGCAGAGATATGATAATGCAATTGTATGATATTATGCAAATGTACGAATAAATATAAAGTAAAATAAAATATATAGTAAATATAAGTAAAAATAAGTAAAATATAAGTAAAAAAGTAAGAAAAAAGTTATCTACATGTTAAATTAGTTTCCAAAGTGAAAAGCGAAAAAAAAACCCTTCAATTTAAAGAAAATAAAAGAATATATATATAAATATAAAATAATTATATAAATAAATAAATAAATAAAATAAGTAAGTAAATAAATAATTAAATAAATAAATAGATAAATAAATAAATAAGTAAATAAATATAGAGGTAAATAAATTAAAATACAAACAACAGGAAAAGAAAGAGCATGAAGATAATATGGTATCAACTATCATGATTATCAATCAGGTTGTATACCAAAGGATTTTCAGCAAGATTACAGCGATCTAAAAAGCGTCGATTTAATTTTTGTATTCTATCGAAGATCAATTCAACATTTTCCCTTTGCTGAATATCGCGTGTTGAATGATGCCATGGTAAGTTTAGCATCATTTTCAATAATTTGTTCTGGGAAACTTTTTTAATATGACTTATTGCGCAATTACCCCGCACTTAGCAACCATATAGTAGTATTGCTTGGAAAAGAACAGCTTTGACTTACGATTAATGAAAGGGTATTAATTGCAACTGCAATTTTTTTATGGCATTTGTTATATGGTTTTTAAATGTTAGTTTGGCATCCAGATAAATTTCAAGATATTTTAGGAAGATTCCCACTTTATACTTGCCCCATTCACCTGGAGCTGTCCACTAGGAAGAAAACAAACTTTTCTTTTTCTGGTGAAAAAGATAGCTTGAATCTTATCTTCATTTAGTTTTATTTTCCATCTGTTCATATAAATTTGGAATATACTCAATCCATAGATAAGATTCCTCTCAATGTCGAGAGCGAATTCATGAGAAGAGAATATCGCCGTGTCGTCAGCAAATGGAGCAACTTCACAGTTTGGCACTGATGGTAGATCGGATGTCAACAAGTTATACAGGACAGGTGCAAGAACCGAGCCTTGCGGAACACCAGAACGAAAGTGGGCAGTGTTAGAGACATCATTATTGACGTGCAATATAAAACAACGATTAGACAAGAAACTAAGGATAATTTTGCACATATGCCGAGGAAAATTAGCATTGGTAATTTTGAAGATGAGGTCGTCGTGCCAACTGAAAAATTTCAAAGTCCAGTAGTATCATGCCTGTTGACTTTTCTACTGCACGAGATGACTTAACGTGCTAACAGATCCTTAGTACTTGATGGGAAGTACTATGGTTGCGCCTGACACCGAATGTTGTCAGCAATATGCTCGGACATTTTTTCCTTTAAGACCTTCTCATAGATTTTACCAAGGACACTTAGTAAACTAATTGGTCTGTAATAGTAAAATCTAGTAATTATATCAGGGGGTATACCGGCTTTGAGGATTGGTATAACCTTCCCAACTGTCCATATATTTGGAAAGTATTCCAATTTAATGCAAGCATTAAGAATGAATGTTAAGCGCTTAATACCAGATTTAGGCGTTTGTTTAATATAAACATTTTTGATTCCAAAAAAAAGTTTAAAGCAAGTGCGTTCGGTTTGTCAAGATCCGTACAGAATGTATTGCTTGAATCTTTCAGAAAGGGCAGTTGTCTGTTTTTATTTTTAACCACTTTCACAATGTTCCAAAGGGGGTTTCGAATTTGCATCCAGAGAACTCAATTTTGTATTCCATTTTGCATTGTTGTATTCAGAAATAAGCTTGGAAATTATGTTGTTTAGGTGGGAAACTTGATGGTTGTAGTTCGGCTGCCGATATCTTTGCCAGTGTCTTCGGTAAGCGTTTCTCAATTTAATAAGTTCAAGAATGTACGCAGGAGGAACGAACCCAGCACGTCAAATGTCCTAATGGATGCTCAGACAGAGAGTATTTTTTAGATCCTTGCAGTGAATGTAAATTCATTGATAGGGGTCAAACGAAAAAACGAGCTATATAGATTGTTGGACGATCAAGCCCAGAGCTGATGATGATTATCGAAACCAAGCTAACACAGAGAGGCAAATTGGAACTCAGCAATTACAAAACACAATGTGGTGTGTAGTAGTGAAGTACGAAGGTTTCAGGAGTTGGAGGCCTGCATCGTTTGCATTTCGCTCCGCAGTGGAAGGAGTTTGTATGCGGTGTCGGTCTACTCCGGCAACCCTAGTTCCAGAACAACTATATCAGAGCTCGATTCACTCTTTCGATGTCTAAGGCTGGACTCGGAGGATAACTATTTCATTTTGGCCGGGGATTTAAATGAACGACATGGATATTGGGGAAACTTAGTTTCCAATAAAGAGGGGACCAGCTTTATAGCTGGTTTTGCTTACACAGTGTCGAGTATAGACTCGATTTGAAAGCAATAGAGATCGCGTCGTTTCCGAGAAGCGGCTCTTATCTGGACCTCCTGCTGCTTGACGCAAGATTACAGGTGACAGACATAAACTCACAAACGGTAAACTGTTTGAACACATTCGTGTATCTCAGTGACCATTGCGGACTCAGTGCCGAAATCAAGATTCCTAACGACATTGCGGAATTAGGAGAGTTTGTTCAAACGTATCCCTACAATTACAGTAGAGCACGATGGACACGCTTCTCCAGACAAATGACGAGAGCACTCTCTTCGAACGAGCTCCACATACCGTCCAATAGAAACTTGTCAAACGAAGAGATTGACATGTATCTAATACAATTGGACGAGATAATTAAACGAACGATGGGCAGTACGATACCTCGGTATATACGCACAAACAACCAGAACATGTACCGCAATGCGACAGTCGATGCACTCCACCAACAAAAAAGTAAACTCCTGTCAAGATTAAAAACCTTGTACAGGCGGTTTACGGACAGACGAGACGAGGAAGTTAGGACATTGAAATCGCTCATTAAGAACATAAAAAACACTAATTGCTCAGAATTACAGACTTTCTGTTAATTCGTATTGGAACGACAAGGTCCGGGCTGTAAGATCCAACAACCCGAGCATGTTCCCGCAGATAAACAAATTCTTTAGAAGTAACAAGCAAAGCGATCTTCAGTGTCTTAAGCTCCCTAGAACGACGGACAACGAACAAATATTAACTACAGCAGGTATTGATCCAGGTAACGCTGTACTTGACGATAACTTCTTTGTGGTCGAAGATCCGCAAGAAAAAGTGGAAGTACTTGGCGCGGTCTTTCAGGAAGTGTACAAGGTGAACGAGAGTGTTCGCCCGAAATACGACTTGGAAAACCGCGTGCTGGTGAACAACACGTTTCTTCGTGAAGATCTGCAACAATGGCGATCTGAGAACAATGGCTTTGTCGCGTTCAATGATGATAACATGGCAGATAATGTCATCGCCGACGAAGGGGTTCATCCCCCGTTCATTTCGAAGACAGATCTTAAAGCGGTCTTCGAATCAATAAAAAAGAAGAAGTCAGTTTGAGTCGACGGGATCTCGAACATTGTGCTAAGACATATCCTCCTGGAAGTGGTTAATATGTACACAATCCTGTTTAACAATGCTTTGAATTATGCACATTATCCGGAGCATTGGAAAACTGCGATTGTACAACCCATATCCAAACGAGGAAGAGATTCTTCGAATCCGTGCAACCTCCGGTCAATTAGTCTTCTTCCGAACATCAGCAAGGTTCAGTATGGCGGTATCAAAGCGGGATGTGCGAGAAGTTGAAATGCAGCATCAGAAATTCTGGTGGTTGGAAAGCGAAGGAACTCCCTCGTCGAACCCGTTAGACCCTGGGTAGAAAGGGTAATGCGGACTCCCGCATGACAGCAGTAGTCGGTCACTGTTTTGCAGCTGAGCAGCCGCAACCTATGGCCATCTTACATAGTTTAGGGTAGCGTGTTAAGGTAGTTAACAAAAAAAAAATAATGTAGTATACACACTCGTACTCATGTGTGTACCTATGTGTATATATTGTACATAATTTAAGGACATATATATACATATCAGAATATCATTATATACACATATGTTTTATGTATGTAGTTTAGCTAAAGTTAGTTTAAGTTATTTTTAAGGTAGCATGTAAGTTAGTATATAGGTTTTAAGAAAAAAAAAATATAGTTCTGTTATTAAGTTTTTTCAATTTTTCTTAATATTAGTTGTGCACATAAATTTATTTTCCTTTGTTTAAAAAAGCATTGTTAGGTTAAGTCGAAAGACATAGATTGAGATTAAGTTTAGCTTAGAGAGCCCGCCAAGGACCAGTAAGTTAAAATAGAATCATTGTTCGTCCAACTAGTATTAAGCATTTTTGTCGAGTATGTAAGTATTTAATGAAATGATAAATAAAAATGAATTAAAAAAACAGTTTTAAGTTAATTCCTATGTTTTGTATGTACCGCGTTTTCACAAAAGTGAATGCTGAATTGATCTTCGTATTAGAATTACCACACCTCCACCATCTCTATCGACTCTATCACATCGATTGCATTTGTAATCGGGGGTGGATAGGCGAAAATCCTGTATAAGCTAGGTTTCAGTAACTAAAGCGATGTCAACGTTTCAAGTACTTAAAAAATGCATGAATTCTGTAGATTTTATTCTAATACTTCTACTATTCCAAGTAATAATATTTAAATACCTATCTATCATATTATTTGGAGTCATTACACAAAAACTTAGTGGCTAAGCGTGTGATAACATTAAATCGACATCTTTCCATGCACTATGATTTTTATGAGAGACGGGAATCAGCTGACGACGTGTCGGCACTGGCAGTGGTGGAAAATCCGTAAGAGAGCCGATTGGAACTTGAAGATGTTCAGAGAGCACAGGTGGTGGGACATGTTGTCGGTTGGAAGCATTTGACATAACTTTGTTTTTATGTTTTTCTTTAAGTTCCAGGAACTTCATACGGCTTACACATGAACGATCGGTGGATTTGTGCGACCCATTACAATTGGCACATTTGGCACTTGAAGGAGCTGGGCAATCGGTAGTTTTGTGTGACTCGGCACAGGTTGCACAAAACGTTTTAACTTGGCAGTTTTTTTCCCTGTTGTGACATTGGATTAGTTTGCCTTTAAGTTGTCGTTGGTAGTTCCAACCCACTTGTGTGTGAAAGATGGAGCGATAATTTTTTTTTTTAGATCATGAAATTTAATTTATCCCTTTTTCAAGGATATGATGAAGTGTTCTAATTTTGTTGATACTTTTTTAATATTTATGCACTTGAGGCCAATTTTCATTAGATCAGTTTTTAGTAAATTCGGGTCCATTTCACCCTTTCCATATGGAACGACTTTAAAAGATTTCGCACTCTTGAAATCATGACAGAAAGATTGACAGTTTTAATTTTTTAATATTTCAATTATTGCACTCTGAGAGTCAATGGAACTACATGTGATTTTTATACCGTTAGACATTTTTTTAATGAAGTAGACTAAAATATTTAACGATTTTGCAAGGCTATGCACAAATTCAAAAGATTCATAAACTTTTTCACTAGTATTATTTGGCGATATTATTTCATCCATATCCTCCTCATTATTCATTAGTGTTTGTAATGGGCTATATGCATTATATCTTGGGTAATTTTCCTTTTCTTTGGTGTTTTTTTTTATATTCGAATGGAACTCTTTTATCCAAGGACAATGGTTTGTAATCGGTGTCTGGTGATCTTTCGCGTCTAGGAATTTTGTTGATTTATTTGGTAGGTCAGATTCGGATGCAAAAGCTCCGGTGAGACTGAATATCTAAATAAAAAAAAATAATCTTCCCCATCGCAATCAGGTCTTGGAATATTTTATGCAAGAAACGCTGGAAATTAGCGGGGGCATTCTTCAACCCAAAGGGCATCCGTATGTACTCATACTGCCCATCTGGTGTTACGAAGGAGGTAAATTGTATGAAGCTTTCATCCATTCCCACTTGATGGAAACCATCTGTCAGGTCGAGTAATGTAAACCATCGTTTACTTCCTAAAAATTCTATGCAATATTCGATAAGTTGTAACGGAAAATTATCCCTAATCGTTTTCTTATTCAGTGCCCGATAATCGATACAGATACGCAGTTCACCGTTATTTCTCTTTGCTAGCACAACTGCCGATGCATATGGGGACTTGCTTTGACGGATGACGTCCCTATCTATCCGGTCTTTTATTTTACTACAAACCTCTTTTCGCTCGAATATCGAAAGTGCTCTTGGTTTATTGTCGGTTAGGCGGATCTTAATTCCATACTCATGAGGCCTACGTTCAATACCTGTCGGATGTAGGTAGTTTTTATCTATAACTGCTTTAAGAGCACTAATCTAATTCTTATTATATCTTATAAATAGATAAAACGTGATGATTCTCACAGCGTACTAAGGACGGAACAACATTCGGCGGAATTGGGACATCTCTGTGACTGATGCTCCTACCATTCCGTTGCGAGTCACTAATATTTACTTTATAACCCGATAAAACGCTATCATCCTCAAAACAGATCTACGAACAACAAGAATCGGCGGAGTTAGGACGGTTTCGCTGACAAATTTACCAGTCGACGGAATTTGCAGTTCTATTTTTTTTATTTGACAATCATCGTGTGGATGAACTGAAGGGATAACACAACTACCAATATTATTTTTGTTTAAGTCAGAAGTACCAGTGTTTGACTCGAGCAGCTGAGTCCGTTTTTGCTGGTACCGGACCAGTCTGGTCAAAAGATCAGCAATAGTATTGGCATCGTTGATTAGGGTTCTGTTATTGCTGTCATCGGTAAAGCTGTCGATGATGAATGTTACCAACTCCGCCTCAGGAACAGATATCTTTGCAGCCAGAGCTTTCATGGCAATCACGAACTCGAGGCACGACTCAGTTGATAAAATTCTACACTGCTTCAGCTGTCGGTACACATCCCTTTTAGTTACTTGCCGCCCAAAAGTTTCGATGAGGGCATTCTTCAATTCGATGTAATTAACGATGCCCAAGTTGCCCAAAATTTCCTTCGCTGTCTCCTTGAGCAGCCTGCGCACACCCAAGCACATTTCGCCCCAACCAGTCGTTTCTTTTTTCATTGAAAGTTTAAAAAAAGCAAGTACTTAACTCCACTTTCTAGATTCCCCTCACAGTTCGATTCGCCATCGGTAATAGGGGCTATAAATACGTAAATTCCACGTAGTAATTTAACTTTAACAAACACCAATGTCACCCTACTAATTCTGACAGAATCTATAGAAACTACCACATTGCACAATTTGAACTTTCAAATTGACAGTCTGCTCTTGAGTGGCAGTTTTGGAATGTGCGTGGAACTTAAGCTCGAGTCGACTTAACACAATAATGCGTTTGCGCTGGCGTTGTCTTTCAACGCACACAATTCACTGGTCATGCAAAAAATACTGTGTTGACCTGCGTTAAGGCCCAAACCCACAGAAATCATGGCGTGCGTTGCGTAATGTCAAAAAATTGACAACTCATAAGCCCTAATGAGAAGGAGAGAAGTAGCAAAGGTGGCCCACAAGTGGAATACATCGCGCCGGATAATATTGGTCAACTTTTAACTTTTTGTGCGTTTGACAGATGTTTCCGGTAAATAAATCGTAAATCGTAAGTCCATTGCACGTTATTACCAAACATTCCAACTTCGTGAGAGAGCGACGTTGAGAGATTTTCTTCCAAATTGAGAATTTTTAGTTTTTTTGCGAGGTTTTTTGAGTCAACTGACATTTGATAAATGGATACAGCTGACTAAATTTATTTTAATGCAAAAGTATTTTGAAAATTATTGAGGCTTCAGAAATTATATATTCTTAAACGTTTAAAAAGTGACGCTACTTTCAAAATGCTTTTTCGTTTTAGTAAAAACGACTTTCGTATCGTTATAATGAAACACAACATTTTTTTTTCTCTGCGTTAATTAATTTTTCAGATTGGTTAATACCAATTGGTTTTGTTAGAATAAGGTTCCTCAAGAAAAACGTCGACACCTTCAGAGTCATCCTCCTCAGATCTTAAGCGTTTTGTTTCCTTTGGTGATCGCTTGCAATATTTTCGAAATATCGGGGTTCAGCTTATTCGACTTATAATCAGAGCCCTGAAGTGATCCCTGTTAGTCGTTTTCTTGCTGCAATAGGATACATGCATGCATATGTGTTAATATATGTACTATCAAATATTATACATTTATTGGAGAGAAAGAAATTCCTCAAGACTTCATGAGAAACCCTCAGATACGCCATGAATTAGCTGCGTTTCAGGAATATCAGTTTTTATGGGGAGTTTTAATGCGCACGTTTTTATGATGACCTCAAAACGCATTCATTTTACCGACAAGCGAAACATTCACTTCGAACGTATTCAATGATGAAAAGTATTCCCCCCGGCGTATTCTACGGGAAGGGATTAGCATTAGTTATCTTCTACAAGACAGATCCACACAGTTTAGTATAGGTTGCGTTCATTATTGCAACATTGGGCCATGCTTTTAAATAAAAAGAATTGGAAGTCAAAACATGTTTTAAATAACAGCAATCAGAATATCTAAATATTTAGTTAGTTCCTTATTTCGCAAAAAAAAGATTTACAAAGGCTCGTTACCACACGTTTTACAATGCAGAGATATGATAATATGCAACTGTAGGAATAAATATAAAGTAAAATAAAATATACAGTAAATATAAGTAAAAATAAGTAAAATATAAGTAAAAAAGTAAAAATAAAGTTATCTACATGTTAAGTTAGTTTCCGAAGTGAAAAGCGAAAAAAAACCCTTCAATTTAAAGAAAAAAAAAAAGAATATATATATAAATAACTTGAATGAATAAATAAATAAATAACTAAATAAATAAATATATAAATAAATAAATAAATAAATAAAAAAATAAGTAAGTCAATAAATAATTAAATAAATAAATAGATAAATAAATAAATAAGTAAATAAATAAAGAGTTAAACATGAAGATAATATGGTATCAACTATCATGATTATCAATCAGGTTGTATACCAAAGGATTTTCAGCAAGATTACAGCGATCTAAAAAGCGTCGATTTAATTTTTGTATTCTATCGAAGATCAATTCAACATTTTCCCTTTGCTGAATATCGCGTGTTGAATGATGCCATGGTAAGTTTAGCATCATTTTCAATAATTTGTTCTGGGAAACTTTTTTAATATGACTTATTGCGCAATTACCCCGCACTTAGCAACCATATAGTAGTATTGCTTGGAAAAGAACTTTATGTATTAATATTTTATTATCATTTGACAGCTTTGACTTACGATTAATGAAAGGGTATAACATCTTAATTGCAACTGCAATTTTTTTATGGCATTTGTTATATGGTTTTTAAATGTTAGTTTGGCATCCAGATAAATTTCAAGATATTTTAGGAAGATTCCCACTTTATACTTGCCCCATTCACCTGGAGCTGTCCACTAGGAAGAAAACAAACTTTTCTTTTTCTGGTGAAAAAGATAGCTTGAATCTTATCTTCATTTAGTTTTATTTTCCATTTGTTCATATAAATTTGGAATATACTCAATCCATAGATAAGATTCCTCTCAATGTCGAGAGCGAATTCATGAGAAGAGAATATCGCCGTGTCGTCAGCAAATGGAGCAACTTCACAGTTTGGCACTGATGGTAGATCGGATGTCAACAAGTTATACAGGACAGGTGCAAGAACCGAGCCTTGCGGAACACCAGAACGAAAGTGGGCAGTGTTAGAGACATCATTATTGACGTGCAATATAAAACAACGATTAGACAAGAAACTAAGGATAATTTTGCACATATGCCGAGGAAAATTAGCATTGGTAATTTTGAAGATGAGGTCGTCGTGCCAACTGAAAAATTTCAAAGTCCAGTAGTATCATGCCTGTTGACTTTTCTACTGCACGAGATGACTTAACGTGCTAACAGATCCTTAGTACTTGATGGGAAGTACTATGGTTGCGCCTGACACCGAATGTTGTCAGCAATATGCTTGGACATTTTTTCCTTTAAGACCTTCTCATAGATTTTACCAAGGACACTTAGTAAACTAATTGGTCTGTAATAGTAAAATCTAGTAATTATATCAGGGGGTATACCGGCTTTGAGGATTGGTATAACCTTCCCAACTTTCCATATATTTGGAAAGTATTCCAATTTAATGCAAGCATTAATGATGAATGTTAAGCGCTTAATAGCAGATTTAGGCATTTGTTTAATATAAACATTTTTGATTCGGTCAATTCATTCAGCTTTTCGTATACGCAGCTCGTTGACCATGAATTCCGTATCTTCAAAGCTTGTACATGCATATGAGGGTGGAGCATTGATATTATTGTTGAAAAGATTGTGGATGCCTTGGTTAACTGAATCAGATGTTGCGCGAATCCCAAGAGTCGAAGATATTTCAGGGTATTTCATGGTTGAAAAGTTTAAAGCAAGTGCGTTCGCTTTGTCAAGATCCGTACAGAATGTATTGCCTGAATCTTTCAGAAAGGGCAGTTGTCTGTTTTTATTTTTTACCACTTTCACAATGTTCCAAAGGGGGCTTCGAATTTGCATCCAGAGAACTCAATTTTGTATTCCATTTTGCATTGTTGTATTCAGAAATAAGCTTGGAAATTATGTTGTTTAGGTGGGAAACTTGATGGTTGTAGTACGGCTGCCGATATATTTGCCAGTGTCTTCGGTAAGCGTTTCTCAATTTAATAAGTTCAAGAATGTACGCTGGAGACATTATCACAGTTTTCTGTTTAGGGACCTTAGGAACGAATCCAGCACGTCAAATGTCCTAATGGATGCTCAGACGGAGAGTATTTTTAAGATCCTTGCAGTGAATGTAAATTCATTGATAGGGGTCCCACGAAAAAATTAGCTCTATAGATTGTTGGACGATCAAAGCCCAGAGCTGATGCTGATTAGCGAAAGCAAGCTAACTCAGAGAGGCAAATTGGAACTTAGTAATTACAATGTTATTAGAAGAGACCGGCCCAATTCCAGTGGTGGAGGCGGTGTTGCGATCTTCATGAAAAATAACATAAAACACAATGTGGTGTATAGTAGTGAAGTACGCAGGTTTCAGGAGTTGGAGGCCTGCATCGTGTGCATTTCGCTCCGCAGTGGAAGAAGGTTGTATGCGGTGTCGGTCTACTCCTCAGGCAACCCTAGTTCCAGAACAACTATATCTGAGCTCGATTCACTCTTTCGATGTCTAAGGCTAGACTCGGAGGAGAACTATTTCATTTTGGCCGGGGACTTAAATGCCCGACATGGTTATTGGGGGAACACAGCTTCCAATCACAGGGGGGACCAGCTTTATAGCTGGTTTTGCTTACACAGTGTCGAGTATAGACTCGATTTGAAAGCAACAGAGATCGCGTCGTTTCCGAGAAGCGGCTCTTATCTGGACCTCCTGCTGCTTGACGCAAGATTACAGGTGACAGACATAAACTCACAAACGGTAAACTGTTTGAACACATTCGTGTATCTCAGTGACCATTGCGGACTCAGTGCCGAAATCAAGATTCCTAACGACATTGCGGAATTAGGAGAGTTTGTTCAAACGTATCCCTATAATTACAGTAGAGCACGATGGACACGCTTCTCCAGACAAATGACGAGAGCACTCTCTTCGAACGAGCTCCACATACCGTCCAATAGAAACTTGTCAAACGAAGAGATTGACATGTATCTAATACAATTGGACGAGATAATTAAACGAACGGTGGGCAGTACGATACCTCGGTATATACGCACAAACAACCAGAACATGTACCGCAATGCGACAGTCGATGCACTCCACCAACAAAAAAGTAAACTCCTGTCAAGATTAAAAACCTTGTACAGGCGGTTTACGGACAGACGAGACGAGGAAGTTAGGACACTGAAATCGCTCATCAAAAACATCCAAACTTTGATTGCACAGAATTACCGACTTTCTGCTAACCTGTATTGGAACAATAAGATTATTGCTGTTCGATCCAACAATCCGAGCATGTTCCCATAGATAAATAAATTCTTTCGAAGTAACAAGCAAAGCGACCTAGAACGACGGACAACGAACAAATACTAACTATAGCAGGTATTGATCCAGGTAACGCTGTACTTGACGATAACTTCTTTGTGGTCGAAGATCCGCAAGAAAAAGTGGAAGTACTTGGCGCGGTCTTTCAGGAAGTGTACAAGGTGAACGAGAGTGTTCGCCCGAACCACGACCTGGAGAACCGCATACTAGTTAACAACACGCTTCTTCGTGAAGATCTGCAACAATGGCGATCTGAGATTACTGGCTTTGTCGTGTTCAATGATGTTAACATGGCAGATAATGTTATCGCCGACGAAGGGGTTCATCCCCCGTTCATTTCGAAGACAGATCTTAAAGCGTTCTTCGAATCAATAAAAAAGAAGAAGTCAGTGGGAGTCGACGGGATCTCGAACATTGTGCTAAGACATATCCCCCTGGAAGTGGTTAATATGTACACAATCCTGTTTAACAATGCTTTGAATAATGCACATTATCCGGAGCATTGGAAAACTGCGATTGTACAACCCATATCCAAGCGAGGAAAAGATTCTTCGAATCCGTGCAACCTCCGGTCAATTAGTCTTCTTCCGAACATCAGCAAGATATTCGAGAAGGTGATCAATAGAGCCTTGATCAACTGGACTTAGGACAAAAATATAATTCCGGATAACCAATTCGGTTTCAAAGCGGGGCATGACACTATTCACGCCGCGTCGAAACTGGTATCGGATATCCAATGGAACAAGAGCCAGAAACAATGTACGGGTGCCTGCCTGATTGATCTGGAGAAGGCCTTTGACACCGTATAGTTAGAAGATCTCTTTTACAAGCTCGATCGGCTGAGCATTATCAAACCACTGCTGTACCTACTGTGTAACATGCTTACCGGTAGACGGTTCGTCGTCAAGAATGGCAACGTGACCTCCACAGTTACTTTTGATGTAAAAAATGGTCTCCAACAGGATGCCGTTAACTCGCCGATCCTGTTCAACTGTGACTTCGATTCATTCATGAGAGATTGCGATGACTGGAAGTTGAAAATCAACTTTCAGAAGTCGGAAACCATATTGTTCAGGATGCCGTTGTATAAGGCCTCGGCGGATATGAAAAAGAATTGGCGAAAGTTCTCTATTATTGGACGACACGGGCAACCACTGGCGCAAAGGACTGTAGTCAGATACCTGGGGATCTGGCTAGACCAGTATCTATATTTTAACAAACATGTAGATGCTGCTCTGGCCAGGGCCCGAGGCACTTTTGCCCTTACAAAGAGATTGTTTTACAACAGCCAACTCGATGCGAGGGTGAAGGTTATCTGTTACATGGCCCTCATCCGGCCAATGCTCACCTATGGCTGCCCCTTGTGGTTCAACGTGAGTGCAAGCTTGATGGAAAAGATTCGGTTGTTCGAGAGAGCTTAGGGCTTGCCTTCGCCTTTATATAACTCCAGAGTCCCAGTACAGAAAATTCTACTCCAATGAGATCTTATACAACTGGGCGAACCTGATACGAGTGCACAATTTCCTCGTGAAGTTGATTCGAGGTCATACTGCCAGAGCGATGAACTCGGTCAATAACTTGATCTCGGGGGCTTACTACCCCAATTCATTATACCACGAAAGAGTACGTCACAACGGATATGTCCCCCCCGAAGCATTCCTCTATTTGGATTAGAACGGTCTGATACAAGACATAAATGCGGTACCGCTCCTCTTTCACATCGCCCGTTCAACTGTGGATGGGCGACTCAACCACTACCGCTCCGTTGCACAACGAGCTGAGGAAGGCCTCCTCCGGTTCAGTATGGCGGTATCAAGTGCGAGAAGTTGAAATGCAGCATCAGAAATTCTGGTGGTTGGAGAGCGAAGGAACTCCCTCGTCGAACCCGTTAGACCCTGGGTAGAAAGGGTAATGCGGACTCCCGCATGACAGCAGTAGTCGGTCACTGGTTTGCAGCTGAGCAGCCGCAACCTATGGCCATCTTACATAGTTTAGGGTAGCGTGTTAAGGTAGTTTACAAAAAAAAAAATAATGTAGTATACACACTCGTACTCATGTGTGTACCTATGTGTATATATTGTACATAATTTAAGGACATATATATACATATCAGAATATTATTATATACACATATGTTTTATGTATGTAGTTTAGCTAAAGTTAGTTTAAGTTATTTTTAAGGTAGCATGCAAGTTAGTATATAGGTTTTAAGAAAAAAAAATATAGTTCTGTTATTAAGTTTTTTCAATTTTTCTTAATATTAGTTGTGCACATAAATTTATTTTCCTTTGTTTAAAAAAGCATTGTTAGGTTAAGTCGAAAGACATAGATTAAGATTAAGTTTAGCTTAGAGAGCCCGCCAAGGGCCAGTAAGTTAAAATAGAATCATTGTTCGTCCAACTAGTATTTAATGAAATGATAAATAAAAATTAATTAAAAAACAATTTTAAGTTAATTCCTATGTTTTGTATGTACCGCGTTTTCACAAAAGTGAATGCTGAATTGATCTTCGTATTAGAATTACCACATCCCCACCATCTCTATCGACTCTATCACATCGATAGCATTTGTAGTCGGGGGTGGATAGTCGTAAATCCTGTGTAAGCCAGGTTTCAGTAACTAAAGCGATGTCAACGTTTCAAGTACTTAAAAAATGCATGAATTCTGTAGATTTGATTATAATACTTCTACTATTCCAAGTAATAATATTTAAATACCTATCTATCATATTATTTGCAGTCATTACACAAAAACTTAGTGGCTAAACATGTGATAACATTAAATCGACAGCTTTCCATGCACTATGATTCTTATGAGAGGCGGGAAACAGCTGACGACGTGTCGACACTGGCAGTGGTGGAAAATCCGTAAGAGAGCCGATTGGAACTTGAAGATGTTCAGAGATCACAGGTGGTGAAACATGTTGTCGGTTGGAAGCATTTGACATAACTTTGTTTTTATGTTTTTCTTTAAGTTCCAGGAACTTTCTACGGCTTACACATGAACGATCGGTGGATTTGTGCGACCCATTACAATTGGCACATTTGGCACTTGAAGGAGTTGTGCAATCGGTAGTTTTGTGCGACCCGGCACAGGTTGCACAAAACGTTTTAACGTGGCAGTTTTTTTCCCCATGCCCAAACATGTGACAGTTGTGACATTGGGCTAGTTTGCCCTTAAGTTGTCGTTGGTAGTTCCAACTCACTTGCGAAAGATGGAGCGATAATTTTTTTTTAGATCATGAAATTTAATTTATCCATTTTTCCAGGATATGATGAAGTGTTTTAATTTTTTTGATACTTTTTTAATATTTATGCACTTGAGGCCAATTTTCATTAGTTCAGTTTTTAGCAAATTCGAGAGGTCTTGGAATATTTCATGCAAGAAACTCTGGAAATTAGCGGGGGCATTCTTCAACCCAAAGGCCATCCGTATGTACTCAAACTGCCCATCTGGTGTTACGAAGGAGGTAAATTGTATGGAGCTTTCATCCATTCCCACTTGATGGAAACCATCTTTCAGGTCGAGTAATGTAAACCATCGTTTACTTCCTAAAAATTCTATGCAATATTCGATAAGTGGTAACGGAAAATTATCCCTAATCGTTTTCTTATTCAGTGCCCGATAATCCATACAGATGCGCAGTTCACCGTTCTTTCTCTTTGCTAGCACAACTGCCGATGCATATGGGGACTTGCTTTGACGGATGACGCCTCTTTCTATAAGGTCTTTTGTTTTTCTACGAACCTCTTTTCGCTCGAATATCGAAAGTGCTCTTGGTGTATTGTCGGTTAGGTGGATCTTAATTCTAAACTCATGAGACCTACGTTCAATACCTGTCGGATGTAGGTAGTTTTTATGTATAACTGCTTTAAGAACACTAATCTGATTCTTATTCAACCTGTGGCAAACGTCGATATCTGACTGCGATTCACCAATGTCTTGAAATAAGTTACTTTTGGGTTGGAACAAAAGAAGCCTTTGTTCTTAGAGAAAGGGGATATATGTAATAAAACGCGCAGCTATAAAAGTTATGAATTGCGAATGCTTTATTGAACTGATCACACCGAGATCTTGTGAAGTAGTGTCTTCTTTTAATTGACATTTGACATTTATAATAATTAGTTGACTTTAGTTTAGTTAAGTTTATTTTTGTACATAATTGTTGGTAAGGCAGTGAGCCGATAATGTAGAAATAATAAATTAATTTAATGCATGCAACTGAACAATTATAACATAACATAACTCGATGGAATATTATTCAATCTTGAAGATCCTCCCCGGCCGAGAATGAAGTTCGCAATCATCTTTGAACAGCTCCTTTGTTGATCGAAGACCGCAACCATCTTGCATTAACTCGAATTCACTCATTCAGCTCTCATCAGCACTCATCAGTAATGGCGGCGTTACTTTTCATTTTGCTTTGATGTTTTCTTCTATTTCTTGTTGATTGCGCGTGCGTACCGTGCCGGCTGCAGTTGTGCGGTGGTTTTATTCGCGATGTGTCGTTTGCTGGCCAAAAGAAACTTAAAATGGTAATTAATTAAGTGTTTTTTGTTTTTGATTTGTGGTAAGAAACAGAAGTGCATGTAAAAAAAAATATAAAAAGACGACGGCGGATTCTTATGGGTGTATGCTTTGAGTGTAGCAAATCGCGTCGAGTTGCTTATGTTTTTGTGTGTTTGTGCTATGTACTCGTTGATTGACAGCATATCACCTACATTCTATGGAACGAATTGCGATGGAGATATATACAAAGTAAAATGAACTGCACCATCTGATCCGTGCGGTTTTCTGTGCGAAACTATGCCGTGGGTTTGACTGACATGTGATGACTTATGATTGGGATAATGTAGTGTGGTGTGATTCTTTTGATTAGATTATTGCGAATTAATTGTTATGATGACAATTAAATAAAATGTGAAATGTGTTGTTAATAATTTGTTGTGTAGAAATTATCCTTTTGTGTAGTTTGTTTTCATTGTAATACATATTACATGTGATGGATGAAATGAAATTATTTGTGGGGTTAGGTGGAATTCGTGAATGTTGTTTAGTACATATTCCTTCCAAGAAATAATGTATTATGCGTGTTTATTTGTGAGTTGAATGTGTGAATGTTGTTTATTGTATAATGCTTCATTATCGTATGTGTCGTTGGATGGGAGCACACAGATTTTTGTTATTGGCCGTTTTATCTGACCATTTGCCGTTCGTAATATGACGACTCGTACGAAATCGTCTTTTCCTGGATGCAAGTCGACGATGAGCGCCAAGATCCACTTGGCTGGAGGCAGATTATCTTCCTTGATGAGAACTAAGTCACCGATTCGAGGTTAGTTTTCCACCCGTAGCCATTTTGGTCGCTGCTGCAGTCGGGGGAGGTCCTCCGACGTCCAACGCTTCCAAAATATTTGTTGCAGTTTTTACATCTGCTGCCACCGCTGTAGAGGTTCAATTCGAGTGTCGGTGATGTTTGCTTCAGGAACTGTGGTCAGAGCTTGCCCGATGAGGAAGTGTCCCGGGGTTAGTGCGGTAAAATCATGCGGGTTGTCCGTCATAGGACATAGAGGTCTGAAGTTCAGGCAAGCTTAAATTTGTTGTAAACATGTGCTGAGTTCCTCGTACGTATATTTTTCTTCTCCCACAACTCTTTTCAGATGATACTTCACCGACTTCACCCCGGCTTCCCATAGTCCACCGAAATGAGGAGAAACAGGTGGGATGAAGTGCCACTCTGTCCCTTCGTTGGCGGCCATGCCGGCCACGGTCGTCCAGCTGACGTCTGCTTCAGCGAATAATCTCTTCAGCTCCTTGTTGGCTCCCACGAAATTCGTGCCGTTGTCGCTGTAAAGGTGCAAACATACTCCTCTTCGTGCGATGAATCGACGTAATGCCGTGATGAAGGCTTCTGTCGTTAAGTCGGTGACCAACTCGATGTGAATGGCTTTGGTAGCCAGACACACGAACACAGTGAAATATGCCTTGAGTGCTTTGGCTCCTCGACCTTTCCAGGACCTTATCTCAATTAGTCCCGCGGAATCCACTCCGGCATGTGTAAATGGTTGTGAGATACGGATCCTTGGTGCTGGCAAATTACCCATGAATTGACCTTTGGGCTTAGCTCGGTATTTGAAACAGATAATACACCTATGTAGAATGGTCGAGGGGAAGCAGATCGTCCCTATCCAAACCGCGCTGCCAAAGTTGCTTTATGATGGCAGGCGAAATCCATCCGAATCCATCGAACAGCTTGGCAATAGCGGAAAGCACGTTCCTTTTCGTTGGTGCCGTAGAATCTGAAGGGATGTCTTCAAACGAAAGCGTATCTTCGCTTGAAAACCATCTGATGCCTAAGGCCTTTATGTTGCTGACCGATGAATCCGAGTTGGCTTACTTCCGTGTGGTCCATTGGGATTTTGTTTAAAATCTCCTCCGAATTACTCGCCCATTTCCGCAGAAGTGAAGCCTCCCGAAGTCGCTCTACTGCATCTTGTATACTGTCAGCTCCTGCAAAGAGATCATCCACACATATTTCTTCCTGTATAAGACGTGCTCCTAGATGAAATTTCAGCTGGTCATCCTCCGCCAGCTGGTTGAGTGCTCGAATCGCCAGATAAGGGGCACATGTTGTGCCGAATGTGACCGTCTTAAGGCGGTATATCTTAATGGGTTCGGTGTCACAGTTCCGCCATAAGATCATCTGGTAGTAAGAGTCCTCAGAGCAGACCCGAATTTGTCGGTACATCTTCTCAATGTCCGCGGTGAATGTGTATTGATGTCTCCTCCACCGCAGGACAATATCCATCATGTCTACCTGCTTCTTTGGACCCTTCATCAGATGCTGGTTAAGCGAAGTTCCATCTGACGCCTTGGCTGCAGCATCAAATAACACTCTGAGCTTCGTTGTAGAACTCGACCCCTTGAGAACCGCGTGGTGCGGTAAGAAGAAATGCTGTTGTGTCCTAAGAACGTCCGTGTTGACGTCAACTTCTTCCATGTGTCCGAGCTCTAGATACTCGTTGATGCAATTTGTGTACTCGTTCGGGAGTGTGGTGTTCAGTGTTAACCGTCGTTCTAGTTGAACAAGCCTACGCAAGGCGCCTTGCTTCGATGATCCAAGCGCAGGACTGTTCCCTACCTTGAATGGTAACGACACTTCGTATCGTCCATCTTGCAACCTCTTCGTTGTTGCCTGGAAGAAATTCTCACATTCCACGTCTTCGTCTGTGCGTTGCGTAATTTGAGGTACTTCTTCGATTTCCCAAAATCGTTGGAGCTGCCGGTCGAGATCTACTATTTGGTGAAAGTTTTGAATAGACTGCTTCGGTTGATAGACCTTGCCCATTAAAAGCCATCCCAGCATCGTGTTCTGCGCAATATGGGATATTGGTTATGCGCCACGTGACACTTCTGGGAGAATGATTTCCGCATAAACCTCAGCGGCCAACAGGAGATCGACTTCCGCCGGCGTGTGGAATGTTGGGTCGGCCAGACGTAAACCTTGAATGTGGCTCCATGTTTCCGGTCTTTTTCTTACTTGTCTTGTAGCCCGAATGCAAAGCTCCAAGTGTCAGCTCTACGTAGCCATGACAGGCGCCACTGCTGACTTTCCCTAACCCTGTAACCTCGACCGAAATTGCCTTGGACTTGAAGCCCAAACGTTTCGCTGCTTTTTTAGAAATAAAAGAGCCTCAGACCCCGGATCTACTAATCCTCGTAGCACGATGTCGGTATTGGAAGATGTCAAAACATCAGGCTGCGTTTTCTGTGTTGCGAGATGATTATTCACTTGACTCGCCGGTTGATAGGGTTCAGCATTAGTAGACAATTGTGATTGTGAAGGGTTATTTGAATGTGGATGGGTGTTGAGTGTACTGTAAATGATGATGGTATCCCAATAATCCACTGGAATGCCGAGATTCTTTAAAGCATGACGACATTCTACCGAAGTGTCCAATAGCATTTTTAAACCAACAGACGTCTCCGTAATCAGTGATTCCTGACCGAAAAATGTCAGCAATTGCGCATTGACAATAAAACGCTTGTGGTCATAGCGTGAGTTGAGAATATCCCACGCTGGTTTGCAGTTACTACTGGCAATTGTCAGATGTTGAAACAATCTTTCTGCTTCGCCTCCTACACTTGATTTTAAATAGTGAAGCTCTTCGACATCAGTTAACGACGCGTTTTTGCTGATCAGAGCATCTAACAAGTCATGAAAGGATTTCCAATTCTGATAATCTCCCGTGAAAGTGGGTACATTTATTTTTGGTAAAGTTAAACGGTTCTTATCACTAGTACTTAACATACCACTTACCGGTTCTTGTACCGTTGCTTGTATCCTGTCCAAGCTATCAAGCAATGATGTTTTGTAGTCTAAATATTTCTCACGCACCTTCTCGTAACTTTCTGCCAGGTCCTTTATCATTTCCGGCTCTGCAGCTGTAATTCCCTTGTAGTGTTGTTGAGTACTGGTTTTAAAATGTTCCTCCAATATAGCTATTCTGTTGCTAACATAATTCTTCGTTCTTTCCTTGACAGAACGTTTCGCCAAATTGTCGCTATCCTTAGTGAGTTGTAGCAGCAAGCTCGTTTGAATTTTCAGAATCGCCGACATTATGAAAAAAAAAAAATAAACGCATAAGAGAAAAAAGAAGTGGGTATGTATTTCAACTTACGTTTGCGTTCAATTTGCTCTTTTAAATATTTTAATTTTTTCATCAGTTAACTGTTGCCGTTGATCCCTTTGTTCAGCTGCACTTACTGTTTTTCATCGTACTGAAACGATGAAAGGTGACTCCAACGGTGATTTAATGGAGTATCCAACAATGGATATGGGATTGCACAATCGCAGTTTTCCAATGCTCCGGATAATGTGCATTATTCAAAGCATTGTTAAACAGGATTGCGTACATATTAACCACTTCCAGGGGGATATGTCTTAGCACAATGTTCGAGATCCCGTCGACTCCCACTGACTTCTTCTTTTTTATTGATTCGAAGACCGCTTTAAGATCTGTCTTCGAAATGAACGGGGGATGAACCCCTTCGTCGGCGATGACATTATCTGCCATGTTATCATCATTGAACACGACAAAGCCATTGTTCTCAGATCGCCATTGTTGCAGATCTTCACGAAGAAACGTGTTGTTCACCAGCACGCGGTTTTCCAAGTCGTATTTCGGGCGAACACTCTCGTTCACCTTGTACACTTCCTGAAAGACCGCGCCAAGTACTTCCACTTTTTCTTGCGGATCTTCGACCACAAAGAAGTTATCGTCAAGTACAGCGTTACCTGGATCAATACCTGCTGTAGTTAATATTTGTTCGTTGTCCGTCGTTCTAGGGAGCTTAAGACACTGAAGATCGCTTTGCTTGTTACTTCTAAAGAATTTGTTTATCTGCGGGAACATGCTCGGGTTGTTGGATCTTACAGCCCGGACCTTGTCGTTCCAATACGAATTAAAAGAAAGTCTGTAATTCTGAGCAATTAGTGTTTGTATGTTCTTAATGAGCGATTTCAATGTCCTAACTTCCTCGTCTCGTTTGTCCGTAAACCGCCTGTACAAGGTTTTTAATCTTTGCCTCTCTTGGATATGGGTTGCACAATCGCAGTTTTCCAATGCTCCGGATAATGTGCATTATTCAAAGTATTGTTAAACAGGATTGCGTACATATTAACCACTTCCAGGGGGATATGTCTTAGCACAATGTTCGAGATCCCGTCGACTCCCACTGACTTCTTCTTTTTTATTGATTCGAAGACCGCTTTAAGATCTGTCTTCGAAATGAACGGGGGATGAACCCCTTCGTCGGCGATGACATTATCTGCCATGTTATCATCATTGAACACGACAAAGCCATTGTTCTCAGATCGCCATTGTTGCAGATCTTCACGAAGAAACGTGTTGTTCACCAGCACGCGGTTTTCCAAGTCGTGGTTCGGGCGAACACTCTCGTTCACCTTGTACACTTCCTGAAAGACCGCGCCAAGTACTTCCACTTTTTCTTGCGGATCTTCGACCACAAAGAAGTTATCGTCAAGTACAGCGTTACCTGGATCAATACCTGCTGTAGTTAATATTTGTTCGTTGTCCGTCGTTCTAGGGAGCTTAAGACACTGAAGATCGCTTTGCTTGTTACTTCTAAAGAATTTGTTTATCTGCGGGAACATGCTCGGGTTGTTGGATCTTACAGCCCGGACCTTGTCGTTCCAATACGAATTAACAGAAAGTCTGTTATTCTGAGCAATTAGTGTTTTTTATGTTCTTAATGAGCGATTTCAATGTCCTAACTTCCTCGTCTCGTCTGTCCGTAAACCGCCTGTACAAGGTTTTTAATCTTGACAGGAGTCTACTTTTTTGTTGGTGGAGTGCGTCAATTGTCGCATTGCGGTACATGTTCTGGTTGTTTGTGCGTATATACCGAGGTATCGTACTGTCCATCGTTCGTTTAATTATCTCGTCCAATTGTATTAGATACATGTCAATCTCTTCGTTTGGCAAGTTTCTATTGGACGGTATGTGGAGCTCGTTCGAAGAGAGTGCTCTCGTCATTTGTCTGGAGAAGCGTGTCCATCGTGCTCTACTGTAATTGTAGGGATACGTTTGAACAAACTCTCCTAATTCCGCAATGTCGTTAGGAATCTTGATTTCGGCACTGAGTCCGCAATGGTCACTGAGATACACGAATGTGTTCAAACAGTTTACCGTTTGTGAGTTTATGTCTGTCACCTGTAATCTTGCGTCAAGCAGCAGGAGGTCCAGATAAGAGCCGCTTCTCGGAAACGACGCGATCTCTGTTGCTTTCAAATCGAGTCTATACTCGACACTGTGTAAGCAAAACCAGCTATAAAGCTGGTCCCCCCCTGTGATTGGAAGCTGTGTTCCCCCAATAACCATGTTGGGCATTTAAGTCCCCGGCCAAAATGAAATAGTTCTCCTCCGAGTCTAGCCTTAGACATCGAAAGAGTGAATCGAGCTCTGATATAGTTGTTCTGGAGCTAGGGTTGCCGGAGGAGTAGACCGACACCGCATACAACCTCCTTCCACTGCGGAGCGAAATGCACACGATGCAGGCCTCCAACTCCTGAAACCTTCGTACTTCACTACTATACACTACTTTGTGTTTTATGTTATTTTTAATGAAGATCGCAACACCGCCTCCACCACTGGAATTGGGGCGGTCTCTTCTAATAACACTATAATTACTGTGCTCCAATTTGCCTCTCTGAGTTAGCTTGGTTTCGCTAATCAGCATCAGCTCTGGGCTTTGATCGTCCAACAATCTATAGAGCTCGTTTTTTCGTGGGACCCCTATCAATGAATTTACATTCACTGCAAGGATCTTAAAAATACTCTCTGTCTGCGCATCCATTAGGACTTTTGACGTGCTGGGTTCTGCAGGAGCGCCAGAATTTGGCCGACCTGCTCCTCTAACCGAGCCATACGCCCTTCAGTGGAAGTTTTCCATTCGGGCGTTGGTTCGTGTGCACTTGGCACTGAGACATGCTGCACTACCTTCGGCAGTTGCTGCTTTTCCGCGTTCCTCTGACCAGACGCAATTTGGGCGAAGGTCAATTGAGGAGTGACGGTTAAGGATGCCCCGAGTGGATTTTTCACTGGAGGCTGCTTCTGCAGAACCGCTTTTACTTTCCGCTCTTGGAACTTAGGGCAACCCCGATAGTTAGCGGTGTGCCCCGCGTTCCCGCAGAGTACGCACTTGAGCTGACTTTTGTCAGCTGCTCCCTCTTTCCCCAGCGGGCATTCCTCCGCCTTGTGGTTTTGACTGCACTTCACGCATCGGGTCAAGGAATGCGTAGGATGGGTCATTTGGTTGATTAACGATTGATGATAACACAGATAGTGTCCTGATGTGCTCTGTGATTCTTAATACAGACTATGCCCTGTGATGCTTGTGGAAGGTACGGTTATCTGTGGGGAGGTCATTAGTACGTATGTAGAGAACTCTGGCTATGAATGCTGAAAATACAGGCATGTCCTGTGCTCTGTGATTCTTATTGCAGACTAAGTAATGTTCTAGCCTACATTGCAGCGTGACGCTAGTGGTGGATACAGGCATCTATGGGGATGTCAGGGTAAGTGAAGAGTGGGTCATTCGGTTGATTAACGATTGGTGATAACACCGCCCTGATATTGTCTGTGGTGGTTTTGGATAATTTGAGTATCTATAATTATGTCATTGGTAAGTCTAGATTGCTCTGTGATGATTTTGGATGATTGTAATACACATAGGGATTTTATTGGTAAGTGTAGAATAGCCACTGGGTTGATAGACGATTGTTGAGAATGCATAAAACGTCCTGTTGCGTTTTGTGATGATTGTGGATGATATATGCATCTATTGGGGTTTTATTAGTTAGTCTACATTGCTATGTGATGCTATTGGTAGATACAGGTATCTATGGGGATGTCAAGGAATGCGTAGGATGGGTCATTTGGTTGATTAACGATTGATGATAACACAGATAGTGTCCTGATGTGCTCTGTGATTCTTAATACAGACTATGCCCTGTGATGCTTGTGGAAGGTACGGTTATCTGTGGGGAGGTCATTAGTACCTATGTAGAGAACTCTGGCTATGAATGCTGAAAATACAGGCATGTCCTGTGCTCTGTGATTCTTATTGCAGACTAAGTAATGTTCTAGCCTACATTGCAGTGTGACGCTAGTGGTGGATACAGGCATCTATGGGGATGTCAGGGTAAGCGAAGAGTGGGTCATTCGGTTGATTAACGATTGGTGATAACACCGCGTTTGGTTCGACGCGGCGTGACCAAACCTTTGGCAGCGAGCGCATTGTAGAATGCCGTCGCGCCTTCTTATATTTTCCCAGACGCAATGATAGTCAGATAATCTAGAGATATCGTTTACCTTGTCTATTTTGCTGTTGGGTGACAGCTGTACAATAAAGAACGGTAATTTCCGCCCCTCCCTTTTTGCCTTAGCTGTGGTGAAGGGCTTGACCCCGACGAACTCGAGACCGTCGCACACATGCTCTTTGAGCAGTTGGAGGATCTCCTCCGCTTCGAGCGGTGCGGAGATCTTCAACAATTTTGACTGGAGTTTCTCTTATTTTGGCGTGAAGGAGAAGAACTCCATCTTCGAGCGCTTTAACATCTTCTTAACTTTGTTGTAATTTTCTAATGTCTTGCAGCAGATCGAGTGTTTTTCTAATCCTTTGTTTTTTTTAATTAAAAAGTTACCACTACCTACGGCCGTCCTACATACCTGAGCAGTGTAAATAATGTCCGCCTTGTAGAGGTTGATCGGAGGCACTTTTTCTTTTTTCCTTTGCTGCGGTTGTTGCTGGTGTACTGCATGCTGTTGCTGCTTCTGTTGTTGCGATGTTGCTTGCTGGTCTGCCTTCTTTGGTTGCTGCTTCTGCTGTTGTTGCTGAGCTGTTGACTGTTGAAGCTGTTTATTTCGCTTTTTTGCTGCTTGCTGTTGTTGTTGCTGCGGCTGCTTTCGGGCAACTTTTGTTGATGTTGCCCAAGTTGTCGACCTGCTTGTTCCTCCCTTCTTCTCCTTTCGAGTGTTCTTCTCCGCAGCTCTCTTATCTCGTGAAGGAGTTTGTTGGTCTCCTCCCTCAGATTGGAGACTTTCGTTTCCTTGGAGCGGATTATTTCCTCCACTTCTTCTTCTGTATCGAACTGGCGGAGGTCTGTTTTTTCCTCCGCCTCTTCGTTGTGCCATCTCTAGGCACCGTTGGTTGATGGCGTGATTCCTCTGCCGTCGTTTGGTTCAGAATGTCCGCTTCTAGGCGAGCGGACTGCCCTTTCTCCTCCATCCTCTGCAATCACACTCTTTGCCGGTGCAATTTTCAATTGAAGGAAATGACGAAGAGAGGGAAAGGAAGAAAAAAAAAATAAAAATTGCACACCCCCACTGGGTCTCGAACTCAGGCCCTTCGGGTTTACAGCTCTGAGTTCTACGCTCTTGACCACGCTCTTGTTGCGGATCTACTTGTTACTTGCACTACTTCACTTTGTTAGTTTACTGCTTGGCTTTATTTAATCGGAACACGTGTGTACTGTAGCACGGTCTGTGAACGACTGAGATGAAAAGTATTCCCCCAGACGTATTCTACGGTAGGGGATTAGCATTAGTTATCTTCTCAGCTTTATTAAATGCCTCAAATGGATAGCGGATTAGAGCCTATTAGATCTTTGCGGTAGCGCAAAGGGCCTACTTTGGCCTATGTGTGGCCACATTTTCAGGTAGTCAGTCACTCTAGGTTTACTTAGGAAAATTATGGTTGGGCGTTTAGTTGAAGCAATACAGAATAGAGTAGCAGTATGTAGATAGGTACTACAGTTCATTCAAAGATAGATCCACAAAGTTTAGTATAGGTTGCGTTCATTATTGCAACATTGGGCCATGCTTTTAATTAAAAAGAATTGGAAGTCAAAACATGTTTCAAATAACAGCAATCAGAATATCTAAATAAAAAATCATCTTCCCCATCGCAATCAGGTCTTGGAATATTTCATGCAAGAACCGCTGGAAACTAGCGGGGGCATCCTTCAACCCAAAGGGCATCCGTATGTACTCATACTTCCCATCTGGTGTTACGAAAGAGGTAGTTTGTATGGAGCTTTTATCCATTCTCACTTGATGGAAACCATCTTTCAGGTCGAGTAATGTAAACCATCGTTTACTTCCTAAAAATTCTATGCAATATTCGATAACTGGTAACGGAAAATTATCCCTAATCGTTTTCTTATTCAGTGCCCGATAATCCATACAGATGCGCAGTTCACCGTTCTTTCTCTTTGCTAGCACAACTGCCGATGCATATGGGGACTTGCTTTGACAGATGACGCCCCTTTCTATAAGGTCTTTTGTTTTCCTACGAACCCCTTTTCGCTCGAATATCGAAAGTGCTCTTTGTGTATCGTCGATTAGGCAGATCTTAATTCCATACTCATGAGGCCTACGTTCAATACCTGTCTGATGTAGGTAGTTCTTATCTATACCTGCTTTAAGAGCACTAATCTGATTCTTATTCAACCTGTGGCAAACATCGACATCTGACTGCGATTCACCAATGTCTAATTCAAAAATAGATAAAACGAGATGATTCTCACAGCGTACCAAAGACGGAACAACATTCGGCGGATTTGGGACATCTGTGTGACTGATACTCCTACCAATCCGTTGCGATTCACTAATTTTTACTTTATAACCCGATAAAACGCTATCATCCTCAAAACAGATCTACGACGGAACAACAAGAATCGGCGGAGTTAGGACGGTTTCGCTGACAAATTTACCAGTCGACGGAATTTGCAGTTCTATTTTTTTTATTTGACAATCATCGTGTGGATGAACTGAAGGGATAACACAACTACCAATATTATAGAAGCGACACTAGTCCTTCCCGGAAACTATCATTACGACATGGCTATAATTTTTTCTTTCTCTGCTTAAATTCCGGAGGGCGCTGCTATACTTAAAGTAGATTTATATTTTGTTAACTAATACAAGTTGCAGATGGCGTTGTCAAATAAAGAATGTTAACAATTCATTTTAATGAGACATTACAATAACAAGTAAGTTACTTCTAATTCGAAGGTCTGCAGTTGATGTTTTCTACTTAAGAGCATTTATTCGTATTCCGCTTATCTCATTTAGTCTCTTCATCATGTATTTCAATTAATTTATGTTTCTTGCTATAATGACAACATCATTAGCATCAGTATCTACTTCTATTGCTCCGTCGTTTTTCGTACATGTTGAACAGAAAAGGTTCAGCAGATGCCAGAAAAAGGACGAAGTGGTAAAAATCATTGTTTCGACGAAACACTATTACATAGAATTCATGTAGTAATCTAATTACATGAAACTTTACAAATGAACATACATACAAGTATAAAATTAATTCTAAAATAACGATTATGAATGCTCATATGTAAATTGAAATACAAAAAGCAGAAATGAAGTATGATAGAGATGCAAAACTTCACAGCTGATTGGCCCCTAGCCCATCGACGAATTTTTGAAAGTTATTCACGAAATAACTTAAATGTCGGACTCTGATTGGTTGGATTTGGGTTCAGAAAACGGTATAAAAAATGGTTGTCCAACATTTTAAGGAGAGGTAGAAGTTGGGCTTCTCTTTTACTTTTCATTTCTGACAGAAAGTAAACAATTCTCAAAAAACGAAAACAAAGATATAAAAAAGTACTTGTAAACGAATCGCCGCACGCGTTTTATTTCAACCCAACCCGTCGTTTCCTTTTTCATTGAAAGTTTTAAAAAGCAAGTACTAAACTCGACTTGCTACATTCGCCTCACAGTTCGATTCGCCATCGGTAATTGGGGTTGTAAACACGTGAATTTTTTGTAGTCATTTTATTTAACAAACACCAATGTCACTCTACTAATTCTGACAGAATCTATGGAAACTACCACATTGCACAATCTGAACTTTAAAATTGGCAATCTGCTTTTGAGTGGCAGTTTTGGAATCGAAATTGAGTGGCAAACTTGCTCGAGTCGACTCAACACAATCATACGTTTGCACTGGCGTTGTCTTTCAACGCACACAATTCACTGGTCATGCACAAAATACTGTGTTGACCTGCGTTAAGGCCCAAACCCACAGAATCCATTGCGTGCGTTGCGTAATGTCACAAAATTGACAACTCATAAGCCCTAATGAGAAGGAGAGAAGTAGCAAAGGCGGCCCACAAGTGGAATACATCGCGCCGGATGATATTGGTCAACTTTTAACTTTTTGTGCGTTTGACAGATGTTTCCGGTAAATAAAACGTAAATCGTAAGTCCATCGCACGTCATTATCAAAAATTCCAACTTCGCTGGGAAAGCGAAGTTGAGAGATTTTCTTCCAAATTGATCTTTTTTTTGCGAGGTTTTCTGAATCAACTGACATTTGATAAATGGAAACAGCTGACTTAAATTATTTTAATGCAAAAGTATTTTGAAAAGGTTGAGGCTTCAGAAATGCAAACAGCTGATGATATATATAGCCATAAGGATATATTCTTAAACGTTTAAAAAGTGACGCTACTTTCAAAACGCCTTGTCGTTTTAGTAAAAACGACTTTCGTAATCGGGGTGTATATGTACATATATCTACACATGTACATAATGGAACACAAAATTTGATTCGCTCTGTGTTAATTAATTTTTCAGATTTGTTAATGCCTTTTGTTAGAATAAGGTTCCTCAAGAAAAACGTCTACATCTTCCGAGTCGTCCTCCTCAGATCTTATGCGTTTTGTTTGCTCTGGTGATCGCTTGCAATATTTTCGCAATATCGGCATTCAGCTTATTTGACTTATAATCAGTTCCCTGAAGTGATCTCTGTTAGTCGTTTTCTTGCTGCAATATGATACATGCATGCATATGTCTTTATATATGTACTCTCAAGCATTATACATTTATTTGCTTACAACAATTTCAAGAAATTCCTCAAGACTTCACGAGAAACCCTCAGACACGCCAGAAATATGAGTTTTAATGGGGAGTTTTAATTCGCACGTTTTTACGATGACCTCAAAACACATTCATCTTACCGACAAGTGAAACATTCACTTCGAACGTATTCACTGATGAAAAGTATTCCCCCAGACGTATTCTACGGTAGGGGATTAGCATTAGTTATCTTCTCAGCTTTATTAAATGCCTCAAATGGATAGCGGATTAGAGCCTATTAGATCTTTGCGGTAGCGCAAAGGGCCTACTTTGGCCTATGTGTGGCCACATTTTCAGGTAGTCAGTCACTCTAGGTTTACTTAGGAAAATTATGGTTGGGCGTTTAGTTGAAGCAATACAGAATAGAGAAGCAGCATGTAGATAGGTACTACAGTTCATTCAAAGATAGATCCACAAAGTTTAGTATAGGTTCCGTTCGTTATTGCAACATTGGGCCATGCTTTTAATTAAAAAGAATTGGAAGTCAAAACATGTTTCAAATAACAGCAATCAGAATATCTAAATAAAAAATCATATTCCCCATCGCAATCAGGTCTTGGAATATTTCATGCAAGAACCGCTGGAACCTAGCGGGGGCATTCTTCAACCCAAAGGGAATCCGTATGTACTCATACTGCCCATCTGGTGTTACGAAAGAGGTAAAATGTATGGAATTGTATATTCTCACTTGATGGAAACCATCTTTCAGGTCGAGTAATGTAAACCATCGTTTACTTCCTAAAGGTTCTATGCAATATTCGATAACTGGTAACGGAAAATTATCCCTAATCGTTTTCTTATTCAGTGCCCGATAATCTATACAGATGCGCAGTTCACCGTTCTTTCTCTTTGCTAGCACAACTGCCGATGCATATGGGGACTTGCTTTGACAGATGACGCCCCTTTCTATAAGGTCTTTTGTTTTCCTTCGAACCCCTTTTCGCTCGAATATCGAAAGTGCTCTTGGGTTATTGTTGGTTAGGCGGATCTTAATTCTATACTCATGAGGCCTACGTTCAATACCTGTCTGATGTAGGTAGTTCTTATCTATACCTGCTTTAAGAGCACTAATCTGATTCTTACTCAACCTGTGGCAAACATCGACATCTGACTGCGATTCACCAATGTCTAATTCAAAAATAGATAAAACGTGATGATTCTCACATCGTACCAATGACGGAACAACATTCGGCCGAATTGGGACATCTGTGTGACTGATACTTCTACCAATCCGTTGCTATTCACTAATATTTACTTTATAACCCGATAAAACGCTAACATCCTCAAAACAGATCTACGACGGAACAACAAGAATCGGCGGAGTTAGGACGGTTTCGCTGACAAATTTACCAGTCGACGGAATTTGCAGTTCTATTTTTTCTATTTGACAATCATCGTGTGGATGAACTGAAGGGATAACACAACTACCAATATTATTTTTGTTTAAGTCAGAAGTACCAGTGTTTGACTTCCTCTTCTCGAGCAGCTGAGTACGTTTTTGCTGGTACCGGACCAGTCTGGTCAAAAGATCAGCAATAGTATTGGCATCGTCGATTAGGGTTCTGTTATTGCTGTCATCGGTAAAGCTGTCGATGATGAATGTTACCAACTCCGCCTCAGGATCAGATATCTCTGCAGCCAGAGCTTTCATGGCAATCACGAACTCGAGGCACGACTCAGTTGGTAAAATTCTACACTGCTTCAGCTGTCGGTACACATCCCTTTTAGTTACTTGCCGCCCAAAAGTTTCGATGAGGGCATTCTTCAATTCGATGTAATTAACGATGCCCAAGGTGCCCAAAATTTCCTTCGCTGTCTCCTAGAGCAGCCTGCGCACACCCAACCACATTTCTTCTGGTGTGAAGCCGCGTGTTGCCGTATACTGTTCAAATTCGTTGAACCAGCTACGGATGCTCGAAATTAACACCACGGTGGGGGTAACTATCGTTCCGTGAGCTCCCTACAAGTTCTTGAATTTGTTTCTGCAACATAAGCATTTCACGTCGCAGACGGAGTACACTGATTTGCGCTTGGAATTGACAAGCTTTTGTTTGCTGGACCACATCTCTGGGTTGATTTGTGGGCGATTCCCCTTGGGCGTCCTCAAAATGTTTGGCGGGATGTAATAATTACTGAGATTCGAATTTAAACGACCGATTTCTTTTTCTTTTCTTTTGGTTTCGTCCGTTACCAATGGCGGCGATCAAGAGAAGCGACACTAGTCCTTCCCGGAAACTCTCATTACAACCCGGCTATTATTTTTTCTTTCTCTGCTTAAATTCCGGAGGGCGCTGCTATACTTAAAGTAGATTTATATTTTGTTAACTAATACAAGTTGCAGATGGCGTTGTCAAATAAATAATGTTAACAATTCATTTTAATTAGACATTACAATAACAAGTAAGTTACTTCTAATTCGAAGGTCTGCAGTTGATGTTTTCTACTTAAGATCATTTATTCGTATTCCGCTTATCTCATTTCGTCTGTTCATCATGTACTTCAATTCATTTATGTTTCTTGCTATAATGACAACATCATCAGCTTCAGTATCTACTTCTATTACTCCGTCGTTTTTCGGACATGTTGAACAGAAAAGGAACAGAAAAGGGCCAGAAAAGGACGAAGTGGTAAAAATCATTGTTTCGATGGAACACAATTACATAGAATTCATGTAGTAATCTAATTACATGAAACTTGACATATGAACATACATACAAGTATAAAATTAATTCTAAAATAACAATTATGAATGTTCATATGTAAATTGAAATACAAAAAGCAGAAATGAAGTATGATAGAGATGCAAAACTTCACAGCTGATTGGCCCCTAGCCCATCGACGAATTTTTGACGGTTATTCACGAAATAACTTAAATGTCGGACTCTGATTGGTTGGATTTGTTTTCAGAAAACGATATAAAAAATTGTTGTCCAAAATTTTAAGGAGAGGTAGAAGTTGGGCTTCTCTTTTACATTTCATTTCTGACAGAAAGTAAACAATTCTCAAAAAAAACGAAAACAAATATATAAAAAAGTACTTGTAAACGAATCGCCGCACGCGTATTATTTGAACCCAACCCGTCGTTTCTTTTTTCATTGAAAGTTTTAAAAAGCAAGTACTTAACTCGACTTGCTACATTCGCCTAACAGTTCGATTCGCCATCGATAATAGGGGTTGTAAATACGTGAATTTTTCGTAGTAATTTTATTTAACAAACACCAATGCCACTCTATTAATTCTGACAGAATCTATGGAAACTACCACATTGCACAATTTGAACTTTCAAATTGACGGTCTGCTTTTGAGTGACAGTTTTGGAATCGAAATTGAGTGGCAAATTTGCTCGAGTCGACTTAACACAATTATGCGTTTGCGCTGGCGTTGTCTTTCAACGCACATAATTCACTGGTCATGCACAAAATACTGTGTTGACCTGCGTTAAGGCCCAAACCAACAGAATCCATTGCGTGCGTTGCGTAATGTCACAAAATTGACACCTCATAAGCCCTAATGAGAAGGAGAGAAGTACTAATACTAACTTTTAACTTTTTGTGCGTTTGACAGATGTTTCCGGTAAATAAAACGTAAATCGTAAGTCCATCGCACGTTATTATCAAACATTCCAACTTCGTGAGACAGCGACGTTGAGAGATTTTCTTCCAAATTGAGAATTTTTAGTTTTTTTTGCGAGGTTTTTTGAGTCAACTGACATTTGATAAATGGATACAGCTGACTAAATTTATTTTAATGCAAAAGTATTTTGAAAAGTATTGAGGCTTCAGAAATGAAAACAGCTGATGATATATATAGCCATAATGATATATTCTTAAACGTTTAAAAAGTGACGCTACTTTCAAAACGCCTTGTCGTTTTAGTAAAAACCCCCCGGCGTATTCTACGAGAAGGGATTAGCATTAGTTATCTTCTACAAGACAGATCCACACAGTTTAGTATAGGTTGCGTTCATTATTGCAACATTGGGCCATGCTTTTAAATAAAAAGAATTGGAATTCAAAACATGTTTCAAATAACAGCAATCAGAATATCTAAATAGTTAGTTAGTTCCTTATTTCGCAAAAAAAGATTTACAAAGGCTCGTTACCACACGTTTTACAATGCAGAGATATGATAATATGCAATTGTATGATATTATGCAATTGTACGAATAAATATAAAGTAAAATAAAATATATAGTAATTATAAGTAAAATATAAGTAAAAAAGTAAAAATAAAGATTGCAGCTATCTAAAAAGCGTCGATTTAATTTTTGTATTCTATCGAAGATCAATTCAACATTTTCCCTTTGGTGAATATCGCGTGTTGAATGATGCCATGGTAAGTTTAGCATCATTTTCAATAATTTGTTCTGGGAAACTTTTTTAATATGGCTTATTGCACAATTACCCCGCACTTAGCAACCTTATAGTAGTATTGCTTGGAAAATAACTTTATGTATTAATATTTTATTATCATTTGACAGCTTTGACTTACGATTAATGAAAGGGTATAACATCTTAATTGCAATTGCCATTTTTTTGGTTTTTAAATGTTAGTTTGGCATCCAGATAAATTCCAAGAAATTTTAGGAAGATTTCCACATTATACTTGCCCCATTCACCTGGAGCTGCCCACTAGGAAGAAAACAAACATTTCTTTTTCTGGTGAAAAAGATAGCTTGAATCTTATCTTCCTTTAGTTTTATTTTCCATTTGTTCATATAAATTTGGAATATACTCAATCCATAGATAGGATTCCTCTCACTGTCGAGAGCGAATTCATGAGAAGAGAATATCGCCGTGTCGTCAGCAAATAGAGCAACTTCACAGTTTGGCACTGATGGTAGATCGGATGTGAACAAGTTATACAGGACAGGTGCAAGGACCGAGCCTTGCGGAACACCAGAACGAAAGTGGGCAGTGTTAGAGACATCATTATTGACGTGCAATATAAAACAACGATTAGACAAGAAACTAAGGACAATTTTGCACATATGCGGAGGAAAATTAGCATTGGTTATTTTGAAGATGAGGTCGTCGTGCCAAACTGAATCAAAGGCTTTTTCAAAATCCAGTAGTCAACATGCCTGTTGACTTTTCTACTGCACGAGATGACTTAACGTGCTAACAGAT